>OY856186.1:282144011-282310160 GCA_963693315.1 Diogma glabrata
CTGGACCATCATACACACATTGTACAACATTTCATTAAGATTGGTTACGTTGTTACGGAGTTCATCGCGGACAAACACCGTGACACGTGATTTTTATATATATAAGATATAAGATATAAGATATATATATATATATATATATATATATATATATATATATATATATATATATATATATATATATATATATATATATATATATATAAATATATATATATATATATATATATATATATATATATATATATATATATATATATATATATATATATATATATATATATATATATATATATATATATATATATATATATATATATATATATATATATATATATATATATATATATATATATATATATATAATATATATATATATATATATATATATATATATATATATATATATATATATTGAACGACTCTTCGTTGGTTCTTTTAGATTATTGAACAAACACGACAGTAAAAGACAGATCTTTAGTTAACAGAATCTCAAACTTTATTTGTCATCAAATTACAGCTGCTTCCGTTTTTCCTTACAATAAATTCCAGGGTCTCCAATTTATGTCCGATAAACTTCACCGCTTTTCCACAATTTGAATCAATAATATTCGGAATCGTAAAATCTGTATTTACTATTCCACTAAGTTCAGATTCTTTTACTATTAGTACCCAGGCTCAAGTACCACCGTTTATTCCTTATACTTGGGAATATTTATAAAACACTTTCAATTGCAAAAGAAAAACTGACTATCTGATATTTTTGTTCGCTTATTTATATCGAAAAATAAATAAATCGAAACTTCTATAATCCACTAGAAATCAATACTACGTAGTCCGTACATCTTGAATAGGCCACACCTGTTTTCATTCATACTTGCATTTGTATTAGCGAACTCAAATTTAATTTATGCAAAATGTATTTGTTAAAGGGAGTTAACTTTTGTTTCATCTTTGCTACAGAATGTAGAAAACATTTAGGCGGAACGTATTGGTTATTTATGATTAAATTAAATTAACCCATTCTGGACGAAGTTTATTACACTGCCCTCCATTTAGTTTTGTTCGTCCTGAACAATATCAGCTATCCCATTGGTGCTGTTACCTTGGTACGGTGCCAACCTTTGCAGATGTATCACTTTCATCTTGGTACGGGGTCCCTTTTGTATGCGGTAGATAACATCATTAATTCGTTTGATTATTTTATATGGGCCTTCCCAATCTGGCTGCAGCTTGGGGGATCTTCCCTTAGTTCTTCTGGGGTTGTATAGCCATACCAATTCTCCTTCTTGAAAACCGCCACTATTTGCATTTATGTCGTACCTGGTTTTCATTTTGTCACTGGCAATCTTAATGTGGTCTCGAACCTGCTGATGGATTTTATTCATCTTCTCCCTTAGTTGTCCCACATAATCTGTTTTCGTGGATACCAGACCTCCAGGGATGCCAAACTCGATGTCACTAGGAAGATGTAGTTCTCTTCCGAATATGATATTCGCTGGCGTTTCACTTGTCGTATCGTGCACTGCGCTACGATAGGCCATCAAGAATAACGGAAGATCCTTGTCCCAATTTCTTTGGTTGGCTTCTACTACCTTTGACAAATGTTCTTCCATGGTTCGGTTGATTCGTTCTACCATGCCATCCGACTGCGGGTTCATAGGTGTAGTTCGTGTTTTTCTAATGTCGAGTGTTCTGCACAGCTCTTCCATCAATTGAGATTCGAAATTCCTTCCCTGGTCCGTATGCAACTCGAGCGGTGTTCCATATCTGCAAATCCAGTCATTGACTAATGTTTCAGCGACCGTAACTGCTTCCTGGTTCGGTATTGCATAAGCTTCCGGCCATTTTGTAAAGTAATCAATGACCACCATGATGTATTTGTTACCTTTTGTAGTTTCCGGAAATGGCCCCGCGATGTCTATAGCAATTCTCTCCATTGGGGCGCCCACATTGTACTGCTGCATCTCTCCTCGAGTTCTAGTCTTTGGTCCTTTGCTCGCTGCACAAGTATCACATCGCCGACACCATTGCTCTACGTCGGTTCGATACCTTACCCAATAAAACCTCTCCCTTACTTTAGCCAGGGTTTTATTGACTTCCAGGTGTCCTCCAGAAATACTTCCATGCAGCTTTCCCAGTACCTCTTCTGCTTGACTTAATGGCAACACCAGTTGCTCTAACACTTTCTTTCCATCAGCGGACTCCCATTTTCTTTTTAGTATCCCGTTGTCCATAAATAGTGAGTCCCATTGCGCCCAGTAACATTTCACCTCCGTACTTAAAGGTGCGACTTTCCACTCCGTTCGCCTTCCCTCAGTTTTCCATTTCAATATTGGTGCCATCACTCAGAAAAAAGAGATACCTTATTTAACGTAAAGTATATGTAAATTTAACTGAAAATGATGTACGAATTGAGCCAGCGGAGGCATAAGTAAACTAAACAAAATTGACTAAGTAAAATGTACTTAAAAGCATGTAAAAAATTTTGCGCTGTTATGCTACTATTATGCTACCATCTTGTCCAAAAAAATGAAAAAAATTTAGTTTTTTTGCAATTATTAATCGTTTTTTTATCAATTCAGGGGGAGGAATTTAATATACACGGCAATGATTAACAGCGGTTAAGAAGGGCCCTGTAAAGATAAAATGCTATTTATATTAATATTTATTTTGGACTTAACCCGGATTCGATCCCCAGACCTCTGTGTACAAGGCAGCAGCATTAACCATTCATCTATATAAATAATTATTTACATCAATTTATTTATGAATATTATGTTGATGCTTAAGTTTAGGACGTTCGAGGGTTCGATTCCCAGACTGACCACTATTTATTTTTATTACATTTTTATTATTTTTTTAAAATAACATAAGAATGAATCCTTTTTATTCATAAAAATTCAATTTCACAGCATTTCAATTTATCGATACTGTAGTTATTTTAAAATTATATAGACCTAAACATTTCAAATTTATTCCGACAATAATAATAATGTAACTAAGGTAACACAGAAATAACAATTATATATATGTCAAATTCTTTTTGCCAAAATAAGAAATACGTATATCTCTCAAAATTAGTAAACAAACAAAACGCATCTTTCATCTTTCAAAATTAACTTTCGTATAAGCTAAAATTACAGCAATCATATGTTGATTTTACTGTTTCAGTAGTAAATTTATTTTCAAAAATTTTACAATTCCAATTTTGCTTTATTAACGTGGCACAGGATAATATTACTTAAATTATCAATACTTTGCACTAGTAAATTTTAGAAAAACGTACGTTATGTTTACAATTTTGGAGTTACTAACAGGTCGTTCAATAAGTCCGTAGGATAAGTAAGAAAAAAACAACATTTTGACAAAACTCGATTTTTTTATTCAGCATAGTTGCCTTCGAGGGCGATACAACGAGTATAGCGATTTTCCAACTTTTCTATACCACTTTTATAGTACGATTTCTCTTTCTCGTCAAAATAGGCCTCAGTTTCAGCGATTACTTCATCATTGGACTTAAATTTCTTTCCAGCAAGCATTCTCTTGAGATCTGAAAACAGGAAAAAGTCGCTGGGGGCTAAATCTGGAGATTATGGTGGGTGGGTAAGCAATTCAAAGCCCAATTCATTCAATTTTGCCATCGTTTTCATCGATCTGTCACACGGTGCATTATCTTGGTGAAACAACACTTTTTTCTTTTGCAAATGTGGCCGTTTCTTTGCAATTTCAGCCTTTAATCGATCCAAAAGTTCACAGTAATACTCGCTGTTGATGGTGGTTCCTTTTTGGAGATAGTCAATGAATATTATTCCGTTCGTATCCCAAAATACAGACGCCATCACCTTACCGGCCGACTGTTGCGTCTTTGCTCGCTTTGGATTCGGTTCGTCGACTGCTGTCCACTCAGCTGACTGTCTTTTGGATTCTGGTGTGTAATTGTGAAGCCATGTCTCATCCATTGTCACATATCTACGATAGAATTCCCTTTTATTGCAGTTTAATAGCGCCAAAGACTCCTCTGAAGCATCGATTCGTTGTTGTTTTTGGGCGACTGTGAGCTCACGCGGCAGCCAATTTGCACAGAGCCTTCGCATACCCAAATATTCGTGTAAAATGGTAAAAACACTACCATTTGCTACCTTTACAATGTCAGCTAGCTCATGCACCTTCAATTTGCGATCGTTCATAACCAATTTGTGGGTTTTTTTATGTTTTCTGGAATAACAGCCTTATTTGGGTGTCCACTGCGCTCTGCATCTTTTGTGCTGGTACGACCACATTTAAATTCAGCCATCCACTTCTCTACCATTTGTCTCGATGGAGCAGAGCTTGGATAATGTTTATCAAGCCATTGTTTGGTTTCCACTGTATTTTTTTTTATCAAAAAGCAATGCTTTATTAAAATTCGAAATTCATTTTTTCCATTTTTTTTCAAAAACAAAAGTTGCTTCACACAAAATGCTATAACTCACGAATAAATAGTCAGATTGCTGTCAAATTTATACACGTATCGTTTGAAGGTTAGTACTAAATAAAAATCATATGGAAAAAATTCTAGTAACGCCATCTATGTGTCATCCTACGGACTTATTGAATGACCTAGTATAGCGCATAAGTAACAAACGCATCGTTTTTTTTTCTGAGTGATAGCTGGATCCTTTAGCTGCTCTCGTTTAAATGCCTTGGTACACCAATCGTCAGGAGTTTGGAACTTAATTTGATTCACTTTCATTGCCTCCTTTCTCTTAGTCTTGCTACATGACTTGCGCTCCTCCATACAGGGTTTTCTTGAAAGATCGTCAGCGTTACAATGTATCCCTTTCTTACGGTGTTCAACGCGGAAATTTCCTGCCTTTTTGACATCTACTTGCTTGTTTGAAAGATTCATCAACCGGACTGGAACTACTTTTGCAGCTATTAGTGTTTTGCATTCCCTTTGTATCCTTTTATTACGGTGTTCAACGCGGAAATCTCCTGCCTTTTTGACATTCACTTGCTTGTTTGAAAGATTCATCAACCGGACTGGAACTACTCCTTCTTTTGCAGTTATTAGTGTTTTGCATTCCCGTCTGATGTGCCCTAACTGCCCACAATTCCAGCATCTTACCCTGCTAGATTTTCTTCGTTGATTTCGTTCAGGCTTATCTTCCAAACTTTTGACACGCATGATCACTTCATCAAGCGCTGCTTTCAGTGGTTCCTCAGCAACTTCCATCTGACGTACTCTATCTGAGCCATACGCTCTTTTTCCGGCTTCCATTTGCAGGGCCAATGCTAAGACTTCCGCAGGTAATTTCTTCCCGCTTAGATACAACTGATTTCTCATATGTATATCTCGAAGAGCATTGATAAATGTATCAGCTGCCAGCTCATCTCGATGTTCAGCGTTATAGTTCGGATATGACAGATTAACCAGTCTCACAATGTCAGCCTCTAATTCTTGCAAAGTTTCGCTGACTCCCTGTTTTCGTGTCTTGAGCTGCATGCGATGGAGAGCTTGCATATGACTTTCCCTATATCTTACTTCTAAGGCCTCCATAATCTTGCTGTAATCACGCTCTGTCGCTGATAGTGTCTGCAAAATTTCAGCAGTAGGTCCCTTCAATACCAATATAAGCGCGTTTGCTTTTTCCTGGTGATCAACCCCAGTTGTTGCTATCTCAAATTGCATCTTAAATATCTGATACGATGTAGATCCATCAAATGCGGGTGTTTTCACTCTAGCTGGAGCTGAAGTAGTTGATGGATTGATCATGCTACCTGACTTTACTTGTGCTATTTCTTGGCGGAATTCACTCGAAAGATTGCGTAGTTTCTCTTCATGTTCTTCGGTAACTTTCCGCAGCTCCCTTTCCATGTGGTTGATTTTAACCTCCGCACTGGATATACGTGACTCGATTACTTCACGTAGTTGTTGTTGATCTAATTTTTGTTGGGCCATCAGATCAGCAAGTTGTCGTTGTTGATCTACTTTTTGGTCTGCTGCCAGTTTCTCTTGTCGGGCCATCAGATTGTTTCCTTGTTTGGCAATCGTATCAGCAAATTGTTGTTGTTGATCTACTCTTTGTTCTGCTGCCAGTTTCTCTTGTCGGGCCATGATATCAGCAAGTTGTTGTTGTTGCTCTACTTTTTGTTCTGCGGCCAGAACTTTTTGTTCTGCTGCCTGTTTCTCTTGTCGGGCCATCATATCAGCAAGTTGTTGTTGTTGCTGTGCCATCATTTCTCTCATCAACACCATCATCGGATCAATTGTTGGGGCATTCTGAACTGGAGCTTCTTCCGACTCTACTTCTATGACCTCTGTGTTTTGGCCTGCTTCTTCTAAAACTTTACGCAGCCGGAATACCAGTTCTGCCTTCGTTCCATGGATTGGAGCATTCCTTTTCTTCAACTCATCCTTCAGCTGGGTCTGGCTGAGATCACTAATATTTACTGTCTTGACCATTGTTTCAATAATCCCACTTCTGACACCACTGTAACGACTCTTCGTTGGTTCTTTTAGATTATTGAACAAACACGACAGTAAAAGACAGATCTTTAGTTAACAGAATCTCAAACTTTATTTATCATCAAATTACAGCTGCTTCCGTTTTTCCTTACAATAAATTCCAGGGTCTCCAATTTATGTCCGATAAACTTCACCGCTTTTCCACAATTTGAATCAATAATATTCGGAATCGTAAAATCTGTATTTACTATTCCACTAAGTTCAGATTCTTTTACTATTAGTACCCAGGCTCAAGTACCACCGTTTATTCCTTATACTTGCGAATATTTGTAAAACACTTTCAATTGCAAAAGAAAAACTGACTATCTGATATTTTTGTTCGCTTATTTATATCGAAAAATAAATAAATCGAAACTTCTATAATCCACTAGAAATCAATACTACGTAGTCCGTACATCTTGAATAGGCCACACCTGTTTTCATTCATACTTGCATTTGTATTAGCGAACTCAAATTTAATTTATGCAAAATGTATTTGTTAAAGGGAGTTAACTTTTGTTTCATCTTTGCTATAGAATGTAGAAAACATTTAGGCGGAACGTATTGGTTATTTATGATTAATACCGCATTCACAGCGACATAGCAAATTAGTAGATAGTATATTATAATTTGCATTTTGGCATATTTAATATGAGTTTAAAACGTAGATTGTAATTCGAATCGTAAGTATTTGAATCGTTTGTAATGGTAGTAAGCCTAGATATCAAATTAGTTGCAAGATTTTAAAATAAAAAGTGTTTACAGCACAGATTTAAATTACATCTACTAATTTGCTATGTCGCTGTGAATGTGGTATAACTTAAATTAACCCATTCTGGACGAAGTTTATTACAATATATATATATGTATATATATATATATATATATATATATATATATATATATATATATATATATATATATATATATATATATATATATTTATATATATATATATATATATATATATATATATATATATATATATATATATATATATATATATATATATATATATATATATATATATATATATATATATATATATATATATATATATATATATATATATATATATATATATATATATATATATATATATATATATATATATATATATATATATGATCCGATTCTTGTAATCTAGGAAGAAGAAGAACTACCTGTAGAACTCAATGATATGTAGGCAGATATCAAAGGCCATGTCTTTACCGTATACAGAGATTTCTAGAATTCTTTAAACATTCGAGAATAAAATCATGCGAACAATTTGTGGTCCATGCATGTAAAGTTGCTGAAAATCACTACATATACAGAATCCGAATAGATCATAAAATCACACAACTGTGCAAAAATCATAGAGATAGGTCGGATTTATATGCGTCATTAAGTTAAATTTATTAAAAGCTTTTTATCCGATCCATCCGCATTATAAAATTCTCTAAAACTTTATAAAATGTAAATCTCTTTTGATATAGAGAATTTAGTTTCGAAGTTTGATATTATTCAATTTTATAATTTATTTAAGTAACTATTTGACTGTGTTGTGACTTAAGTGATTCGAGGAATATAAAATAAGAAATGATCAAAGTGAAATTTGTTTTATTTTTCCAGTTTTAAAAAACGTTCGTCAAATGAATTTGAGGCACTTTTGTCAGTGATAAATCTGCGACGCAATTACTACAATAACATTCTTCGTTATAATGTTGTAAAGTTCTTCACATATGCCCAGAAATTTTGGTGATAGTTCGAGTTTATACTGTGTAGCGATTCTAATAATCCTTCGCTCCGTGCTTTCATTCTATCACTGGCTAGTTATACCTTTCAGGCGCGCTAGCAAAAAAAGTTACGGAGCGAGCAAATTTTCTAGTATATGGCTAAAACAAAATTGTGTCTCCGTTTGAAGTAGATCGTTAATGGGTCTAGTATCTGGTACTTTATATCTGGTATCTGTTATCTGGTATCTGGTATCTGGTATCTGATATCTGGTATCTGGTATCTTGTATCTGGTATCTGGTATCTGTTATCTGGTATCTGGTATCTGGTATCTGATATCTGGTATCTGGTATCTTGTATCTGGTATCTGGTATCTGGATTCTTCTATCTGGTATCTGGTTTCTAGTATCTGATATCTGGTATCTGATATCTGGTATCTGGTATAAAGTATCTGGTATCTGGTATCTGGTATCTGGTATCTTGTATCTGGTATCTGGTATCTGGTGTCTGGTATCTGGTATCTGGTATCTGGTATCTGGTAACTGGGATCTGGATCTGGTATCTGGTATCTGGTAGCTGGTATCTGGTATCTCGTTTCTGGAATCTGGTATCTGCATTTGGTATCTCGTATCTGGAATCTGGTATCTTTGATCTGGTATCTGGTGTCTGGTATGAGGTATCTGGTATCTGGTATCTGGTATCTGGTATCTGGTATCTGGTATCTGGTATCTGGTATCTGGTATCTGTTATCTGGTATCTGGTATCTGGTATCTGGTATCTGGTATTTGGTATTTGGTATCTTGTTTCTGGGATCTGGGATCTGGTATCTGGTTTCTGGTATTTGGTATCTGGTATCTGGTATCTGGTATCTGGTATCTGGTATCTGGTATCTGGTATCTGGTATCTGGTATCTGGTATTTGGTATTTGGTATCTTGTTTCTGGGATCTGGGATCTGGTATCTGGTTTCTGGTATCTGGTATCTGGTATCTGGTATCTGGTATCTGGTATCTGGTATCTGGTATCTAGTTTCTGGTATCTGGTATCTGGTATCTGGTTTCTGGTATCTGGTATCTGGTAACTGGTATCTTGATCTGGTATCTGATTTCTGGTATCTGGTATCTGGTATCTGGGACCTGGTATCTTGTATCTGGTATCTGGTTTCTGTATTTGGTATCTCGTTTCTGTATTTGGTATCTGATATCTGGTATCTGGTATATGGTATCTTGTATCTGGTATCTGGTATCCAGCATCATGTTTCTGGTATCTGATATCCAGTATCAGGTTTCTGGTATCTGATATCTGATATTTGGTTTCTGGTATCTAGTATCGGGTCTAAGATATTTGGTATCTTGTATCTGGTGTTTAGTATCTGGTATGTTATCTGTTATGATCAATAAAAATTTTCGTTGATGCAACATACATAAATTTCGGTTAGTTTTAATTTTATAATTTCTTAGTTAAATTTAACAACGTTGATTTATTTTATAAACAATTTTTAACACGTTGTTATTAAATTTAACAGACATATCTCGTGCTTATTACGACTACGAACAACAATCTGGCTGTGGTTTATGGTTGTTAAAATATTAAGAAAATATATTTATGTTTCATTTGTGTTTTCTAAACATTTTTGTTAAAAAAATTACAACTTCTTTGTAAGTTTGTTTCTTAGTTTTTAAAGATTTTTATTTATTACATGATTAGGACGAAATAATGTTTGGTTATTTCATTATAATAAATACACTGTTCGACCTTTATACGCTCTTGCCTGACCTTGAAAGCGTTAAAAAATCGGGGTTTGAATGCCTAAACTTCTAAAATATGGATGGTTGAAGCGTTCAACGAGAAGTCCAACAAAACTTTAACAATTTAACAAAATATATATTTTAAAATGATAAAAGTTCAAAAAATTAATTAGTTAAATCTTTATGGAATTATTCTTAAAATTAGCAAGTCATTCACTTTGATTAGTTTGTTTGAACCTAAATTTTGATCTTTAATTCGATATTTTAATTTGATAAAAATTAATGAAAGATTATTTAGCATTTATTATTTAAATGTTGAATTTTATTTAATCTGAAATATTTTATATATTAACATCTTATCCGCTTGACGACTATTTTGACACTTTAAAAGCCTAAGTTTTAAATTGCTCACGTTTTCCTTTTCCTGCGCTAATTTTAATATAAATCGTGTATACTAAAAAATATAGAAGAATGAGTAATGACTTACAATCCAAAACTACCTATATATGTTTATGTATATAATTATAAATATTATATTACACTGGTCGTTAACAAATAATTGTCTCAGACAAAGCCTAGAAAAAATCTTTTTGGTAAAAAAAACACCAGAGTATTTTTTTTAAATAAAAAGAACACTTACCGCAAAATAATCGTAGTTGAGTTTTTGATAAATTCGTTGACTTTTTAAAATATATCTTGAAATATGCAGATTTAAAAAAAACATGTAAACTTATTTGTAAGAAATTTAATTTTCTACAGAAAAGGTCCCGTTCATTTTTTTCCTAAAACGTATATATCTGATGATTCTGATGATATTTTGGATATATGAAAAATTAGCGATCAAATAAGTTAGAGATCAAATAAGCTTACTTGAAAACTTATTTGATCGCTAGTTTTTCAAATATATCCGAACTGATCAGCTAGAGTTCTGATTATTTTTCATTCATATATTTAAAAGAAAAATTAAAAATTATATGCTAGCATTTCTCATTACCACTTTTTGAAATCATTGCTTCTACGTCAACAAAATGTCTACGCAAAAACTTTATTTATAAGCGTAGCGAAGCACGCCGGGCCCTCCTAGTATATATATGTTGTTTCTTGAAATTTTTTGTTTCTGATTGTTTTGTTTTTCATAAAAAATGTCAAACTATTTAAAATGCAATGGTGGATAAATCTACCTTACCGTAATATTAGTTCTCTTTTGTTCCGAAAAGCGCAAACATTTATATTTTATGATTGCTTTTAGTAAATCCGACGTTTAATTTTTTAAATAAAGGAAACATATTTTTCTCGAGAAAAATAAAAATTTTCTCGAGAAATTGAGATTAGATTTTTGTTAAATTTCTCGAGAAATATTTCTCGAGAAGAAACACTAATACACACTATCCGATATGACATCCAATTTAACCAAATCGGGCCGACCGTCGGATCATCAGTATGTCCTTTTAAAGCAATTGCTATTTATTTACTGTAGTAAGATTCGTTGCAAATATTTGTAGTTTCATCAGCATGCAGATCTATAAAAATAATTCTAAAATAATTCTAACTAGCATTTCTCATTATCACTTTTTGAAATCATTGCTTCTACGTCAACAAAATGTCTACGCAAAAACTTTATTTATAAGCGTAGCGAAGCACGCCGGGCCCTCCTAGTATAAATAAAAAAATTAAAATATCTGTAAGCATCCACAAAATTTTAGCACTAAATTGAAATTTGAAAAGAAAATATAAAATACTAACTAAATCAATACATAAACTCGCTCATACCATTATCATTTATTCACAAATTGAAATTTGAAAAGAAAAAATAAAATACTAACTAAATCAATGCATAAACTTATCCATACCATTATCATTCATTCACAACATTCAACGTATTAATATATAAGATAAAAAAACAAAGAAAAATAACGTCTACACTCTCCTAAATCAATGCGTAAACTGAAAAGAAAATATAAAATACTATAAACAAAGAAAATATTTGTGTCCTTTAGGTCAGGGATGATTTTTTCAGTACAATTGTACTTTTTTCAGTACAATGGACGTTCAAAAAGTACGCTAGTACAATTGAGACAAATTCAGTACAATACATCGGTTTTACTTAAGTCCTTAAAATTCTTAAAAATATATATAAACAAATATATATAATCATAATGCAACACAAAAATGCGATATTTCTTTAGCTTGAAGCTCAATTTTTAATCCCATGACCCATATCCATACATATTGCAAATGACAGTTACACAATAAACTTATTGACGATTGAGCAAAAAAACAGAACCACCTATCGGCTTACAATAAAGCTGTTATAAAACACTAGCGCTAAAAAATAGTTTAGCGGAAATTTTTGAATATGTGATAAATTTAAATTTTGTCTGTAAATCACCGATATATTTAAACAAAATCTATTTGTAAATAAAAGTGCAGTGCTTTCTTTGTGTTTATTTAATATCGTGATTTGTGAAGGGAAACTTATCCGTTTAATATAATAAATATAATAATAAATATACTAATAAATATAATAAAAAAAGTTCAAATATGGATAGGTATTTCTGAAATTTTAAGTCTATTTTATATAAAAAATGTTAAATATTTTATATCGATATACTGTTGCAGGTGGTTAGTTAAAAAAACCGTTGCTGAAAATGTTGCAGTGGAAAGTGATTTAAATAACCCATGTGAAATTGAAAATCGACAATTAAATAATAACGTTTCCAATGGGTAAGAAATGTTTGCGTTTATGTGTAAATGGTGTAAATTTGAAATTGCGTATTCTTTAATTGTTACAGAGCTGCTGGATCTAGTTCTACGAAAGGCTCTAATAGTGAAGAGCCAGTAAAAAAACGTAAATATGAAACTGTTTTCAATGAAAGATGGAAAAATATTTATGACTGGTTGAAGGAAGATCCCAGTTCCAAACAAGGAAAAAAGTGCATTTTGTGCAACACGCCGATTGTTGGTGGTAAAACCCATATCAAGCGTCATGCACAGAGTGATTTCCATAAAAAATCTTTCCAAAGTGCCCAAAATAGCATAAAGATAGATGAAGTTTTTAATAAAAACTTTGAATCTGTCAATAAAAATGCTAAACAGCTAGAAATAGCATTGAGTTTGTTCATTGCGGAACATAATCTCCCATTTACAGTGTTAAATCATTTAAATTTATTACTAAAAAAACAGTAACAGATTCCAAAATAATGGAAAAAATAAGCACTAATAGAATAAAAGGCCAACAAATCATTACTGACATACTTGGACCAGAAAACACCAAAAAAATTGTGGAAATAACAAAAAAACAATATTTTTCAATTATTATAGATGAGAGCACTGATAGCTCGTTATCGAAAAACTTGGCTATTATCATAAGAATATTTGATCAGAAATGCAAAGATATGTTTTTGCCGCTAACACCGATTGAGGATTCAACGGCTACAGGAATTTTTAATACTTTGATTAAAGTTTTGCACTCAAATGAAATTCCATTAACAAACCTTATAGGATTTACAGCCGATAACTGTAATGTGATGATGGGCAAGCATAATGGTGTTCAAGCTAAATTAAAAGATCTTGTTCCAAAGTTAGTCGTTAATGGATGTATATGTCACAACATTAATCTTATTTCGATGACTGCAGCAAAAAGTTTTCCAAATACAATTGAAAAATTGTTAAGGGAAATAAACCACCACTTCTGCAACAGCTCTAGCAGAAAAGATAACTTTAGTAAGTTTCAGGAATATTTTGGAACAGAAATTCACCAAATATTAAAATTTGCTGCAACACGCTGGTTGTCTCGGCAGGTATTTGGTAATTATAATAAAAATATGTTACTATTGCTAACGTTTTTTTTATTTTTAGGCGGCTATCGACCGAATTCTGGAGCAGTGGCAACCACTCCTTTATTATTTTGAGTTGGGTAATTTTGAGGCTAACTATGGGAATGAAAATATCGAATTTATTTCATTTCAATTAAAAAATAAGTTGTTAAAATGTTACTTTATTGTTCTTTCATACGCCTTAAATATTATTAATAAGGTTAATAAAGAAATGCAGTCGGCAGAGGCAAGAATGCATGTCTTCATACCCCGTATGAAGTATTTATTTAACTTATTTGCCCGAAACTTCATTATAAAGGATGCATTAGACGACAGTTCTATTGTAAATTTAGATTTACGAGAAAATAGAATCCCATTAGATGAAATTTATTGTGGTACGCAAGTGGAAGTTTATTTAACAAACATTGGCGTAACTAGGAAGTTGTTCTAGGGGGGGCCTGGCCCCATAATATTGCTGAGTAAAATAATTAATAAATTTTCCGTTTTTATTTCTTTCTTTTAATCATAACGGGTGTGTCAATTTGAAGTTTATTTTCAAATTTACTATCAATTATATTTTTTTCTAGGTTATTTATGTTAGGTTTGGTTGCAGTAACTGTCACCAAAAACACAACATCAGGTCGACATAGTAAGACCAAAATACGTAGGTTGTGATACCAAAGAATCTCGTTCCCCTAATCGAACTATTTGGAGCTTCTCATGAAGCTAAGTATTTGCGTGAGTTTGTAATTACCCAGGTCGGTGAGAGTTTTAAATGTGTGCGTTCCAAAAGAATTTGCCATAGAAAGGGCGAATGCTGGACACGTGCAAAGTAGATGAAACGCTAGTTCCAAATGATCCTTAACCTTACACTTCAATTAGTACTTGGGTGCTCTCCAAGGATTCAGTAGCCAGTGATGACTTTACCAATGAACTAATATTCTGCCTACTCAAAGATATAAGTTCTTTGGAACGCTGCAAGTCAAGTGTGGGAAAGATTAACCTGCTTATCTTGCAGCTAATTTTGTTTGACTACCGCCCTATAGGTTACGCATTTACCACTGTCATAAGTTAGTTGTTTGAGAGGGGCAAACGACCCGCTTAGAGCTTCCATTTCTTGTAGAAGATCGAGTTCAGTCCGTTGACTTCGAATTATACGCCATCAATTTGTTAATGGCGATACAAACAAACTTAAAAGGGTTTTAGGAGCAATGGAGCAATGAGACCGTATTTTTTAAAACGAACTCTATATTGTTTTTATTGCGATGTTTTTCGTTGAACAAATTAGAAGGAGTGGTTTTCCAGAAATTGTGAATTCATTTGACATTCTGACATCTGATCTGACACGTCACATGTTGGAAAGAAAATGTTTTCTTTTAAACTTCGATAATATGGTGAACCGATAAGATAACCGACCATTCTGTAGATACTTTTGTGGCAGTATTATTGGTAGTACTTATTAAATTGAATTGAAGATCAGTGATATCAACTGTAAAATTTTTTTTCTACACCTGCTATGAAAAATAGCGTATTTCTCACGGCTTACTTAATCTCAAAATCACGTATTGCTAATACTGTGAGAAATATTATTTCTCACAGCACTTTGCCCACACATATACATTTAAGTATGCGGAGAATCCACAAAAACTTAGTTGGCTGCTGCTCAGCTTTAAATTAGTTGTCAAAACTGTCAGATTATACGTAATTAGTATTAGAATTTTTAACGTGGTTTTCATTTGAAGTCACATAAGAGCAATTTCTATTGAATATTACGTAAATATGACATGGATAGTGACAATAATGACAATTTTGAAATAACTCCGCCTGAAATATTAGAAAAAGCTGCAAAAGTGACGTTAGATTTGTTGCCGGAAATTTCGAGAAAAAAGTACGAATTGGCATACGAAAAATTTATAGAATGGAGAAGAACTACAAAAATAAAATCTTTTTCGGAAAGCGTACTTTTGGTATACTTTGAAGAGATGTCGAGAACTTTAAAGGCATCCACACTTAAATACCCGAGCAGAAATTTCTTAGGGCTCAAAAACGGCCCTGATCAGGTAAGCCCTAGTTTGATAGGGTCCTGATCATGAGTGTAACGCTTTTGCCTAATCAGGCTCTGATTGGGATAAACGGATCAGGCACTGATCAAGTTTTCCATATAAAATTAAATAGGGCAAACCGTAGTAAGGCATTTTGTATCAGGCCCTGATCAGATTGCCCAACTAGGGGTCAGATACGAAAAATCAAATCAGGGCCGGATATATCCAAATAAGGTTTGCCCTAAAAGGGTATTCTAATTCAGGTTCAGAACAGGCCCACATCAGGTTGCCCTAATAGGGCTTGCCCTATCTGACCGTGATCAGGCCCTTTCTGTATTCAGGCATTCCCTAACTAATTTATGCTCGGGTAAAAACATATATATATATTTATTATATATATTTTGTGCAGTTGCAGAAAAAGTATAGTGTGAAACATGTGGGGAAAGTACTTTTCTCACTTGTTGCACAATATACTATTTTCATACTTGTCAATAAATAGTTCGATTTGGTTTATTTCTAATACTTTAATTGCAGGTGGTTTTTTCTATCGAGATGATCATATATCACAAATAAAAAACAAATAATTTAATTAAATATTGATGCTAACGTTTTGAAATAATTTTGAACAGCAAATTCTTTAGTTCCCTAACTGTTATATGCTTCATGAGCTTCGTGTTCTAGGGGGGGCCAAAATTCGTCTAGAGGTGGCCGGGCCCTCTGGGCCCCTACCTAGTTACGCCTATGTTAACAAAAGAAAATTTAGAAGAGGATGAGATCACACAATTTAAAAAAGACGTTCAAAATTTTTATTACAGCTTTTGTGAAGACCTAAGAAAGCGTATTCAGTTTGATAATGAAATTTTGAACTTGTTACCAGCTTTTTCACCAGAAAACGTGATTTCGGGGAAAGTAAATAGTATCCTTAAAGTGATACTTAGAATGTTTAATGATTCTGAACTAAACAATGCAGAGCAGATAAATACTGAATATCGCGCACTGGCTGATTATACCGAAATAAAAGAATATAAAACATTGCCCATAGAACAATTTTGGGCAAATGTTAGTGCCATCAAGAATCAACTTAATGAGCCAATGTTTGGAAATATTTTTAGAATTGTCCAAGGAATTTTATCCATTCCCCATTCTTCTGCAAATGTTGAACGAATTTTCTCGATTCAAAATTTAATAAAAACTAAATGTAGAAATCGAATGCATGTTAATACATGCTCATCTTTGATACAGGCAAAAAATTTAATTAAAGATGATTGCTGTTATAATTACAAAATGCCAAACCATTTTTTTAAAACCAACCTCGCTAATAAAATAGAAAAAAATGAATTATTAGATTAAACCAGGCATGTCAAAGTCGCGGCCCGCTACACGAATTGTTGTGGCCCGCAACACTTTTTCTCGTTTCGTGTTTTAATTAAAAAATTCAAAAAAATGAATTTATTAAAAATACAAACAAAGTACAGACAGTTCAAAAAATAAATACAGTTTTAAGAACGTTCGTTGTATTATTATGTGAGTTCCATTTATCATATTTTCCCTTACTTTTGTACTAAATTTTGTTTTCAAGTTAAGCATATCGAATGATGGTAAAGCTACATTACATGGCAAACATATGCCTCCATTCACCACCATAGTTTTTGTAAGTTAAGAGAATCATGTCTAATATGTTGGCACACAATTTAAATTTTTGGAAATCTTTTAATATTGAATTCATTTTCTGAAATGTAACAAATTTCAAAATAATATTTAAATGTAAAATTTTACCTCACTAATAATTTTCTTTTAATTTTTTAGTAATATTGTTTTGCAAAATTGACAAAAATATTTTTGGTCAAAACGTATACGAACGTAAAAAAGAAATTGAGTTGTAGTAGAAAAAAAATCTAGGACGCTTCACATTTTTGTCGTTTTATTTAAAATTTTAATTTAAAAATATTTAATTTACCTAAAAGGGACACGGGTGTTATTCAAAACAAAAATTTCTTAATTTCTGAAAATCTTAACGAAGGAAAATTAAAACATTTTCAGTCATGTCATGTTTTGAATTCAAACGGATATGTGGCGCGATATCCTGTTAGTATGTTGTCAGACTATTGCGGTGTGCAAGGAATACAATATAAAAAGACATTACGATACCATTCACAATGAAGAATACAAAAACATCGTTGGAAAAATGCGGGAGAATAAGTTATTCGAATTAAAGACAGCTCTTCGAAAACAACAAAACATTTTCATTAGGCCAATCGCAGAAAATGTTGCCGCTGTTAAAGCTACCTAGTTATCGTTATCGCATGCAATTGCAAAAAAAAAATCAAAACCCTTTATGGAAGGCGAATTCATTATTGAATGTTTAGTAATAGCAGCGGAAGAGTTATGCCCAGATATGATAAAAAAATTTAAAGGCATAAGTTTATCGCGAAATACAGTTGCGAATAGAATCACCGATATTGCTTTTAATTCAAGCGGTCAACTTCGCTCAGTTGTATTGAATTTTGAAATGTTTTCAATTGCAATCGACGAGAGTACTGATTTATTAGATATGGCTCAGTTAGCCATTTTTATTCGAGGATGTGATACTAATATGACAATAGCCGAAGAACTTTTAGAAGAAATTTCAATGACTGGTACAACAACTGGATATGATATTTTCGATGTACTATTGATTGCTATTAAAAAATATGATCTTCCAATGCAGAAGCTGGTGTCTTTGGCAACTGATGGGACCCCTTCTATGAAAGGATCTTCACGTGGTGTCGTCGGCAGACTAAAAGGTTATGTTAAAACCCAACATAATACATCTTTTCGATTCAACACTTCCATTGCATTATCCACCAGCAAGTTTTATGTTCAAAAGTAATCAAAATTGATCATGTATTTAAAAAAGTTACTAAAATCGTTAATTTTATTCGAGCACCTGCCTTAAATCATCGGGAATTTACGTCATTGCTAAAAGATGTGGAATGTGATTACGAAGATTTGCCATATTATACTGAAGTCCGTTGGTTTTCGAGTCCTAAGGTTTTAAGAAGATTTTTACAGCTGTTGGACGAAATCGCACTCTTTTTAGAAATTAAAGATTATGACTGTGCTGAACTGAAAAAAGTTGATTGGATACAAGATTTGGCCTTTTCAGTTGACATTACTGGCCATCTCAGTCAACTCAATCTTAATCTTCAGGGTAAAAACATGCTCATAACCTTGTTGTATGACCAAATAAATTCATTGAAACAAAAGATACACTTGTGGAAAATACAATTGGAAAAAGAAAATTTATACAATTTTTCTAGTTTTAAGACTCTTTTGCTTAAACATCCAGAGTTAAAATTTGAAAAATATGAAAAACAACTGAAAATGTTGGCAGACGATTTCGAAAAGAGGTTTTCAGATTTTCAAAATAGTGAGTCTCATTTCAATATTTTTTGCTCTCCGATGTCTGTTGACATTGACAATATTGAGGAAAATTTGCAAATGGAGTTTATATATAACTACGATGCGACACGTTATTGAACCAAAAATATAAGGAAATTGGTATTCCAGAGTTATATAAGTATTTACCTACAGGCCGTTTCCCAGGTATTCGAAATTTTGTTATGCGCATATTATCCATGTTTGGTAGCACGTATATTTGTGAACAACTTTTTCCACAAATGAAGATAAATCAAACTTCGCAGCGAACCAGATTGACTGAAGAACATTTAGCATCAATATTAAAAATTGCATCAAGCCAAAAACTAATACCAGATTTTGATGAATTGAAAAATGAAAAACGGTGCATTCTATCAACCCAAAAAACATGAATTAAAAGAATTAATAAATATATTTCTAAGATTTAATAAATTTCTATATAAAAATTTTGTTTTGTTTTCTTTATGGTCGATTATATTCAATCAACCCACAAATTTAAAATTTTTAAAAAAACCAAATCCAGTGTGGCCCGCTTAAGGATTTGGAAAACAATTTTCGAAAAATTTGGCCCGAATACCGAAATGAGTTTGACATGCCTGGATTAAACAATATTTAATTTTAGTTTGTGATAAAATGTTTCTTTTTGAAATGAATTGATATGATTTGTGATTTTTAATTTATATTTTTACTATATACTATATTTAATTTTTTATAATTTGAAAATATGAAATATTAGATGAATAAATATTTTAATTCTAGTTTGTGATAAAATGATCGTTTTTCATTTGTTATTGTTTTTTTTAAATTTAAAATGAATTTTGTTTAGATGAACACCATTTAAAAATGGTTTAAAAAAATTCAGTACAATTGTTTCAAATTCAGTACTATTTACTTGAGGAATTTAGTACAATTTTGATTTCCCTAATATCATCACTGCTTTAGGTTCAAAAACGATCTATTCCACTTTTTGAAATTTTTGAGTTATTGATTGATTTCGTTTCTTTCCATTAAACTGCAAGTATACGTAAATCAAAAATTCAAAAATACGTATCTATTTCTGCGAAAATTGGGTACCAAATTTCAGTTACGTTTCAAAAGCAATCTATTCCGTCATAACTTTTTAAACAAAAGAAAGCTATTCCATTTTATTTTGCAATCAAAAACGATCTATTCCAATAAGAATCATGTCGTTAAAAAACAAAACATGCCTATTCCAAAACATGCGTTTGGCGCCAAAATCCTTTATTTCATAATAATCGTATGCAAAAATCAATCGATCGTGATATTTGTTTGAAAGTAGTTGATTTTTTCTAAGCTACATCAATTTTTATATTATCTAGTAAGTAAATAGTAATTATTTTATAATACATAAAATGGATTTTTAATTTAATTTAATTTTAATTATGAATATTGTTTAGAAAATGGATTTAATTGAATCTCCCGTTATCAGCGAACAGCCGCGTAAAAAAAATAAACATTCTTAGTCATAAACGATTCATTCAGCCATTGCCTAAAGTTCCGGATCAAGCCGCATATAACAGCCGCCAATTGTATATGTATTTGTTTGGCATGGTTGTGGGAACTGGTCATTCAACTCTCACAACAGACAACGTCTTTCTGTTTTACTGGACAGAGAATGTTCACACCAAGGGCTCCAATGAAATAGCTTCGGCCGTTTACCATCGACTTTGCCACATGAATCTAAACAATATAGACACAGTTCGCTTAGTGGCCGACGGATGTAGTGGCCAGAATAAAAATTCTATTATGGTGGGAATGTGCGAATACTTTTTATCACAGGCTGCACCACAAAATTTCAAAAAAATAGAGTTGGTTTTCCCGATTCCTGGACATTTCCCGGACAGATATTTAAGAAATCAATATTTTGTTTTATTGTATTATCGAAAATCAATCAACGTGGTAAAAAATTCTTGGTTTAAAAATTCGAAAAGCCAGCGATTTGGCAGAAAACCAAATGATCAATCAAAATGTTAGTTTCAAAACATACCCTTTCCGGCAGCAATGTGTTTCAAAACGAACCTATTCCATGGTGTAAAGTTCAAAACGTGTCTATTCCAAAATTGTTTCTAAAATACCAGCTTAACTTTACTACCTACATTGTTTTACACTTGAAACAAATTAATTAAAAATACCTAAAGAAATGAATTAAACAATAAAATCACCGTTTTTGTAAATAATTTAAAAAAAAAAGTTTTTTTTCATTTATCTCGAAAACTCGTAAAGTGGAATAGATCGTTTTTGAACCTAAGGGACACATTTGGACGATTCCATTTGATTTGATTTGAGGGGAGGCAGTTGAATTCAAAAATACATTATAATTCTATAACTTTTTTTATTTATGATCCGAAAAATCCCAAAAATCTCTCAGATATAGGTTACACTAATATCAGTTAGCAGTGAAAATTTGGAATAAGTGAAAATTCGAATAAAAAAGCCTTAGGCTGTACAAAGTACAAAGTTAGCGTATTAATATATAAGATACATAGTAAGTAAAATTGTTTGAAAAAATTCAACCATTTTCATCAAATTTCAACCCAAATCAATACGATGACGTTTGGAAACATTTTACCAAAAACAATAAGGATTCATTAAAACTGCAATATTTGTGGTAAAACGATGTTATGTAAGGATCTGTAACTACTGGTGTTCATCGGCATTTCAATGCCATACATTCTTTGAAAAGAAAACAGCCAGGGTCGGGCATAGGTGGAAGAAGTATTCAGTGATATGCAAATCAACAGTGATATAAAAAATATCGATAAATTCATGTCAAGGCAGTGTCCGTCGATGAGTGAAGCAATTGCTCAATTAGTGGCTGTTGATGCGTTTTCTTTCCACAGAATTACAAAAAACAGCTTTATTCGACAAACAGTTTTCCAAAAAATCCTTCAAATGTAAAAGAACTAATCATTAAGTTTTTCGAAAGCTTCCGTTGCTAAATAAAATTAATTTATTAAAAACAGTAACAAAAAGTTTAGCATATCCCTAGACGAATGGACTGACGTCAACAACAAAAGATTTATGGATCTTCAAATATATTGTAATATCACTGAATCGGATAATTTGGGCTTAATCCCTGTAAATGGAAGTTGTTCGGAATTATTAAATTTATTATTTACAATTACAAAAATTGTTTCATTTAATATGCATAGTTAAAAAATAAGTGTAAAGATACATTGGTTTTCAATTTGACGTTATAAAAAAAGAATTCTAAGAAAATATATTTCTCGAGATCTCGAGATTTCTCGAGAAATATGTATTTCTAGATTTCTTTCTCGAGAAATTTGAAAGTCGAGAAATCAGGAACACTAGTGAGTATGCATGTCGATCCGATAAAATTAAGTTGAATGTATCGGATAGAAATTCCATCCATCCTATTGTCCGACCAACCACAGAAATCGGATGGTGTGTACTGTTGTCGGACGATTTTAAGTTTTAATTGTATGAGAAAGAAAAGAAAAAATTTTTTTTTTGTGATGTTTACTAAATGAAAATTAAAATCGGATGATAAGTTGGATCGTCTGGAGGTAATATCCAATTTGGTCGTCGAACGGTCGGTCCGACAAGTTGGATCGTCTGTTGAACTTTTAACCAAATGATTTTCCTACAAATTCGATCGAATGTTAATCGCGAACAACAATTCAGTTTAGGTTTCTACTTACAAACATGAAAATTACTAGTTGCTACTCGTTCTACCGCTCAAGTTTTCTTTTCTTAATATTCTTATAACTTTATTTCATTTAAGTGATTAGACGACTGTTTTTATTTTATTTTATTTGTCTTTGTTTTTCTTATTTACTTCTTTAAAATTTTACAAAACAATTTAACGATGAATAAAATACAAAACAAAAAATAACCAACCAAACGAAAACAAAAAAAAGCAAATCTACGCGCTATAAGAATAATATTAACAAAATAATAACAAACAAAAATAACGCAAAAAACTTTTTTAAATTACAGTAGCCAGTAGTTAAGTGTAATAAATTTAAAGTTTGGTCGCATGTTGAAGTTAAAGTTTAGTCAGATCGGGTTGATAATATTCAGAGCGGAGGAAAAGTTATGTCGTAATCAATGAATCAAAGCTTGTTTTATGAAATATTCAAGAACGAACGACACAACTTATATTCACTTCTTTTTAAATTTTTAACATTTCAATATTTTTTGTTGCTTCTTTGTCTGTCTGTACTTATATAGATTTCGTTTCGATTGTGTTGTGAGAAGATTTAATATTTCTCAAGTGAAATGAATTGAATTGCATAGTTTTTTGTTGTTTTCTTTATAGTTATTATATTATGTTAATTATGTGTGAAAACTTTTCTGGTATAAATATTCTATTTTTGGAAAACAAAAATCAAAAACTGATTGAGTAATGCATAACCTAAAAGTTTTCAATAAAAATTATGGTTATGCATCCAATTATAACATGCTTTTATTTTAATTGTTGCCTTTTGTTGGATATAAGTAGTTAAAACGAAAGTATGTTTACGTTTCTAAATCGAATGATGTAATCATAAAATTTGGTGGTCATTCATTATTGAAACTAGGATTAGTTTAAGTCGCTTAATTGTTTCATTTAAAAAAATTGAATTCATGGAACAACAGTTAATAATGCATATACTATTAATGCATTATTTTTTTTAAATTATTATATTGCTTTAAAAACAACTATGTTTAATGATAGGTATTAAGATACCCAAGGAATAATTATAGATAATTATAATTTTATTTTGTACAAGTTTGTCGTGCACATAAATGTATGTGGGCGTTGCTTTCATTCTTGTTGTTACAAACGAAACTATAGAAAATTATATTGAAGGACTTTTCCATTTAAGTAAGTTTATTGAAATTTATTACAACAAATTCAATTTTTTTGGCGGGTGTGAGTAGCATTGAAAAATATTTGGCATCATCAAGAGCTCGTGACTAAACTAAAATTCCTGACACTAATAGTAATATATATCTAATATATGTAATAATAATGATTAAAATTGACTATGTGAGTCTATTCCAACAACCATGACATTTCCGCCAAACAATATGATAAAAGCAGGACCATGAATCGCTGTTTGTCAAACTATCAAACTCTTCTACAGGTCGAATCACAAATGTAAACAGGTAATATATATATTTCTGTAGTTAAATATACGTTAAGGCTTTGTTTCAGACCGAAAAAGTTCTATTCAAGTAACCAACAGTTCTCTCTGTCAAATCTCGATCACCCACAATTCGTATAGCCGGCTTTTGAACAGATTCCAAAAGGGCTAGGATGGAAACAGAAGCAGCGCCCCAAACTTGACGACAGTACTCCATACAGGGACGAATGGACGAAATTAGACTTATAAACATGGAGCAATTGGTATGGAGTGAAAATTTTTTGCATCTATTTAGGACGCCGAGTTCGCTAGACGCACTTTTTGCCATCGCCATTGCATGATCGTTCCAGAGTAGGTCATTTGAAACTGTGACACTCAATAAACGAATGTTTTTACATTCACATATTGGTTCATCATACATACTGAACAAAATATCTTTGGGAAACTCGGTTTTGATCTGGAAACAATCAACAGCTGTGTTTTGGTATAGTTGAAATCGACCAGGTTATGGTCACCCCAATCGGCGACTTTTTTAGATCTTTATTCACGTTTATGCACAGTTAAAAATTGTTCGTCTTTTGTAACAGCGTTTTTGCACCGCTATAGGTCGTATCACAATGGTTCGTTCAATGGCGCGATTTTTAATATTTTTCAAGAAAAATATTTTGACGAACGCCCGTATGTTATAATTTTTTTTCAAAAATCTTGCAAGCGTTAGTTTATTTAAACCTCGTCTCGTTCGTTAATTATTAAATGAAATTTTTTTAAAAACCCCTTTTGGGACGTTTGGCTTAGCGCTGATTAAAATACAATTTATAGATCATAAAACGTTCGTTCTTTGTTGTTATACAACATTGTTCGTTTAATTGAGAACTACATTATTTATTGTTGCTATTTTTGGTTATAATAAGTATTTATGGCTCGTTAATCTGGCCGAATTAACATTTATTTTTATATTAAACATAGAACACGTTCGTTTAAGTTATAAAACAGAGTACGTTAAATTCAATATTTGAATATCTTTCGTTCGTTAAATCGGTCCGTTTTTAATTTTAGAGCATACTCGCGAGATTATTGTCCGTTCTAGTCATAAAACAACGTTCGTTAGATAATATGTGTATGTGACTATGGTTCGTTACACTATCCGATTATTATTGTACCGTGATTGGTTTGTACTTAACCTGTTGGTTGGACTTATACCACAAAGTTTGTTGGAGTAAACTTTGGAGTATTTTTCGTTCGTTCAATGGATAGACAATTGTTAGTTTATGACGCCTCATGACGGTAATTGGGCAGCTGCATATAATTCTTAAGATTGGATGAACATATAAAATCTTATATATTAATACGCTAGATTAAAACTTTGTGGAATAAAAAAGCCTAATTTTTATTCGCAGATGGATTCATTTGAAATTTTCACAGCTAACTGATATTAGTGTAACCTATAGTCGGATCCGGATTCAAACAAATCGGATCATAAATAAAAAAGTTATTATATACGGAAAACTTTTTCTATACATATGCATTATAAGTTTACATACATCTTTCTTTTTGCTTTAAAAATGATGAAATGAATGGTAATAATGATGGAATGAATGCTGAAGCTGATGTTGTTGTGAATGATGAAGTGAATGTTGATGATATGAATGGTGTCATGAACGGTGTCATGAATGGTGTCATGAATGATGCGAATGATTTAGAATTGAATGTGGTGAATGATGAAATTCCCTTTGTAATTTTGAGAGATTCGTTCAAGTGTGCTTTGAATGTGATTCCAGGTAACTTTGATTCGTATGTTTGTGGTGCTTTGGATATGAGTTGTCATTTTTGTCATGCCAAACATTTTGCAAGAGAAGTTACTTCAAATAATAATGAAGCGTTTTCTTTGTGTTGCCATAAAGGCAAAGTCAATTTACCTCCTCTTTCTGAAAATGCATTTTTCTCTAATATTTTCGAAGGATTGAATTCAAATGATAATGCTATAAAAAAACGTTCTAAAAGTTTTCTTTCAAATATTCGTTCCTATAATTCGGCATTTGCAATGATCAGTTCTGAATGTAATATAGCGGATTCTACTGCACGTGGTATTTATCATTTTAAAATTCATAATATTTTTTATCATCGTACTGGTGCTTTAATTCCTGCTTATGGTCGACCTCCAATGTATGCACAATTATATTTTTATGATGTTGATACTGCTGCTAATATGAGAATGAATAGAAATACCAATGTATGTGAAATTTTTCTTATGCGTGAGATAGGTTTTGAGTTAGATCGTGTGAATCCTTTTGTTCGTTCTTTCAAATCAATGCATGAATTTTGTGAAAGACCTGAGAATGTTACTGCTGATGTGTCATTGGTTATAAAAGTTAACAGAGAATGTGATATTCGTCGTTTTAATGATGCTGTTCAAACTGATGTGGCTGCTATTTTTAAAAATGATGATGGTGAACCACCTTTTGAAAGAAATATGATTGTTTTTTCAAAAAATGCAAATGAAATTCGTTCTGTTTCTGTCCTTGTTTCTTCTTTGGATCCTTTAGCTTATCCTTTGTTGTTTCCAAATGGTGATACTGGGTGGCACGTTAATATTCCACATAATTTAGTTTCAACTTCACGTGCTAATGTGTCACGTACAAAAGTTACAATGTTGCAATATGCATCTTATCGCCTTGCTATACGTGATGGTTTTAGTCTTTTGCATCGTTCTCAAAAATTATTTCTTCAATGGATTGTTGATATGTATGTTCGTATCGAAGGTACACGGCTTCATTACATTCGTTCAAATCAATCTGCTCTTCGTGCTGATTTGTACAATAATTTAACAGATTTCTTGCATCAAAATCGCAATGGCGATGATAATATGCAAGTAGTTGGTCGTAAAGTAATTTTGCCATCTTCTTTCACCGGTTCACCACGTAACATGTATCAAAATTACTTGGATGCAATGTCTATTGTACAACATTTCGGTAAACCTTCTTTATTTATAACAATGACATGTAATCCTCAATGGCCAGAAATTGTTGATAATTTGAGTAATTATGAGTCTTCGAATTTTCGTCCTGATATTGTTGTGCGTGTGTTTAAAGTGAAACTTAAAGAGCTCATAGATTGTTTAATGAAAAAAAAGATTTTCGGTTCTGTCAAAGCACTTATATATACCATTGAATTTCAAAAACGTGGTCTTCCGCATGCCCATATTTTGTTAAATTTATCAGATGAAGATAGAATTGATGGAAATGAAATGATTAATAAATTTGTATGTACTGAAATCCCTGATCCCATTCTTTTTCCTAAATTACATGAATATGTGAAACGTCATATGATGCATGGACCATATGGTGCTCTAAATCCCAATTCTGTTTGTATGAGAGATGGTAAATGTAGTAAGAATTTTCCAAAACCTTTTTCTGAAAATACTAAAGAATCTGTGAATGGTTATCCTTTGTATCGTCGACGTGATAATGGTATGAGTGTTGATGTACGTGGTGCATCTCTTGATAATAGATATGTTGTTCCATATAATCCTTATCTTCTTGCAAAATTGAATTGTCATATTAACGTTGAAATATGTACGACTGTTAAAAGTGTGAAATATGTTTACAAGTATGTATATAAAGGGTATGATTCTGCCAATGTTGAATTGAGAGTGAATGGAGAGAATGCAGCACAGAGCAAAATTTGCCTAATAAAATCAAAAAGATCGTCTCTATGACCAGTTTGTAGACAAAGAAGTGTAACAGAAGGTAAAACCGAAGAAATTTTCATAGAGATTTCTTATTGATTTTATCAAAGAATTCTTATTGATTTTATTTAAAAGTATATCTGCTTAAAATTAAAAGAATCTTCTTGTTTAAGTTTTATTTGGAAAATACACTCGTTAAATTCATAATCAAAGAGAATATCTCCTTAATTTTATGTGACAACTTGTTATTTAAAATTTTGTGTTTTTTGTTCCTTTCAGTTATGCATGGTGTTTTTTTTTTGTTTCACAATTTAATTTGTTTCACAGTTTACAGTTATATTTGCAATGTAGCAACAACAATCTATGCAATTGTTGTTGGATTTCAAATTTAATAAGGCTAAAACAACTAAATAGAAGGAGAACAAAAGAAGAATATAAAATATAAGTGTGTCAATTTTAAATCGGCAGCTCATCGATACAGATCGATAAAATTTGCTTCATTTAAAATAATTTAATAAATTTAACTACAGGTGAGTGTATTAAAATTAAGTGTCATTATGTTGTATATGAGTTGATGTCATTATGTATAAATTACTGGTAAAAACTACTACACATTTATTTTTTAATTGCAGTTTCTAATGGATGGTACAGCAAACAGTTTCTATGATATAGAAACTTTTCCCATGTTTAAATCATGGGATTTATCAGATGATGTTACTGAAATCCTTGTAAAACATGGCATCACAACATTAAGTATTTTACAAAAATGGAAATGGATGATATTGATCGCCTATTCAACAGGCTGGATATGAATTTTTTTGGGGAGCTCATAAAATTTAAAACAGGTCTCAGAGAATGGCGGAAAAATATGGCAAGTATTTTATCATTTTAGTCGTATGATGTGTTTTATTTGTAATTTTATATTAAAAACAGAATATACCATTAAATAATGAAGTAGACAACTTATCGGCAACAAGTCGAATCCTAGAGTGGTTGCAAAAAATTTCTGACGACTTAAGTAAAAGCAACCAATCAATAAAGTCCTTGCCCGCTGTTCAGGCACAACCTGATTGTACTATAGACATTAACAGCCTTACCAACCTTTTAAAGAGTACGATTAAAGGAGGGTTGGTTTTGGAATACCAACAAAAACAAGGCTGTCTTGATGCAAAAAGCCAGAAGTATTTGTGCCACTGCATTGTTGAACAATATTTAGAAAAAAATATAAAATTAACATATTCGGAGATGCAACAATGGGCCAATGTGATTTGCCAGGTTTTCCCCAAAGAAAAACAGGTACAGTAAATAAATTAAAATAATTATTAAATTACAATCCCTAAGTTTTTTTTAATAAAAATATTTGATAAATAGGAAACTTATTTTATTGCAAGAAAGGCAGGGAAAAAAATCCCACTGGAAAAATGTTTTCGCGATGGACTAACATTGAAAAGCCAAATTTTTTGGTAAGCCATGGTGAAGTTATTAAAGAAGTTTTATCATCAGGTTCGAACACACTTATTATTTCTATGTATGTGTCATAATTCTGTATTTTCATTTCAAGATGACTTCTATGAAAAAAATGCTGGTTGCAGTGCAATTGCACTCCCTGGGAGAGGGTTACTGCATTCTGGAGAGAGACTTCTAGTCAAAGAATGGCAGAAGTGCATAATGCCAGCAGTTTAAGTGAAGTGCATAATGCCAGCAGTGCATAATGCCAGCAGTTTAAGGCCAGATGAATGGCCACGGTATAATGATTCTTGTGGTTATGAACTTGTGAGTTTAAATTCCTTTATTTTATTATTTTTAATGACAATCCAATTTTTTAAAGGTTGAAATAGACTTTGAAAATTTATATCCCGGGAAGGGAGATATGCTGTTTGTAAAGCTGGAAAAATTTTATAATAAGATTTTTGGAGTTTTCAAAAGCGACATCAAAGATCAAACTTCTAGAGAACTGTTTTTAAAAAGTTTATATCGTGTAGATGTTTCCAAAGGTAAAGTACTTAAAAAAATTGAATTTTGAAATTTGAAATTTAATTTTTTTGTAGATGCTAAATATTGTATAACCACAATTCTATTGCATGCCATACTGCAGCCTTTGCGGATTAATAAGGAAAACAAACCAACAATAGCAGATGGCCAAAACGATTTCGTTACGCTTATATGTGCGTGTAACGATATTGAACCTACAATCCTAGAATTGAAAAAGAATTTTGAAATGGCATGTGAGAAACTGCAGCCTAGAATCATTGTCGTCGGACCCGATTTCGCGTCAATCTCAGAGTTCTATGTCTTTTGCGATGGCCTTCGATGGAAGTGCGCTTCATACATGAAATGTGTTGACCTAATTATAAAACTATCGTATGTATATAAAATTGAATATTCAAAAAGAAGCAAGCAAGTTTTGTCATTTTTAGAACAATATTTTTTTGAACTGAAATCTGAAGAATTTTCTTCAGTAGCAAATCTTTTAAGTAAATTAAATTAGTTTTATTTTCAATTTACAACAAAATGTTCCAATTTGCTTGCTTCCTCTGTAATAAACCTCACTTTTCACCTAAGGAGTTGATTGTACATTTAAAATCACTGCATGGTACTCCAACAAATTATAAATATTGGTAATTCATAAGATTAATTTTTAATTTACGAATATTACGAATATTTATTCATGAATTGAATTTTATTTAATTTTAAGTATCGAAATAAAAATATTGTTTTTTGCATTTGATTTGTAATAAATTTAGTTTTTGTACAATAGTACAGATAAACATTGATTATATTTATTTAAAAATTGTATTTTATTTAGTTTTGAATATAAAAATTAAAAATATTTTTTTGCACTTGAATTGTTATAAATTAAGTTTTTGACTGAAATGTAATTAACTTTAATTTTTTTTAAAATAAAAATAAGAGAAATTATATGAATGAATCTTTATTTTAGTTACTTATTTAAAGTAAAAATTTAAAAAATATTTTCTAATTCCAGGTGATTTTCTTTTGAAAATAAAGGGATTGTCTTTTCATTAAATTTAAGATGATTACCTTATGAATATTAAAAGACTTTCTTTTTAATAAATTCAAGAAGGCAGCCCTATGAAAACAAAAAGATTTGCTTTTTAATTAATTCAAGATGATTTTCACATAAAAACAATAAGACAATCTTCCCAATAAATTCAAGATGATTTTCACATAAAAACAATAAGATAATCTTCTCAATAAATTCAAAAAGCCTTTCACGTAAAAATTAGAAGATATCTTATTGTTTTTATTTAAAAGATAATCCTAGTAAAAATAAGAAGACTTTCCTCTTGAAGAAAAACCATAGAGAAATCTTCTTACTTTTGTTCTACTTTATTAGGCCGTTTTTGCTCTGTGAGTGAATAATGATGATGCGATTGTGGGAAATGAAATTCAAGATTTTTTGAATGGACGGTATGTTGGTTCGACTGAAGCTGCTTGGCGCATATTTGAATTTCCAATGCATTTTCAATCTCATACAATTATTCGACTTGATTGTCATTTGCCTAATAGACAAAATGTTTATATCAGGAATGGTAATGTGGCTGGTGCAGTCGCAAATGTATCAAGAACAAAATTGTTAGCATTTTTCCATTTGAATTCCATTGATAATTTAGCTAATGAGTTTTTGTATACAGAATTACCATTACATTATGTTTGGCATGATCAAAGTAAATCGTGGAAAAGAAGACAACGTGGGGCTGATAAAGTTGTTGCTCGATTATATATGGTTTCTCCAAAAGATATAGAATTGTTTCATATGCGTTTACTTCTGTTGCATGTTCGTGGTCCAAAATCTTTTTCTGATCTACGTATGTATGAAGGTGTTGAGTACCCTACTTTTGTTGCAGCATGTGAAGCTCGAGGTATTGCAACAAATGATAATGAATGGCGTGAATGTTTACTTGAAGCTTCAGAAATTCAATCACCAAAACAGTTTCGTCAATTATTTGCATTTATCTGTGGTTTGAATGTTCCTCCGAATGCTTTAGCTTTATGGATTGAATTTAGAAATAGTATGATTGAAGACTTTTTACGAAATTACGATGAAGATGTGTCAATTAATCGAGCCTTGATTGAAATTAATGAAATTCTTCTTACACATAATACTTCATGTGGTGATCTTGGTCTTCCGATTCCACAATATAACTTACAGATTGGCGATGTAGGTCATTTTGATATTGAAGAAGAAGCTATAGTTTTCGATAGAATGTATGAAAATGCAAATAATGAGCAACGTAGTGTGATTGATATTGTTTTGCGTGAAGCTCAATTCCATGATACTGGAAGTAATGTTTTTTTCTTGACAGCTCATGCAGGTTGTGGCAAAACTTTTTTTCAAACGGCAATCATTCATAAATTTAATTCATTAAATCTTTCGTGTATTGTAACTGCCTTTAGTGGTATTGCATCAACTCTTTTGATTGGGGGGCGAACTTTGCATAATGTTTTCAAATTACCAATTCCATTATTAGAGAATTCAATGCCAAATATAACTCCAAACAGTGTACATGGCACATATATTAATAATGCATCAATCATTATTATAGATGAAATTTCAATGTGTTCTATTCATGCTTTAAAATTAATTGATCGTTTGTTAAGAGATTTGACTCCAAACGAAGAAAATAAAAATAAACTGTTTGCAGGTAAAACTCTTTTACTGAGCGGTGACTTTCGCCAAATTCTTCCAGTTATACCGCATGGCTCACGTTCTATTTTAATTGAAAATTGTATTACATCTTGGCAAGAATTTATTAACTTTAAAATTTTGAAATTAAATCAAAACATGAGAGCTCTCCCTCATGAAATTGAATTTGTAGAATTTCTTAGAAGACTCGGTAATGGTGATATGCAAAGTTTTCCACAGTTTGGTTCAGATATCATTGAAATTCCTCATAATTTGATTGGCAATCCAGACAATATTATTGAAGACATTTTTGGAAATATTTCTGATACAATTTTATCTGATGACATTTTGAGTTCCGTCATTTTAGCCCCCAAAAACAATGATTGCAATGAAATCAATTCTAAAATCTTGAGTATTATGCCAGGAGAGGAGAAAGCATATTTTAGTTTTGATAAAGTTGTTTGTGATGACATTCGTGAGCAGAACAATTTTCCAATAGAATTTTTAAATAAATTGAGTGTAGGAGGTTTGCCACCTCATAAATTAAATTTGAAAGTGAATTGCATTGTTCTCCTCATACGTAGTTTAAATACAGGTCAAGCATTAGTAAATGGAACACGAATGCGTGTAAAAGTTATGCACCGAAATTCAATAGATTGTGAAGTTTTGACTGGTGTCATGCGAGGTGTACGCATTCTAATTCCACGCATTCATTTGACTTATTCTGGAACTCTTCTTCCATTTAAATTTCAAAGAACTCAATTCCCTATTATTCCTGCTTTTGCTATGACTATTAATAAATCTCAAGGTCAGACATTCAACAGAGTTGCCATTTTACTTAAAGAACCTGTATTCACACATGGTCAATTGTATGTTGCTGCAAGTAGAGTGCGTGCGTTTGAATGTTTGAAATTTTATATTTATGATACATCTGACCAAGGTCATTTGTTCAAAGATGATAGAGTTTTCACAAAAAATATCGTCTTCCCAGAAGTCATTGTTACCTGATTTCCTCTCACTTTTCTCAAAAACCTTTTCCTCTTTTATGAGTACTAGGAGGGCCCGGCGTGCTTCGCTACGCTTATAAATAAAGTTTTTGCGTAGACATTTTGTTGACGTAGAAGCAATGATTTCAAAAAGTGGTAATGAGAAATGCTACCATATAATTTTTAATTTTTCTTTTTAAATATATGAATGAAAAATAATCAGAACTCTAGCTGATCAGTTCGGATATATGAAAAATTAGCGAAGCTTACTTGAAAACTTATTTGATCGCTAATTTTTCATATGCTAATTTTTCATACGAAGCTTACTTGAAAACTTATTTGATCGCTAATTTTTCATATATCCGAACTGATCAGCTAGAGTTCTGATTATTTTTCATTCATATATTTAAAAAGAAAAATTAAAAATTATATGGTAGCATTTCTCATTACCACTTTTTGAAATCATTGCTTCTACGTCAACAAAATGTCTACGCAAAAACTTTATTTATAAGCGTAGCGAAGCACGCCGGGCCCTCCTAGTATATATAAATATGTAAACTTATTGTTGGAAACGTATTGAACCTTTGTTAAAATTTAATAAAAAACTGTTTAAAGTTACGTTTTGATTGTTTAGGAACAGGCACTGTTTATGTAAATCTCTAAATCTGAAAAATAAAAATGAAAAAACACGCATTTCTGTAGAAATTTTTAAAAATTTTATTAATTTTATAAAATATTTACAATATGTTTTTGTAGATAGAAATAAACTATAATCTAAAGATTGTATTTATTTGTTGCTTAATGCTTTTCTCAAATCCATACCTCCAAGTCTATTAGTTGTTTGAAAATGCTTTAGAGCTTAACTACACCTTTTTCAGGCGTTGATAGCCAAATCTGCTTGGAAAGTAGGCTTAGGCATTCAAAAGCCTACACTGAAAAAATATTGAAGTCAACCTCACCCCGAAGTAAACAATTTATTATTCAAACAAAGGAAAAAACACTGAAAAAAAAAATTATAATATCTGTAAAAAAATATATTAAGTTTGCGAATTTTTGTAATGAGTTGGCGCTAATAAACACATTATTATTCTTACGAATAGAAGTTCATGAAGTATTGGTCAAAGTTATCAATTAATAACTATTGTGTTTATAAATCTCACGAATTTATTTATGAATTCCGGTTGAAAATTTTATAATCATGTTCATACTTTCAAAAATATATTTACTAAATATATAAACTTACAAAAAAAAAACGATTATTCTTTTATAAATACTGGTTTATAGTATACATAAATGAGTTATCAAACGATAAGCAGATGTTATAAATATTTCGTATTATTTATGAAAAAATTTATAGATTTCACGTATAATTTGGTTATAAAATTTTATAAACAGCGTTTATTGAATCTTTATGAATTTTGTTTTTTTGGAGTGTACTTAGAAACAATTTCACTTTGATTGCAACTACTACAATTAAAGATTTGTCCTGCCAACAGAATGAGGTTTAGATAGTTTAACAGAAGTTGAATGAAGTTAATAACAATTTCCATGAAAGAAATTAACTTTGGCCTTATATTATATATTTTCCATTTCAAAACTTAAGTATTTAACATTGGTTGAGCTACACCGTTCTAAAACCTGCGCAGGTTTTGAATCGATTTCAGAGTTCGATTCGCCATATCCGCGATGAAGTTGACCATCTTATATCGTTTAAAAATCGAATATCTTATTCAGTGCGTCAAGTTTCTAACAAATTAAAAATTTGTAATGTTGAAAATATAATAGAAACATATGGAGGGGCTGAAATCTCAAGCTCTGAGATATTAAGACTTCGGTTTTGGTTAAGGATTTTGATATAGTTTTCGGCATAAAACTTTAATGAGGACATTGTTTTTAGTTTTGGGCAGCGATGTATATCAAACATAATTCTTTGTTAATGTATTTTTTATCCCTGTTTAGAAATTTATTACAAAACTAACACGAAACATCAATACGTTGCCGGAAAATCATAACAGATCATAAATTAACATAATTTAATGAAAAGATGATACAATCAGAAAAAAGAAAATATTACGAGAAAACTTCGAATACTTCGAGAAAATATTACGAAATCACAAATTCATAATTCTTTCAAAATTCCAAAAATGTTGTAAAAATAAAATAAAATCAAAAACAGTGTGAAAAAATCTAAAAATATTCCAAAAATTATTATAAAAACAAAAATTAAACTTTTTCCAAAAATTCTGGAAATATTGCAAAAACTCAAAATCAAAAATCGAAACTTTTTTCAAAATTCAAAAACTATTTCAAAGACTAACAAATTCAAAAATGTCCATGTCACATTTACGTCATACAAACAGTAAAAGTTTTTTTTCAAGAATTTTTTTTTCAAGAAATTGGCTAAAAAAATAAATGGATCATATTTTTAACAAGCTTATAATGCAATAAAATTCTCAATAATAATAATATCATGTTCATTACATTTCATTTCATCCACATAACTAATTTTACTATTTTCTAAAAACAGAAATGAAAATCATTCTTTTGACACACTTCACACTATTTTTCGGCAAACTTATAATGCCATAATTCTCTATAATAATAATAAAATTTCATGTCATACAAATAATTAATCTCATTTTTTCCCAAAAATTGGATAATAAAATAAATGAAAATCTTTCTTTTGACACACTTGACAATATTTTTTTGACAAACCAAACTTATAATGCAATAATCTAGTTTTTGGTCTCACATACCAATCCCGACCATCAAGATTTCTTCAAATTCAATGGTTCCATTCGTAATCACTTAAAATGAACGTTTTTTAAGCAAAAAATATGCAAATTTCCTTGTTTGACACACTGGACGATTTTTTTGACACATTTCCTGTACCAAACACATAGAACATCGAACACATCGTTCGTTCGGCTCTTTCCATTGAGTAAACCTGTTTTAAAAAAAATTTGATATCCCTCCAGCCGTTTTCTAGATTTCGTCAGTTGTGACGAACGGCTGGCCGGCCGGCAGATAGATATACATTTTTTTTTGCTGTTTTAGAATCAGTAGGTCCTAAAACGTCGAAAAATGCCAAAAAAAGTGGTGGTTAGAATTTCACTTTTGGTTCATGAATGCAATACAATACTACAATTTTAATAAAAATTACCTTTCAGAACATCCTTTTGTGATATAAATGGTCATCCACTTTCATTAATTTAGTTAGGTCTAAATTGTTCTGTATCGTGGGGTTGATATTTACTTTATGGTTGATGTTTACTGTGTCCGTTTCATCTTGACAACAGGTTCGACCAGTTGCAAAATAACATTGGAGTTTTCAGTGACTTGTCGGACAGAGCAAGGTGCATAACTAACATCAAAATTTACAGGGGTCCTGTTCCCGAACACATAAACGTGATTTAGGAACATATTATGAAGTTCGTATTGCAAAATATTAAACGGTAACGGTAACGATTTTACGGAAAACGAATTTCACAATATGGTATAAATCCACCAAATTTTTATTTGTGTATTTAGAAATATAAGACAATGTTACATCAGTTTGATGTTATGCAATACAAATTTCACAATATTGTTAATTATTCCATTCCACATTTTACGCACGAGTTCTTTTGACACAATTCGAATTATTAGTACCAGATATATGGCCACAACACAATCTAGTAATAAGAACGACAGATAATTTTCATATCACCTAATATCACCCCTTTTCAAATGAAGGAACATCATTTTTTCCTGACACTTTCCTATACACAAAAATATTTGTACACATTTTATTTATTTTTATAGTCCACAAATTTATTAGTTTCACTGATAAATTAAAAAAATTGGTACACCAGTTTCCACATATGTATTTTGTTTTTTTTCACTTATTAGTATATTTTTTTTAAATTAATACTATATTTTTAATAATTTTATTTAAAAAAAGACCAATTTAAACGCGATTGACAAAATGAATTTATGGTATGTCGCCATATGTCAAAATTTCTTTACACTAAATAAATCTCTGAAAGAAATATATTAAAAATCTACGGAACGAACGGAGCAGTATTTACATGTTTTACAAACGGTACGTTGATGTAAAAAGAACGACCCACTGTTCGTTTATCATATGTTTGTAGAACTTTTTTATGATACTATAGAACGTACAACAGATCGTCGCAGTATAAAAATAGTGATTGCGTACATTTGGTGCGTTTGTTCGTTAAAATCTGAGTACCTGCATGCGCTAAATAATTTGATTCGTTAAAAATAACAAACAAACAAATTTTTTAATTTTTAACGAACCGTTTTTACAGAACGACCGTGCGTGAACGAACGATTTTTTACTGTGTGGCAGTGTCTCTCCGGGCGGGATTAATTCGTTCGTGCATTTTACCTTTTTGAAGGAAGGGGCTCGAACGACTTATGCAGAGCACTATCAACTGCAAAGCTATTTATTGGGTTGCTGGTGATTTTCAGCAATTCATTGATATAAATCAAAAATAGGGTTGGGGACAATACTGAGCCTTGAGGTACACCAGCGTTAATTAGTTTAGACTCTGACGAAAATCCTCCTTAGACGGATTTTCGTCTGAGTCTAAACTAATTAACGCTGGTGTACCTCAAGGCTCAGTATTGTCCGCAACCCTATTTTTGATTTATATCAACGAATTGCTGAAAATCACCAGCAAACCAATAAATAGCTTTGCAGACGATAGTGCTCTGCATAAGTCGTTCGAGCCCCTTTCTTCAAAAGGTAAAATGCACGAACGAATTAATCCCGCCCGGAGAGACACTGCCATAAACGTGAATAAAGATCTAAAAAAGTCGCCGATTGGGGTGATCAAAACCTGATCGATTTCAACTCTACCGAAATGTATCGGTTGGATAGAGAATTTTGAATCAGCTTCACAACATTGGGATGAAAACCATACGCAACGAGCCTTTTGCTTAAATTGGCATGCCAGACTCGATCGAATGCCTTGGAGATGTCTAAAGCGATAACGTATGTTTCACCACTTTTATCAAGTATGCTGTTCCAACAATGCGCTACATAGTTTAATAGATCGGTAGTTGATCTTTTGTTTCGAAGCCCGTATTGGCTGTCGGCTATTAAATGATTTACTTCCTGAAATTTTGCAATGTGTGTATTCGTAGACTATGGATAGGACCGATAGTAAAGCTATTGGCCTATAATTTGAGATATTGGTCCTTTCTTGAGGACGGGCTGGACATTTGCCAACTTCCAGCACGAGGGAAATATACCACAATTGTAGGATTGGTAGAATATCTTAGTCAAAATTGGTGCAAGTTCTTTGAAAAGGTTTTTAAAATAATGGGTGGAATGTTGTCTATTCCTGAGGCTTTGTTGATATTTAACCCCTTTAACAGTTTAGCGACTATTTTGGGTTTGAAGTGGAGTTCATTCATATTAACTGCTGAAAACTGGATTTGGGGTATTTCCTTAGGAGTTTCCAAAACAGTTCAGAGCAAAGCGTTCAGCGAACAAGTTAGCTTTTCTTGTGGGATCATTGACGATTGAATCACCATCAATAATAGGGGGAATAGAAGATTTTGCACCAGAATTTAAAGAATTAATGCACTGTAGGCACTGTAGAAACTCTTATCAGAAATAGACATAGACGTAACTTTTGAAGCTTTCGCTCTGTCAATTTTAGACTTTTCATTTGAGATAATCTGATTAGATATTTTGTTGGCCTTTAGATATTGGGGTCGATTAGCGGGAGATTTGTTATGAATCCATATATTAAATGATCTACGTTTGTTTCTAAGTGTCGCTTTGGATGCTTTCGAATACAAGTATTTTTATTTGGGTTTTAGTATGGAAAAAGGGACGAATTTATTGATAGCAAATTGGATGGTTTCTGTAAAGTTTTTAGCAGAAACATTTACAATGTCAGTGTAAAAACAATGACGGTCGAAAGGGAAACCATGGAAAAAATTTTGAAGACCACTCTCATCCATTTTTGACTAATGAAATATTTTACGGGCTTTGGGAGCTGTAGTTTTAAGTAAATCAGTTTTGATAACTGAGGAAATTAAATAATGACCAGAATTTAAAATACTACCTTTTGCGACATCGACACTCGTAATATCTGGCATTGTGGTAAGATTGGGATCTAAAAGAAAACTGTTATCACCACCATTACGGGGAGTGAAAGTTGGGCTTTTAACAATTTGGGATAGGCCCTGAGATGCGTTTTCCACTATTGACAACATCGTCGGTCGATTTGGAGAATTCCAACCATTATTTGTTGTGGACGTTGAAGTCACCGGTAACGATAACCTCACAATTAGGGGACTTTGCTCTAATCTCGCCCACAATATTTGTCAGTAAATTAAAAAAGTTTGGGCTACGTTTGTTGGGCGACCGGTATAAAACTATTGTAAAAATAGTAATTTCTGGAAGACAAATCTTTAAAACCATTGTATTCAAGCCATCACCGTGTAGTTCAAAGTTTGGAGAGCGTATATACGCAACACTCTCATGAATGAATGCGCATACACCTTGATGGAGTTTGTAAGCTGATTCAAGCCTATATTTAGAATTAAGCAATTCTATAGAGAGAAACTTGTGTTTCTGTAAGGAATAGAATGTTTGGTTTGTCGTGCTCAAGATAATGTTGCACGTGGTCATGGTTAGCGTTCAATCCGCAGATGTTTTGAAAATGTATTTTAACATTTTTATTTGATTCATATATGTGTTGTTCCTGCAAATTCCGTGGACATGCCGCTTTATGAGCGAGTGGATTGCGCATATTTGCTTTACCACTTGCAGACTTATATCCTTTCTGTTGTACTTCGATATATGTATCAAAAGGTTTCTTTTTTTCTTTTTATGTTTTATCAAATAATGGATAACTAAACGAAAAATCTTAACATGCAATAAAATATATGACATATGCCAATATTTTATGATAAGATGAAGAAACAATAACAAGCTAATAAGTGAAAAACAAAGTGTAAGAAACTTGCAGAAAACAAAACAAAACTAATTGCCAATAATTCAACTGATGCAACGCATCCCAGACGCACCGCTCACCACCTTAATTGAGACTCAAAGCTAAAACATAATTATATGTTGGTCTGATTCCTCGGAAGAGCTAATGAGCGGTACTACTGCGGAGCGCTGCCTAGCTAAGACTGGGAGTGCTGCCATTGACTAATTAGAGTTCGTCCGCCAGCACCCTAAGATATCATCTTGGCTAAGGATATATCCTGCAATTGCCAGTGGTATGTGATATTTCACGCTAACTCATATATCATTGGCAGGGACTGGAGTACGCGGTGTAGTCAGACCCGTAGATCAACATTGATCATAAACGACCCCTCCTTCGGAAACTTTAAACCTACTGCTTGCAACCTTCCCAGTACTTCCGCCAAGTTCCTCAAATGGTCATCAAAGTCTTTCCCCATAACGATGATGTCATCTAAATATACAAGGCATGTTTTCCAGTGCAAACCTTTTAGTACTCGTAAATGGCATAACATAAAATTGCTAAAGTCCATTCCCTACATTGAACGCTGTTTTCTCCTGATCTTTCTTCGCAACTTCCCCCTGCCAGTGAACACTCTGCAGATCCAGTGTTGAAAACAATCTTGAACCCGATAATGTATCTAGTTTATCATCAAACCTAGGCAATGGGTAGCTATCCTTCTTAGTAACTGTGTTTAGTTTCCTGTAGTCAACACAAAATCTTAAACTCCCATCTTTATTGCCAACTAACACCACCAGGGACTGTCTGAAGGCTCGATTACACAAGCTTCTTTCATATCTCTCACCATTTTATCAGCTTCCTCTCTTTTAGCCAATGGTAATTTCCTTGGTGCTTTGCACATCGAATTTTCTCCTCCGATATCAATACGATGTTTCACCATATTGGTTCTGCCATTTCCTTCAGGTGAACTGCAGAATACAGACTTGTGTCGCTTCAGTAATTGACGTGCTGTTTTCTTCTGCTCTTCTGAAAGCCTTTCTGTCCATTTTTACACAAGCTGTTCCATTTCTGCCTTTTGTTGTTTTGTGTTGACCGAGCTATTGATGTTTTTCTGCTCGCATTTTATTATTTTAGCAACCTCTTCGCATTGCCCAATGATTGATCCTTTCTTGAATGTTTTCTGTGTGTTTGACAGATTTAAAACCCTTACTGGTATTTTGTACTTAACCCTTACTGGTATAATGACTTCTTTATAATTTTGATCTTCTTTATTGGCTTCCACAACCCACAACCTGGGTGACCCAGAACTTCCTTCAAATTTCCCCCAAATTATTGTTTCTGATTGGGGTGGCAGTTTTTCTCTGTGATCTAATATTATTCGACGAACACAATTGTGAATCTTCATCATTAAATTGGAGTGGCAATTCAACATTTCCGTACGTGAGTACTCCTTTGCCAACATCAATAACGAATCCATTTGGCCTCATGAAGTCCATTCCAAGGATTACTTCATCCACAGTATCAGCTACAACCACTTCATTTTGAAAGTGAGTATTCTTGATTTCAATGTTAACAATTTTCTTGCCTTTAATACTTGCACTTTCCACAGTTGCAGTCTGCATTCGATATCTCTCTGCTGGTTTTAGTTTCCCTTTTACAACATCTGTGTAGACAAGTGTATTTGTTGCTCCCGTATCTAACGTGATGACTCAACTTTTTCCATCAATATCAGCCCTAACAGTAAGGCTGTTACCACCCCTTGTCAATCTTGAAACATTAATGTAGGTTATGGGGCAATCGGTTTTGGAAGCCAGGTTACTTCCCTTTAGGCTGGCTCGTTGTAGTTCAACTGATGCGGTGCTGCTCCATCATGTTCCCTAGCTTGCACCCATTCTTCTGCTGGATGTCGCTGCATAGGCGATGCTGATCTTGCTAGTTTTCTTCGCATTCTCTCGAAATGTGGCCCAACTTGCCACATATAACCAGCATCGATTTCTGTCACTTCTGACACTCTCTCGGGGTTTTGGTTTATAACTGTAGTATTCCTAAACTAGGAATATACATATGAAGCAATAGATCTCCAAACCCACTCAATAAAGTTCATAGCGAAACCACATATAATCACATACAACACCCAAAACCCTATTTCATCAGAAGAGATGACAAACCATTTCCATACCATTCAACATAATTATTAAATAAACATTTTCATCTATAAATATTTTCCCTAAAAACTAAAATATTTTCCCTAAAATTAGTAAACAAATTCTGGAATGCCCAAAATAATTCAAAAAAGCCTAAGCTAAGCATTTTCACCAAACCAACATGTTAAAACATGTTTCAATTAACATAAATATTAATTCAATTATCCCACAGTTTTTCTATTCACCAAAAATCCATTCTCAGCTATTTTGCTATTAATTTTAAATACAAAATGCAACAATGTCTAAAACTATAGACATTGAAAATTATGTAAACATTTTTCCCTAAAACTAATTTCATAATCGTATGAAATTAATAAACAAATTCTCAAATATAATTCAAAAAAGCCTAAGCTAAGCATTTTCACGAATCCAACATGTTAAAACATGTTCTAATAAATATCTAATAATTTTTCCGTTCACATCAAAATTCCGTACTTAGCTATTTTTCTATAAAACCAAATTAAAATCAAAATAATCTAAACATATAATATTAACGAAAAACCAATTAAACCTAACAACAACAATTAAATTCGACCAGCGGAAATTACGAATCTAATAACATATACAAAAAATATATACAAAATTCTAATTAAAAATATTAAAATGCTGAGTAGTTTTTTTTCACTATTCATATTCATTCATAAAATAGAAAAAACTTACTATTTTGTGATTGGTTAATTTTCCATTCAAATTTACTATAAATAAAATAGAAAATTGAATGAAAAGTTAGTCTGAAGTCCGAAAGCTAAAAACGCAGTAATAACGCCCGCCGGGAGAGCGAATTTACATAAAATAATATTGAAAAGTGTTGTGTTCTGTTTCAATCTAAGAAATAGTGTTACAAAAAGAAAATCATTAAATAAAAAATAAGTTAATATTGATCGAATTTTCACGATCAATGAAAAGTGCTTGAATTGTTAGATAAAAAATAAGTTATTGATCAAATTTTCACGATCAACGAAAATTGCTTAAATTATTAAATAAAAAATAAGTTAATATAAACAACAACCTAACAACAACAATTGAATTCGACCAGCGGAAATTACGAATCTAATAACATATACAAAAAATATATACAAAATTCTAATTAAAAATATTAAAATGCTGAGTAGTTTTTTTTTACTATTCATATTCATTCATAAAATAGAAAAAACTTACTATTTTGTGATTGGTTAATTTTCCATTCAAATTTACAATAAATAAAATAGAAAATTGAATGAAAAGTTAGTCTGAAGTCCGAAAGCTAAAAACGCAGTAATAACGCCTGCCGGGAGAGCGAATTTACATAAAATAATATTGAAAAGCGTTGTGTTCTGTTTCAATCTGAAAAATAGTGTTACAAAAAGAAAATCATTAAATAAAAAATAAGTTAATATTGATCGAATTTTCACGATCAATGAAAAGTGCTTGAATTGTTAGATAAAAAATAAGTTATTGATCAAATTTTCACGATCAACGAAAATTGCTTAAATTACTAAATAAAAAATAAATTAAGGTTGATTATATTTCCCGATCAACGGAAAATTACTAAATTTTTGAATATAGAGTAAATTAATATTAATTAAATTTTCTCAATCAATGAGAAGTGATCAAATTTTTAGATAAAAAATAAATTAATGTTGATCGAACTTCTCGAGTAACGAAAAATTATAAAATCAATAAACCTAGAAAATTATAAAAGTCACATTGATCGAATTTCTCGATCAATGAGAGTTAGTGTTGCAAAAAATTATTAAACTTAAAATTAGTAAATCACACATTGTGTTCTCAAGTTTTGTTAGTAAATAAATGGTGAAAAGTTGTACAAGAAATAAGTGTTTTCAACAAAAAACTAATCAACCAAGAGAAACCACGATCTTGAGATCCGCAACGGTAAGAGGTTTGAACCAGGTAAGTGAACCTTTCTTGTTTAAATCCCACAAAGTGACAGGGTTCGAATCAAAACGATAACTACGCTACGACTCATACAATTGTAAAGATCAGTAGATCACCAAAATAAAATCGATACATTGAATCAATTCAACATTTCGAGGTCACAGCAGGGCGCGTCCCCTCTTACAACATAGCCCCGACCCCATTACAATTGGCGTAGCCGGTAGCTGTACCAATAAGAGGTGCCGTTACACCATTACATAACCATTGACATGCCAACTCTACCCGGCGTATTTTAATCGATGGTTTTATAATTGCTTGTGCAGTTTCATTTGTTTTGTGACAACATTACCGCTTTCCTTGTCTCCGGATCAAGGATACCGTCCGTAAAAGCCTCGATTTTTATTTTCTCCATAAAATACGGTGGAGCATTCGAGTGTACCAAATGAACAAGCCTCTCCACTGCCGAGGAATAGTCCTGTAAGTTTTCTCCGTTGCGTTGCAAGCGACCTTTTAACTCGATTCTGTATAACTCGTTTTTATGGTCGCTGCCATATTTACGCTCCAACGCATTCATCACCTCTGCATAACTACTCCACTGGCTTCCATAGCTTCTCGAAGACGCTACGTCAATTCACTTTTTTTGCCGGTTGTCGCCAATCCACGTTGTTCTAGTTCCTTCTTCAACTCAGGAACCTTCAATTCACTTAAGAAAACCATTTTTAAAAATCAGTTTGATAATTTTAACTTTACCGTCGCAGGTTTAAAATAAAACTAATTTAGTCTTGCAAAACATCTCTCCTTATATACGATTGAGAAAAAACTAGAATATTCGATTATTTTACGTTATCATGATTTGATTCATAAAGTAATTTTATGTTGACCCAAGTTCTAATAATACAACAATAACACTATTCATTTCATTAATTTGTTGTTGCGTTTTGCTGATTTGATTTTTCTGGAAGTGACTGTAATCGTCTGGATTTTTCTGTAATCGTAACAATAGGCTAGAAATGAAGAAGGTGGAGAGCAGTTGGATTTTAAACAATCATAGGGTGAGTGACTCATATATTTAATAATGTAAATATAATACTAGTGTTAATGTGGATGTGATGGTCTTGGTTTCCTCGGGATTTTGGGGTCGTTAGAGTATATTTTTTTTTGTTAATTATTGACTTTCCCGATTATACCGTCTTTTTAGCGTGCATATCTATTTATTTGTACTGAACAAGAGAGGATATTCTTACTTCAGCCTACTAGGCTAAAGTTTTCCGGATTAAACCTCGTTTGTCACTCAGTCCCTTCATTTGCTTATATTAAAAAGAGGAATTTATTTAGTGCTTACAGCGGCGCAGTGATTAAATTGAGTGGATCAGACTAACAAGGAACGTTGAACATTTACTTCAAAAATCTAGTGGCATATTCCTCGGTTGTTGTTGTTGTTGTTGTAGCGACGAGATGTGATGCTATCACAGGTCGGTTGGTTTCTCCGGACAATTGAAAAGGTAGTTAGCATCATGTGGCGTGCCCTCACATGTGGGACACTTGTCAACAATTTCCTGGTCAATACTAAGTTACTAGTTATTTAAGATGCGTGACCAACCGGATCTTAACTGCGCTACGATGGTAATGGTGCTGCGTGGCAGTTTTACCTCTTCGGCAGCGACTTGTGGTGCCTTGCTATTAAGAGCTCGATTCGTAGCGTAGTTCTTTATTGTGTCTTCAACAGCTTTGGTATGAATATTTTTTAAGCCCGTCTTATACATAGGCTCGTCGATGTTACCGATGACTTGATTGTTTTTAACATCTTGTAGGAAGCATTTTGTAGTCATTCTTATGTGTCTAGGTGGTGTTGTCATGTATAAGGTGTCGTTGCGGGGATGTTGCTCTTTATGACAGGTTCAAAGATATTGTTTGGTAAGCATTACGTTATGTTCACGGACCGGCAATATGTTACATTCCTCGTGAAGGTGATCTCAGTGGGTCATCAAATGACATCCGGTTGCTGTACGCATGGCTGCGTTCTGTGTTATTTGTAACTTATTCCAGTGGGTGTCAGCGACTATCTAACCTTAACTCTAATATCCAAAGCAGGGACTGAAATGAGCGAGTTTGTCTATAGTCGTAGATCAAAATTAACAAAAAACTAAAAATCAACACAAAAATTCTACATGGGTTTATCTAGATAAATATAGTAAGATAGTTAAAATAAATAAAATTAGCTAATGGCGATCAACACATCTTGCTCATTTCAACCAGAAAATCAATAATATTAACAAAATTATCTATACACCGAAAAAAAAACGTTGGTAGAATCAACTACAAAGCTTGTTTTATTTTGCGTCTAATATGAACGTGGTTATGTTAACCAATGTAGCATTGTCAATTTATTTTAAAAAACGTAACAATTTTCATTATTTAAATCAACAACGGCGTGATCAATTTCGTGTTCAAACCATCACAAATCATAGTTGAATTAAGTAGTTTGTTCATGTTTAATCAATCACGCCCCTGTTCATAGAAACATGAAAACTGTGTTCCTTCGACAAGGAATGTGTTTGTTTAAACACGAAATACGGATTATTTGCCCCGAGTCGAAACAGGTGCTAAAAATAAGTTTTCTTTCAGTTTTTTCTGTAATAATAAAAAACGAGGAGAAACGAAATTTGTTTATCCACGACTACTAAAGAATATATACTTTCCATGTGTATGTTGTAATGAAGCTCTGCTTCATTGGTAAATCAATGAAGTGGCATAGCAGGCCGTGAACCTAGTGAGATTTATAAAGCCCCAAACTAGCTTCAGTAAATGGGATCGAAAGAAAAATACCTGCTGCTCCAACATAAATACCGGTATAGTACGCGTGTCTCATGATAAAATAAGCGGATATATAAAAGGCAAGTGAACTGAGTAGACTCTGGCGACTTCCGTATATGAACAAACCACGCTCACCACGTCCAGCCTCATATTTCTAACACCCTCACACGCACACTCACACACACACATACTCACACACACACATATACTCACACATACATACTCACACACGTATGCACTCATCCATGCTCATACGCGCATTCACACTACGCGATACGGCCAAACTACCATATTTAATCCAGTAGATTAGCTTGTTGTCATTTTCATAACTGTGGATATGCATATTAGGAGAGGTACCACCAGTATACAGAATGTTTTGATGACGGAAACAAATTCAGGAAAAGAATATCAGATGACGAAAGATCTAGTACTCGACGGCTTGAATATGATGACTAATATTGATGGTTAACAACAGTTGGTGCATGAGAGTGGATCGTGTTTTAACTTTTTGGTAACCGATTGTAATGCTTTCCATGCAATAGTTCGAGCATCAGAACTTACTACAAGCTGTTCAACTGCTTCTACTAGTGAAGGCTGATCATACTTATATAACTCAGTCCATGAATCAAGCAAGGATGTTAATATACCTCCCTGTTTGGAAATTTTTTTAGTACAATCACATCAGGTCCACACATATGTTTAACCAACGAGATGCATATTCTCATATGCCGTAGTAACATTTCTATTAATTTTGTTCCAAACTAAAAAAAAAAGTACTCAAAAAAAATTTTCAAAAATAATATTGTAATCATTTGCACTTTTTAATGTAGTATACGAATTATCGAATTGGCAAAACATTATTCGTCGAGATAAAATAATTGGATTAAATATTGGTATGGTAACAATAGAATGAAGGCATTCTTTTTCATCCGCCATATCTTCTTTCACCAATCTATTCGTTACTGCTGCTGATTCACGAATTTTGTTTTTCATTCCATCATCAAATTCGGTAATGAACCCCAAAACAGTTGCTTGAGTGAATATTAATAAGCCATCCATTTTTAATTTTAATTATTTATAAGTTTTTATCAATAAGTTTTGCAATATTTATGTAAAATTCCTGTTTATATGGTTCCAATTGGATTCTGGCAGACACACGTGCATGCAACAAAGCTACTCTCTAATACGTACCCACATCCACACAACCATATATATACACTCATACACCTACATACATATCCATAGTCATTCATACCCACACATAGAACAAAGTTATAATATGACTCACCCCATAGCTAGTCCAGATCCCGCCTCAAAGAGCCCCTTTACTCATGCATCCAGTATATGGTTTGTGGAATTCCGCCGGCAATACTTGTAGATATTCAGGAAATATCCTATTATTCAGCCTTCCGGATGGCGGAAATGTTGGGAAATTGTTTCAGCAAAACTTTTTTGATGATCACGGACGTGGTTGTTTTTCCGGAAATATCTTTAATTATACAGCGTACAGGATGACACCAAATGCAAAATACAAAATGGTTGATACGGAAATGTACTGCAGTATTTAGCACACAGGACGCAATGGTGGCATTTGATAAATTGTTTAATGTAGACTGCCAACCAAAGCGAATTCACCATCCGGACGCAATCACTTGGTCACTTCACGTTGAAACGTTCGCTATCCCTGAAATATAACAACCCTAGCCATATACTTCTAAATTTTATTTATTTTACAGATTTGGTTTTGTTGATCTCCTCCCTTTGAGACACTGGTTTTCACAGAATTATTATTTTTACTTCGCACAAATACAATTACGATTTTTATTGACCAACAGTCTCTTTTAAAAAGAATTATCACAGAATTTTTCACAAGTACAATTACGATTTTTATTGAGTAACGGTCTCTTTTATAAAGAATTATCACAGAATTTTCCATACATACGGTTATGATTTTTAATACATTATTTAACAGATTTTTATTGCCTAATTTTACAATATTCACTAACATAGAATTATGATAAAACGTTGGACATGCGAAGAATTATGATTTGTATTCAATATTTTATTACCAGATTTTTATTGCCTATTTTTACAATATTCGCTAACACAAAACTATGATAAACGCTCGACATGCGAACAATTATGATTTTTTCAATATTTTATTTAACAGTTTATTACCTATTTTTATAATATTAGTTAACATAACACAAATTTATGGTAAACATGGTAAACATTAGTTTTTGGTTCTTTTTTTGGATATCTTCTTTGTTTTTATTGATTTTTATCATCAAATTAATTAATTTTTGTAATAAGTTGAAAGAAAACCACACCCAAAAACAAAGCTCAATGTGTAAACGTCAAAAATCACAATCGACAGCAAACAGCTGTTAACAGTTTAGCACAGAATAGAATTAAGAGACAGAAGCCCTCTATTGGCTTCTATTTATAGTATATTAACGGCCGTTTGTAAACAATAACAAACGATAAGTTTGTTTCTTGGGAACTTTTCGCTCATTAATATACCCACTAAGGAGTTTGCACATCTCTTTCATAAAAAACTGAAAAAATTATGTAAGAGATAATTACGAATTGGAGGCAAGAAACTGTGTTTAAAAAAGAAGTAAAAACAACTTCGAAAGTTCATGACATTATAGTAAACGAGAAGTAACATATCGCTTGATTTATAAATCAGTGCATTTTTTTCTTGTCTTTTTGGGAAATAGAGCGATTCCAAATTAAGGAGATTGCACAACTGTTTTTATGACAAATTTAAACAGAAATTACTGTAAGAGACGACTACAAACTGAATATAAGAAATTGGATTTAACAAAAAGGTAAAAAAATAATATCAAAAGTTCTGGTTATTAAAAACTAGCGCGTGTGAGAAAGTAGGGCGACTCCAAATTACGGAGATGGGACAGCAGCTTCGTTACAATGTCTTCCATTGTAATTTTATACATTCTCTAACTTGTGTATATAATGTGACGCAATCGTTACATTCTACTACAGGAGCCCTATTCCCGAACACATATTTACCAATCGACAATATTGTCAATTTCACCAAAATGCTTAACAACTTTGTATAAAAATGGTATTCTGTAACTCTTATTTGTGTATCTTAGACACAAACCAATTATAACAAAACTATAACAGATTTTTGGCACTAGATTAGTACTTTTGACAACTAACTTTTTTAATATTAAAACATGCAAAATAAAAAAAAATATATTTAATAAATAAATATGTTTTAATGAAATTTATATAAAAATATGATTATTTGATATTATTAAAGACTTAATTTTGCGTTATAAATTAATTTTTACGACAATCGATGAAATTTGTATAAAAAAGTCAACACTCAAAACATAAAGCAAAATTGTGATTTTGACAGTAACTATATTGTTCTTGTCAGATTCACAATATTGTGTTGAATTTTCACCAAATTGGTGTTACATAATATGAAATTCACAATATTGTGTGAATCTACAATATTGTGATGACGTTTATGTGTTCGGGAATAGGGCCTCAGTTCTATAGTTTATTTGTTGGTATAGTATTATCAAAAGGTTAAAACGAGAACAATATACATATATAAGATATAAAATAATAAATTTAAGTTTCGTTTTTCTATGCTATCTTTGATTTACATATTTCAATATGGTGATAAAAACTTTAGCAGGGAAACTGGAAATTAATCGAAATATTTTTCAGCCGTGGATAAAAGAGTATCTTGTATTCGCATAGGATGATGGCAATTCTTCATTCGGATGATTCCGAGAAAATTTCATCCTCGTGAAGAACTACCATCATCCGCAACTCATACAAGAATCTACTATTAATGATAATAATAATAAACAAAAGAAAAGAATGAATTATAAGAACAGAATAATAAAAATTATTTTTATATATTCTAACATGGCTGGTTTTATTTAACATTTTAGGAAATAATTTACATGCGTTTAATTAAATTGAATAATTATAATTTATTATTTGCATATAAAATTATGTGCGAAAATTTTTTTTTAGTGAATGTAATAAAACAATCTCGCTAAAAAACAGGCCCTTTCAATAATTAATTTTAGTGATTTAAAAAACTTATTATATATTTTTAATATTTTTTATTTGTCTTGTTTCATATCGATTTATCGATATTTTAATTTAATATTTCATAGTATTGAGAAATTTATGGGAAATTAGTATTATTTTCTACACATAATTCAAATATTTAAATTTTTTGATTTCTGAATTTTGGTCTTTTAAATTGTATCATTGAAAAAATGGCGATAAAATGAACGCATCCATTACAAACAAAATCACACTCATACATTTCCAATTTAGAACTTAAATATACGACGCTATCTTCATGCATACAAATTTTTGTCGGGTTTGATGCGATATACATACTTTTAATATAAAAAATTTCAAATATTATATTTACGAAAAAAAGGAACCCATACAAACATCGATATCAGCAAAAAACAAAACAAAGATGTACCAAACCTTTATATGTAAATAAATGGTCTATAATAATATAATTTAGGCGACATCCTATATCTTAGAAATTGGAACATGTTCGTGATAGTTGTACAATGTACACCGTTTGCATTTCAATAACATTTCATACATGCTAAAATCAAATATGTTTGTGATACTTTTAAAAAAATTTATCAACTACGACTGAATAGTCAATTCAAATACGGAGTATTGTTTGATTCTATCACAAACGTATTCAATATCACAGTTTTTAGTCTAATTTTTAATTTACCACCTTTGTAGTCAATTGAAAATAAAATCAAAAACGGCATTGTTGCTCGAAAATGAAATCATAGTTGACTCAACTACAAACATGGTTAAATCAAATATTTTTGTTATAATTATAAAAAAATATATCAACAACGGCTAAATTGTTAATTTAGCGTTGGTTGATTCAATCACAAACGTATTTAATTCCACAATTTTCACTTAATGTTCGATTAACAATTCAACATGTTTGAATCAACCAAGATTTTTTCTTTCGGTCTACAAATATGTAACTTTAAATGGTACGGAATATTCACTATACGGTAGCTATATGATAAGCGAGAGTTTACCGATGAACGGATAAAGAACCAAAACAAAACTCACATGCATATACGTTAAAATTTAACCCCTCAAACACCCATAATGTATCTCTTAAAAATCGATTCGTCGTGTATATAACTAAACCATAGTAATCACTTTAATAAAAAAACATTTTGTAATAAATAATAAATCGGATACTTACGATAAAAAGAATATAATTTCCGAAATATATATATTTCTATTTTTCTGACCATCATCATCAACCCACTTGAATTACATTGAGTTATTTTTCTTATAATAACTTTTGATCAAATACTTCCGCTTTTATATTCTCAATAAATACATTATCCAACAACAAAATACTGATTAAATAGTCTTCCGGTTGAGTCAATGATCTCGTATAACTTTTATTGTACTTAAAGTTAATCAGGAGAAAAATATAATTATAGTAATAATAACGTTATTGTTTTATTTTTCATTACAGTGCTTATAAATTTACACCTCTTTTTCTTTACATAATGTTTATCTAACAGTTTTAAGCATTGAATCAATCGAATGCAATTTGTGCTAACTCATTTATAATTGAATAAAACCAAAAATATTCTTATTTCATTTATTTTATTTTCTTATCTTAAAACTTTTAATATTAGCGTTTATCTTTACAGTTTTTAATTACGATTAATTACTTTCAACTATTTTTTTAACTCATAAAATTTTTTTATTAACTCTTTTATTATTGTGATTTGTATTTTTGCGACAAGGATTATTAAACTTAATGAGTTGCAAATTTTTATTTTTATTCACAACCGTTTAAGTAATATGGCTATTTGTGACTTTTTTAAAATTGGCAAATGAGAGATTGGTCAAATCGTTGTTGGCTTGAAAATTATTATTTTTGAAAATTGTCGTTGAATTTGAGTATAGAATTAAATGACGTTTCAAATGATTGAGGTGCGTTGCTCCCTCAGAGAATTTGAAGTAATATCCAGCTATGGAGATGTATATTATGTAATACACTACTGTCAATATATTATTAAATGACATTTCCTTACTTTATTATCTGTTTTCATTTCAATGTTGGTAACATGTACAAAAACCAACAATCAACCACCAAGCGGAGACACATAATAATATTTATGCAACCAAAATTCCATTTCATCACGTTTCATTCATTCACATATCATATTTCTTATCTTCAAACCGCATAATATTTTTAAGACTAAAAAATATAAAAACAATTCTTTAAAACCAATAAAGATTTTTATTTATTTAAATCCAAAACGTATACACAATAAAAAATTTATAGTTATTACATCATTTCGAATAGCAAATAATATACAAAACATTTACATATATGTATCTCAATAATTTCTTATTTTTATAACAAAAACGAAATTGCGCGTGAATGGGAATTCATTTAATATTGAAATAAGACGAAAATCAAATAAGAAAATTAAAAAAAGAGATAGTGTGAGATTAGAAAATATAATAATAATAATAATATAAATTGTAGATAATTTTTTTCGGCTACTTATCTAAGATATTATTATTATATTATATTATGAGGAGTTTTGTATTGATATTCTTTTGTTTGCTATTTTGTAAGTCGTTTCAGGCTTGTGTTATAATAAGATTATTTTTTTCATTTTTTAAGAAACACATTTGGAATTGTTATTGTGTGCACAAAATAATATCTTTTATTTTGTTGAATACTAATCATTGGGATTATGATGCCGTTTTGACAGGTTTAGGAAAATTTCGAAAAGATTTGGAAAAGAAATTTTTAAGAATTAAATATAGGAATTTCTTTGATTGATTGAAGGTATTATAGGTTCGTTTATCATAAGTTCGTGGATCATATAGGTTCGTGGATCAATATTAAAAACAACGATTGGAAACAATCAATAATGACTAGACACATGCGACTTAGAATGTTGACCATAATAGAAATATTACACATCCTATGGATTCACACAATAGTACTGTCAAGAAAATTCAATGCAATAAAATCTTCATTCAAAATTAATAAAATTTCTATAAAAAAATTATGTCTAACTGACGATTGAGAAATTCAACTTAAGTAATATAACTGATGATGAAGTTTCAACTTAGAAATATCATCGCCTTGGTGTCGTAGTGGTTAAACGTGTCTGCCAAAGGAATTGAACTCGCTCTGGCACTGATGAGGTTACGAGTTCAAATCCCAACCGAAACACGTAAAAGAGAAAAACAGAGTTTTTTTCTGAGAAATTTCAATCGAATTGGAAATATTCAAAATAATTCCTTAGTTACTTGAGTTAAATTGCTCACAAAAATCCCGGAGAGTAAATAACCTTCAAAGCAATATCTTACTTTAACGAACAGTCGAAATCATATAACTAAAATGGCTTGCCTTTGAAGGATAAAATATTCCAGCCGGAATGGCAAAAATAGAGAGACATGCTTTTCGTATATGCAGTGTCATCTTTAGGGACAAGTATACCGTGTTTAGTGGGTAAGGAGTCCCAAGCCATGCGAACGTGTTCAAAATTGAAAATTTGCCCCTTGATAACTAGATTGGAGTGTTTATCTTCCGATTTCTCTCTTTTGTGTACTTGATGGGCCGTGTTTTCTGTGCCCAGCAGCTCTCAATTTTTAAACACGTATCATAAGTTTTTTTCTCATTCTATTTTCGGATTTAATCAATTATAATATAAACAAGTAACACTGCAATTTTTCATGTTCCATTTCTTTTTAACTGTTTTGCCGTGTTTCATCTTGCAGATCATTAGTTAATGAAATGAAAGTCATTCTTCTCGAATCGTATAATATTTTGCTTTAAAAGATTACTAGAGTATATTAGAGTAATTTTTGCTTTTTCCGACCTACAATTCTTAAGCTATACAAAGTAACAAAATTTGAATGCCAGATTTATTTTAAAAATCTGTTGCATTATACTTGATGTATTCTAAACATCTGTGTCAAACGATTGGAACTTTAACGTAACTTTAAAATTGTTTGATACTATTATTTTTATTCTATGTTGTTTACATTCTTTGATTGGTAATTTTTTTTTATAGTTTTTGTCTATGAGTGTGACAACCCCGCGCGCTGCAAAACCACAGATTTCACCAAAGTTTTAAAAACAAATGTTCTGGATATATAATGAGCTTATATCCATCAAATACTTCAATTAATGGCAAACTATTGTTAATGATTTCGCGTACATAGTTCTAATTATAAAAAAAAGTCAGACAAGTGCGAATAAAATTCGCTCGTCAAGGGTTCCGTGAATGTAAAAGAACACAATATCAAAAACTATTGACAAAAAGTTGTGTTGCAATGTCTTTATATTTCCAGACCATAGACGCATAACAAAATAATTAATGTTTAATCGTAAATGTCAATAGTAAATTACAATCAAATCCACATTGATCAAAAATAACTCAAAAAATGTTACATTAGGTTAAATCTCATCCATAGATGTTTATGGTAACTCAAGCAAGATTCACCAGCTTGTAAATGGTTTAAATTTGAATATTTTTTCGGTCAATCAAGTGTTGAAATTTAGGGGGGGGTGGAGAGGCTACATACTAAAAATATTTTTTTCAATAAGACAAAAACTGTGCACCGCTAAGTTCTAAAAAAATGAGATATCACTAGCCAAGGTGATATCTTAGAGGTGCTGGCGGATGAACTGTATTCAGTCAACGGTAGTACTCTCAATCTTAGCTAATGAATATTCCTTGATGCTGGAACGCTGTAGCTTGCTCGATGAAACGAGCCTTCATATAACTACATATCTGAGCTTTAATCATTCAAAAATATACTGCGTCCCATAATCAGGGATTATGCCATTGGCTGGACTATTGGCAAACCAATTTTAGTTTTGTTCCTGCAAATTTGTAAAACAAATTTGCTTTTTATCTCTTATTTTATTTTTATTTTCACTATCCTATCACGAAATATTGGCCTGTGTCATATTTTATATGTGATAGGATTTTTGGTTTAGTTATCCATTACTTAACAAAAAAATATTAAAAAAAAACAAAAAAAAACAGATTTGCGTCCATTAACATCCTTAGAACGCATGTTGTTGTGGGACCTTGGTCTTAAAAGGTTTCTATGTGTTGTTGTGACACATATTGTAATGCCTACTACACATCACATTTTATTAAAAAAAAAAAATGTTTCTTAAATTAAGTGCTCCTTCATATGACACCCCATTCGCTTGGGTCAAAAGTGGTTTTTTACTCTCCCCACACCCATCACCTAAACACACAGAAATATAGTTATTTGAGAATTTGCTATGATTTTCATTCAAAATTTACAAATTTACCTGTTTCTGCGAATTTTTTCAAATTTTTCCGTCAATCATCGTCGAAACGTAGGGCGCGAAACGATCTGAATTTTGCACTTTTTGATAATAACTCAAAAACTTTACATCACAAAATTCTAAAAAAAATTGCAATGATTTATAAATTAGGTGCTCTTTTAAATGACATCTCACTCGCTTGGGTCCAAAAAGATTTTCTTTTACCCTCTTTACCCCGGTCCCCTATATAATTATTTGAGACCTCTCTATAATTTTCATACAAAATTTACCGAATTTCCTAGCTCTGTGAATTTTTTCAAATTTTTCTGTCAATCAGTGTCGAATCGTAGGGGGGGGGGAGGTTGGACGGTCTGAATTTTGCACTTTTTTGTCCATAACTCAAAAACTGTGCACCGCAAAATTCTAAAAAAAACTGCAACAAATTTTAAATTTGGTGTTCTTTCAAATGACACCCCAGTCGTTTGGGTCAAAAAAAATTTTTTTTACTCTCTTTACACCGGTCCCCTAAACACACAAATATAATTATTTGAGACCTCGCTATAATTTTCATACTAAATTTACTAAATTTCCTAGCTCTGTGAATTTTTTCAAATTTTTCTGTCAATCAGTGTCGAAACGTAGGGGGGGGGGAACGATCTGCAAGTTGCACTTTTTTGTCCATAACTCAAAAACTGTGCACCGCAAAATTCTAAAAAAAATTGAAACAAATTTTAAATTAGGTGTTCTTTCAAATGACACCCCACTCGCTTGGGTCAAACAAAATTTTTTCTTACCCTCTTTACACCGGTCCCCTAAACACACAGAAATATAATTATTTGAGACCTCGCTATAATTTTCATACAAAACTTACTAAATTTCCTAGCTCTGTGAATTTTTTCAAATTTTTCTGTCAATCATCGTCGAAACGTAGGAGGGGGAACGGTCTGAATTTTGCACTTTTATGTCCATAACTCAAAAACTGTGCACCGCAAAATTCTAAAAAAAATTGAAACAAATTTTAAATTATTTGAGACCTCGCTATAATTTTCATACAAAACTTACTAAATTTCCTAGCTCTGTGAATTTCTTCAAATTTTTCTGTCAATCAGTGTCGAAACGTAGGGGGGGGGGGGGTAACGATCTGCAAGTTGCACTTTTTTGTCCATAACTCAAAAACTGTGCACCGCAAAATTCTTAAAAAAATTGAAACAAATTCTAAATTAGATGTTCTTTCAAATGACACCCCCATCGCTTGGGTCCAAAAAGATTTTCTTTCACCCTCTTTACACCGGTCCCCTAAACACACAGAAATATAATTATTTGAGACCTCGCTATAACTTTCATACAAAATTTACTAAATTTCCTAGCTCTGTGAATTTCTTCAAATTTTTCTGTCAATCAGTGTCGAAACGTAGTGGGGGGGAACGGTCTGAATTTTGCACTTTTTTGTCCATAACTCAAAAACTGTGCACCGCAAAATTCTAAAAACAAATTGAAACAAATTTTAAATTAGGTGTTCTTTCAAATGACACCCCACTCGCTTGGGTCAAACAAAATTTTTTTTTACCCTCTTTACACCGGTCCCCTAAACACACAGAAATATAATTATTTGAGACCTCGCTATAATTGAAATATAATTATTTGAGACCTCGCATATCATACAAAATTTACCAAATTTCCTAACTCTGTGAATTTTTACAAATTTTTCTGTCAATCAGTGTCGAAACGTAGGGGGGGGGGGGGGGGGGAACGGTCTGCAAGTTGCACTTTTTTGTCCATAACTCAAAAACTGTGCATCGCAAAATTCTAAAAAAAATTGCTATGTTTCTAAATAAAGTGCTCTTTCAAATGACACCCCACTTGACCCCATGTTAAATAGTGATTTTACCCCTCCTCATACCCACCCCCTTAATAAATCTAAGTATGAGAATATGACACTCTTTTATATTTTTTATTAAAAACGTACTAATTTTTCTATCATTCCAAATACATTTGAAAATTTTCGATCAGTTAGGTTCGGAGCTAATCGAAGTAAGAAAACACGAAAAAAACGTCATTATTCCAAATTATACAAAAAAATCCCAGCGGCAGGTATATCCGCTAGAAATAGGTAGATTTCGGGGTCAGACGGTTTTGTGTCCAAATAAAATTAGATAAGTCAGATAAGTTTAAATAAAAAATATAAGTAGAAACAGAATAATTCAAAAAAAATTATTGAACCAAATTAAATACATTATCCGAACTAACTCCATCAATACAATTTCGGAACAGTTTTATTTAAGTTGGTTTAAACTACTTTTAATAACATATTAAATCCACCAAAGATCAAATGAACTACGTCATAACTACAATTATACCATCACACATAATTTATAATCAAACATTATCAAACAATTTTATTTCAAAATCATCTTTTGTTGTTGTTTTTTTGTTCTTATTTAATCTTTTTTCAAACGGTTACTTAGTAAAAACAAAATAAAAACAAAAGAGATTTTGATAATTTTTCTATGGTATTAAATGGCTTGATATTTTTTTTGCAAGAGGTTCATTATAACGCTTATAAAAATGGAACCTTTTGGGTTAGAAAGCTGAAATTTTTTGAGGCTATAGTTTAAAAGTATGTTTAAAAGTTAAAATGAATTTGAATAACATAAATAGAAACATGATGAAAGCATTGCCTTTTGCGTTTGTTTTCATTTCAACAGCCTTAGGATCTCAACCGTTAAACTTGAACTATTTTTTTTGAAAATTTTGGAAAGAGCTATATTTTTCGTACGTGGAAAAAAGTTTTCAAATATGAGCTTGGCCATTTCAGCTATATCAAGGACAGCAAAGTTAAGTAAATTTTTGAGGAACCTGAAACGCCAAGGTTGTCATCTGGATAAAAATGATAAAAAAAGATTTAAGTATTCAATATTTTTAAATTTTATTAAAATATTATGATTCAAACGGAAGTTATAGCGCCCTAGATTATTCGACTTTTTAAGCTCTAGCCGCTTAACCTGCACCCGGATATGGCCAGTTCACGAATCTTTCCAAGACATTATTTGCCGAAACATACACAGAAAATTATTTTCGTGTAGGTCGAAAAATGCGACCGTGAGAGTGCCGCTAAATTCCGTTATACCTCATATCGTTATATATATATATATATATATATATATATATATATATATATATATATATATATATATATATATATATATATATATATATATATATATATATATATATATATATATATATATATATATATATATATATATATATATATAATTTTTTTTTTTGTTTTTCCGTCTCCGCTTATTACATATAGTCGTTTGGCATCAAAACTTTTCCGAAATTCCGAGATGAAGCCCATTGCAATAGGTAGATTTTTATATGAAATCTACCTAAAATGGTGAGGTGTGAAATTCCAAAATAAATTTTTAAGGAATACTGAAATGAAGCCCTTTCATATGATACCCTACTTGAATCTATAAAAAAATATATTTTCTCAAAGGTCTAACATCGTACCCCTGTAAACCAAACGAAAACCACTTTAGTTTTATTTGTATCCGTCATTTCATGTAAGCAGATTAGTTTTATACGCACCTCAAATTTCAACTCCATAGTATTTATAGTTTACGAGATAATCGATATAATGTAAAAAACTCGTTTTACTCTCACCAATAGTGTTCCGTATAAAAAACGGAACCCTAAAAACAGGTCCTCACTACTCAGCACATCATCGCTCAAAAGCTTATCAGTTCCTTCTCACATAAATCTTATTTTGTTAAAGTTTCATTAAAATTTGTTTATTTAACAAAACTGTAGCACCCAACCGACATAACTTTTGTTGTATACAAATAGAAAAAGAAAAAAAAATGTTTACCGGAAGTGAAAATTTTTACCGGATGTTTGCATTCAAAACTGTTGCAAATGACACTATCAGCAAATCTAACCAAATTTTATCAAATACGATTATGTATCAGGAACTGACTTTATTTAAGTCTCAAATAAACAGGCACTAGGGCTGCTTCCCGCACTACTTACCCCAATATTGTTCAAAAACTATAATCAGTTCTTTGTCATTAAAATTCCCATCTTTTGTCAAAGTCTCATCAAAATTGATTAATGAACGAGGTCTGTATGCTCCAAGCAAACATTAAAAATAATTTGAGAAAAGTCCAGCAGTTGTATGTTGGACTTCCGTCACACTCCAAAAAAAACTAAGTTTTATATAAATATACAGAACTATTTTTTTTTTTTATTCTATGTTAGGCATGTTTAGTGTTAACCAATATAGATCAACGTCTCTGAATATCCGAAGATACCATGCTAACTAAGGAACTAGGGCTTGAAAGTATTATTCAATTTTCTTTGAGGAATTTATTAATGTTGATCTTAAAGTTTTGAGGATTAAAATTATCAGGAAAGACCCACGCCGGTAAGGCATTCCAGAGATGAGAAACTCTGTTAAAAAAATCGCGTTGAAAAGCGACAGTTCTACACCTAGTCACTCGAACCGTAAAAGGATGGGCTGATGTTGATGCTCTAGTGAAACGCGCAAAGTTTGCTGGTTCAGGCAAAATCGATTTGATCTCCGCAGACGTCCGTTCGTCCATAATATACTTGTAGAATACCGTCAAATCAGCGACGTCTCTTCTATGTTGCAAGGAATCAAGCTCGTTAGTAAGAGTCGAGTTGCCGATCAATTTAACAGCTCTCCGCTGTACAGAATCAAGACATTTCAAACTACTTATGTAAGCTCCTCCCCATATGTGAGAACAATACTCCATGCAGGGACGAATAAATGATTTATATATTAAAAGAAGCTGCTCGCTATTAAAAACCTTACGACAACGACCCAAAAATCCTAATTTTTGAACAGCGTTCTTTGCTAGGCTAAAAATATGAGAATTCCATTTCATACTATTTTCAATCTCAACTCCTAGAAGTTTAATAGATTCTTTCTCTTCAAGATTATTTGAATCAAACTTTAATAAAAATGGATTAGGTGTTGATAACCTAGAAAAATGGCAAACTTGAGTTTTACTTGTGTTGAATTCAACACTGTTAGCAACTCCCCAATCTAAGATGGTTTTTAAATCAATATTTAATGAGTCTATCAAGTTTGATCTAGCGATATTAAGATTTGATGGTGCATACAAATTTGGCATTTCATGTGACGCATGAAGTGTGCTATCATCAGCAAAACTATGGATGGGATTAACTGTTGAACCTAGCAAGTCATTAATATAGAGAAGAAAAAGAGTAGGTGATAAAGCGGAACCTTGAGGAACACCAGCGTTAGTTGAAAAGATATTCGATGAAACACCATCAACATTGACCTGAAATTTGCGCTCGGAAATAAAGCTTTGTAACCAAGAAATAAGTTGCTCATCTAAGCCGTAGCATCTCAATTTGCAAATAAGATTGTTGTGCCATACTTTGTCAAACGCTTTGGCAATATCAAGTGCGACGCCAAAGGTCTCACCATGGTTTTCAAACGACTTGTTCCAGATATGCGTGACAAAAGAGAGTAAATCTCCCGTCGCTCTTCCTTTACGGAATCCGTATTGTCTTTCATTAAGTAATTTTGACGACTCTAAGAAGCTCATAATATTAAAATTAACATATTTCTCAAATACTTTAGAAACAACCGACAAAATTGATATAGGTCTGTAGTTTCTTGGATCCGTTTTAGCGCCCTTCTTTGGAACTGGTTGTACACTAGCCATTTTCCATATATCAGGAAAAATCCCTTTCTTATATGACAAATAGAAAATTTTAGTTAGGATTGGTGCTAACTCTTTAGCAAAAGTTTTAAGGATAATTGGAGGAATTCTATCAGGTCCAGATGCCTTATTAGTATTGATTTGTAAGAGCATTTTCCGAATGACATTTTTACGAAAAATAATCCGCCCCATTTTGTTAGAAACTCTAGGAATTGGTATAGGTAGAAAATTGGGTTCTACTAATGTAGAATTTAACGAAAAACAGTTACCTAATAAATTAGCCTTTTCTTTGGGGTCAATAATAGGTATATCTCTATCAATAAGAGGAGGTATAGAAGACTTACAAAAATTTCCTTGAACAGCCTTGGCGGTTTTATAAAAATTTCGTGAACCAGTAGGGTGCTCAGCAAATTTATTAGCTTTTTTCCTAATAAATAGATGTTTCTCTGCATCTATTAATTTTCTACATAAATTTCTTTCTATTCGGTATAATCTAAGGTTTTCATCAGACTTGTTTTGAATAAACTTTTGAAAAGCCTTTTTTTTAATTTTTATTGCTTTTTTGCATTTACTTGAAAACCATCGATCAACCTTCGGAACAATCAAACTATTTGGAACAAACCTACTCATACCCATTAGTATTATTTTTGAAAAATTAGAAGCAACAATGTTTGGATTTTGGCTGGAAAGACAATTGCGTTTCCAGGGAAACCATTTAAAGAAATCTCTAAGTCCCTGCCAATTTGCAGCTTTATAATCCCAAACAAGACGAGGATTAGCTTTAAACTGTTTAGGTACTTGTATATTTAAATGTGTGGAGATCAAATTATGATCTGATCCACCCAAAGGCTCTGATACTTTAAATTGAACCAACGTAGGGTCATTTATCAAAAACAAATCGAGCAAGTTACTTTTTTGGCCAAGAATGTCAGGAACTCTGGTAGGCTGATCTATTATCTGAGTGAAATTATGATAAAGAGCAAAAAGTTCAGCTTCTTTACCTAATTCATCAGTTTTAGAGCTGTGTGTAAGCCATTCTTTATTATGAACATTGAAATCACCAAGAACTATAATTTTAGCGTTAGGATATACAGTCAACCTATCTATCTTTTCAGATAGGTCATGAAATAAATTTATGTTCTCCGGTGAGTTGGGCGAGCGATACAATCCAAAGACAAAAAGAGTTTGATTAGAGCAGGTAATCTTAAGGGAAACCATATTGTGAAATTTTGAATTTAATTCAAAATTATTTATTCTCACATATGGTACAGAATTTCTAATAAACGCACAAACACCATGCTTAAAGTAGAAAGAAGATTCAAGCTCATAGTTAGGACAAACATATTTAGTTTTGTCCAACGATACAGCTCTCGCGCTGATAATCGTTTCCGTTAAAAAAAGAATATCAGGCTTAAGATTCTCAAGATAAAGGTGAACTGCATTAAGATTGGCGTTCAACCCTCTTATATTAGCAAAATTGATAGACAATTTCGACATTTTAAATTATAGTTAAATTTAAAAATAAATCTGAAAACAATCCTCAAAAAAATTCCAACTAAAACCAAACAAAAGATCAAAAATGATATCTAAATTGACAATTCTACCAGCTGGACAACTTGAAACTATGTCTAAGTTTAACTGTCGAAATTGCCAATTCAAACAATGGATAATAAATTAATGGTTCGACATAAGAGATTGAAGCAAACAGATTAAACCAAACCAAAAACAACGATTAAGGATTAAAAGGAGACCGTGAAAGTTCTTATCTCTTAAAAGTAGTATAGTAAGTATAACTGTGAAATTGCAATTGAAGTTTGGGTTAATTTTGTCTTACACTTAACAAATTAAATTTAAAATGAAATACAATGTAAAATAATTGTACCTACAGCACAGTCGTTGCTGTTAATTTAGTATTAACAAAATATTAAAAAAAAAAATTACTAAATAAATTGTAAAACTTATCTTAATTTCCTCCTGAACCATCGGTAAGGTAAAAATTTTAGATATATTATCGTTTTTCCTAAATTTTCTTCAAATTTTGTTCTTAAGTTAATTATTTCTAATTTTGTAATTTTCTTACCTAAAAATAAAAAAGATAAATAGTGTTAATTAGTAAAAATTAAAATTTATTGATATTAAAGTAATAAATATAAAAGAAATTTAATTATTATTATTTTTTTGCAAATTTCTTATATTCGAAAATAATACACAGCCGTTTCGTTTGACAGCTGGCCTACCAACTATGCAGAACTATGTGAACTATGTGAACTATTCTAAATGCTTATAAACCAAGTTTCATCCAATTTGATTATCAGTTACAGATGCTATTGAGCTTTAAAAACAAATAGATACTCGTCGGACCTCACCCCTTTGTTCAATATCGCTTTAAAACTAATCAGCTCCTTGCCATACATATTTTCTTCTCTTTTTAAAGTGTGCAATGTGTGCAATGAGCACATTTCTGATAGCGAAATTATGACCAGGAGCATTTGAGGAATTTCGGCCCTTGTGCGATTTAATTCCGACTAGTTTCAATACGTGAATTCGAGAAGGTCTTAGCACAGTATAAATGCAGAATTTTGTACTGGGCTGAGAAGAGATCTGCTCGAATTAACACATTGAAGCTAGTCGGCATTAAGTCTCACAATACACGGAATTAATAATTAAAAAATTAACAAGACGGAGTTAAATGACGGACACACACCCACCACTCAAGAAAACGTCAAGAAAACTCGGCTTCCTCAATAGATGTAAACAAACTTTAACTCCGTATCAATTACTCCACATTTACAAGTTCTATATTCGTCCCTGTATGGAGTATTGCTGTCCAGTTTGAGGTGTTGCATCTGTTACCGTCCTGGCCCTTTTGGACTCTACTCAAAACAGAGTTATACGAATTGTTGGTGATCGAAATTTAACATTAAATCTTGATTTCCTACAACATCGTCGCACTGTTGCTGATCTGGTTGTTTTTTATTAATATCGTCGCCAGCAGTGCTCGGATGAAATCAGATTCATCATGCCTCAAACATATTCTTTCCCCCGTTTTACTCGTCAATCAGTTTGTGCAAATAGTCAAATTGTCGAGATTCTCGCTGGTCTCACTGGTCATAGTAACAAAATGCAAAGGGACTTCTTTGTGCGTACATTGTGCAAATGGAATGCTTTGCCTGAAACAATAGTCTCGAGTGCCTTCAATCCCCAAAGATTTAAAGAAGCGTTCACCTCAGAATGCATGTAGTTGTGAGACCTAGGTCTTAAAAGGTATCTATGTGTTGTTGTGACACATTTTGTAATGCCTACTACACAACACTTTTTATCAAAAAATCACAGATTTTACGTTCAATGTTTGAGTTAATGCTCAAAATAAATTATATTTTAAATGAAAGGTTCTGCTCACTATAAACCTTTCACCAACCGAATGAATTGATACTTTACTAACAATTTTTTACAATATGTGTCAGAACAACTCATAAATACCTTCTAAGATCTAGGTCCCACAACAATATGCGTACTGAGGTATTGGTGGACCCTGTTTTTGTGATCTTAGAGTATATATAAAAATATAGAGAGTAAACATAAAAGAACGTGATAGCACATCTGTTATAGTCAATTTATCTTTTTTGTCCATTTTGATTTGTTTTTATTTACAACCACAAACTTTTTTTAAAATTATAAACTTAAAACAATTCTAAATTTAAAATGCCAACAAATATCAAATGTTTTCTTCATAGTTGTGCTAATTTTTATTTATTTTATCTAAAATCTTGTTCTAACTTCTAACGCGTTTAAAAAATAATTAATTAATTTATTCAAAAAGTAAACCAAAATCTCGAAAACTCGATTATGGTTCAATAGTTATCTTTTCCATTCTTTTTGGTTGATGGTAATATTATTAAAAGAAAAAGTGAATCACTTTCGCTCCAGTTTCTCGTGAATCGGTATCGAATTAATTAATTAAATATTAAAAGATTCAATTAAAGTGTGCTTATGCTTATACATTTTCAAGAGCAAAATTAAAAACCAAGTTAAGTTTGAATAAGTGACAATTGTTAATTTAAGAGAAATAAAACATTGATTAAATTGACAGCATAAATAGTGTTAGTTATTAAAGCACAAAATGCAGTTATTCCACAACGCTCATCACATTCTCAAAGTATATTATGAAAATTTGTTGGCAAACTTTTTTCATTACGAACAAATCTACTTTTCATTAATAAAATATCAAAAATTATATGTTTGTTTATAATAAAAGCTAAAATATCAGTTTTTTCCATTTCTTTTTATATAGTTCAGAGAGAAGTTCTTCATAATCGATTTTCTCACAAACTATAATAGTTGTCTACTGGAAATTTTCTAGTTATAAAATGCATTTGTCCACACCTTCTGAAAACATTAAAACTGCAAATATTTGTTTTTAACTGTATTTTATAGACATAGATAAGGAGATAGTAAAACAAAAGTTTTTTTAAGGTATCGAGTTTGATTTAGAAAATTTGAAAAGATTTTAAATATTTCAAAAAATAAATTCACGGTTAAATAAAAAAAGTTTTTTTTTTATCAATATTGTAAAGCTTAAACAAAAACTATAGCGGTCAGTTTATGAATTAAAATGTTATTTCGAAGAGGTGGAGAGGAAATTTTGAAAAAAAAAATATTTTTTTTCAGTCCAAAACAATTTTTCCTACCCCGAATTATTTTCGACCTTGACGAGTCGAGTGTCATATGAAAGGTAAATTTTTTTACTAGTCCAAAACCATTTTTTTTTGTAATTTTCGAAAGCACTTAACTCAACTTATTTTCAAAAATGTGAAAATTTTTTCCTGAAATTATTGTACAATTTTGAATCAAATAAAAAAGTTTCTCACCGCGTCTATGGCAAGACATAACGAGACGAAAACAACCAAAAAAACAATTTGACATAAGTCTATTCACGCTAAATATTAGTTGTGGCGATCGGTTGGTTGTGACGTTGGTTGTAAATGGTATACTACACAGGACATTTGATTAAAAACAAAAATTAGTTTATGTATTATTGTTTATTATATTTTGCATTAAATCAAAAACTTATTGATAATTTTGTTGAAAGATAGTGTCAAATATTAAAAAAAATTAAATAAAATTGTTATACAATAAGCCTAATCGCCAGAACTACCTGGACTGCTTTGAGAATATGTTCGGACTTGTAGTATTGTTGGGTCTGTAAGTTGTAAGATCGGGGTTAGATTCGGCAATGTTGGCGAATACAAAGGTGAAGTTGGAGAATAGGAAGAACTGGTCGGAGAAATGGAAGGACTAGTCGGAAAATATGAAGGACTTGATGGGGAATATGTAGGTGAACTTGGAGTACGAGCTGGCGATATGGGTAAGTAGGTTGGAGATGATGATGGCTGTGCTCTGTTCATCGTTAATGGACATCCTCTACTTTTGTTTGATGATAAATATACCGGGGACAACAAATTTTCTGTACTTGGTTCCGGACTAGTTGGTAAATAATTTGAAGAAGAATGATAAACTGGACTGCTCATCGTATATGTAGATGCATTTGGTATATAAGATGGTGAATTTGGTAAATAAGATGGTGACTTCATCCCTGGTGAACTTGGTGACTCAGGACTGGAAAAGTAGTAGAGTGAAAAAGATGACTCACTTTGGATGAATGGAGAAAATCCTGGAGTATTTTCACCAACAGCTGAAAATATATAGTCAAATAAAATAACAAACATTTAGGTAGACAAACAAATACATACCTCCCGGTGAATATTGATCAATGTCATTAAATTTCTTCCGAGGAGTCGTATTTGAAGATGAATTAGAAGTTCTAGTTGCATCAGAGAATTTTTCATCGCCACACATTCCTACTGATGATGCCGTTTCGATTTCAATTGCATGTTCCCTTATTGCAGCATCAAACATATTCAAATTCTCCGTCTCAATGTCGGGTACTTTATTCATAATTATATTTTTCGCAATGCATTTTATTGGATCATTTTCGGTTAGTAAACTATTAGCCATTAAAATTAATTTAACTGAACCATTTGTTAATTTCTAAACTAACTATATTATGTTTTTCTAAATTGCCTTGAGCAATTATTTTTATAAAAAACAGATTGTTTTGTTTTTAACGATTACTAGCTTTAAATAACTGTAATATTTTTGACATTACAAAGAGTACATTAAAGGCGCTTTCCAATCGAGTGAATTACTGAATGATTCAGTTAAACTGAATTGTATTCCGGAATTTGTATGAGGCGCTTTCCAATCGAGTGAATTACTGAATGATTCACTTAAACTGAATTGTATTCCGGAATTTGTATGTTCCAATGGTAAAATTCAGTTTATCACTGAACGTAAACTGAGCTACTACAGAACTGAATTGATCTGAATAAAGTGAAGGAAAAAATAGGTTCATCAGTTCAACATATTCATATTTTTTATTTATGGTTTATGGTCAAACGTTTAAAATAATAAAAAAATAAATCGGAACATATTTGTTTGTGTCAAAATTTTCGATTTTGGTTATGTATTTTTGAAACGTCAAAAAATTGCTGTTTTTGTCTCTATTTTTGATAATTTACTGAATATTAGACTAATTGGCTACAATCAACTCCTTCAGCAATTCACTCGATTAGAAAGCGGCTATGTTCCAATGGTAATATTCAGTTTACACTGAACGTAAACTGAGCTACTACAGAGCTGAATTGAATTGAATAAAGTGAAGGAAAAATAGGTTCATGAGTTCAATATATTCATACTTTTTGAAGTGAAAACTTCTTTAGCCGCGTTGTAAAATTTTATATGGACTAAAATCTATATATTCGCGTTACCAATTTTTAAATCAGCAAAATATTTTTAAATATGAAACACATCCATCATTTCTTAACTTTTGAAATTGCGATATGGATAACGCGCTCGACTGATGTTCTGTAGATCGTGAGTTCAATTCCTGGACTAGTGCATTTTTTTATTGTTTTTTTTTTTTTAATTTTTATTAAATACCATTAAAATTATTTTTTTTTATTCATGAATTCATAAAAATAATAAAAACTTCTTTTAACGGATTTTAAAAAATTGATCTATAATGCAGTTTTTTAAAGTTATATTGCTACTGTCTTTTGCAAGTTGCATTCTAGTCATCATGCTAAATAAATATTGAACGTATGAAAGATAGTATAACCTGAAACAATTACATTTGTATATCAAAATTATTGGTTTGAAATTGTATGTAATACCTGTTTCTAAAATTAAGTCAAGACTTAATACTTGTAACTTGATACTTGATAACATCGATTATATCGATTTATAGCTCACAATTACGAGACGGAAATCGCATAAATTCTATATAAAGAAGCATAGCTTATGTATGATTAAACATGGATGGCAATCATATGATAAATAAAATAATAAAGATGGTGACACTTAGCCGATAGTGATTTGCAAACGGAACAATGCGCATTAATACTAATTAATTTACTTAGCTTTCCGCAGGACGATTTGTAAAATTTAAAATTGTTGATTTATGGGTGTGACAACCACGCGTACTTTAGTGCCTGCTATTGGCATATGAGTTATCTTGTGATATCGTATACCACTGGCAATAGCAGTGCAATCTCATTAGCCAAAGTGATATCTTAGGGGTGCTGGCGGATGAAGTATTTTCAATCAACTGTATACCATCCCTTACTCTAAGTTTTGGAATATTCTTTGATGATACGCTATTTTTTTTTAAATAAAATGTGTTTGGTAGTAGAAATTACACGGTATGTCAGAACAACACATAAAAAACTTTTAAGAACAAGGCCCACAACAATTCATCCTTTCTAAAGTGTTGATAGACGCAAATTTTTCTATGATATGTTTTGATTATTTTAAATATAAAAATGTATATAATAATTGCTTGGAATGCTGATAGATGTGAAACCGAGAATAATTTTAATGATTTTAATTTAAACATTCTGGGGCCCTATTCTCAAATATCACATCCATTTTCCACATGTGGAATACTGTCAAAATTCATTAAAACGTTCGAAATTTACAATATATGTATTCTCAAATTTCCTATCAAGGAAAAATTTCTCTACCAAGTGAATATTTCCGAGTGGGTATAAAGCATGTGTAAAAATTCCCCATGTACATCAAATATCAAAAATTTTTAATTGTCATTCTTGTTATATGTTTGAAAATTATATTTGGAAAGTTGTGTTTATTTTATAATTATTATTATTTTGTAAAAATTTCATATGGGGCGATATATATTCTATGAACTCTTCGGCCATAAATTTATTAATCAGAAACAATTTAATAAATTTATTTTCGGGCAGATCGAAACTATGTTGTCGTTGATGAATACCTCGAGTAAATTCCATTGCCTCTGCCTGTTCCACTGCAGAATTAGCAAAAAGAAGACCTAATTCATCTAATCCAGCCATTTACATTGAAAATTTCATGACAATAAATAAACAAAATGTCAAAAATAAATTTACCACACAATGAAGTTACTTTCAATTTAAGAGTGGTGAATAAAAAATTACGAATGGTTCGAGAATGCGGTTTTAGGTTGGATGCGGAATATGCATGTGAAAAATACAAATTCCCTTGGTATGGAATTTTGACAGATGTCCACATGTGGAAAATGGATGTGATATTTGAGAATAGGGCCCCTGAAATTTTAATTTGCAATGCTACAATAATTGGAAGACAGACAAAAAACACAGCTATTCCACAGATTTAAGTTTTCACTTCTGTCGGCAGTGCTTAACACTGCCTTCTTTTTTTTTTTATTTACGGTTTGTGGTCAAACGTTAAAAATGATAAAAAATAGATCGGAACATATTTGTTTGTGTCTTAATTTTCGATTTTGGCTATGTGTTTTTTAAATGTCAACCAATTGCTGTTTTTTGTTGTTTTGGCTCTATTTTTGATGATTTACTGAATATTAGACCAATTGACTACTATCAATTCCTTCAGCAGCTCGATTGGAATGCGGCTTAAATTGCTATGATACATTGGGCTGGTTCAGGTATATAATAAGTATAGGTATACTTTATGTTACGATTATAGGTGTGGTAAGCTATGAGCCTATAGGCTTCTACTGGCTTCTGGTGGCTTCTTCTTCACGTGGGCGTAGTGAAGTGGTTTTGAAAATGTAAGTATGTATCATAAGGCTTTATAACACTAAGGCTGCGTTCCAATTGCATGTCAAATAGTCTCAGCAATGCTAAATCGATTTAGCACATTTTCGAGTTAACTAAATCCGGCATTTACATTCTAAATTTTTTTAGACTTATTTGAACTGACAGTTAAACCTTTACATACTTTACTATAATACTTTACGAATAATTTCAAAATGGTTTACAGTTTCAAATTCTATTATAGAATTAGTCTCTATATTATTAAATTTAAGATATTATATTGTGAATCAAATTAGTGTTTGGTTATCACTTTCAAATGGAATCAGCAAAGCGAGTGGAGTGAACCAAATAAATATAGGGATACTAGAATAAAAAATAAATAGGAAATAATTAAAAATTAAATCTAACCAAAACAAATATGGTAATGCAAGCGTTCGTTTGTGGCAAATTAACTGCTTAATTCAGCTTTTGAGTAGATCACCAATGGAACGCCAAAAATTTGAAAATATTTTAAATATAACCACACAATTTTATTAGAATTAAAGAAGCAGTGCTATATAATTAACTGTTTTTTTTCTTGAGCAGCCCGCAGTTGTTGTTGTAACCACTCCTGATCATCCAAAATTCGAATTACCTAATTTTATGATCACGTAAGAAAAAATTATTTTATGTTAATTAAGTTAATTAAAAAAAAATTTAAAAACAACAAAAGTATTTATAATTTCGTAATAATTTCAACAAAAATATGATTATTATAATAATTATTTATCGTAAATTGCAAAATTATGGATGTTTTTTTTTTGTATTTTCATCGTTTTTAAATCAAATGTAATTTCCCATTTTGTACTTTGTTCCATTGTTGTTGTGTTCGGAAATTTACTGATTTTTTTTAATTTGTTTGTAGTCACATGTGGTGCTCTTGGTTCACTTATATATATGAAATTATATATTAAATCTATTTCTATTTTAAATTCAATGACTTATCAATTATTTTCGAGTTCGATGAATTACTTGTTACGCATATTTTTTGTGTGATGGCTAAGTGATTCATTAAGTGTAATTTGGATGAAATTTGTGTGATTTAAATTTTATTGAAATTGTGTATATGATTTGTGAAAAATTTATTTAGAATTTATGTAGTTTCGATACGATGCTATTATGAGCGTATATACTGAGTTAAAATTATTCAATAACGTTGGTGTTTTTTACGGTTTACCGGACTAAGGCAGTACTTTCAATTGGAATGATTTCTCGGTATAAATAGTTAACAGACAATAGGACAATAATTCTATTAAGACCGTTCTTCTCCGAACTATTGATTTGCTCGTAAAACAAAGACAAACTAGCCTGAACTCTTGAAGATAACTCGACCTATTGGATATCAAGACATCCTGGGAGTTGTCTGACTTCAACGCTTTATCGGATCTTTTACTTGCCATCGACTGTATTAGTTTAATAATAAAGGCTTAATCACTTCAATTTGCTCGTCACTGCAGACCAACTCATTGTTCTTACAGCCTCCTCAGAATCATCTAGAGGCATCCACTGTTGATGATTTGTAAGTGTGTGGATTTTGAATCTATGGTTATAACAATCACGTGTACACCCAGGGACTGGTTAGTGACACCCAGGGACGGGCTATTGACATACGGTTTACTTATTTTTTAAGTAAAACTACTTTAGACGCGATATGACCAGTAACTCAAATCTTTTTCGGACGGAAGTAACGCTTTCAATAAATTAAAATCATATACTACACTCTGATTTTAAATCTTAAACACAAACATTAATTAACACAATTGCATCAAACAATAATAAAAAAAATTAAATAAAGTAGAAATTCAAACAACAGTGAAATAATATGTAAATGCAAACGAATATTATTTTCGGTAAGTATTCGATACAATTTGATTATGTATCAATTTTATTATTTTTTGGAATAAAATTTGTGACATTTGTGACATATCATAATTAAGATTGTTTTGCGTTGTCTTTAAGTTGTTTTTACTATATTTGCCTTATTATTATTTTTGCAGTAGATTTTAATTCATAATTACTGATTTCTAATTACTATTAGACAGATTACATCCAGCAATACGATTTGTAGTTTAAAGAAAAAACTGTATAGTTGCTTATTTGTTATTGTCATTATGTTTTTTTATTCAGTTTCGGGTTGAATGTTATATGAGGTGGATGTGTCGATTTTAGTTACTTAATTATTGAGTTTCGTTATTTTTTAAAGTTATATCATTTTGTACTCCTAGAAGATAAGATTGGACTCTGTGAAATAAAAACGTGCGAAATTAGAATTTGAACATATGATTTAATTGGGCATTTGCGTAATTTCTCTATGAATCTAAAAGGTTGTGAAGTTTTCTCAAAAATTGATTTAGTCAGGACATATCACCATATTCCTGTAGCACCGGAGGTTTGTTCAGGATGCCATTTGGCTTGAGAAATGCCAGACCAACGTTTCAGAGATTTATGGATATTGTGGTAAATGGTCTTGAATTTGTCTTTGTTATACATCGACGATATTTTGGTGTGTATAGTAAAACTAAAGAGGAACACAAATTTTATCTTCGGCAGTTTTTTAGTCGATTAGCTAGGTATGGGCTAAATATCAAATCATCAAAATGCACATTTGGACACAATATATCCAACAAAGAAATTGCTTTTTTCGAAATTCAGAGTTGAAGTTATTTTGAACATTCCATCCTCTTCTTCTTTTATAGACAGTTTCAACAATTTACCGGTATGATTAATTATTATAGCCGATTCATTTAAAATAGTGCTCATCTTTTAGCTCCATTACACTCCCATCTCTCTACAATGATTAAACTTAAGTCAAAGAAACAGAAGTTTAATTGGCCTGAGGAATGTGAAGAATAGTTTAAGAAATAAAGATGCATTAGCGTCATGCACTCTACTAGCAAATTTTAAAGATGATGCTAAATTTAATTTAACCACTGATCTAGTTGGGCTGTTCTCAAACATTTAAATAAAGATCAATGGGAACCTTTATCTTTTAATTCGATGCTATAGATGCAAGAGCTCAAGCAATATTAAATTTTCAGCAGTCAGATGATGAACACAAGACACTTATCGCTTCTCAAGATAGAAAACACAATTCTAAATTTAAATTAGAATTAACTGAATTGCCTTTTACAAAAGAACTTCTACGGTGTGATATGTCGACATAGAAACAGCGTTCTTTTGTGCCATTGCCTTTAAGAAAAAGTGTGTTTGATTAACTACACAAATTGTCCCATCCAGGCATACGCGCATCTCGCAAATTGGTTGCGTCCCTATACTGTTGGCCCAATTTAAATAAAGATTGTTCTGAGTGGACAAAAATTTGCGTAACGTGTCAAAGAAGCAATGTCAACCATCACACACGTTCAGCGCATGGAATATTTAGTGTACCTCAATCATGATTTCAGCTCATTCATTTGGATCTGGCTTGTCCACTTCTAGTATCTAATGGATGTTCGTATATTATAACCATAGTGAACTGATCAACTAGATGGCCGGAAGCTTATCCAATACCGGATATGACTACATGTACCGTAGCTAAATTTTTATCTTCTCAGTATATATACCGTTTTGGAGTACCATTGGAGATTATCACCAATCAAGGTTCTGAAACTGTTTTCTGAACTAATTAAATTTCTTGCAAGATTCGTATTCGCACAACAGTCTACAACCCTCCAATACTACAAATTGGTTTGATGAAATTCTTAGGGTTCTTTTGGTCTACGAGTCACAGTTAAAGAAGATCGTACGTGTTTGCCAGCTGAGCTCGTATAAGGTGAAACTTTTAAAGTTTCAGAAGATTTTTTTCTCAAACTCCAGAACCATCGCTTGATCCTAGCAATTTCGTTGGTAATCTTAGTTCACGTAAAATGTCAATTAAGGCTGAATTCTAAACCAAAACTTATTTGAAACTTATTTTGGAGAATTACTTATTTGAATAAGTAACCTAAAGAGGTGACTTATTTGAAATTTTTTTTTCATAGAAAAATCCAATTTGATTTGACAGTGTCAAATATTTTTATGTTTGTTGACAAAATGATTTTAAACAATAAAATTTCTTTTTCGATCCCTAATAAAATTAATGTAATAATTTGAAAGGAAAAAAATAGTTTTGAAAACTCTTTAATTTATCAAATTAAATAAATCGTTTTAAATAACTTTATTTTCGTTTTAAATAACTTTATATATGTTGCTGTCCAAATAAGTATGCTAATTCGTTAAGAATAGCTTTTAAATACTTATTTAAAATAGCGGTAAATAAGTAAGTCCGCATAAATAAGTTTCAAATAAGTCGTCGTTTAGAATACAGCCTAAAATAACAAATGTACTCCGAAACAAATATATTTTTTAAACGTAGTTTTTGTTTAAATTTATTTATTAATCTTTTATGTATAAAATCAAATCAAATATTTAATTTCATGTACTGTTAAAACTTAAAATTCATTATGTAAAAGAAGAAGACAGTCTTAAGGAATGCCGACAGAAGTAAAAAATTAAAACTGTAATATAGCTGTGTTTTTGTCGTCTAAATACAACAAAATCTTTACTTAATTTACCACACTTCTACACTGTTATTAACTGAGCAAAACATCAAATTCAATAAAAAAACCAAAATATGAATCAAGAGAACAATATGAACATTATTTATAATATGTTATTATTAATTTCAACAATACTTAGGTTATTCGTTCTATTAATTGTGTTTTATTTATTAAAAAGTATAAAGAAAAACAAACAAATCAAATATGATAAACACATTTTTTTTAATTTTAATTAAAAATACAACAAAATCTTTACTTACTATACCACACTTACACACCACACTTAAACCGAAAGAAAAAATAAAATTCAATTAAAAAAAAAAAAACAAATTATTAATCAAGAAAATGAGAATAAGAAATAAGGAAATAACAAATGATTACAATTTATCTCACAATCTTTTAAAATTTATTTATATTTAAATTATTATTAAGCATCACGATGACTCGAATATATAAATTTTTCCCCATACAACATCGCACAACGCGGCTCAAGAAGTTTTCACTTCAGAAATGGTACAAAAATCACTAACAGAAAATAGAAAAAACAACAACAAAAAGTATAAAAAGAACAGAATAGCAACAAAACATTTCTTTTAAAAACTGAAGAAAATATTGAGATGTCGTAAAAATTCCCGAATGCATTCTAAATTTTACTTCGTATTGACGACACACTGGGCTAAAAGACAATAGTAATAACCTTAAAAAACTACACCATCGATAAATTTAAATATCGTAAATTGTCCGGAACTGTGTTAAAATTTTAAATCAATCTCTCTTGATCTCAATATGTCAACTCACATTGAAAGAGAAATTCATGCTCAAATAGAAGTTTTTATTTTGCTTATTTTATTTCACGGGAATGAAATTATGGAAAATAATGATGGAAAAAACAATATTTTATTAGTTTTAGCACTTCCTGCCAAAAAAATTATTAATTTTCTTGTTAATATCGACATTATAATAATTTGAACAAAACGGAAAAAGACAGTAGCAATAACTTTAAAAACTGCATCATCGATCAATTTAAAATTCGTAAAAAGAAATTTTTATCAATTCATGAATAAAAAAACAATAATTTTAATGGTATTTATTAAAAATTAAAAAAACAACAATAAAAGTGTACTACTCCAGGAATTGAACTCTCGACCTATAGAACCTCAGTCGACCGCGATATCCATATTGCAATTTGAAACGTTAAAACCGGAAAGAGGTATGTTATATTTAATATATTTATTTAGCGTGCTATAACTCGAATATATATATTTTTAATTTTTCCCCATACAAAATTGCATAACGCGCCTAAAGAAATAATCACTTAAAAAAAAACAAATGTGTATGTGTATATGTATTATAGATTTTGTACATGTAATTGTTGTCCTGTAAAATTAAATAAAATAATATTAACTAATAATTAATAGCAGCTTTCGTTGAAGACTAAGAGTCGCATTAAAATAATTATTTCTTTTATTTTGTTGGAAGTAAAAAATGAAGTGTTTCCAGATTCTACAAGTTGTATAAAATCACCAAGCGTGATCGAGATGTTCTCATCCCGTTCATCGAGATGTTCTCATATGTGAAGCAAAAAAAATATTGGAGCGATTGAAAGATTGAATATCATAGGCCAATGTTTCAGATGGGATATCATGATGAATATGGTAGAATGTCGCGATGGTATCCATCTTATACTGCCTCTGTTAACAGGGTTTGAGTGCCAGCGAAAAATATTGGAGCGTGCATGTTATAAAGAGTTACTCCGTTCCCTTTCCATATGTTGCAAACAAGCAGTTTTTCGCAGGTTAAGGGCGATCGTCTTATACCAAACCATATAGAATCGAAATTAATGTTTAGCCTGATAATATAAGTTTTCTAAGCGCAACCGTTAGGTGGTAAACATATATGTATAGCAGTTGGTGGTATATAACAGCTATGAACCCGTTTTAAGCGAGAAAGAGTCAAGGCATGCTCTGACGGGTGACGCTTACACAGGCTACACTAACGTTGGTTACTTTTATGAATACTAATTCATTTCACATTCAACCTTTCAACATTTTCATTAAATATTAATTTTTTCATCTCATATCAGATAATACAATTCTAACACTCAATCCCGCACAACATCACTAAACCTAACACCATTAATCATAAACAGAAATAAGAAATAAATTCCAAAACATAATTTCTTCATTATTAAAATTAAATCAAAAAACGCTTCATCTTCTTCAGCCTACACAAATCAATTAAAACTGATTTTATATCGTTCGTCGTTGCTGTTGTTGTTCTTCTTTTTTTTCTTAAAAAATAAAATCAAAAAAATATTCCATAATTATCTTAAAAATTAAATAAACAAAAACTTATAAGAAACACAAAACGCGTGATGCTAATTAAGAAGAATTAAATAATTTTAATCTTTTTCGATATACGTTTTTGTTTTGTTTGTTATGTAAGAAGGAGAGAAAGATCGGAAAGAAGAATATTTTTTTCATATAATATTGATATTCTAAGAATATATTTGATCGAATCTCTTTTCTTCTTATCATTTAATTTAATTTAAACAAAAAAAAAATCATTTTCATATGAATAATAATTTAGATTTTTTTTGTTGTTTGATTTTTATGTTGTTCGTTATCGTCTCGGATATTAAAAGAAATGAAAACAAATATTTAATCCGTCATGTCGAAAGTTTATCGAAGTAGAAAATTTTCATCCGCTTTTGTATTTTTTTTATCTACTTATATCTAAATTTGATCTGGAAGGTTTAATTTCATTATAGGTAAGTTGAAACTGATTGCTGTTGCCTTGAAAATTAGTTTCATTTTATTATACATATATATTTTTTCGTGTATTATAGTTGTTGGGAACACATCATATCAAGTCGTTGTTGTTGTTGTCGATAAAATAATGTAGCAACCCTAAGGGTATTTTTTGGTTGGTATGAAATAACTTTTCTAACAGTTTGCATTATATATTCTTGAATAAAAACAACCCTAATCGTAAATTTGTTGTATATATTATTTTGTTCGTATCATCATTTTGATGAATTTCAAAAAATTATGTTGAATTTTTTACTTTAAAGGGTGATTCAAATATTTATTTGTATCTGATGAGATGTTGAGATCTGTTGACTTATCGCTAAACGAGTTTATTATTATCAACTTACTAGTTTAGCTTATATATTTAGTCCAATGTAATGAGTTGAAGATAATTAGGAAATTCAAAACAGATAAATCAATAGTGACTATAGCTACATGCGGTTGTTCATAGTTAAATGTTTAAAACCGACTGTTTAAAGTCGATCGTCGATAATCGAAGATTTTCAATCAATTGTGAAAAGTCGATATTCGACTGCCTATAGACTATTGTCTGAAGTTGACAGACTATAGTTCAACATGTTATAATAATAAACATAGTAAGCAATACCAATAACAACAGCATATGAAAATAATTCAAAACATCAAACGCAGTATCACCCCGTATATCGACCCTCCTATTTTTTCTCTATTTTTCAGTTATTTCCATTATTCCTCATACCTAATTCATGCCATCATCTCAAGCAGGTTCAATATAATTATAATTTTTTTTTCATGTTATTACATTTTTCCTGCTTCTCTTCTAGTTACATGCTATATTGTTGTTGCTGATATTTTCGTTTTCGTTATAAAACAGCAGAACAACAACAACAAAATATATACTTATATGAAATAAAAATACGATGAGGGTAAAAACACGTCCTTTGTAGGTGGAGCAAAATAACAAACATTGTAAGAAATAATAAAAATAACAATAATAAAAAAATTAAATAGTTTCTTGCAAGACACATAAATATCACAGTAACAAATGTTGATGCAGTTTCTTTTGGTTTTTTGCAATGAATTCAAACGTAAAATATTATTATTGATATGGCGTATGGCATACTATACTAGTGATATGGGTCTCCATTCCCAAAGGAAAACAAGAACCCAACGCATTTTTGCACTGCTACAAACTTGCTAGTAGGCATATAGTTTCCTTATGTTATAACGCTAAATGATAACTCGAGAATGCCTACCATGAAAATAATCGATCCCAACCAATTATCGTTTTCGTTCCTCGATTTAAGTTTTGACCTCAGAGCAGGCAAAACTCTTTCAGTTTTGTATTTTTTTTTTTAGTTTTGTATTTATTTTTTCAGTTTTGCCCTTAAAATACTTGAGAATCGAACAGAAAATAGTCACATTTTTTAGATCTGTCAAATTTGTTTAACAAAATAAAGGAATTCCATTTTTTAATGTACATATATTAGTATTTTTACACTATTTAGTTATTTTTATTTAAGAAAAATACATCATTAAAAATATGTTTTTTCTTATTTTTTATAATATATTTATATATTAAACAAGGCAACATTCTTCACCGTCTCTTGAGAAAAAGTCAAAAAATGCAAAATAATTGCCCTCAAAAAGTTGGAAACTTGCATCCAAATCGAGAAAAGAAAATGCAAATTTTTTCCGGTCAACATTTTTTCGAGAGTCGAACAGAAAAAATGTGAATTAAAAAAAGTGCAAAAATAAGTCACATTTTTTTATAGAATCTAAAGCTAATAGTTTGGTTTGGTATTTGCTTTTTAACAATACCTACTTGTAGGTAGAATAACTCAATTTGATGCGAATGTGTCAAAAACATTCAGGTTTCATACAATGAGACCGTAATGATAGATGTCGGTATTAATAAAAATTTAAAAATAAAAATTTGTTTTATTCGCTTACTCCATAAAGGTTTAAGAGTTCCTTGAGGCATTTTCGGGCGCCTTTAGGGTTGTCAAAGGATTTATTCTCCTAGGTTACGTTGAATTAAACTAGTTAAACAAAATTTGTATCGACAAGCAATTGAACCGGTCACCTACCTGGTAACAGTTTGTTCTTTACCTAGTTTCTGTATTTCTATCGCTAATTCATCTTTTGTTTAGATTTCGATTTCAATTTCAATACATTGAGCCACCAAAAGTAGTTTATTATTTGAACGAACAAAATCCTCCTTTTTGTTCAATGTGATGATTTATAATTCGAGGTGATTTGAAAATAGAAAATTTCCATCCTGGTAATTTTCGCATGGAAAGAACAGTTATTTTTGATTTGTTTTCTTTTTTCATTTTTGATATATACAAGTTAGACCAGTCTAGATACCTTAAAAACAGGGAAAAACTGGAATAAATTAGTAACAGGATGAAAACCAGTGGATAAATAAGAAAATATTGGGCAAATGATGGGAAACATAAATTAAAGGTGATCCGAGTTACGGGGGTGCAATGGAGCTTTTAGGGGTAGAAAATGGTTTTGCATGATTTCCAGCGAAACTAGAGCTTCTGTGGAATAAAGTTTAAAGCAAAAGTTGTGGGTAATAAAAGGTCTATAACTTTTAACTCGGCCATTTTTTCATATAACCCAAAATTTGCCGTGGAAATATAAAAAACCGAGAAAAAAGCTTTTCGTTTTTAATTTCTATCTCCAAAAAAAATTTTTTTTTTCACACAATTCGGTGGAAACTTACCTGATTATGTTCCTAATAAGCTGTAATTTTTTGAAATCAAAATATTTATTTTTACGTTTAATTTTGATTTTGAACCAAAAAAGCGACCTCATTTTCATACGAAAATTCTCCTGTATGAGAAACAGTTTTTTCAAAAAAAAAAAAAATTAATCATTATGTTTGTTGAAACATCTACTTTTAGATGGTGTAAAAATAATAAACATTAACATAACATAACCACGGCAACATTATCCAGGAAATGCGAAAAGCTGAATAAACTTCGTTTTAAAGAGTTATTTTTCAATGATTGTTTAAAAATATTCATTATTTATTAAAATTTACCGTTGAAATCTTTAAAAAATATAAATCTTTTCCATAGTAATGTTCATTTTTTTACACCATCTAAAAGTAGACGTTTCAACAAAAATAAAGATTGCTGATTTTTTTGAAAAAACTGTTTCCAGCATAGGAGAATTTTCATGTGGAAATGAGGTCACTTTTTTGGTTTAAAATCAAAATCAAACGTAAAAATAAGTATTGTGATTCCAAAAAATTACAGCGTATTAGGGACATAATAGAATACGTTTTCCCCAAATTGTATGAAAAAAAAATTTGTTTGTGGGAGATAAAAATTAAAATATGGAGGGGCTGAAATCTCAAGCTCTGAGATATCAAGACTTCGGTCTGGGCTAAGGATTTTGATATAGCTTTCGGCAAAAATCTTTAATGAGGACGTGCTTTTTAGTTTTGGGCAGCCCGCAGCGGTGTATATGTATATCAAACATAACTCTTTGTTAAAGTAAAGTATTTTTCATCTCTGTTTAGAATTTTATTACAAAACTAACACGAGACATCAATACATTGCTGGAAAATTATAACAGATCATAAATTAACATAATTTAGTGAAAAGATTATACAATTAGCAAACTACTCAAAAACCTCTCCATAAGCGTTTCGAGAAAATATTACAAAATCACAAATTCATATTTTTTTCAAAATTCCAAAAATATTGTAAAAATTAAATAAAATCAAACTTTTTACAAAATTCTAAAAATATTCCAAAAATTATTACAAAATCAAAGATTAAATTTTTTTCAAAAATTCTTAAAACATTGCAAAAATTGAAACTTTTTCCAAAATTCTAAATATATGTATATATAAAATTCAAAAATGCTATTTCTTTTCAAAATTCTGAAAATATTGCAAAAATTATAACAAAGTCTAAAATTAAAACTTTTTTCAGAATTCCAAAAATATTCCATAAATTAGAATAAAATCAAATATTTAAACTGTTTCTAAATTCCAATAATGTTCCAAAAATTCTTAAAAATGCAAACTTTTTTCAAAATTCTAAGGATATTGCAAAAATAATAACAAAATCAAAAATTAAAACTTTTTCCAAAATTCTAAAAATATTGCTAAAATTATTACAAAATCAAAAATACAAACTTTTTCCGAAATTCCAAAAATATTCCAAAAACTATAACCAATTCACAAAATTCAAATATGTCCAATTTCATGTTCAATTACATATACGTCATAAAAACAACTAAATTTTTTTTTTTCCAAAAAATTGGCTAAAAAAATAAATGAAATCATTTTTTGACACACTTGACATTATTTTTTTGACAAACTTATAATGCCATAATTCTCAATAATAATAATAAAATTTCATGTCAAACAAATATATTTCATGTCATACAAATAATTAATTTTATTTTTTTAAAAAAAAATTGTAAAAAAATAAATAAAATTTTTTTTTGACACACTTGACAACATTTTTTTGACAATCTTATGATGCCATAATTCTCTATAATAATAATAAATTTCAGATTAGATTAGATTATAAAGGGTTGGACAGGTTGCATGAGGCAAACTTGTCCTGGCACGCAGACTCTACGTTCCATAGCGCCGTGATCAATAAATTTCATGTCATACAAATAATTAATTTTATTTTTCTCCGAAAAATGGGGTAAAATAATAAATAAAAAATCTTTCTTTTGACACACTTAACAACAATTTTTTGACAAAATGCCATAATCTAGATTTTGGTCTCACATACCAATCCCGACCATCCATATTTCTTCCAATTCAGTGTTTCTATTCGTAATCTTAAAATGAACGTTTCTTATGCAAAAAGTATGCAAATTTCCTTGTTTTGACACACTTGACGATTTTTTTGACACATTTCCGGTACAGTTATCGAACCTTTTGGCTCTTCCGATTGAGCAAATCTATTTTTAGAAAAAAAAATTTCAACAGAAAGGGAAATTTTAACTAAAACAGACAGACATACATTGTTTTTTTTTGTTCTTTTAGAATCAGTAGGTTCTAAAACGTCGAGAAATGTCAAAAAAAGTGGGGCTAAGAATTTCACTTTTGGCTCGAGAAAAGACCTAAGAGACCGAAAACGCCATAAAAGTTTTATGCCGAAAACTATATAAAAATCCTTAACCAAAACCGAAGTTTTGATATCTCAGAGTTTGAGATTTCAACCCCTCCATATTTTGACTTTTAGATTACTATCGATTATATAAAGCTATAATTTTCTATATTTGGTTTTTGTTTTTATATACCTTGGTCACTCTTACGCTCAATACAACAATTCCATCATATAATCTCAAAATTATCATGCTACAAAAGAAAACCAAAACAAAGTTTGAAAATCAAAAAATAAATGATAAATAAATAATGACGAAAGCTCATACATTCTTTCATAATGCTTGCATGATTCAGTTTTTATTATAGATACAAGTCTTCCGTGAATGTAAAAGAACACAATATCAAAAGCAATTGACATAAAGTTGTGTTGTAATGTCTTTATGTTGCGAGACCATAGTCATGGACGCATAACAAAATAAATGTTTCATTGTATATATGTCAATCGCTTCTAAATTGATCGAAATGACAAAAAAATATTACTTGATTTTAAATCTTATCCATAGCTGCTTATGGTAACTAAAAAAATATTCAATTAAATCAGCTTGTAAATGGTTTAAATTGGATTTTTTTTCCTGTGAATCAACGTCGATATTTAGGGGGGGAGGGCGGTAGAGGAACGGGGCACGTACTAACAATAGCACTTTTTTAACAAGTCAAAAGCTGTACATCGTAAAATTCTAAAAATAATTGCAATGTTTCTTAAATTAGGTGCTCTTTCAAATGGTACCCCATTCATTTGGGGTACAGACATAAAATAGACAGACATAAAATATATATATGTGCAACAGTTCAATCGACAATCATACCAACCAATGTTTTAAATTTTATCATTTAATTGCTTTATTGCGTCACCACACAATTTCAAATAATAATACAAATTTCTGTCTACATAAATGATGAATATTTTTTGTTTTGTGTTAGGCTTAGTCATAGTATTACATATAATTGATTCTTTGCAGCACAGAAGAAATATTGCTGATTTGACTATTTGATGAAGAGATCAAATCGATTTTTCTTAAATCTGCAAACCTTTCACGTCACATCAGAGCAACTGTAGCAGCCCATCCCTTTACGGTTCAAATAATTAGGTGTATAACAGTAGCCAACCAACGTGATTTTTTCAACAGAGTCTCTCATCTATGGAATGCCTTACTTTCCTGAGTTTTTTCTGATGACTTTAATCCTCAAAGGGTTAAAGTTAACGTTCATTAATTTCTCAGAGAAACTTCCTTTGCATTCCATTCTTATCCCTATTTGGCATGGTATCATCGGATACTCAAAGACGTTAATTTATAATTTATTATAATTAACACTAAACATGCCTAACTTTGAATATAAAAAAAATGTAATACGGTTGTTAAAATTTATGGAAGGGTGAATTATTATCTGTAGTTGTAGAGAAATTGCTTATTGAGATGATATATGCAAATGGTTGACTTGCATTATGTTTAAGATGATATGGGAAAATAAAATAATCATTACCATGAGTTCGAATTATAGAAACTAAAATAGATAACCCCAATGCTCCTTCACAAACAGAAAAAATTAAAAATAAAACTCTAAAAAAACATTCATAATTAAAAAAATTTAAATAAATAAATATAAAAACAAATAATCTTAAAATTCTTAAAAATCTTTAATTGGTGTGCAATGATGAGTATTATTATATAGAAACAAGAGATGGAGAATATTACTACATCCATACAGCCGATCATTTGTTCCATGGAGATAATTATGTAAATTTAAATTAAAAGAAAATCATTGAAACTTATTATATAAATTTTGATCAAACAGTGATGGTCATAAAAAAATTGAAATTTTGTAAGTGTTAATAAATTGTATTATCAAATTTCAATGAAATAGTTGGAATTTGTGCTGTTCTTTTAAAATACAAAATAATTAAAAGAAGCCGTTTGTCTTTAGCATTGTTGGTTTATTGGAAAAATTTTAACTTTTCCTAAATTCGAAAGGAATTTTTCGCTTATCGCGAATTAAAACGCTGTTTTTGCTACAAATCATTAAGTTTGTAAGCTGTGGTTTGAACAACACAAAATGCTGATAAGTAATCCAGATGGCTGAAAATTGTATTGGAGCAATTGGAAAGGATCAGTGCATGCAATTAATACTACAACAAGGAACAATGGCTGATAGTTTGGATAATGTTATATTTTCAAAAATATATATCTAGAATGGAAGGCGAAGATCATCTGCTTAGGTTTCATATGGTGGACTAAGAATGCGATTACAAAGAGATGCAAACAATTTACAACAGCTGAAGTAGATCATCATTCAAATTATTAATGTGAGCTTAATATTTTTTTTAATTAATTTATATAATTTTTGTTTTTCTTGTCTTATTAAATTATTATTGTTTGGTATGCTATATTAATATTTAAATTTTTATTAGTATAATTTTTTTTTATTAAATAAGAGATTTGCAATGCGTTTCGTTTAAGGGAGATTCAGGTTTTCTCGGGGCTCGATTTTTTTTAAGTTACAAAGTTCAATTTTGCAGCCCAAAAAATGAAAATAAAATTCTTTCTTCTTTTCCTTTGGCTTTCTTTCTTCTTTGGGTGTATTCAGACTTAGAAACATGTGTTCAGGTGTATTTAGACCTAGAAAAAATGTTTTAAAACTTTTGTGAAGCAACGAATCATTCGAATCAATCAATTGCATGAGCATACAATAATTTGTATACACAAAATGTATTAGCTCACACAAAAATGTTTAAAGTATATTGTATGAGAAAATGTTTACAAATTTGTTGATTGACTTGTTGTCTTTGAATTTATTGATTGCCGTTGTTGTTTTTGTGTTTGATTTTGATTTTTAATGAGTATGAGTTATAATAAGGCTGGTAGTTGCAAAAATAATTCGAACAATTGGTAATGAAATGGCTCTTCGACAGCTCATTTTAATTGTCAATGACAGACATAAAGTCCCCACTTAGTTTTGATGAAACTTTCCCCATAGGTAAAATGCTATTATGGTTTTCAAAAATTCTGCATAGTAACTGCGTGTCACATATTTTATGTTTATGGTCTAAAGCTAAGCAAATTTAACAATTGTTTAGAAATAAGAATTGTAAAATACAATTGCTTACAAAATTTGTAAGTTCACCAAAAATATTGTAAGTTGACAAAAAAATTATTCGATATAATCACAGATTTATTGGAGCTACAAATTATGTATTTTTGAATTTTAATAAAAAAAAATGGTAGTTTTGTCAATCAGCTTTAGATGTGCTTATGCACTTTATAAAAAGTTTGTAGAATTTTCCTTTATTTTTTTTTGAGTGTATGCCAACCGATCACCTCAACTAATATTTAGCCAAGTGATTTTTATCCACAACTGTCATGTTTTTTGTTTGTTGTCTCTATGAGAAACAGTTATGTCTTCCAATATACGTGCGTAGCCTTTTCATTTGATTCAAAATTGTACAATTATTGCGTTTAAATCTATAAGAAAAAACCCTATCACAAAAAAGTAATAGTGTCTCCCTCACTGAGACTGTATAAAAAGAAAAAAAAAGCTGATATTTTGGGTTTTATTATAACCAAACATAAAATTTTTGATATTTTATCAATGAAAAATAAATTTGCCCATAATGAAAAAAGCTTGACAGCAAATTTTCATAACATAGTTTGAGAATATTTACATAGCTTAAATATTTGTTTGGGTCGTTAGAAAATAAAAAAATCAATTAGATTGTTACGTTTTCTTTATTTATATTTAAAATGCTAAAGATTAAAATAAATAATCGGTATTTAACACATAAAAATATAATATAAATATTCATAACCATAATATAAAAATATAATATATGGTTATGAATTCAAATTGAATTCAAGATTCAATAACATGTACATACACAAAATAATTGTTATTATGGAATATGAAATAAGGGAGACAATTAGTAAGTAAGATGTAAGATGTGTATTAAAATAATTTTTTAACCGATTTGATGCAACATATGAGGGGGAGGGGGGGGGTGTTAAACCCCAGAAACCCTACTGCGTACGCCACTGTTTGCGGAGAAAAAAAAATATATGTACTTACGTAAATATAATGAAGCTAAAAAAAAAAAATTTTTAACAAAATAATAATAGATATAATATACTTATATAATAATTTCAAACATCATCGACTATTGGCACAAGCCGTCGGTCCAGTTGGCTTACAAATATTTGTTGATTTATTTTGATTTCATTCCTTCTCTTTTATTTTAGACTAAATTAACATACATATTACATAATAAGCAAATATTTTTTATAAACATTAAATTAGAACGAAGTTTGGTGTGAGCATAATGGGTGAATTAAACTAACAATAATAAAATATTCCAAACTAAAAATTAAGGTATAGTGTTTATATATCATACCGCTGATTGAAACCTGCCTGAATTGGAAGAAGACGCAATTACACAAGAACAGCACCCACATTTCATCATACTGATAACCTTTAAATATTAAATTCTCTGATTAAATCAGAGCGATATTTACCAGCCGAACAAACATATTCATAAATTCTACCATAATCCTTCCCATTCAAGTACTGTCGAAACCCATCTACTGATAACTCTCCGTTATTTAAGAATTGAAGTCTGAATTCCTTGAGGGCTGGGCAAATTGCAACAAAGTAAAATGCATTTTCCGACTCTTGCATATTACATAGAGAGCAACTACCTGTTGTATTCCTTTGAAAAGATCTCGCGTTTACATCGATGAGGCCCCCTCTTATTTTGAAAATGACCATAATTTTATGCCTATTAAATTCATCCTCAAAGTACTTTGGTATATTTTTGTATTATAACGACGGGGATTCGTCGTGTAGGGTTCCTTGCCGCGCTCTTCGAATGCATTCTGCTTTTTGTAACAATTTAAGCTTCGTTATGATTAAAGTCATACAGTTTTCTAAATTTTTCACGCTTTCATTGTTCACTATATCTTCTAGATTGAGACTAACTTCGCATCTTTCCGCCAATTCTATTAAAGTAGGAGCCCAAAAGCATTTATTTTTGATTGATTCTATTGTGAGGAATTTCGGGAGTCTATCATCAGTATATTTTAAGGTTTTAATAACATAGTCGAAGTGCAAACGCAGTGTATATAAATATACACTATCTAAACCTGTTTCCAAACTTATCATATAATTTGGGGTACATTGTAGGAGGCAAAATAGTTTTTTAATAAAAAATCTTTGAAGCTGCTCGACTTCATTATATTCCATATAGCCCCACACCTGTGCACTGTAGCACATTACAGCTCGAGATACAGCCTCGAAAATCTTGAATCTACCTGAATAGTTCAACAGGTTTTACAGATGAAATTACTCCATATGCAATTTATAGCAGTCTTAGAAACGTTTAGCTTTTCCGCTACATGTTGGCGAAACGTATAGTTTTGGCGTTAATGTAACTCCTGAATAATTATAAGATGTCACTACTTCAATAGTGTCACTCTCATATTTTCAAAGCTCTAATGTAGATCTTCTCCCGCCTAATCCAAAAATCATGATTTTTGATTTTTCTATACGCTAACGACAAGGTTCCACTGCTTACAGTACCGATGGAGCTGATCTATCATTTTTTGCAATATTTTTGGGTTATCCGCAAGGATAACCTAACCCAAGGTTACCCAACTTTCAATTTTGATCCCTCCTTCTATTTCATCATAAAGGTCATTGATAAATAGCGCAAACAGAATCGGGCTAAGCAGGCAATCCTGCTTAACCCCCATTTTGGTTCTAAACCAATCTGACAGATCCTCACCATTCCAAATACATGCTTCAGTGTTTTGATAGAGTAGTCGCAGAATTCGTACAAACTTATTTGACAGGCCCGAATTCAAAAGTTTGTAAAATAGCGCGGCTCTGTCTATAATATCAAAAGCAGATCGAAAATCTACAGAGAAAGCGTATACTTTTGATTTACATTTCTTAACCCTTAGACGTATTATGCTGGCTAGTGAGTAAATGCAATCTACTGTGGATTATCCTGGTCTAAATCCAGCCTGGAACTCGTTTATCACCTGATATTTTGTGAATATTTTGGCGATTGTGTCAGTGAAGGATATTCCTCTGTAGTTAGTCACTTCGTTTACATCATCTTTTCGGGAATATCGGGAAAATTATAGACCTCTCAAACGATTCCGGAATTGCATTGTTTTGAAATATGTAATTAAAATATAGTTTGGTAATAGTAGATTGTATTACTAGTGCGAATGTGTTTTCCAAACAAGAGTTAGTTTGTGGCTAATAACTCGCGTTTGGAAAACGCATTCGCACTAGTAATACACACTATTTTTTGTAACAAGTGCGTAAAATTTATAAATATTTATTTAATTGTTCATTTAATCATTTACTTAACAGAGTTATAAACAAATTTAAGCTTTTTAAATAATTGAAGTGTGCCATCTTTGTTGTAATATTTGTTTGGTAGATTGGTGTTGGGCGGGATTTTTTGGTGCTAAGGCGGGACGTCGGGACAAAAATTTTGAATGTATTAATTTCATATTTATAAATAATTTAAACTCTTGCCGAAAAAATAGTGTATTTAATTCGGAGCTTAAGTGACTTTTTGTGTTTCGGCATTAATTGTCAAACTATAGACTCAATACAAAAAGTAGCCCTTAAGCTCCAAAATAAATAATATACTATTTCTACGATAGCAAATAAAAAATCTATTTTCATGAAGGTTTAATCCCATGGGAAAAGGTTTTTTTTTCAACTAGTGTTTTCGCTTATAATAACAAATTGTAGTTGCTATGGTATTTTCATGTAACTTTACAAAAATTTTAAATCAAAGTAACCGTTAAAAAAACAGAGAGTGTGCTTAAGACCGCGCAGCAGAAGTGAAAAGTTCATTGGCAATCGCAATCAATTGATATCGTATTAGTAGTATTTGGATCGTATTAGTAGAATAAATGAGAAACAAGTCAGAACGATAAACCGCTAACTACACACACTAACCTCACAATGTAAACCAAATAATTTTCAAAATAGCACTCATATGCCAATAGCAGGGACTAAAGTACGCGTGATTGTCACACCCATAGATCAACAAGTTTAAATTTTACAAATCTTCCTGCGGAAAGCTAAGCAAATTCATTGGTATTAATGCGCATTGTTGCCGTTTGCAAATCACTATCGCCTAGTGACACCATTTTTAATTATTTTATTTATCATGATTACCATCCATGTTTAATCATACATAAGCTATGCTTCTTTGTATAGAATTTATGCGATTTCCGTCTCGTAATTATGAGCTTTAAATCGATATAGTCGATTTTATCAAGTATCAAGTTACAAGTATTAAGTCTTGACTTAATTTTAGAAACATGTATTACATACAATTCCAAACCGGTAACATATTTAGTGAAGATGATAAAATTCCAAAACATATAATTTTGATATACAAATGTAATTGTTTCAGGTTATACTATCTTTCTTACGTTATTTTTAATTTCATAAAAATTATGTTCAATAAAAAAACATTGATCAAAGCAAACTACCGTTTAAGACGATAGTTAAATAAAAAGCAAATTTAGTGTACACAACAACTTCCCAAATTTTCATGATGATTAATGTATTAATGCATAAAGGACAAACACATACTTTCAATTTTATATATATTCAATATTTATTTAGCATGATGACTCAAATGCAAATTGCAAAAGACAGTAGCAATATAACTTTAAAAAACTGCGTTATAGATCAATATTTTAAAATTCGTATAAAGAAATTTTTATTATTTTATGAATTCATAATTAAAAAAATAATTTCAATGGTATTTAATAAAAATTAAAAAAAAAACCGTAATAAAAAATTATGCACCACACCAGGAATTGAACACACTACCTACAGCACATCAGTCGAGCACGATATCCACAACGCAATTGGAAACGTTAAGAAATGATAGATAGATTATTATTTATTATTATTTTATAGAGTTATGTTGTTGATTTCTAACTTAATAATATATAATAAAAATCGTTTATTATTTATTTACCATCGTTGAATAGCTATTTATGTCCAAGGGCGTTATGTAGGTTATTGCGCCCGAAAAGCGACGTAATCTAGCCCGAGGGCCTCTGGCCCGATAGATGGATGTCGCTTGATGGGCGTAATACCCTGTAACGCCAGTGGTGCATACAAGATTTTATGCTTCACTTAATAAGCTAAAAACTAAACATGCGTTATTTTGGAACAAAATAGCTGCTCAAAGCAGCTTTTGAGTAGATCACCAATGGAACGCCGAAAATTTGAAAAATTTACAAATATAGCCACACAATTTTATTACTATCAAAATTTTTTAATTACGGCTGATATGTAGATCTGACTGGTCCATTTTATTATTAAAAATACCAAAACAAGTTTATAACCGATCTAAATAAAATCGAAAAATAAACTGCTTTTCAACTACACAACTTGTTCGAGGTAGAGTAGATCAAAGCAAATTTGAGTAAGTTTGATTTTCAATGGAACGCGACTTAAGAAGGAATTTAATTTGTTAGTCTATATTGATATGCAAAAAAAACAAATGTATCCTAGTATGCCAAGAAAATAACTATTTTGAAGTTTAAAATAATTATTTGGTGTTTGTACGTTTTTACAAATTTTCCTAAATTTTGTAGCGTATGACTCAAACATTGTATGACGTTAAAAATAATTTGATAGTTTTGGAAAACTATATGAACATTTAATAACTAAAATGTTGCTAAACATTTTTAAACAATTGTAAAAATCTTTTACTATCTTAAATTGAATAAATAATTCTTTTACATTTTGTAGACAAAACTACAGTAAAAATTATTTTATTTAGTTTTTTAGCGTCTTAATAGCGGGCGTTATGAATTCATAATGCCCTCTCATAACGCCCCGGTTTTTATGAATGGATTTATATATATCATTGCGAAGCATAAAATATTGAAATTTCCTATGCGAGATAAAAACATTTTTGGTTCGTTAAATTGTCCCGCGTCTCGCTAACAAGTGCTCACTCACGAAAAAAGAGTGTTTTCATCTCTTGTAGTAAAATGTACTATATTCTATTAAACTATCGACGATATAAATGTAGTATTAATGGGTTATTGTTACTTCGCTATTTTTAAACCAAAATCACGAAAAAAGTCGACTACTGGTATGGTATGATTGAATTTGATCGGAAATGTTTATACGAATCGAAAATACTACGACAGATTTTTTCCGATGTATGATTGAAATGTTTCGTAATATTTTGGATTCTCATATAAACGCACCCATTTAGTCCAGAATTTAAAAATGTCAAAACCATTTAATATTCGTATTTATCATTTGTTTTGTGTTGATATTGATAGAATATATAGTTTAAATGGCAAGTTTAGTTTTTTTATGATTATGGATAGCTTTTCCGTTGTAAAATGTTTATTAAACAAATGTAAAAATGATATATAAAAAAAACCACATATAACTTAATATAATTTGCAACAAAACGTCAAATATAAATTTCCGACCAGCAAAATCGATTCGAAAATTTTTTCAGACAGAAATGTTCGAAAAATACTTTCAATCATATGCCATTTTAAATTTTCGAATAGTTATCATATTTCCGAGTCGGATTTTTATTCAATCATACCACCACAGAACTAGACAAAATATTTTCGAAAAAAAAGATTCAATTTTTAAAAAAATTAAATTTTACAAAAAACATTTCAACGAAAAAAATTGGTTTGAATTTCGTATAAAATATATGTGATAAGGCCGCAAAGAAAATCTTAAAAGGTCGCAGGTTCCCCACCAATGGAATAGACTAACAAATTTAATGCTTTCTTAGTTTTTAGTTTATAAAACCTTGTACACTTAGGATACTCATTTTTATAAACTGTTATCAACAGAGATCTCTCTTTCTTTAGATTTTGACGTGTTTTATTTAGAGTAAGGCTAGAACTTTTATGTTGTGAAAAAAAAATTAAAAAATTGCTTGACGTACGACATCAGTCATCAGTGTCATGTTTAAAAATTTATTTCATAGTATTTTTAGCACTCTAAGTAAAAAGTTAAGTGTGTATTTTATAAATAGACTGAGGTCTAGGCTAGGTCAATAACCTTTCCAACACACATAAAACCGTTTGATTGGGTTAAACGTTCTCTGGTAATTTGATTTCAAAGTTACCCTGAGTTTGAAATTTCATAAATCTTTTGGGTTACCCTGTCTATGCCAAGTATGAAGTCAATTGGTTGTCGGCCGGTTGTTCGGATCACAAATTTGGAACTTTCACATTGTGGAAAAAAATAATGTTTGACCTACGACAACAGCGCCTTTTTTTGAAAATTATTTCTTAATATATTTAACAGTGTGAACAAAAATTTTAGGGTGTGTTAGTGTTTTTTTCAATAGCCCTATGAATGACCTTTCCAACGCACATAGAATGATATCGGGTGAGCCGATCTCTAGTATTTTGATTTCAAAGTTACCCTGAATTTGCATTTCCAGAAATGTTTAGGGCCCCTGTTCTCAAACTGAATACTTTAAAATAAACGAATTTTATATTTTACCTATACGCGCAACTTGTATGCCAAGTATGATGTCGATCTAAAATGGTCAGGTTAAGCGTCGGTCATGCAGCTTTAAAAATGTGTAATAAAAAAGATTAATACAGTCTACATTTATTCTCTAACCGCAACCGTTCCATCTTTTGCAGTCATAGAGATCTACATATAGATCTAAATCAGAAGTCCTATTTTCAAGAGAGAGAGACCGACTATGCAAAGTCAAACAAAAGAAAAATGCCGAGAAAAAGGGAAAGAGTGTTAAGGAACTCAGTCCTTCCATTGAAAATATTTTTAATAAAAAACTGATCTTTTCAATTTAATTATTTTTTAAATTTATTAATATACTGGGAACATTGTTTTGTGTATGACATACAATAAATTATCAAACAAGTTTTTTGGTAATAAGAATATTTCAAAAATAATAATAATAACAATAATAATAAAGTGAACAGAGAAAAAAATATGAAAAAAAAAAAATAAATTGAATAAGTAAGAATTTTTTGCTTGAAGGCAAATGACTTTATTTCTTTTTTTTATCATTTCAACTCAAACATTCTGTTGTTGTTGTTAAATTGTGAAAAATTGATTTTTCCTTTCGAATTTTATTTTATATATAAATTTATTTCATTTTCTTAGACATGTTTGTCTGGATTTTATTTATAGATGGATATATGAAAAAAAAAAAATGAGGTGACACGTGAAGGTATTTTTATTTGTTTTGTTTGTTATTTATTGTAAAAGTACATAACGTAAACTTTTTGTTTTCCAATTGAATATTTTTACTCCATATATAAGTTCTTTAAGTAAATTATGTGAATGTGATTAATTGATGACTGATATTTTTTGCTTTATGTATACGACTGGGCTTAGACAAAACTTCTCTAAAACGACGTAGAAACAAATCTATCTATCTATATATCGATTTCTTCAAAAATGTATTTCAATTCAATATCATATATCTTACTTTTATTAATTCATAAAAGAGAAAATAGTTTGTTATTTTTTTTAAATATATATTCATAATAACTAAAGAATCGCGTGACTTGTTCCAATTAATATGAAAATTAATATTCAATTTAATATTTATGTGAATTGTTTGTTATACTTTTATTAGATTAAAATTTTACACAATGTAAACCTAGAAAGTTAGATAAACAAAATTATAGGAATTATATATATAATTGTAATATATATTTGCAACAGTTCGCTATTTTGATGGGAAATTATTGTTAGGATATAAAGTCAACCGACTATATTCGGCCGTTTATAAATAATTGACTATATATTTAGTATACGTATAACTATCTATATTCAACTGTGTCTTTGTTCGATTTTTTGTAATCTAACTGATTGTCACTTTATCATTTGTCAGCCACAATATTTGACATTAGCTTTTGAATAAAAATCAACTTACGGTCAAGTAATTTCTTCTTCTTTTCATGTTCACCTTTTCAATTTATGTAACCTAATGATCAAAAAATTACTTTAATAGTCCCCTTCCGATTTCCTCTTTATATCCAATCAATATGCAAGATTTGATGAAACTGATATCGAGACAATATTTAACTATGATGATGTCAGAAACAACATAATCAAAATAGTCAACCGAAAATGAAACGAAAAAATCCAACTATGACATTACCAAAAGAAACAAGATTCCACAAGCAATTCAAATTCCAAAACAGGAATTCAAACAGAAAGAAAAAGAAGAAGTTTGAACCAAGAAATAAACAACCGAAAAAACTCGATACACGATACTAACAATGGTATAATCTAAGAACAAGACACATATTCAACCTACCAAAAATAAAAAATATATTATTTTTGGTTCTCTTATGTTGTTGTTTTTGTTTCGTTATTCATATTTATTTATTTTTTTCGTCTTACATTATTTTCTTTAAGGAAACAAAAGATACAAAATAAAAATGAAAAATATTATAATATTGAAAATAAAAAAAAAAAATTAACGCCCACTTCTCTCAAAACATAAAAGCAAGAAATCAACTCATTAAAATTGTATTCTGATTTTTTATATATTTTGTTCTTAAACAAATGAACACAATATTTACATTTGATTTGTTGTGAAGATCGAAACGATGCTGAATGATTTGTTTTTTATTCCCTCAGTGGTGGAGTAAGGTTGTTGTTGGTTTATAAAATGTGCTTATGACGATATCGACAAGGAGAAGAAAAAGTTTTCGGACCGGTGAAAGAAATAGAACGAACTTGACTAAACATCTTAAAAAATTACCAGATATATGTAACCAGCTGAATTCGGTAACTGTGAAGGGTGTAGTAATAAAATGTTTATCACTTAACCACAAAAAAAAATGTATTTTTTGGTGAAGTATTAAACATTTTCTCAAACTCAGCCGCAGTTCCTTTAACATTATATCCAGAGTGAAAACGACAAACACAGATTCACACAAATCAACTAAATTATAGCTACAATTACATATGGAAGAAAGTAATACATTGAAAATAAGTCCAACGAATCCAGTCATAAACACTTTATACCTATAAAAAAAGGAAAAGTTCATGATGAGCACGACCAAAACGTTTACAACTCGCACCGCTTAAACTGTTTGTGACGTTTTGAAAGATCACTTAATTGCATCCTGAATAGATAGGGAAGAATGGCCATGTGAGCAACAAGTTCAAATTGGAAGTGAGTGTTAATTACTATACAACAACCAGTTTCCGCTTAATTTTTAAGGAGAACTTGATTCCTTCACTTAGCTGTACATGTCATGATGCTATCAAAGGTTATGTAAGTAAGATTTGAGCTAGAAATATTCTCTACAAAATGAAAAACAACTACTTGAGGCGAGTTATACCAATTAAACATATACATACCCTCGAGAGCTGCGATGAAGTCGTTAATCGAAAAGACGTTAACGGAAAAGACGGAAGGTAGAATAAAAGAGCCAGTTTGTGGTTTACGACAGATAATTGTTGTGATTTACGCAGCAGGGGTCGATTTTGGTCGATTATGATCAATGTTGATCTACGGGTCTGACAACCCATGCGTACTCCAGTCCCTGCCATTAACATATGAGTTAGCGTGAGATATCACATACCAATGATAATGGCAGGAGATATCATTATCCAAGATTATATCTTAGGGTGCTGGCGGACGAACTTTAATTAGTCAACGGAAGCACTCCCATGTCTTAGCTATAGGCAGCGTTCCGTAGTAATACAGCTAATTAGCTCTTCCGCGGAATCAGACCAACATATAATTATGTGTGGGCTTTGTGCCTCGATTGAGATGGTGATGGTGCGTCTGGGTGCGCTCAGCTGGATTATTGTCAATCAGCTGGATGTCAATTAGTTTTGTTTTCTGCAAATTTCTCACAATTTGTTTTTCACTTATTATTTTGTTATTATTTCTTCATCTTATCATGAAATATTGGCATATGTCATATTTTATTGTATGATATGATTTTTTGCTTACTTATCCATTCTTTAATAAAACATAAAATAAATAAACCTTTTGATACATACATGGGAGTACAACAGAAAGGATATAAGTGTGCAAGTGGTAAAGCAAATATGCGTAATCCTCCGCCAATAAAGTGGCACGTCCACGGTATTTGCAGGGACAACACATATATGAACCAAAAAAAAATTTTAAAGTACATGTTCAAAACATCTGCGGACTGAACGCTAACCATGGCGACGTGTAACATCATCTTGAGCACGACAAACCGAATATTCTATTCCTTACACAAGTTTCTGAAAATTTTTTGTCTATAGAATCGCTTAAATCTAAATATAGGCTTGCATCAGCTTTCAAATTCCATCAAGGCGTATGCTCATTCATTCATGAGAGTGTTGCGTAAACACGCTTTCCAAATTTTGAACTACACGATGATGGGTTCAATATACGCTGGCTTTAAAGATTTGTCTTCCAGAAATCACTTTTTTTACAATAGCTTTATACCGGTTCCCCAACAAACGTAACCCAAACTTTTTTAATTTACTGACAAAAATTGTGAACGAGATTAGAGCAAAGTCCCCTAATTGTGAGGTTATCGTTACCGGTGACTGCAACGTCCACAACAAATCATGGTTGGAATTCTCCAATTCGACCGACGATGTTGACAATAGTGGAAAACTGGCAGCAATTTTTTGCCGCGTCTCAGGGCCTATTCCAAATTGTTAAAAGCACAACTTTCACGCCCCGTAATGGTGGTGTTAATAGTTTTCTTTAAATCTCCATCTTGCCACAATGCCAGATATTACGAGTGTTGATGTCGCGTAGGGTAGTATTGGAAATTCTGAGCATTATTTAATTTCATCAGTTATCAAAACTGATTTACTTAAAACTACAGCTCCTGAACCCCGTAAAATATTTCACTATTTAAAAATGAATAAGAGTGGTCTTCAATTTTTTTTAAATGGTTTCCCTTTCGACCGTCATTTTTTTTACACTGACAAAATGTTTCTGCTCAAAACTTTACAGAAGCCATCCAATTTGCTATCAATAAATTCGTCCCTTTTTCCATTGTAAAACCCAAACAAAAATACTTGTATTCGAAAGCTGCCAAAGCGGCACTTAGAAACGAACGTAGATCATTTAATATATGGATTCATAACAAAACTCCCGCTAATTGATCGCAATATCTGAAGGCCAACAGAATATCTAACCGAATTATCTCAAACGAAAAGTCTGAAATCGACAGAGCGAAAGCTTCAAAATTAACGTCTATGTCTATTTCTGAGAAAAGATTTTCTACAGTGCCATTAATTCTTTAAATTCTGGTACCAAATCTTCTATTCCCCCTATTATTGATGGTGATTCAATCGTCAATGATCCCGCAAGAAAAACTAACTTGTTCGCTGAACGCTTTGCTCTGAACTCCACTGTTTTGGTAACTCTTAAAGAAATACCCCAAATCCAGTGAACTCTACTTCAAATCCAACATAGTCGCTAAACTTTTAAAGGGATTAAACATCAACAAAGCCTCAGGAATGGACAACATTCCACCCATTATTTTAAAAACCTTTTCTAAAGAAGTTGCACCAAGTTTGACTAAGATGTTCTACCAATCCTACAAATCTGGTATATTTCCCTCGTGCTGGAAGTTGGCTGGAAGTTGGTTGAAGTAATTAATATACACACATTTCAAAATTTCTGGAAGTAAATCATTTAATAGCCGACATCCAATACGGGTTTCGAAACAAAAGATCAACTACCGATCTATTAAACTATGTAGCGCATTGTTGGAACAGCATACTTGATAAAGGTGGTGAAACATACGTTATCGCCTTAAACATCTCCAAGGCACTCGATTGAGTCTGGCGTGCCAACTTAATCAACAAGCTCGTTGCGTATAGTTTTCATCCCAATGTTGTGAAGCTGATTCAGAATTTTCTATATCCAGCCGATACATTTCGGTTTTCTTAGACGGATTTTCGTCTGAGTCTAAACTAATTAACGCTGGTGTACCCCAAGGCTCAGTCCTCAACCCTATTTTTGATTTATATCAACGAATTGTTGAAAATTACCAGCAACCCAATAAATAGTTTTGCAGATGATAGTACTCTGCACAAGTCGTTCGAGACCCGTCCTTCAAAAGGTAATCAATCAATCAATCTTGCCCGAAGAGAAGCTGCCCTAAACGTGAATAAAGACCTAAAATAAGTCGCCGATTGGGGTGACCAAAACCTGGGCAATTTCAACTCTGCCAAAACACAGTTGTTGATTGTTTCTAGATCAAAGACCGAGTTCCCCAAAGATATTTTACTCAGTATGTGTAATGAACCAATGGGTGAATGTAAAAACATTCGTTTATTGGGTGTCACCGTTTCAAATGACCTACTCTGGAACGATCATGTAATGGCGATGGCAAAAAGCGCGTCTAAAAAACTCGGCCTCCTAAATAGATGCAAAAAATGTTTCACTCCATACCAATTGCTCCATGTTTATAAGTTCTATATTCGTCCCTGTATGGAGTACTGTTGTCAAGTTTGTTCTCTGTTCAGAAGCGGGCTATCGAATTGTGGGTGATCGACATCAAAACTTGATTCCCTACAACATCGTCGCACTGTTGCTGACTTCGTTGTTTTTTACAAATATCGTCATCAGCAGTGCTCAGATGAAATCAGCAGCATCATGCCTCAAACTTATTCTCACCCCTGCTTCACTCGGCAAGTCATACTGGAAGATCGCAGAAAGACTTCTTTGTCCGAACTGCATACAAATGGAATGGTTTGCCGGAATCTATAGTCTCTGGTGGTTTCAATCCGCAGAGGTTTAAAAAAGCGTCATAAACACCTAAGAGCGTAAGTTGTTGTGGGACTTAGCTCTTAAAAGGCATTTATGTGTTGTTGTGAGACATATTGTAAACCCTATAACACAACATTTTTTATTTAAAAAAAAAAACTTTCTGCCGCACCTGGCTTAAAAGGATTGATAAGCAAATTTGACAGCAAAATCTTTGGTAGAGGCCACATTTTTTTCCAGATTTACCGAGGGTTTTCTCTAAAAACATTTTATAAAGACCAAATCTAATATTGTGGGAATGTAACTCACGACAATTTCGGTTGAGATCCTCGACAAAAGTGGTCACCCTAGGCGCAAACCAGCTTTTATATCAGAAGAATGGCGGAATTCTTTTGTGACTTTCGTTATGAAGCCAATATTTTACATGGTAAAGGGGTGGCAATTGAATAAGATTTGAGAATTATTTTTGAATGTCCAACCCGTCAGGAAACCAAATTTTAGGAATTTCAAAAGTTTGAACTGGTAAACATATATCAGGAGGATGTTAACATAAGCATTGCTTGTTGACCAATTAAGCAAGCAAAAACAAACAATTGCTTATAATTTACTTTGAAAACTTTGGCAACCTTGAATTATTGGACGTTCTTAAAAGTATTTTTCTTAACCTGGGTGATTGCCCGGATATAGGAGGTCCGATCTACAATATTACACCTCAAACAATTATAGAAGTATTAAAACATATTAAGTCATTACAAAAAATGCAAAAATTATACACATACTACACAACAAATTTTATTAAAACAAAAAATATATAAGTTTCCCATCCATACTATACCCATAAAACATAAAATTCCATCGACCCATTAGCCTTTGGGAATACAACAAAACCAAACGAACATCATGATGCTGTAAAATAAAAATTATTTTATTGCCATGTTTATGCTTATCAACATGCTTCGTGTGTGGTTCGTCGTTTTTAAATTCGAATTATTTTATATGTAGACGAAATAAAAAACTTTAATATAAATTCGTTTAACGAAATATGCTCTAGCAACTACCAACATAACAAAAATTTAATTCACTTTAAATTAATACATATGCATATGAAATAAATTAAAATATATTAAATTTTGTTTTGTTCGTTTTAGTATATTATCAGATTTTTATTTTCGGAATTTTTCGTTTCGTTTCAAGCATTTTAACTTGCGTTCTTTTACTAAATTATGAATGGAAAATTTTTGTTTTATTAATTTCAAATAATATTTCTATTCATCGTCTACTAATTTGATATATAGGGGGAATTCTGTATTCTGTAATTATTATATGTATGTTGGGTAACAGAGGGACAAAACATATCATTTAAGTTATAATAAAGATATTTATTTAGAATTCACATACATACATACATATCAAACTGCGTTTGTTTTAAATAAATAGAAATAGTAGATAATTTATGTTAAATACGGATTAACTCATGTCAAATATGCGCTGGTTATGTAATTTTTAGTTAGTGAAGAAAAAACGAAATTTAATAAGAAACCAAATTTCTTAAGTCAACGAAAACGAAACCACAGTTATGCATTTGTTTGGACAAAAATTATTATTTTTGTTTTAAGACGTGGGATTAGTTTAAAAAATACGTTTGAGTTAAGCCAATATTTGATAGTGGAATAATATTGTGAAAACGAAGTTGTATGCATATAGAATAGAACAAACGAGGTCGAAGTCAAAGTTAAAATAATTGTGTAATTAAGAAAACAGTATATTTAATTCACAACTATACGTAAAAATTCATGAGGATATCATCAAAATATTCGTTTATCTATTATAATTTGATCCCGAACACATTACTAAATCCTTATACAAAATTCACCAATTTCCTTGTTTTTCATAAAAATAAAAGTTTCAAAACAAAAATCTATAAATTCAAATTTTATTTAAATTTTTCGTCTAAAATCTAAATCGACCCTTTTTCAAATAAGAATCGAAAAATGATAAAAATAAAATAAATCCCCTTTGGGTATATTTAATATTATGACTTTTTGTTCCAATTTCCTTTCTTCTTCTCTTTCAAGTTTCATTATTTTCGGGAAAAATAAAATGAAAAGCGAAAATTGTTTTATGTCTGTTGGGTCTTTTTTTATATATTTTTTGTAAAATGTTTGAGCCAATAGTGGTTATGGAATGAAGAAAATGAAGATAATTCACTTTATACGAATAAGTTTTTCTCGTAAACTTACTTTACTTTGTCGATTCGCCAATTTTCAATTTAAACAATATCTTACTGACAGCAAGACAAGGGCTTTGGAAATAAATATTGAATTTGGATTCTGTCACTGTTGTCACTGTCAGTTTGTTTTATTTTTTTACTCTTAAATAAATTATACAAAATAGTACATTTTACTATACAAGAGATCGCTGCTTTATCGTAGGTAAAAATTTGTTCACGAGACACATTAGCGTCAATTTCACGAACGTGAAATGTTTTAATCTCGCGTAGTAAATACAATTTTTTCTATGCGAAAAGTCAATTCACTAGTGAAAAAGAATAACAAATTATAGTTGCTATGGTTTTTCATATAATTTTACAAAGTATTTTAAACAACGTAACCATGAAAAAATAGATTATAAATTTTGAATGTTTTGTTGTCGATTTCTAATTTTATAATTTAGAGTAAATATCGATTATATGTATTATATCATCATTTATCTACGCGAGATAAAAACGATTTTCGTTCGTAAACATGTCTCACTCGACGCTAGCGCGTCTCGTGAACAAATGTTTACTCACGAAAAAAACAATGTTTTCATCTCTTGTAGGAAAATATACTATTTTCTATGATAGACAACATAACATTCAAAATTCATATTCTATTTTTTCATGGTTGCTTTGTTTAATTAATAAATATGACTCAATTGAACCACAAGGCCACAATGGGGGATGAAAATATAATTATAATAATTAGGTCTTGCAGAACCGGATTTAGTAAAACCAGTTTTCGGTAAAACCGGCAAAAAAGTGTCTGAAAAAAAAAACGGTTTTATCGTAAATAAAACCGGTTTTAAACACAAATATTTGTTTAGTAATTCGTACAGTGAAATTCGTAAGGTGTGCATTAATGCTCACACGACTATTTTATTCGCTCCAAGTAATTTGTTTTGTGGTATTATATTCGGATATTACACAACAAAACAGGAGCGCACACAGAAAAAGTTAAAGGAAAGAACTTTACAAAGAACTGTTTTTTTAACAAAAAGTGTCGTGTTATAGGTATTACAATATTTTATCAAAACAACACATAGATATCTTTTAACACCTAGGTCTACCAACAACATGCGTTCGAAGGTGTTGATGAATGATTTTAATAAACGTTTTTGAATTGAACGCCCCTAAAACTATTGATTCGGGCAAAGCATTCAACTATACGATATACGGACAAAGAAATCCCTCAGCATTTGTCACTGTGAACTTGAGTGATCTCAACAGTTTGACTGCTTAAATAAACCGAAAACGGGAAAAAGAATTAGGTGAGGCATGATGGATCCGATTTAATCCGAGCACTGCTGGTGACAATATTTATAAAAAACAACGATATCAGTAACAGTACCTATGCGATGATGTTGAAGGGAATCAAGATTTTATGTTAAATTTCGATCACCCACAATTCGCATAGCACGCTTTTGTCCAACAGAACTAGGATAAACAGGTACACCTAGGAGAAACAGATATACCACTCCAGACTTGGCAATAATACTGCACAGGGGACGAATATTGGAGTTAAAGATGTGGAGTAATTGATATGGAATGAAACATTTTTTACATCTATTGAGGAGGCCGAGTTTTTGACGCCCTTATTGCCATAGCCATTATATGATCGTTCCAGAGTGGGTCTTTAGAGATGGTGGCTTCCAATAAACGAACGCATCTTTATCTTTATCTTTATCTTTATCTTTATCTTTATCTTTATCTTTATCTTTATCTTTATCTTTATCTTTATCTTTATCTTTATCTTTATCTTTATCTTTATCTTTATCTTTATCTTTATCTTTATCTTTATCTTTATCTTTATCTTTATCTTTATCTTTATCTTTATCTTTATCTTTATCTTTATCTTTATCTTTATCTTTATCTTTATCTTTATCTTTATCTTTATCTTTATCTTTATCTTTATCTTTATCTTTATCTTTATCTTTATCTTTATCTTTATCTTTATCTTTATCTTTATCTTTATCTTTATCTTTATCTTTATCTTTATCTTTATCTTTATCTTTATCTTTATCTTTATCTTTATCTTTATCTTTATCTTTATCTTTATCTTTATCTTTATCTTTATCTTTATCTTTATCTTTATCTTTATCTTTATCTTTATCTTTATCTTTATCTTTATCTTTATCTTTATCTTTATCTTTATCTTTATCTTTATCTTTATCTTTATCTTTATCTTTATCTTTATCTTTATCTTTATCTTTATCTTTATCTTTATCTTTATCTTTATCTTTATCTTTATCTTTATCTTTATCTTTATCTTTATCTTTATCTTTATCTTTATCTTTATCTTTATCTTTATCTTTATCTTTATCTTTATCTTTATCTTTATCTTTATCTTTATCTTTATCTTTATCTTTATCTTTATCTTTATCTTTATCTTTATCTTTATCTTTATCTTTATCTTTATCTTTATCTTTATCTTTATCTTTATCTTTATCTTTATCTTTATCTTTATCTTTATCTTTATCTTTATCTTTATCTTTATCTTTATCTTTATCTTTATCTTTATCTTTATCTTTATCTTTATCTTTATCTTTATCTTTATCTTTATCTTTATCTTTATCTTTATCTTTATCTTTATCTTTATCTTTATCTTTATCTTTATCTTTATCTTTATCTTTATCTTTATCTTTATCTTTATCTTTATCTTTATCTTTATCTTTATCTTTATCTTTATCTTTATCTTTATCTTTATCTTTATCTTTATCTTTATCTTTATCTTTATCTTTATCTTTATCTTTATCTTTATCTTTATCTTTATCTTTATCTTTATCTTTATCTTTATCTTTATCTTTATCTTTATCTTTATCTTTATCTTTATCTTTATCTTTATCTTTATCTTTATCTTTATCTTTATCTTTATCTTTATCTTTATCTTTATCTTTATCTTTATCTTTATCTTTATCTTTATCTTTATCTTTATCTTTATCTTTATCTTTATCTTTATCTTTATCTTTATCTTTATCTTTATCTTTATCTTTATCTTTATCTTTATCTTTATCTTTATCTTTCGTTGGTACATTTAAAAGTATCAGAACCTTTAGGTTGGTCAGATCATAATTTGATATCCACACATTTAAATTTACAAGTTCCTATAAACAAGTAAAAGCTAATCCTATTCTTGTTTGGGATTATAAAGCAATAGATTGGCAGAGGTTTCATTTCACATTTCTGGTCAGCTTCTAGGTTTTCAGAAATAATAAACGTGGGTATGCTCAGATTTATTCCAATTGATCGTTCCGAAGGTTGATCTATGGGTTTCGAGTAAATGTAAAGAAGCAATAGAATTAAAAAAAAATGCTTTTCGAAAGTATAACCAAAACAAAACTTATGCTTTGCTGATGATAGCACGCCTCATGCTTCTCACGAAACACCTAATCTATACTCACCGTTAGCGCTTAATGACATTAGGTCAAATTTGATAGAGTCATTAAACATTTAAAAACCGTTGTGGATTCGATTAGAGTATTGTTATCAATGGTGAACTTAATTTAACTCAAGTTTACCATTTTTCTAGGTTATCAACACCTCATCCATTTTCATTAATGTTTGATTAATTATTGAAAAAAAATGATCTTGAAGAGAAAGAATCTGTTTGACTTCTAGTATAGTTGTGATTGTGAAATAATATGAAGTGGAATTCTCATATTTTAGCCTATAGCTAAGAACGTTGTTCAAAAATTAAAATTTTTGGGACGTTGCCGTAAAGTTTTTAATTGCAAAAAGCTTCTTTTAATATGGAAGTCATTTATCGTCCCTGCAGCATGGAATATTGTTCTCACATATGGAGTGCAGCATACAATATACATAAGTAGTTTGAAGAGTCTTGATTCTATACAACACAGACCTGTTAAATTCATCGACAATTCAAATCTTCTTACTAGTGAGCTTGATTCCTTGTATGTCGCTGATTTAACGGTATTTTACAAATTTATGGATGAACGAGCGTATGCCTGGATCAAATCGATTTTAGTTGAGCCCGAAAATTCGCTCTGGAATACCTGATAATTTAATCCTCGAAACTTTAAAATTAGCGTTCAAAAAATCCACAAAGAATTGATCACACACTTTAGTTCCCTAGTTAGCATCGTATCTTCTGATATTCAGAGACGTTAATCTATAATTTATTATAGTTAACACTAAACATTTTAAAAAATGCTGAAAAATGATCGGTTAGGGGGGTCTGGACCCGGGGACCCACTCTTGTGTGCGCTCCTGCCACAAGGACATTGGTAAATGGTAATCATAATCATATAATGGTTAAAAAAGGTATTTGTGCTAAGTATCAGTGGCGTTTCCTGAATATTTCTTTAAGGTGTTCGTTTTTGTTGAATGTAGTTAAGAAGTTATAATATGTATGTATTTATAGTATGTGTATAGTTATAATGTTTCGTTCCTTCGTCATGGCCTCTAAATGCGAGTTTACACAATGAACAAACAATATTTATTAACATCTTTAAGAAATTTCTGTTGCGATCAGACGCAGTTCAATGTAATTTTGTCTTGATATATGGCGTTGTCTTGATATATGGCGTTGCTCTTGATAAATGCCTACGTATTCTTAATCTAAGTTCTACTTTTTCTATGCTTTTGTATCCCACTGCTTAAATGAAATCCGAAAATCCGTCAAAATTCCAAACAGACTTTTCTGACTGTTTTGCAAAACAAAAAATAAGGCCAGTAAAACAGGTTATTCAAAAGTAAGCTGCCTGTCAACCATTCAAGTGACTTATAACTGGAAATTATTAAACGCCGAGTGAATGTTTGTCGCTTTGAAGTGCATTTGGTTTCCATATTTGGCAATTCCGGCACAGGCTTTTCATTTCGTAATATACATTTCTTTTCATCTATAGTTCGCCCAGCAAAAGATATTGCCTTCAAATCGTTAATGATGCAAAACGTCCCTTCCATGTCTTTGTATTAAAATAATTTTTAAATCCTCTTACAAATTTAAGAAAATTACCACCACGCAATTTAAATGATTGGTATCTGGCTAAACAACACAATTTATTACTGCTCTGAGGTAGTAGTTTCGCATTGTTGAAAAATTATATTACGTTGATCGTTTTCAAAATAAAATAAAAAGTCTTAAAAAAAAAATAGAACCGATTTCAGAAAAAAAACACAAGAAAGTGAAAAATAACTCAATTGTGGCTTAGAGACAAAAATTTAGTTATATCTATAATCTAACAACAGCGAAAAAATTAAGCCTTTAAACAAAATTATTATATTATAGAAGTTATTTGTTATTATAATTATTACAATTATAATAGTTGTTATTATATTGTAAAAGTTATTGTAAAAATTATTATAACAAATAACTTCTATAATATAATAATTTTGTTTAAAGGCTTAATTTTTTTGGCTGTAGTTAGATATAACAAAATTTTTATCTCTAAGCCACAATTGAGTTATTCTGCACTTTTTTGTGTTTTTTTTCTGAAATCGATTCTATTTTTTTTTTAAAAAGATTTTTTATTTTTTTATTTTTAGTGTATAAAAGCAAATGTCTGTTAGCAAGCATGTCAGAAAGCGTTTTTGATGCAATAACTTAAAATCCCGGAAAGTATTCATCGATGAAAATCTAGTAATCATGGTTTTCCGATTTTTATAAAAACACGCAATATTTTCTATCAAGAAAAATTATTTAGGACTACCTTGGCATCTATAGCAATATAACGCAGGTCAAACCAACCAAATAAAATAAGCTTTTTCGAAGGAATCGGCAAAAATACATAAAAAATATAGTTTTTTCCACGTCATGGAAAAAAATATGGGATAACCTCTGAATGTACCTTAATAGAACACAATGAGCCGTTTTCGAGAAATCGGGGAATATACATAAAAATATACAGTTTTTCTCGATTTTCTGAAAAACTATATTTTTCACGACATAGAAAAAAATATGGGACCATCTCGAAACTTACCTCAATAGAATAAAATTTAAATTAATCAAATCGAACAAACCGTTTTTGAGAAATCGGTGAACATACATTAAAAAAAAACTCAAAATTAAACATAAACCTCCTTCTCTTTTGAAGCCGGTTAAAAAAAAAATTTAAATGGGTCCTTTAGGTTCAAAAACGATCAATTCAACTTTTTAAAATTTTTGAGTTATGTATTAATTGATTTCGTTTCTTTCCATTAAATTGAACATATCAGTAAAATAAAAATTTAAAAATATTTATCTATTTCTGAAAAAATTGGGTGACAAATTCCAGTTACGTTTCAAAAGCAATCTATTACGTCATAACTTTTGAAACAAAACAAAGCTATTCCATTTCAATTGTTTTGCAATCAAAAACAATCTATTCCAATAAGAATCATGACTTTAAAAAACATAACATGCTTATTCCAAAACATGCGTTTGGCACCGAAATCCTTTATTTCAAAATAATCGTATGCAAATATCAGTCGATCGTGATATTTGTTTTAAAGTGGTAGATTTTTTATTGCAGCTTGCATCAGTTTTTATATCCATTATCCAGTAGTAAGTAAATGCTAATCAGTTTGTCAGCGAACAGCCGCGGTGTGTGATTGAATCCGATTGAATTCAATCTGGCAAAGTTCAAGCGGTGGGATATCAGCAAGAAATAGGTAGATTTCGTTGTCAGACAGATTTTTGTAGAACCGGATTAATCAGATTAGTTTAAATAAAAACACTAATTACAAACAGAATTATCAAACAAACTTTAAAAATAAAATTAATTATGAGCAAACGTACAACTATGCAACTTAGGAACGTTTTCTTCTTTCAGCTTCTTTCAGAACGTCAGCTTCTTAAAATCAACTAAGACATATAATATTATTCATTGTTTCAGGAAAAAAACAATTTTTGTGTTCATTCATTTGCAGTTCGACCATTTCCAGTTATTACGTGAAGAAAAACTGATGAAAACTTTTGGTGGTGTTGGTTTTTGTTGGAACCGATTACTTTGGAGCCCTTCCCTGCAGATGTTTAGCATTTTCAAAAAAGAATAGAAGTATGCTCAAATACTTAATATCCAGCAATTTTGTTTCAAAATTTTGTCCCAAACAGGCGTTATAATGCTTTGATTTATACAGCTTTAAGGCTCGAGCCCCTTAACTGGTAACCGGATTTGGCCAGTTGTAAGGCCAGTAAGAGATTATTTGCCCCAACATTTCCAGAAAATGTTTTTGGTGTAGGTTAAAAAATACGACAGTGAAAGTACCGCAAAATTTCGTTGTACCTGTACATTGTTGATTGCAGATAGCTTAAAAGCTTTTTATTTCAGTTATCTGGTTTTTTGAAAAATGATAGAAATTAACGTCCTAAACAGCCGTTATAACACTTTGATTTGAACAGTGTTAAGGCTCTAGCCTCTTAACCGATACCCGTTTATACCCAGTTGTCGAAGTTATCCAAGAGATTGCTTGCCACAACATTTCCAGAAAATATTTTTGGGTCAAAAAAGGTCCAAAAATGCAACCATGAGAGTGCCGCTAAATGCCTTCCGTTTATCATGTATAGTCATATATAGTTTTTCAATATTATTTATTTTAAAAAAGATCTAGCATCTATAATATAGATATTTCAAAAATCAATATTTTGATTTATTGCATTATCTAAAATCAACCAACGTTGTAAAATATTCTTGGTTTCAAAATTAGAAAAGTCGGCGGTTTGACAGAAAACCAAATTATCAATCAATACGATAGTATTACAAAATGTAAGTTTCAAAACATACATTTTCCAATAGTAATAAGTTTCAAAACGAACCTAATCCATTGTGTAAGTTTCAAAACGTCTCTATTCCAAAATGTTTTCTAAAATACCAGCTTAACTTGACTACCTACTTTATTTTTACATTTCAAACAAATTAATGGAAAATCTCTGAAGAAACCAATTAAACAATAAAATCACCGAGTTGGTAAATTATTTCAAAATAAAAAGTTCTTTTCATTTATCTTGAAAACTCGTAAAGTGAAAGTGGAATAGATCGTTTTTGAACCTAAAGGACACAAATATCCATTTATTTTTCTTCTGCCTTTATTTGACTGAAACAACTGAATAACCAACAACAATTGCATTCAATTTTTCAGTTGTATCAATTGCTTCAGTCAACTCGAACACAGTTAAAATCAATGTAAAACGTATTACGTACCATGTTCTGATTTTTAAACGAACATAAAACGATTATTTTAAAACAAATACATCTTTAGTATTTACTTCATTCCATTTGTTTTTTTGCTATTGTGTATTGTAAGTGAATATTTAATGCGTATGTAGTGTTAAATATAAAATATAAAAACATGTATAGTGTATACATTGAATATTATTGGGTTCTGTAAAAATTACGAACATTTTGAATGCATTTATGCTATATAAAAAAGTTATTCTCCTTTTTGCTTCATTTAAGCTGCGTATATGAATTATATATGCGAGACAAGGAATTGGGTTCGGTTGCTTTTCTGTTCATAAATCTAATGAACAATGAATTTGAGGGGAAATTCTTCTTTGTTGTGTATTATGCAGTATAGATTAAATATGTTATGGCTTACACAAACAATTATATTTTTTTTCTATTTGCCTATTAAAATATGTACATTTGTTTCATTTATTGTAAGAAAAGTATTTCTTTCTTTTTTATTATTAAAAGCTGAATTTATTTTAGTTAAGCCATTTTGAATATTTTATGGATATTTCTCAAGTCGTTCGGCGAACGACTAGAACACCCAGAGAAAACGCCACTGCTAAGTATATATATATACAAACAGAGAACCGAGAAAAAATGCTTATTTTTGTCAAGTATAAGGCTTTGTAATTTAATTTCATTCAAATTTAAATTTTTCAAATTCAGAATGAAACAGATGTGGAGTAATTGATATGGAATGAAACATTTTTTACATCTATTGAGGAGGCCGAGTTTTTGACGCCCTTATTGCCATAGCCATTATATGATCGTTCCAGAGTGGGTCTTTAGAGATGGTGGCTTCCAATAAACGAACGCATCTTTATCTTTATCTTTATCTTTATCTTTATCTTTATCTTTATCTTTATCTTTATCTTTATCTTTATCTTTATCTTTATCTTTATCTTTATCTTTATCTTTATCTTTATCTTTATCTTTATCTTTATCTTTATCTTTATCTTTATCTTTATCTTTATCTTTATCTTTATCTTTATCTTTATCTTTATCTTTATCTTTATCTTTATCTTTATCTTTATCTTTATCTTTATCTTTATCTTTATCTTTATCTTTATCTTTATCTTTATCTTTATCTTTATCTTTATCTTTATCTTTATCTTTATCTTTATCTTTATCTTTATCTTTATCTTTATCTTTATCTTTATCTTTATCTTTATCTTTATCTTTATCTTTATCTTTATCTTTATCTTTATCTTTATCTTTATCTTTATCTTTATCTTTATCTTTATCTTTATCTTTATCTTTATCTTTATCTTTATCTTTATCTTTATCTTTATCTTTATCTTTATCTTTATCTTTATCTTTATCTTTATCTTTATCTTTATCTTTATCTTTATCTTTATCTTTATCTTTATCTTTATCTTTATCTTTATCTTTATCTTTATCTTTATCTTTATCTTTATCTTTATCTTTATCTTTATCTTTATCTTTATCTTTATCTTTATCTTTATCTTTATCTTTATCTTTATCTTTATCTTTATCTTTATCTTTATCTTTATCTTTATCTTTATCTTTATCTTTATCTTTATCTTTATCTTTATCTTTATCTTTATCTTTATCTTTATCTTTATCTTTATCTTTATCTTTATCTTTATCTTTATCTTTATCTTTATCTTTATCTTTATCTTTATCTTTATCTTTATCTTTATCTTTATCTTTATCTTTATCTTTATCTTTATCTTTATCTTTATCTTTATCTTTATCTTTATCTTTATCTTTATCTTTATCTTTATCTTTATCTTTATCTTTATCTTTATCTTTATCTTTATCTTTATCTTTATCTTTATCTTTATCTTTATCTTTATCTTTATCTTTATCTTTATCTTTATCTTTATCTTTATCTTTATCTTTATCTTTATCTTTATCTTTCGTTGGTACATTTAAAAGTATCAGAACCTTTAGGTTGGTCAGATCATAATTTGATATCCACACATTTAAATTTACAAGTTCCTATAAACAAGTAAAAGCTAATCCTATTCTTGTTTGGGATTATAAAGCAATAGATTGGCAGAGGTTTCATTTCACATTTCTGGTCAGCTTCTAGGTTTTCAGAAATAATAAACGTGGGTATGCTCAGATTTATTCCAATTGATCGTTCCGAAGGTTGATCTATGGGTTTCGAGTAAATGTAAAGAAGCAATAGAATTAAAAAAAAATGCTTTTCGAAAGTATAACCAAAACAAAACTTATGCTTTGCTGATGATAGCACGCCTCATGCTTCTCACGAAACACCTAATCTATACTCACCGTTAGCGCTTAATGACATTAGGTCAAATTTGATAGAGTCATTAAACATTTAAAAACCGTTGTGGATTCGATTAGAGTATTGTTATCAATGGTGAACTTAATTTAACTCAAGTTTACCATTTTTCTAGGTTATCAACACCTCATCCATTTTCATTAATGTTTGATTAATTATTGAAAAAAAATGATCTTGAAGAGAAAGAATCTGTTTGACTTCTAGTATAGTTGTGATTGTGAAATAATATGAAGTGGAATTCTCATATTTTAGCCTATAGCTAAGAACGTTGTTCAAAAATTAAAATTTTTGGGACGTTGCCGTAAAGTTTTTAATTGCAAAAAGCTTCTTTTAATATGGAAGTCATTTATCGTCCCTGCAGCATGGAATATTGTTCTCACATATGGAGTGCAGCATACAATATACATAAGTAGTTTGAAGAGTCTTGATTCTATACAACACAGACCTGTTAAATTCATCGACAATTCAAATCTTCTTACTAGTGAGCTTGATTCCTTGTATGTCGCTGATTTAACGGTATTTTACAAATTTATGGATGAACGAGCGTATGCCTGGATCAAATCGATTTTAGTTGAGCCCGAAAATTCGCTCTGGAATACCTGATAATTTAATCCTCGAAACTTTAAAATTAGCGTTCAAAAAATCCACAAAGAATTGATCACACACTTTAGTTCCCTAGTTAGCATCGTATCTTCTGATATTCAGAGACGTTAATCTATAATTTATTATAGTTAACACTAAACATTTTAAAAAATGCTGAAAAATGATCGGTTAGGGGGGTCTGGACCCGGGGACCCACTCTTGTGTGCGCTCCTGCCACAAGGACATTGGTAAATGGTAATCATAATCATATAATGGTTAAAAAAGGTATTTGTGCTAAGTATATATATATACAAACAGAGAACCGAGAAAAAATGCTTATTTTTGTCAAGTATAAGGCTTTGTAATTTAATTTCATTCAAATTTAAATTTGAAAAATTTAAATTTGAATGAAATTAAATTACAAAGCCTTATACTTGACAAAAATAAGCATTTTTTCTCGGTTCTCTGTTTGTATATATATATACTTAGCACAAATACCTTTTTTAACCATTATATGATTATGATTACCATTTACCAATGTCCTTGTGGCAGGAGCGCACACAAGAGTGGGTCCCCGGGTCCAGACCCCCCTAACCGATCATTTTTCAGCATTTTTTAAAATGTTTAGTGTTAACTATAATAAATTATAGATTAACGTCTCTGAATATCAGAAGATACGATGCTAACTAGGGAACTAAAGTGTGTGATCAATTCTTTGTGGATTTTTTGAACGCTAATTTTAAAGTTTCGAGGATTAAATTATCAGGTATTCCAGAGCGAATTTTCGGGCTCAACTAAAATCGATTTGATCCAGGCATACGCTCGTTCATCCATAAATTTGTAAAATACCGTTAAATCAGCGACATACAAGGAATCAAGCTCACTAGTAAGAAGATTTGAATTGTCGATGAATTTAACAGGTCTGTGTTGTATAGAATCAAGACTCTTCAAACTACTTATGTATATTGTATGCTGCACTCCATATGTGAGAACAATATTCCATGCTGCAGGGACGATAAATGACTTCCATATTAAAAGAAGCTTTTTGCAATTAAAAACTTTACGGCAACGTCCCAAAAATTTTAATTTTTGAACAACGTTCTTAGCTATAGGCTAAAATATGAGAATTCCACTTCATATTATTTCACAATCACAACTATACTAGAAGTCAAACAGATTCTTTCTCTTCAAGATCATTTTTTTTCAATAATTAATCAAACATTAATGAAAATGGATGAGGTGTTGATAACCTAGAAAAATGGTAAACTTGAGTTAAATTAAGTTCACCATTGATAACAATACTCTAATCGAATCCACAACGGTTTTTAAATGTTTAATGACTCTATCAAATTTGACCTAATGTCATTAAGCGCTAACGGTGAGTATAGATTAGGTGTTTCGTGAGAAGCATGAGGCGTGCTATCATCAGCAAAGCATAAGTTTTGTTTTGGTTATACTTTCGAAAAGCATTTTTTTTTAATTCTATTGCTTCTTTACATTTACTCGAAACCCATAGATCAACCTTCGGAACGATCAATTGGAATAAATCTGAGCATACCCACGTTTATTATTTCTGAAAACCTAGAAGCTGACCAGAAATGTGAAATGAAACCTCTGCCAATCTATTGCTTTATAATCCCAAACAAGAATAGGATTAGCTTTTACTTGTTTATAGGAACTTGTAAATTTAAATGTGTGGATATCAAATTATGATCTGACCAACCTAAAGGTTCTGATACTTTTAAATGTACCAACGAAAGATAAAGATAAAGATAAAGATAAAGATAAAGATAAAGATAAAGATAAAGATAAAGATAAAGATAAAGATAAAGATAAAGATAAAGATAAAGATAAAGATAAAGATAAAGATAAAGATAAAGATAAAGATAAAGATAAAGATAAAGATAAAGATAAAGATAAAGATAAAGATAAAGATAAAGATAAAGATAAAGATAAAGATAAAGATAAAGATAAAGATAAAGATAAAGATAAAGATAAAGATAAAGATAAAGATAAAGATAAAGATAAAGATAAAGATAAAGATAAAGATAAAGATAAAGATAAAGATAAAGATAAAGATAAAGATAAAGATAAAGATAAAGATAAAGATAAAGATAAAGATAAAGATAAAGATAAAGATAAAGATAAAGATAAAGATAAAGATAAAGATAAAGATAAAGATAAAGATAAAGATAAAGATAAAGATAAAGATAAAGATAAAGATAAAGATAAAGATAAAGATAAAGATAAAGATAAAGATAAAGATAAAGATAAAGATAAAGATAGAGATAAAGATAAAGATAAAGATAAAGATAAAGATAAAGATAAAGATAAAGATAAAGATAAAGATAAAGATAAAGATAAAGATAAAGATAAAGATAAAGATAAAGATAAAGATAAAGATAAAGATAAAGATAAAGATAAAGATAAAGATAAAGATAAAGATAAAGATAAAGATAAAGATAAAGATAAAGATAAAGATAAAGATAAAGATAAAGATAAAGATAAAGATAAAGATAAAGATAAAGATAAAGATAAAGATAAAGATAAAGATAAAGATAAAGATAAAGATAAAGATAAAGATAAAGATAAAGATAAAGATAAAGATAAAGATAAAGATAAAGATAAAGATAAAGATAAAGATAAAGATAAAGATAAAGATAAAGATAAAGATAAAGATAAAGATAAAGATAAAGATAAAGATAAAGATAAAGATAAAGATAAAGATAAAGATAAAGATAAAGATAAAGATAAAGATAAAGATAAAGATAAAGATAAAGATAAAGATAAAGATAAAGATAAAGATAAAGATAAAGATAAAGATAAAGATAAAGATAAAGATAAAGATAAAGATAAAGATAAAGATAAAGATAAAGATAAAGATAAAGATAAAGATAAAGATAAAGATAAAGATAAAGATAAAGATAAAGATAAAGATAAAGATAAAGATAAAGATAAAGATAAAGATAAAGATAAAGATGCGTTCGTTTATTGGAAGCCACCATCTCTAAAGACCCACTCTGGAACGATCATATAATGGCTATGGCAATAAGGGCGTCAAAAACTCGGCCTCCTCAATAGATGTAAAAAATGTTTCATTCCATATCAATTACTCCACATCTTTAACTCCAATATTCGTCCCCTGTGCAGTATTATTGCCAAGTCTGGAGTGGTATATCTGTTTCTCCTAGGTGTACCTGTTTATCCTAGTTCTGTTGGACAAAAGCGTGCTATGCGAATTGTGGGTGATCGAAATTTAACATAAAATCTTGATTCCCTTCAACATCATCGCATAGGTACTGTTACTGATATCGTTGTTTTTTATAAATATTGTCACCAGCAGTGCTCGGATTAAATCGGATCCATCATGCCTCACCTAATTGGTGAGGTAAATGGTAATCATAATCATATAATGGTTAAAAAAGGTATTTGTGCTAAGTATATATATATACAAACAGAGAACCGAGAAAAAATGCTTATTTTTGTCAAGTATAAGGCTTTGTAATTTAATTTCATTCAAATTTAAATTTGAAAAATTTATGAAATTTTTAGCCATAACAATTGACAACCACACCAAATTTCATACCGAAAAATAAAGGTTGTTTTGATTTTTAAAAAATGTATTTCAATGCTTGATAGTGTTGGCATTGTTACGATTACAGTCACTTCCAGAAAAATCAGATCAACAAAACACAACAACAAATTAATAAAATGAATAATGTTGTTGTTTTATTCTTAGAACTTGGGTCAACATAAAATTACTTTATGAATCAAATCAACATAACGTAAAATAATCGAATATTCTAGTGTTTTCTCAAGGTTTCTAAAATGTGATCTCGAATTATCTAGAAGTTTTGAAGAATCGTATATAAGCAATTCACCTCTTGTGGAATGGATTAGTTTTATTTTAAACCTGCGATAGTAACGTTAAAATTATAAAAGTAATTTTTAAATTAGTTTTTGTAAATAAAGTTTTAACCATCGTTTTTTTTAAACGTGGTTTTTGGAAATTTTTTTGACTCGATTTTGTGATTTTGGTATCAATCAATCGGGCTTGGCCGTCTCCCGAAAACTTTATGAGATTGGGACCCCCACCTCTTTACACCTTCCTTAAGTTTTAGCATATAAAAGTCTATATAAAATAAATGGGACAGACTGGCGCAACTTTTGAGCCCCAAATGGGGTTTGCACCACCACCCCCAACCAACCCCGTGAGTGGGGTTGACACATTAAATGAGTAAAATATGTTATGTGGAGTATCGTTGGAATCAGAACTTCATAACAAATACAATCCCCCGTATTACCCCCTGATCGGTGACATAACTATTTTTTGCTCCCAAGGGGGTACCCTTATCGTAGAAAAAAATGCTACTTAATGTGGTAATATATATGTTTGAGGTAATATATGTTTTCTAACAAAAAGCGTTTTTATTAAAAATATTAACGCTCAAATTTAATTGTTTTAGGTGTAAAAAGATTATTCTGAAAACCGTAAATACGATTTTAACCGGTTTTAATATTTTTAAAAACCAAAAACCAGTTTTCAAAAAATTGATACTAAACTTCTTTTTTTTATTTATAGTTCGGGTTAATCACATTGGTTATAAACCTCAAAGAAGGTTAGAAGGTTGATATTTAAGGACTTGGGGTAGGACTTGAGCGATAGTGTTGATGTATTGCGTATTTAAAAGCTTGAGAAGTGTACGTAGCAGTAAAAACCTTTTTTGGTAATCGATTTCACTAGTAGCTGGAACGTGAAAGCAGTGGCGGATTACCATAGAGGCGGAAGAGGCGGCCGCCTCGGGCCCCACATGCACCGTGGGCCTCCTCACGACAAATAGTATTGATATTTTATAGATATTCAAATATCGGATGACTGCGTTCATTCAACCAAAGTTTTTAAGCCTAAAGATTTTTTTTATATTATCCCACGTTTAAAAGTGTTAGGTTGTCAATTTGTATTACTTTTTTTCATGTATTTATTTTAATAATCTAATTTGATAGTTTTATAATTTTTTAATGTATTCGTTTTCCAATTTGTATCCTTTTTTTTTATTATAAGTTAGGCATGTTTAGTGTTAAGTATAATAAATTATTAATTAACGTCTCTGAATATCCGAAGATACCATGCCAACTAGGGATTGGGATTAAGTTTGAATAAATTGAGTTTCTCTAAGAAATTTATGAACGCTAACTTTAAAATTTTGAGGATTAAAGCTATGAGGAAAAACCCATGAAGGCAACGCATTCCAGATATGAGAGACTCTGTTGAAAAAATCACGCTGAAAGGCAACAGTTCTACACCTTTTTATATGAAAGCATGGGCTACAACATCAGCTCTGGTGTTACGCGATAGGTTTGCTAGTTCAGGTAAAATGGATTTAATCTCTATAGAAGTTCGTTCATCCATAATGTATTTGTGGGAAATTGTCAGATCAGCAACATTTCGTCTGTGCTGTAAAGAATCAAGCTCATTAGTAAGAGTTGAGCTGCCAATCAGTTTAACAGATTTGCGCTGAACAGAATCAAGACACTTCATATTACTGTAATAAGCTCCACCCCTTATGTGAGAACAGTACTCCATACAGGGACGTATAAATGATTTGTAAATTAAAAGAAGCTGTTCGCTATTAAAAAACTTACGACATCGTCCCAAAAAGCCCAATTTTTGAACAGTGTTCTTAGCTAGGTTAAAAATATGAGAATTCCATTTCAGATTATTTTCAACTTCAACTCCTAGAAGTCTAACAGATTCTTTCTCTACAAGATCTTTCGAGTCGAACTTTAATGGAAACGGCTTAGGTGTGGATAATAAAGAAGAATGACAAGCCTGTGTTTTACTTGTATTGAATTCAACACTATTAGCGAACCCTCAATCCAAAATAGTTTAAAGGTCCTGGTTTAATGAATCTATCAAATTTGATCTACAGTTATTAAGCGCTAACGGTGAATATAATTTAGGGTTTTCATGAGACGCATGAAGCGTGCTATCATCAGCAAAACTATGGATAGGACTAATTGTTGAATAAAACAAATCGTTAATATAAATAAGAAAGAGAGTTGGTGACAAATCAGAACCCTGAAAAACTCCTGCATTAGTTGAAAAGACATCCGATAAAACACCATCAACATTTACTCGAAATTTCCGCTCGGAAATAAAGCTTTGTATCCAAGATATAAGTTGCTCATCCAAACCAATACCTCTTAATTTACAAATAAGATTATTGTGCCAAACTTTATCAAATACTTTGGATATATCAACAGCAATACCGAAAGTCTCACCATGATTTTCAAGCGACTTATTCCATATACATGAGTGACAAAGGAAAGCAAATCTCCCGTCACTCTTCCTTTTCGAAACCCGTATTGTCTTTCATTAAGTAGTTTGGAAGACTCTAAGAAGCTCATAATATTAAAATTAATGTATTTCTCAAAAATTTTAGAAACAACCGATAAAATTGAAATGGGTCTGTAATTTATTGGATCAGTCTTACTACCCTTTTCGGGAACTGGTTGTACGCTTGCTGTTTTCCATATTTCGGGAAAAATTCGATTTTGTGATTTTGGTATCAATCGATCGGGCTTGGCCGTCTCCCGAAAACTTTATGAGATTGGGACCCCCACCTCTTTACACCTTCCTTAAGTTTTAGCATATAAAAGTCTATATAAAATAAATGGGACAGACTGGCGCAACTTTTGAGCCCAAAATAGGGTTTGCACCACCACCCCCAACCAACCCCGTGAGTGGGGTTGACACATTAAATGAGTAAAATATGTTATGTGGAGTATCGTTGGAATCAGAACTTCATAACAAATACAATCCCCCGTATTACCCCCTGATCGGTGACATAACTATTTTTTGCTCCCAAGGGGGTACCCTTATCGTAGAAAAAAATGCTACTTAATGTGGTAATATATATGTTTGAGGTAATATATGTTTTCTAACAAAAAGCGTTTTTATTAAAAATATTAACGCTCAAATTTAATTGTTTTAGGTGTAAAAAGATTATTCTGAAAACCGTAAATACGATTTTAACCGGTTTTAATATTTTTAAAAACCAAAAACCAGTTTTCAAAAAATTGATACTAAACTTCTTTTTTTTATTTATAGTTCGGGTTAATCACATTGGTTATAAACCTCAAAGAAGGTTAGAAGGTTGATATTTAAGGACTTGGGGTAGGACTTGAGCGATAGTGTTGATGTATTGCGTATTTAAAAGCTTGAGAAGTGTACGTAGCAGTAAAAACCTTTTTTGGTAATCGATTTCACTAGTAGCTGGAACGTGAAAGCAGTGGCGGATTACCATAGAGGCGGAAGAGGCGGCCGCCTCGGGCCCCACATGCACCGTGGGCCTCCTCACGACAAATAGTATTGATATTTTATAGGTATTCAAATATCGGATGACTGCGTTCATTCAACCAAAGTTTTTAAGCCTAAAGATTTTTTTTATATTATCCCACGTTTAAAAGTGTTAGGTTGTCAATTTGTATTACTTTTTTTCATGTATTTATTTTAATAATCTAATTTGATAGTTTTATAATTTTTTAATGTATTCGTTTTCCAATTTGTATCCTTTTTTTTTATTATAAGTTAGGCATGTTTAGTGTTAAGTATAATAAATTATTAATTAACGTCTCTGAATATCCGAAGATACCATGCCAACTAGGGATTGGGATTAAGTTTGAATAAATTGAGTTTCTCTAAGAAATTTATGAACGCTAACTTTAAAATTTTGAGGATTAAAGCTATGAGGAAAAACCCATGAAGGCAACGCATTCCAGATATGAGAGACTCTGTTGAAAAAATCACGCTGAAAGGCAACAGTTCTACACCTTTTTATATGAAAACATGGGCTACAACATCAGCTCTGGTGTTACGCGATAGGTTTGCTAGTTCAGGTAAAATGGATTTAATCTCTATAGAAGTTCGTTCATCCATAATGTATTTGTGGGAAATTGTCAGATCAGCAACATTTCGTCTGTGCTGTAAAGAATCAAGCTCATTAGTAAGAGTTGAGCTGCCAATCAGTTTAACAGATTTGCGCTGAACAGAATCAAGACACTTCATATTACTGTAATAAGCTCCACCCCTTATGTGAGAACAGTACTCCATACAGGGACGTATAAATGATTTGTAAATTAAAAGAAGCTGTTCGCTATTAAAAAACTTACGACATCGTCCCATAAAGCCCAATTTTTGAACAGTGTTCTTAGCTAGGTTAAAAATATGAGAATTCCATTTCAGATTATTTTCAACTTCAACTCCTAGAAGTCTAACAGATTCTTTCTCTACAAGATCTTTCGAGTCGAACTTTAATGGAAACGGCTTAGGTGTGGATAATAAAGAAGAATGACAAGCCTGTGTTTTACTTGTATTGAATTCAACACTATTAGCGAACCCTCAATCCAAAATAGTTTAAAGGTCCTGGTTTAATGAATCTATCAAATTTTATCTACAGTTATTAAGCGCTAACGGTGAATATAATTTAGGGTTTTCATGAGACGCATGAAGCGTGCTATCATCAGCAAAACTATGGATAGGACTAATTGTTGAATAAAACAAATCGTTAATATAAATAAGAAAGAGAGTTGGTGACAAATCAGAACCCTGAAAAACTCCTGCATTAGTTGAAAAGACATCCGATAAAACACCATCAACATTTACTCGAAATTTCCGCTCGGAAATAAAGCTTTGTATCCAAGATATAAGTTGCTCATCCAAACCAATACCTCTTAATTTACAAATAAGATTATTGTGCCAAACTTTATCAAATACTTTGGATATATCAACAGCAATACCGAAAGTCTCACCATGATTTTCAAGCGACTTATTCCATATACATGAGTGACAAAGGAAAGCAAATCTCCCGTCGCTCTTCCTTTTCGAAACCCGTATTGTCTTTCATTAAGTAGTTTGGAAGACTCTAAGAAGCTCATAATATTAAAATTAATGTATTTCTCAAAAATTTTAGAAACAACCGATAAAATTGAAATGGGTCTGTAATTTATTGGATCAGCCTTACTACCCTTTTTGGGAACTGGTTGTACGCTTGCTGTTTTCCATATTTCGGGAAAAATTCCTTTCTTATATGATAAATAAAAGATTTTAGTAAATAGTAAGGATTGGTGCTAACTCTTTAGCAAAGGATTTAAGAATAATTGGGGGAATACGATCAGGCCCAGATGCTTTGTTTGTATTAATTTGTAAAAGCATTTTCCGAATGATGCTTTTACGAAAAATTATGCGCATCATGTTGAGCGAAACTCTAGGAATTGTCTTAGGCAAGAAATTGGGTTCTTTAAGTGTAGAATTATTAGAGAAATGAAAAGAAAAAACATTTTGTTTTGAAAAGTTCCACTGTTACGAATGAATATTAATACTAAAACTTTATTTGCAATGGGCTGTTATTACATATATTAATCGCAAAATTATTGATGAAAACATAAAATCCAGATAAGTATTTTTTGGGTATTTGAAGTTTAAGTTTTAAGTTTTCATCAATGATTTTGGATTTCTTTCAAATTTTCTATTAAATTTTCTATATCTTTATTAAAAAATTTAAAGAATAAATAAATAAATTTTTTTTTTCAGAAATACATATAAAATTTTTGGTAAAATCTTAAATTTGGCCCCAAAATTTTGTTCCGCCTCAGGCCCCTTAAAGGTATAAGCCGCCACTGCGTGAAAGGAAGAATGTTTCGGACTACGCTAAACTATTTGTATAACGTCTTCATTAATCGCGATGACTCTCCTTTAGAGGGATTCATTTTAGCGCTTAACTATAGTCCAAACCATATCGTGTACTAATTTTCCTTCTTATTGGAATTTAAACAAATGCTCAATTTAAATATTTGAATATAAATAAACTAATTAATTTTAAAAAAAATCGTTCTAAGTTTTTTATGAATGTGGTTGATGTTGATATTTCGCTGTCTTTTGCTATTCCCTTTGACTCCTTGATGCTTTTGTATGTTCCTTTTTTATTGAAAATTTTCTTTATTGGCTCCCATAAAAAATTCACGTTATGAATAATTTCTTTTTATAATTTATTTCCCATTATTAAAAAAAAAATAAAATAATTTATTTTTTGTTAACTATTATTATATCTTTAATTCTTTTTGGTTTTTTAACCTAAATTGCTTTAATATATATTTTATTTTATATCAAACACAAAATCACATTTAATTTATTATTATTTTTTCTATGTTTTATCAATTTAAAGAAAGGAAAACTTTCTATTTTAAAAAATTTTCAAAGGAAATTTTTTTTCCAAAATTCAATTACATAATTTGAATACAACGTTAATATTCGCCTGTTTTACGTATAGTTACTCTTAGTTTTTGTTTTATATAATTTTTTTCTGATCATGGCCACAGTATAATTCAGGCCGCTAGATGGGTCCCTTTTTCGGCGCCATTATTGCAATGAGCTACGCTAAACTATAGATACGTCTAGATTAGTAGGGATGACTCGCCTTTGGGGGATTCATTTTACTGCTTAACTATATTTCAATTCATATCACGTACCCACATTCTCTTACGCACGTTTTCATTTTTACCACTTTATTGAGAAGAAGCTATTGAGATGATTCCTTTGAAAAAAAAAAAATAAATTTATTTCTATTAATAAAATAATCAAATTTGGGATTTCAACAAAATGTTCAATTTAAATATAAATAAACTAATTAGTTTTAAAAAGTATTGTTTAAAAAAATCGTTTACAATTTATTATAATGTGGTTGATATTTGTTTGTGTTTTGCGTTTTCCTTTGTCTCCTTGATGCTGCGGTATGTACCTTTTTTGTTGAAAATTTTCATTGTTGATTTTTGTTGACTCCTGATAAAAATACATGTAATGGATAATTTTTTTTTATAATTTATTTCTCATAATTTTTTTAAATAAAAAAATTAAAATCACTCATATTTTGTTACTAATTATTATTATATCTATAATTTGTTTTTTATTTTAAAACCTTTCCTCTTATATATTTGATTTTTATATCAAACACTAAATTACATATAATGCATTGTTATTTTTTTATGAAAACTTTCTACTCTAAACAGTTTTCAAAGATTGATTTCAATTCAATTACTTGAGTACAACATTAATATTATTATTTTTTTAATTACAATTATTAATTATTTAATTATTAATAAAAATTGTGCGTAAAATTCTAAAGAATATACCCGCATGGAGGGATCAATTTTTTTATGTAATTGGTTTTTATTTTTGACTACGTGTGTGACAAACCCACGAAATCCAGTCCCTGCTATTGAAATACGAGCTAACGTGAGATATCACATACCACTGGCAACAGCAGTGAGATATCACTATCGCCAAGGTGATATTTTAGGGGTGCTGGCGGATGAACACTAATCAGTCAATGGTAAACCCTCACTCTTAGCTATGGAGTATACCTTGATGAAACCACGTTATTGCTTACTCGAAGAAGTGAGTTTATATATAGTAATCCGGTATGAAACAATAGCACGTGCTTTAACAATTGCCTGCTTCTCGTTTACAGATGTTATATAACAGTTTATGATACATCACCTATGATAAGGTATATTAATATTTTTTCCATAATTTTTCACTTTTTCAGTTTTTTTGTATAGAACAATTTACCGAAACTCGACTCAACATTCAACAATTTACGAAGATTCGGTGACTACAACCTTTTTTTGTGTCAACCGAATATCCTCTGCCACATTGACATTAAATTAGTAAGTACAACAATATCAAACCATAATTCTCATATAATATAGACGAACGCCTTTTTATGCATAAGAACAATCCCCAATCATTGGAACAAATTGCAAACAATTCTTCATTTTAGATTGGAACTTACAGCTCAAAACCATCAGAAGACGGGAGAAAAGAACAAGAGCAACAGTTTTCTAAATAAAAAAATTAAAATAAAATAGATTTAAGTTCTGCCTACTAAATACTCAGTTGCAAATCTCCATTTAAGAGGCTAATTTATACTATGTTATAAAAAATTAAGAATTGTTTAGATATTTAAAACAAATAATTAGTGGAATAAAACTTTGTTATCCAAACCGAATTCAGCTACAACAACCAGTCTTAGAAATACTAAAATCGTTCCTATACAAATCCCTTACAACAAACATCTTATGTTGTTTTTTTCTATTGACGTTTTTTGTATATCTTGATTTTGATCGAAAAACATTAAAAAACCATAACCAACAATGGCCCTGAAACGCACATCTCAATTGATTCAATACAAAATCCAAACCCATTCAACCAAAGCTAAACAACTACTTCTCTTTTTTTCTTTTTCTTCTTTTTTATCTTCATTTTTAGTTTTTTGTCTTATAAGTTATAAGTTATAACCTAATTGATACAACAACAATTTTTTTAAAAATTTATAAGAAAAATAATTACAAATTAACATTAAATTTTTATATAAAGAAAAACGTAGCAAAAAAAACTCAATTCACTGACAAAAACCGAAGCTAATTTGTAACGAAAACACACAAATATTGAATTCAATTTATTTTTGTTTTGTTTTTTTCGTGAGAATTTTAACAAACGGCGAGGTAATTATGCTTATGTTTTATTGAGTATAAATTAGAATATATATTGATGTTTTATGCAATTTAGTTAAAATTGATTTGAATAAGAAAATATTTACTAAATATAAAATAAAAATCAATGGAAACGATGGAAAACTTACGGCCTTATAAATTCTAGTCAACGTCGAACTTGAGAGCAAACCATAAAATCGTTTTTAACGATTCAACCCAACATTTTCATTTCCCAACGGCGCCTTCATACAAATACAAAATAACAAGAAAATGTGAAATTGATTGCATCAATAAAACGCGTCAGAAGGATTGTATAACAAGCGAACGAAATAGTAATTATATAGAATTCAAAAATCATGAAAAGAATAATGGATGACGAAACAATTGCCGCCAAACGGAATGATAAAAATATACTTCAAACAGCAATTTTTTCAGTTGGGTTTTCTGGGTTATTTTTGGTTTTTATAGATTCAATTTTGAAGATTAGAAATATGCATTGATGAAATACATATAAAACTGTACATTTTTTATTATATCCACGTGGGTATGAAAAGTTGAGTAAAAAACGTTAATTCTAACTCATATAATATTTGAAATGGTGTGTTGAGGCCTAGTGGTAGCACGATGGAATTCAAACTCGGATGAACCTAGTTCGAATCCCCATCTAGGGCATACTGTTTTTAAGCTAAAACATTAACAACCATCAGCGCAGCGGTTTTCCAATTAACCGATAGTCAACTAATAGTTGATAAATTGGAAAAACTATGGGCTGATCATCCATATATTAAACATAATCGATTGAATTAAGTCTTCAAGTGAAACTCGACCATATATACTGATTGAATTGATGAAATTAATACAGGTGAAGAGTTGACACTTGTTGACAGCCTTCGTTCCTTTATGGAACATAGCGCCACAAAAAAAATAATATTAAAAATGATTACTAAATGTTAGAACACATATAGTACGAAACAACAATACTGAAAAAATTCGGAACACATGCTACTAAATTCTGTAACTTCGAAGCGGTGGAGTAATAAATTATTTATCATATTCACTGCGAAAATACAATTTCTCGAAGACGATACGATACGAAGTGAAAAAAACTGAAGAGTTAGCACCTACTATTTGTTGTGTAAGAAAATCAGTGTTTCTGTTGTTGTGAACGTTAATGAGTCAAAAAAACACCATTACGTCAATGTGATTTAATTTTTTTATATTGCATTTCTCAAAATTTTCAAAACTAATGAGTAATTACTTAATAGTAGATTATAAACCAAGGAAGAGAAGTGCATGTTTTTCTCCCAAGATGCACTTGGAGCCCGAGGGCGAAGCTTGAAGGCTACATATCACTGAGGGAGATGACATGCTCTCTCCCGAGGTATATATACTATTTTTAGTACGGACCATAATATAATTATGATATTATAAACTAACTCTAATGTTCATCTCTAATGTTCATCTTAGTAGGTGGTTTTTTTATACGAATTTGTTTGAAAATATTTCTGTTTCTATGAAAAGTATAATTGTTGTCATGGTTTGAGATTTTTTACTCCCTAGGGAGTAAAAGATGCAATTCGCTCCCGCAAATGAGGGAACGGAATTGAACTGTATATAAAACTCGTGCAAAAACATTTAAATACATTCATATACAGTCTAACTAAGCTGTCCAACTATATTTTCAGACAAGCCCGGGAAAAAAAATTTCCCAAAAAATTTATAAAGAAAGAAATACAAAAACAGCAATTTTACTTTGCAAAGAAACAGTTTAATACATATTTAACTTTTACTGTTAGAAGTTATTAAAAAATACCGAAAATTACTGAAAAAAATACTATTTGAAAATCACACCCTTTGTCGTCGCTAAACTTATCAGAACTTCCATTTTCAGCTATTTCGTCCACGGTTTAAAAAAAATTTTCTGTCTTAATTTTTTTTCAAAACTTGATTTTGTTGTGAAACACAGAAAATTTTTTTGCCAGTTGAACTTGACCATATAACTTGATAACGAACGTTTTTAATTATTATTGCTACAGCGAACAACGATACAGATGGTGGTGATGCTTCATTTAAACATAGAAAGAAAAAAATCGTACACCACAACCCCGTTTTATGCCAACCGAATTAAATTTTCTGTTACATAAACTTCAAAATTTGGTTGCCCACCCTTCGTTTAGTATAAATTGTATTTAAAAGTTAAAACTATAAAAATGCGTTGGAAACGAACTAAAAACGCTTTAAAGTTGTTACAACAGAATATGTATTTCGATCACGTTTAGTTTAGTAAGTTTGCTTATTATTCAATTTCAGTAACCTGATTGGCGTTTCTTTTGTCAAAAATAATAAAATAATAACAATGACAAGACAAAAATGTCGTAATAAAAATTAAAAAACGCTAAAACTTAAAAATTAAAATTTTGGCTTCCAAAAAAATGAAAAAAAACAAAACACAAAATATAATAGCCATAAAAACGACATTATAGTTGTGGCAACCGAACAAATCGGTTGAATATACCAATTTCAAGACTAAGGCCGTAGTTGTGACAACATTTTAGGCAATCTACAAACGAATTATTCATTCAGTGTGACAAAATTTGACTTATCAACACTAAATTCAGTTACAGAGGACAATTAGCAATTTCTTTAAACGAATTTTGTTATTACAACTGCAAATGTCTAACTATATAACCTTCTATTGAGCCTCAGAACCACGTTGCTACAAACTTTTCTTTCTGTGAATATTGCTCCAAACAAGCTGTGAATATTGCTAAAGACCGTCCCCTCCCCCTACGTTTCGACACTGATTGACAGAAAAATTTGTAAAAATTCACAGAGTTAGGAGGTTTGGAAAATTTTGAATGAAAATTATAGCGGTCTCAAATACATAATTATATTTCTCTGTGTTTAGGAGACGGGGATAGAGAGGGTAAAAAAAAACCTTTTTTGACCCAAGCGGGTGTCATTTGAAAGAGCTAATTTAGAAATCATTGCAATTTTTTTTAGAATTTTGCGGTGCATAGTTTTTGAGTTATTTTCAAAAACCTGCAAAATTCAGACTGTCCCTCCCATACGTTTCAACACTGATTGACAGAAAAATTTGTAAAAATTCGCAGAGCTAGGAAATTTGGTAAATTTTGTATGAAAGTTATAGCGAAGTCTCAAATAATTATATTTCTGTGTGTTTAGGGAACGGAGGTGGAGAGGGTAAAAAAATTAGAATTTTGCGATGCAGTTTGCACAGTTTTTGACTTATTGTCAAAAAAGTGCAAAATTCAGACCGCTCCCCCTCCCCTACGTTTCGACACTGATTGACAGAAAAAATTGAAAAAATTCACAGATTTAGGAAGTTTGGTCAATTTGGAATGAAAATTAATGCGAAGTCTCAAATAATTATATTTAATGTGTGTTTAGGGGACAGGGGTGAAGAGGGTAAAAAAATGAAAGTCATTTGAAAGAGCACCTGATTTAGAAATCATAGCATTTTTTTGGAAATTTTGCAATGCACAGTTTTTGAGTTATTGTCAAAAAAGTGCAAAATTCAGACCGCTCCCCCCCCCCCTACGTTACGACACTGATTGACAGAAAAATTTGTACAAATTCACAGAGTTATGAAGTTTGGTAAATAATGAATGAAAATCATGGCGAAGTCTCAAATAATTATATTTCTGTGTGTTTAGGTGATGGTTGTGGATAGGGTACAAAAATCTTTTTTGACCCAAGCGAGTCATTTAAAAGAGCACCTAATACAGATATCATTGCAGTTGTTTTTAGAATTTTGCGGTGCATAGTTTTTGAGTTATTGTAAAAAAAATGCAACTTTCAGACTGTTACCCCCCCACAAAAACTTCTAAAATGAAAAATACCACGATGTGAGGTTAAATCCGAACGACAATCAAAAAATCGGTCATAATTCTACAAACATCGGTCATAATTCTCGAAAAAATCGGTGGAAATTTATAAACGATTTTCTTGTTTCTGGCGGAAAAATTAAATTAATTTAAAATTAATTTTAAATTTAATTAATTTTAATTTTTAATTTTTTTTAATTTTTTAAATTTAATTTTTGATTTTTAATTTTTTAAATTTTTTTATAAATTAATTTTAGTCGGCATGTATTCTAATTTACCATACATTTTGCATAATTTCCAAATAAAGCAAGTTTTCGTTTAATTAAAAATTAGAAAATCTGCTATCAGGCAAAAGTTTATGTCATGGGGCAACGACTTTATAATTCAAAATTGGTTGTATCGTTTTCAATTTAAAACTGACTGAATATCCCTAACACGACCTCTTGTATATACTAGACGAAATAATATCGATATCTCTACAAAATTCAAGAAAACAACTGTTTCTTTATCAAGAAAAACGTAATAACTCGATCATCAAATGTTGACACACAGGTGTGATTTTTTTTCTTTTTAATTTGTTTATTTACCTATTCTTTAATAGACTGCGTTTATTTTATTATATAGGGTAAACAACAATTTGCTGTTGCGTGTTATTTTGTTTTTGTTAGCTTCATGTTTATTCAGATGTTTTATATTCTTTTAGTGGAACTATTTTCTTTCTGGTATTTTACAGAACGACGTTCTTTTGTACACCGAACTCCATAATCACTACATTCTCTACCACCTATATCTGTTCGTCCTGAACATTCGTTAATATTCTTCTTTGTATAAGAGTGCTACTCTCTCTATATGTACGACTTTTGGTTTCGTTCGTTGACCTTTGTTTATCCGATAAACGAGATTGATTATTTTTATGATGGTATAAGTTCCTTCCCAAGATGTTTGTAGCTTTGGAGAATATCATTTTCGCCGCAGTGGATTGTGTAGCCACACTAGATGTCTTTCTTCAAATCCTTTGTAGTTTGAGCCAATGTTGTCTGAATCCTTCCTTTAATCACTTCTAAAACCCTGTTTTTGTTTCTCTCAGAGTGACTCTTTTCTTTTGGATTGTTTGCGCAAACATTCCTTTTAGTTTCTTTATCGTTGTTTTTATTTGACACTTGCTTTCCAGAAATATTATTTGCGATTATTTCACCCGTATTAGTCTACTATTTCTTTGTTTCTGGAATTTTCCACTTATTTCTTCGGTTCATTGTAAAAAACAAAAGAAACTTTCACAAAATTTTTATGATTACATAAAAATTATTTGACAAATCTATATTTTTTTTCTTCAAATCCAAAAATAATTTGTAAATCAAATAAATTTTTGTTTTTTTTCAAATAATTTTTTTTATAATCTACAATATTTTTGGTAAACTTACCAAAAAATTTGTGAGTTGTAGTTTCATAAAAATTTGTAAAATTTACTTAGTTTGTTTTTTGAGTGTCTGTCACTAACACATCATGTTGAAAACAGTTTTCTCTTATTTTTATTTCGGCCATACTCTTGCCTTGTACGTTTGTGCAACTTGCAGTTACTGTCTGTAGTTTCAGACCCATCGTTAGCTGTATATCTCCATTAATCAAATTTTTGCGAACAAGTATGCGTGCTGCCCCTGTATCCAACGTGATAAAATAGCTCTTGCCATCTATTTCTACCTTTACATGTAAGCCTTCTCCGTTTTCAGTCACTCTTGAAGTTGGGATGTCTGTGTTTTCCAATTTTCCGTACCACTATTTATTCTTAACATTGCTTCCGTTGAATAGGAAAAGAAGATCTGTCATACTTTCTGTCCCAGTAGTCCTATGAGAAATGGCCTGTTTTATCACATATCTCTGAACTCTGCATGCTTTTCTTCTTCCATTGTACTTACAAACCAGTGATCTTTCTTATTCCTATTTATTCCTCCCGCACTCTCGTGTAACATGACCCGCTTTGTCCGATACCCAACATTTGTTTCCGATTCTTTTTTTTTTGTATATGCTACCTCGCTGTAGTTGTCGCTCTTCTTGTCTCATTTGTTGACTGCTACCGATCACTTACAGATTTTTTGTGCCACTCATATGTCATTGCCAATGTTTCATGGACAGTTTTCAGAAGTCTCATGGACTGTTGTCTTTGATGCTACCATAACTGACTTTCACGTCTCAGGCTCTCTAACTAATTCCATCAGTGAAGGCAACTATCTTGATGTATTTCCATGTGCCATACATACCAGACGCTCGATTGCAGACGAGATCTTGAAGACTTTCTTCTAACTCGCTGATAGCAATCTCTTAACTAGATCAACACTCCAAATTTCAATAAAAGGATTTAATTTGTATATATTGGAAGAAGTCCAAAACTTAATTTGTTGAAGACAAAAAACCTAATTTACCTAATATCCACCAAAAACATTTTATTTAATTTGGAGGTATTTTTGTTATCAATTAAGCTTAAGTACATATTCTCTCATCCTTTGAATTCATACATCGTAATATCTAGAAATTTAATACAAAAAAATCCTGAAGATTTTATTTAATGTCTTTGGACCAAAAAGGAAAGAAAATCTGTGTCACTCTTCATTATCTGTTTCATCTGTTTTTTCTCTTCTAATGAAGCTGTATAGAATATTCAACGGCAAAACTCAACAAGGTGTTTCCATAAACACAATTTTACATAGAGAATACATACTCATTTAAACAAACTAATGAATCAATCCATATTCGACTCATAAAAAATCTCACAACTGGCAAAAAAAAATGAAAAAAAAAAATAAAGAAAATATAACTTTAAATTGAGTTTCTCATTTATACTTTTATATTTTTATATAAGTATGTTTCAATTATAGTGAATCTCAAAGTTTTAAAATGATTGTTTTTGTTGTACTACAAAGGTAAAAAAAGTTAGTACATTTATTGTGATAATTGTTTTGTTTGCATGTTTGACTCTTATAGAAGATTAGATGTATATATGCAAAAAATGTTGGGCATAACAAAATTTAGAGACAAGGAAAGATTAAGGTTAAATTGTGCTCGAACCAGTTAATGGATCTTAATTGTTTTTTTATTTGACGGGTACTTAGCAAACTTTATTAAAATATTAAACTAATAAAAAAATTTATATTTTACATAATTTTTTTTAAATTTAAATTTTTGTTTTAAACAATGCGATTACAAAAAGCACCTTAGGTTTTTTATATTTTAAAGATTTATTGCTGACTCAAAACATACCTACAAAGTTACATACAAACAAGTATATTATTTTTCTTGTAAGTATTATGTTTTGCCGCTGTGGCTAAGTGTGTAAGACACGCGGGATTCAAACAGGTGTCTCTAATGGGCGTGACTTCAAATCCGGGCACGAAACACACAAAAATTTTTCTAAGGGGGTTTTTCTAAGAGAAAATTAAAAATGATTTCGAATTTAGTGATTTCGAATATGTACTTAAGCATAATTGCACACAAAAAACCCCTCCAAATTATTGGGGATTTTTTAGATCAATTCAACTCAAGTAAGTAAAGAGTAGTTGGAATTTTTTCAATTCAAAGGTAGGTATGATTTGAAGTTTCTCAAAAAAAAACTGCACTTCACATTTTTCATGTTTCGGATGAATTCGAACCTTCCTCGTCAGTGGCATGTCTTGAATCCTTAGGCAGACACGCTATCAATTCCGCCGTTGAGGCGATGACAATTTCGAAGTTGAAACTTCTTCATCACTTATTTATTTTACTTAATTTGAATTTTTCCACTGTCATTAGACTCCATATTATGGAAATGTTTTTACATTAAATTTCTAGACAATACTTTGTGTGAATTCATAGAATGGGGAACATCTCTATTCTAATTAACATCCTAAGTCACGATTGTATAGTCATTATTGATTGTTTTCAATCAATGTGAAATCAATGTCTGACACTTGGTCAATTTGTAGTCCTATATGTACTAATATTAGACTACATTAAGGGAATTTAAATTTATTGGGGATTTTTGAAATCAATTAAACTCAAGTAAGTAAAGAAATAATTGGAATTTTTTCAATTCAAAGGTATGGCTTCCCTCCAAATTATTTTTTGTTGTCATGAAAAATGCATTTGAACATGTTTGTGCCATAAATTATCGGTGTCTTGATTCGATTTTCCATCTCTTGTAGATTTTTGAACAATTTTTCAGTTATCAATTTTTTGTGAAACAAAAGCAAATAAATGTGGTTTCTATAGTATATACATATTGAATGTGTTATAGGTTTAAACATTGAAAGCAGAACAATGAATTTGTTATTAAATGTTGAATAGTTATGGCAAAAACGCAAACATCTTAAACTATAATTACTATATTAAGAAAATAGTAGTGTCTAGAAAATTCAATCGAAAAAACTCTATAATTACTATATAATTTTAAATAAATGTGTTGTGTTATTTGTATAAAATAATTTCATTAGAAAGCGAGAAATCTTAATACGCAATCTTTCTTAAGGTTCAACCTGTCTTAGAACCGATGAAAAAGACAAAAATCTGACGAAGTTATGAGGACGCTGTTTCTAGTGGTTTTTTACTCATATCCAAAATTTTACTGCTGCGGCTCAAGAAGTTAACAAAGAAAAAAAATAAACTTTGATATTGGCATTTCGTTGACAAAAGAAAAACAATTGTATAGAAAATACAACTAATAAAATAATACAGAAAATAGTTTTGAATGCATGGGTGTTCATTGTTCAACACCAATAGCCAGACGACAGATTCAAGAAGAAGCAACACAATTAAAGATGTATGTCGTGAGTTTTTGTTTAAAAATGTACAAATTTGAAAAGACTAAATAAAAGAATATAAATGATATGAATTGAATCCCCAATGTGTTTGTCTGTACAACAATAGGGTAAACAATTTAATAAAGAAGAAAAGATAAAATAATTGAAAATTGATTGAGTTAGTTTGAAAGTGGAATTAGAAAAAAAAATTTTGTAATGATGATAAATTATGTGAATATTATTAATGTTGCTACAATTTTTTTTACATTTGACTCCGAAAACAAATTATAATTTTTTTTAATTAACTCCCACAAATTTCATGTTCCACAAATCATTTGATTGTTTTTGTTTTTCTTGTACTAAACCGTATAATATGATCATCCTACATACAATAAATATAATAATAACCACATCAACATCATCATCATAATGTCTTTCACATGTGACATTAGAACTATGTTTTTAAAAATATATATATAAACAAAAGAAAAATACGTACATATAACAAAATGAAAGCGTCACTTTCTATTTAATCCAATGACGCATGATTTTGAGAACTGTTTTTTTTATTTATGTTTATGAGTTCAAAGAAAATTCGTTTAGAGGAGGGTTGATTTAAAACATAAAAATAACTATAATGCTCCTCGTGTTAGAAAAAATAGTAGATTTTTATACAAGTGGTGAAAACGTTTTTACCACGCGTAGAAAACACTATTTTTTCTACGCTTGTAAATATAAATGATAATATTTACAAATTCATCTACTAAAAACTTACAAAACGACATATCTAAATTTGACTGTGTAAAAAATAGACAATTATATATCGCATTTTTACCAGTGTAAAATAATGTTATTGACTATTACTATTCCATCTGTAGGCGAACACAATAATAACATTAATTTACACTGGTAAAAAGGCGATATTTAAATATTTATTTTTTACACAGTCAAATTTAGATATGTCGTATTGTTAGTTTTTAGTAGATGAATTTGACAATATGAATAATGAAAATAGTTCATATATTTGCTCTAAAAACTTTTACAGATATTACAGATATTTTTTTTACCGACTGGAAGTCATCGTTTAAAATATAAATTTGAAACATTGTAGGTGAAGTTTCAATTAAAAACAAATAAAAATAAGTTTTTTAATAAAATTTATTTATTTGTTGAATAAATTTTTTTAAATTTTTTTTTGGCGAAAAGATTTCAGAGAATATATTTTATATCTGACAGTTAATTATCGGAGGAAAAAGTTATACGATATAACTGATACAAATTTTATTTTATTGCTCCGATTTCCCCGATATAGAAAAAAAACACACTCATTATTAGTTTAATTAATTAATTACACACAATTGATATAATGATTAGTTTCGATTCGATTCGATCAAAGTATTCAAAATATTCAATCTCTTCAAAATACTGCGATATTGACAGAAATAAACACAGCAACAGAAACAGTAAATCAAATTCAATCTCAAATATTCAATTATATTCAATCCTTTAAATAACCACCACCTGTAGGCGACCACCGAAACTTATTTACTTTAGTCCTAGTGACTGAAAACATTTTCAGTCACTACTTAGAAAAAGCTTCCCTTTCACATAGATTTTACTATATATTAAAATGACATTTTCGTAGCTTGAAGTAGAAAAAAATAATTTAAATCCATATAACGACATAATTCTAATGCGTCATATAAAATAGAAGTTTATTACACATAAAAAGAATGAAAAACAAACAGTAAATTAAGTAGCTGAACACCTCAATTAATTAACGTCAACAAGTTTCTTGTTTTTATTAATTACTATAATTTCATGTTTTATTATTTTGTTTACATAAAAAAATAATTAACGAAAACCATATATAAATATAATAAATGAGCATTAAATTTTCCAAGAAAATTTAATTTATTTGTTTAATTATCAAACTTTACCATTTCTGGAATTTTTATTTTTAAATTTATGAACATATTGAACTACATAAGTTTTTTTTTAAATAGCATCATGTGGTTTACACATTAAAATGTTTAATGTTTTCTTTGTATTTTAGGTAGATCTCGGAATTTCGGAAAAATTTTGGTGCCAAACGACTATATATGATAAGCGGAGACGGAAAATCAAAATGAAAAAAAAATTTATATATATATATATATATATATATATATATATATATATATATATATATATATATATATATATATATATATATATATATATATATATATATATAACGATATGAGATATAACGGAATTTGGCGGCACTCTCACGGTCGCATTTTTCGACCTACACCAAAATAATTTTTTGTGTGTGTTCCGGCAAATAATGTCTTGGACAAGTTCGTGAACTGGCTATATCCGGGTACCAGTTAAGCGGCTAGAGCCTAAAATGTCGAATAATCTAGGGCGCTATAACTTCCGTTTGAATCATAATATTTTAATAAAATTTATAAATATTGAATATTTGAACATATTTCTATTATTTTTATCCAGATGACTACTTTGGCGTTTCAGGTTCCTCAAAAATCAGCTGTTTTAAAAATTTACTAAACTTTGCTGCCCTTGATCTAGCTGAAATGACCAAGCTAATATTTTAAAACTTTTTTTCACGTACTTAAAATATAAATCTTTCCAAAATTTTCAAAAATAATAGTTTAAGTCTAACGGTTGAGACCCTACGGCTGTTGAAATAAAAACAAACGCAAAAGGCAATGCTTTCATCATGTTTCAGTTTATGTTATTTAAATTCATCTTAGCTTTTAAACATATTTTTCAACTATAGCCTCAAAAAATTTCAGCTTTCTAACCCAAAAGGTTTCATTTTTATAAGCATTATAATGCAACCCTTACAAGAAAAATATCAACCCATTTAATACCATAGAAAAATTATCAAAATCTCTTTTGTTTTTATTTTTTTTACTAAGTAACCGTTTGAAAAAAGATTAAATAAGAATAAAAAAACACAACAACAAAAGATGATTTTGAAATAAAATTGTTTGATAATGTTATAAATTATGTGTGATGGTATAATTGTAGTTGTGACGTAGTTCATTTGATCTTTGGTGGATTTAATATATTATTAAAAGTAGTTTAAACCAACTTAAATAAAACTGTTCCGAAATTGTATTGATGGAGTTAGTTCGGATAATGTATTTAATTTGGTTCGATAATTTTTTTGAATTATTCTGTTTCTACTTATATTTTTTATATAAACTAATCTGACTTATCTAATTTTATTTGGACACAAAACCGTCTGACCCCGAAATCTACCTATTTCTAGCGGATATACCTGCCGCTGGGATTTTTTTTCTTTGAAATTTAATTTGAAAATATTCGTTTTATTCATTAACTAACTATGCAATTATAAAACAATATTTAAGCAATTAAATAGCAATCATTTTCTCCCCATTTATGTAGCATATATAGATCATAATACACATATAAAACTGATTAGCAATCTAATTAGCATTGCGCTGTCAAAATTGATTAGAGTGACTGTCGTAATTGTTTTTAGAAGTTAAATTCCAGTTCAAGGCTATAATTCATAATACCTACATTGTTTTGAATTTGTTTTAATTTTTATAAAGGCATTTGTTTTTACCATATTTTTAAGGTAATGCATATGTTATGTTTTCATACAATATTAAGAGCCACTTTTGAAAAGTATTCGATATATTACTGTATACAAAATTTTGTTGTTTTTTTCACCATTTGCCTTTAATTCTTAGATACCCCAATCACTTTTGACTTCCACTTCCACAGCTATAATGCTGATTTTGATCCAATATCTTATCTTTTTATGTTCGTTGCAATAACAACAAATTTGGCTTTTCATAATACATACATAGAAATTTATATGTATTTTACGATATTTATGATTAGTATAGTTAAAAGTACGATCGGGGTGATAAAACAGAGAAAAAAATGCACTGGATGAAAAAAGATTCTCTTACTTTATAAATAATTATGTAGGTACCTTGTTTGAAAAAAAAATATAAAAAGTGAGATTTATTTTGACTTTTGAACGAAAAACATGCTTTTGTCTCTTAAATGGAATTATTTGAAAATTAAAACAAAGAAAATAAAGCTTATGCCTAAAAAAAATTTCTGTATTGATATAGTGAAATAAATAGTTGAGGAATTCTGTAAAATCATTTTTAAATCAAAAAAAAATAATTTTTACGTGAAAATAATAGAAGTACATAATTCAATTTCTCAAAACACAAATCTAGTGGTTTTGTTGTTGTTTTTTTTTGCTATATGATAAAATTGAATTTGAAAATTATGAATTAAAAAAAAAATTAGATTAATCGAATAAAATAATCATTTATTAATTAATGTGAAAATCAAGAAATAAAAGATATGACTTGTGAATATGTCTATTGTACAACTTAATAGGTAAATAGTTAAAGATGTAATCAGATACAAAAACCAAACACAACTCTTATAACTTCACTTAACATAATCCCATTTCACTTAAATTGTTCACACTATCGCAGTATAATTAAAACTATCTCTTTACACTATCGCAGTCTAATTTAAACTTACTTTCAATTCTCATTCTGCAAAACGAATTCCTTATATATGATTTTTCTTATTTTCTCGATTATTCGATCGATCAATTTCTTTACAAAGAAAACTCAAGAAATTCTGATAAAATAAACGTGACACTTCTTGGAAATAGTTAATTTTAGTTTCGTTACACCGAAAGAAAAAATCTTGGTTGATTCAAACATGTTGCATTGTTAATCGAAAATTAAGTGAAAATTGGGGAACTAAATACGTTTGTGATTGAATCAACCAACGCTCCGTATTTAAATTAACAATTCACCCGTTGTTGATATATTTTTTTATAAGTATCACAAAAATATTTGATTTAACCATGTTTGTAGTTGAGTCAATTATGATTTAATTTTCAATTGACTACAAACGAGGTAAATTAAAAATTAGACTAAAAATAGTGATATTGAATACGTTTGTGATAGAATCAAGCAATACGCCGTATTAAATCTTTTGGTTTGGTACATCTTTGTTATGTTTTTGCTGCTATCGATGTTTGTATGGGTTCGTTTTTTTCGTAAATATAATATTTGAAATTTTTTATATTAGAAGTATGTATTTCGCATCAATCCCGACAAACATTTTTATGCATAAAGCTAGCGTTCGTATATTTACGTTCTAAATAGGAAATGTATGAGTGTGATTATGCTTGTAAAGGATGCGTTCATTTTTTTGCCATTTTTTTAATGATACAATTTAAAAGACCAAAATTCAGAAATCAAAAAATTTAAATATTTGAATTATGTGTAGAAAATTATACTAATTTTCCATAATTTTCTCATTATTATGAAAAATTAAATTAAAATATCGATAAATGGACATGAAATAAGACAAATAAAAATAATTAAAATAATATAATAATTTTTTTACATCACCAAAATTAGTTATAGAAAGGGCCTGTTTCATTAACGATATTTTTGTTATAACATTAACTGAAAAATTTCTTTCGCACATAATTTTATATGCAAATATATGAAAATTATTTAAATCAATTAAACACATCTAAATTATTTCCTAAAGTAAAATGTTAAATAAAACCAGCCATGTTAAAATATATAAAAACTTTTTATTTTTCTATTCTTTTGTTTATTATTTTTCTTTATTTTGTTTATTAGTTTCTTTCCTCCTAGTTTTTTATTTTAACAAACACAATAATTTTCAAACAAAAACATGAACAAACTGAACTGAAAAAATATGGAGGGGCTGAAATCTCACAGCTCTGAGATATCAAGACTTCGGTCTGGGTTAAGGTTTTTGATATAGTTTTCGGCAAAAAACTTTTATGAGGACATGGTTTTTAGTTTTGGGCAGCGATGTATATCAAACATAACTCTTTGTTAAAGTACAAGTATTTTTTTTTATCTCTGTTTTTTAATCTCTGCCGGAAAATTATAAAAGATCATAAATTAACATAATTTAGTGAAAAGATGGTACAATCAGCAAACTACTCAAAAACCTCTCCATTTAGCGTTTCGAGAAAATATTACAAAATCACAAATTCATATTTCTTTCAAAATTCCAAAATTATTGTAAAAATTAAATAAAATCAAACTTTTTTCAAAATTCTAAAAATATTCCAAAAATTATTACAAAATCAAAGATTAAACTTTTTTCAAAAATTCTGAAAATATTGCAAAAATTATACAAAATCAAAAATTGAAACTTTTTTCAAAATTCCAAAAATATTCCAAAAATTAGAATAAAATCAATTATTAAAACTTTTTCTAAATTCTAATAATATTCCAAAAATTCCAACTTTTTCCAAAACTCTAAAAATATTGCAAAAATTATAATAATATCAAAAATTGAAACTTTTTCCAAAATTATAAAAATTAAAATAAAATCAAAAATTTAAAATTTTTCAAAATTCTAAAAATATTCTAAAAATTCTTACAAAATCAAAAATTGAAACTTTTTCAAAATTCCAAAAATATTCAAAAACTATAACAAATTCAAAAATGTCCATATCCAATTTCATTTTTAATTATATTTTCAGCAAACTATTCAAAAACCTTCAATTTAGCGATTCGAGAAAATATTACAAAATCACAAATTCATATTTCTTTCAAAATTCCAAAAATATTGTAAAAATTATAATAAAATCAAACTTTTTTCAACATTCTAAAAATATTCCAAAAATTATTACAAAATCAAAAATTGAAACTTTTTTCAAAATTCCAAAAATATTCCAAAAATTCTTACAAAATCAAAAATTAAAACTTTTTCCAAAATTCTAAAAATATTGCAAAAATTATTACAAAATCAAAAATACAACCTTTTTTCAAAATTCCAAAAAAAATTTAAAAACTATAACATATTAAAAAATTTCCATGTCCAAATTCATTTTCAACTACATTTACGTCATAAAAACAGCTACATTTTTTTCCCCAAAAAATTGGCTAAAAAAGTCAATGAAATCATTTTTTGACACGCTTGACATTATTTTTTTGACAAACTTATAATGCCATAATTCTCTATAATAATAATATATTTTCATGTTATACAAATTATTCAATTAATTTTTTTCCAAAAACTTGGGTAAAAAAATAAATAAAAATCTTTCTTTTGACACACTTGACAACATTTTTTTGACAAACTTATAATACCATAGTTCTCAATAATAATAATAAAATTTCATTTCAAACAAAATTTTAATTTAATTTTTTCCAAAAAATTGGGTAAAAAAATAAATAAAAATCTTTTTTTGAAACACTTGACAACATTTTTTTGACACACTTATAGTGCAGTAATCTAGATTTTCGTCTCACATACCAATCCCGACCATCAAGATTTCTCCAAATTTAATGTTTCTACTCGTAATCACTTAAAATGATCGATTTTTAAGCAAAATATATGCAAATTTCCATGTTTTGACACACTTGACGATTTTTTTGACACACTTCCGGTACAGTTATCGAACACATCGTCCTTTCGGCTCTTCCCATTGAGTAAACCTATTTTTAGAAAAAAAAAATTTTGAAATCCGTCCAGCGGTTTTCTAGATTTCGTCGGTTGTGACGACCGGACGGACGGCCAGACGGACGGCCGGACGGACGGCCGACAGACAGACATACATTTTTTTTTTTGCTTTTTTAGAATCAGTATGTCCTAAAACGTCGAGAAATGCCAAAAAAGTGGGGGTAAGAATTTCACTTTGAGCTCATGAATGTAATACTTAGGTCTTTCAGACCGAAGTAATATGAACAAGAAAAATTGATCACGCCGTGGTTGATTTAAATAATGAAAATTGTTACGTTTTTTAAAATAAATTGACAACGCTACATTGGTTAAAATAACCACGTTCGTATTAGACGCAAAATCAAACAAGCTTTGTAGTTGATTCTACCAACGTTTTTTTTTCGGTGTAGTGAAAAATTGTGTATAGGGAAAATTAAAGTTAATTGCAATTTTGGTTTGTATTTCGATGCGAATATGTAGAATCATAACGATATATTTGAGACACTCGATTTCATTTGAACACTGTTGGCTACGATATTTATTAAAAACAGATTATATACAGTGTATAAAACAGTTCCCGAAACCTCCAATGTTGAATTTTGTAGCCAGAAACTCATTTTTTCTAATTTATGATAAACGCATGAGATTGTCTATTATGAATTTTTTTTCATTTGATATTGATATTGAGTTGTAATTTGAAATGTAGAATTATGTTATTGATTTCCAGCGGTATAACGTAAAACCAGACTCTGAATTGTAAGTATGCATGTGAAACGAAAATTATTAAATTTGTCAAAATAACCATGTTTACTAAAGCGATTAAATATAAAGATTGTAAGCTTAAATTCTTGGATTTTTATATGCTTTAAATTTCGAAATTTTAAAGAGATGTAAGTTAAATTTGTTAAACAAAAATAAAAATACAGTACATAAAACAAAAAAAGAAATTTTGGGCAAATACAATAGAATTATTGTAGAAAGTACAATATCGTAGAAAGTAGAAAGTATAAAACGACCTACAAATTCTAGCATATGCAATTTGGCAATATGTGGATCATGATTTATATAGCTGTAAATTGAGATTAAGAGTTGTCACAGCAGCTTTTTCTATTTTGGGATATTCACGTTAAAAGGAAATGGTCTATTTTTAGGATGAAAAAGGTATGAGACCGCATTGTATTTCAATTTACAAATCCGGAACACCAATCAACAAAATTAAAGTTGTTGTTTTTCCTTTTTCTATTATATCCTTACGTATATTTTTTATTATTTGTTTTTTGCCAATTTGTTTTTATTATTGATATGATACATTGAACCTTGTTGAATTAGAGATTTTCCTGAGCCAGAGGCCATTTGATGGTTTTTTTCTTATAATTGTTAATTCATGCAAATAAACAAAAAACCTGTTTGTTACACTCCTTTATACAGAATCTTAAGACTTTTTAACTACTTATGTACGGTCGGCGGCCCGCATCCCATATGTGAGAACTCAGAACAATACTCCATGCAAGAAAAGTCAACAACTTTTAGTAGATTTCCTGTTGGTTTTGAAAAAATTATACGGCGTCGTCTTAAATATCACAATGTTGGGCAACGTTCGTGAATAAGCTAAAACTGTGGGAAGTCCACTTTATACATATAATATTTTCAGCCTCAGCTCATGAAGCACAACATATTGTTTCTTTGCAAAACCTAGATGAAATCATCAATGGAATTGTTATATATGTCGGCAAAGGACAAACCTATATGAATATGTATACATGTCGGCAAAGGACAAACCTATATGTACATATATATATATATTTTAATCGTATTAATATATAAAAGTCTTATATATTAAGACTTAAATCCAAAATTGTTTTAAGATAAACGCTTAGGCATCCTATCAAACATGATCCACCTGAACCGCCGAGGAAAAATGAAGGTTTTTGTGTCTCATTAGACGCGTCAAAATTCAAAACAACTGTTCATTAGCAAAGCTATGCAGTCATTAATATAGATAAGATAAAATGTGGGTATCAGTTAAGATCTAAATTATGAAGTCATCTTAAATATTGTTCTAATATTATCGCTCAGATAAAAATTTCTGTATCCAACATAAAGGTTCAAGAACGAGTCGTGAACATTTAACATCTAAAAGAGTTAACGTAAATTTCTCTATAAGGCATGAGAAAAACTGCGATGCGCTGAAAAAATGCTCTTGCTCAAAAATCGGTTGCGCCTTTATCTTATCACTTTTTATTTTGTTTAAATGCTTGAGTTTCAATTAGACACTATTGAAAATCAAAATACTCAACAATAACAATAAAACATTACCTACATTAGTATTGGTTTTGCTGGCGATATTTCTTGTGGTTTCAAATATGCATTTAACAATGATTTTATAAAAAAAAATCATGGAAAATATTCGATAATTCCATTTATTTTAAGCCCTCGTATAACAAATAGCACATATGAATTCAAACAAAAAATGCATTGAAAAATATTAAATAAGATACTAAATAAATAAAATAAAAATATAGTGTATATGTGGTCTATTTATGAAAAGCTGAGAAGTTTCCGTCTTTATAGTTTATAATAAAGCAAAGCGCGGTTGGTTTTTCACTTCTCGCACCGAACAAACGTATAGCCAATAATCAATATACTTAGGCTGTATTCTAAACCAAAACTTATTTGAAACTTATTTGTGGAGACTTACTTATTTGAATAAGGCTGTATTCTAAACCAAAACTTATTTGAAACTTATTTGTGGAGACTTACTTATTTGAATAAGTAACCTAAATAGGTGACTTAATTGAAATTTTTTTTCATAGAAAAATCTAATTCGATTTGACAGTGTCAAATATTTTTATGTTTGTTTATAAAATGATTTTAAGGAATAAAACTTCTTTTTCGATTTCTAATAAAATTAATGAAATACTTTAAAATGAAAAAAATAGTTTTGAAAACTCTTTTAATTGATCAAATTAAATAAATGTTTTTAATTAAATTTATTTTCGAATTTGCTTTTATGTTGCTGTCAAAATAAGTATGCTAAACCATTTAGAATAGCTTTAAAATACTTATTTAAAATGGCGGTGAATAAGTAAGTCTACATAAATAAGTTTCAAATAAGTCGTCGTTTAGAATACAGCCTAAGTAACATAAATAGGTGACTTATTTGAAATTTTTTTTCCATAGAAAAATCTAATTTGATTTGACAGTGTCAAATTTTTTTATGTTTGTTTACTAAATGATTTTCAGGAATAAAACTTCTTTTTCGATTCGTAATAAAATTGATGTAATAATTTAAAATGAAAAAAATAGTTTTGAAAACTCTTTTAATTGATCAAATCAAATAAATCGTTTTAATTAAATTTATTTTCCAATTTGCTTTTTGTTGCTGTCAAAATAAGAATGCTAAATCGTTTAGAACAGCTTTTAAATACTTATTTAAAATGGCGGAGAATAAGTAAGTCTACATAAATAAGTTTCAAATAAGTCGTCGTTTAGAAAACAGCCTTAGACTGTTTACTGACCAATAGAAAATGTTGTCGCTTTTTAATTTTTACTGGTTTTGAAGAAATGTAACCACAATTAGGCACCTTCTTACCGCAAACCGCACGGTTACTTATTTAAATCTGTTGTTGAACGTCGAGCTTATAAAAACGTTTGCTTAATCATACAAACACCAAGTTGAAGTCTGATTCGCGTTTTTCCTTTAAAACAGTTTTAGTTAACCAACAACGTTTTTATCTAACCTCGTTTCGAGTATTCGTAGTTCATGCATTCTAACAAATCTGCTCTCAATCCTACTTTCAAAATCATTAAACCCACAAACAAACATTTCTTCACAAAACATAAAACATTAAATTACAATAAAAAATATCAAGTACTAAGTATATCATTGAACTTAATCTCTACTATTTTCTCGTCAAAAACAAATAAAAAAAACAAATTGAGTTTATTTTCTTTAGAAACAACTACTAACTCGCAGAAAAGAGACCGAAGTGTATGTTAAACAGAGAAGCGTGATTATTATATTAAATTTCATTTCTACAAAATCAAATAAGAATATTGACGTGGAGGTTTTTTTCGAAATAAATGCATGTAGGAAAAAAACACGCATGATAAAACGATGTTTTTACGAAGTTACAGTGAATCTGTTTCGTTTTCAATTCGTTTAGATGTTTTATTTTAATTTAAAAAATAAAATTCATATGTTATATATTTTGTGTTTGGTTTTGATATAATAAATTTTCAGTCACCTCTGTTATGTTGCAGAATGATGAAAGAATTTAGAGATTAAATCGTTTATTAAAATTTGCGAATTTATAATCTTTTAAAATCTTTATTTTGATCATCAGAATTTTCTTTACTACTTTACTAATTTTAAGTTTGAATAATAAAATAATATAGGTATACACGATACACCTTATACAACAACACTGTTGACTTCGTAGAACAATCTAATATTTTTGCACCTGAACGGAGTATGTATTGAATTCACGAAACATTCAAAGACTACTAAATACACACACTACACTGAAAAAAATTTTAGTCACTATAACTTCTTTGATGAGCCAACTAAACGTTCATCTATCTTTCCTTTAACAACAAAAAATTTGGACAAAACAACAGAACGCGGCACCATCTCCTAATTTTTATACAGATCAAGTAGCTTTAGCGAAAGGGGAGAAACTTCTTCAAATAGCCTTTATCGATCCGTATAGATAGACTATAGAAGCTGTAAAGAGACTAAGAAACGGTGGAAACTATAGTTTTGTTAAGACTGTAAGCGTTTTAAAAAAATCCAGTTCGCTTTAATTAGCTAGCGGTTATATCCGCTGACCAGGAATTTATAGTTTAATATTTAATATAAACGGAACCGAGGAGTGTTTAAAATAATACAAACAGAAGTGATGGGGTTTGAATAAAAATTTATGAATAATTTACTCATTCAGATAAATCAAAAAGGAAGCTCGAAACGGCAGCGTCGCTGAATATTTCAGAGACATATTCTACCATATACTGTTCCTTATTTTAAAACCGAACCATATATAAAGGGGCTGAAATCTCAAAGTTTTCAAGACTGCGGTTTGAGCTAAGGATTTTTACGTAGTTTTCGGCAAATAGGTTTTCATGATGACATTGTTTTTAGTATTGGGCGGATATGTATATTAAAGATAAAACTCTTTGCAAAAGTACAACAATTTAATTTCTGTTTAGAACTAAACTAACTGTAACGATCGCAATAATCGCGAAACAATAATAAAACCAAATTCATCTTCGTTTTCAATTCAATAAAAATGCATTTCATTAGTTTCCGTTCATTTTTTACATTAATAATAATTTTAAAATTTTCTAAAACTTAACTGCTAGTTAAATTTTGAATATACTATAAAAAGCAAACGAACGTACTAAATTTTTATTTCCAATGCTAATGAACAGACGTCGTTGTTAATCATTTGCTGAATTTCGAATATTACACGATTGATTAGAAGATGTCAAAGGCAAAATCACATTTTTGCAATTTTCAATTCAAAAAAAATTATTCATTCCGGTTTTGATTTTAAACAAGAACACATCTAGTCAAAAGTAAAAATAGTAAGAAAATTATTAAAAACGATTAAAAGTGTAATACGGATATATGTTATATCCTTTATCTAATATGATTATTGGCTTTTTATAGCTTTGCAAGAAAAAAATAATAAAATTGATTGCTTTAAAAACAAACACCGAGTGTATATAATTAAATTAAATTTGTCATGTGATTGTTGTTTTATAATTGAATTCTACGCTGATGGGCATATAAAGTTTGATATTAACAATATTTTTAGTAATAAAACTTTATTATATTGTTACGACATAAAAATTTGTTAACAAAATAATGTCATTCAAATTAGTAACAAAAGAAAGTGAAATTAAAAATACGAAATCAATTTTTTCCTAGTAAATTGATTAAAAAGCGATTGAAAGTAAAATTAAACAAAATAAATGACGTGTCAGATATATGGTTGACACGGCCATACTGGAAGTATTTTGGGGTCCGTGAATGTCCCAGTGGATTGTGGAAACAAAATTTTTTCTTTGAAATATTTGAGCAACCTAATTTGATGAACGATCTGCTGACCTAAGAGGACTTCAATCAACTCCATCAGAAGAATATGCAAGTAATTTTTTTTATATATATATATATTAATATTAATACATATGTAATTTTTGTTAAATGAAGGATTAGATTTGTTTAACATAAGAGATTTCCGAATCCAGGATTCGCTGGGGACAAATTTTTAGTACCAAAGGTCCAAGTTAATACGTGAGCCCGAAACAGGGAGTTAAAACGTAGCGCCGAACAAAACGGGACCCTTCAGGTTTTTTTGCTTTGTAGTATAACCGAAATTACGGTTAATTTGTGATATAATGTTGATTTATAGAACCAGTTCTGGCTGAGTTATTTATTATTTTTATTGCTGGGCGTTGGCAAGCCGGTTTTTTTGGTAATAATATTTTTGGAACATCATATATTATTGTTTTTGAAAATAAAAATTGGTTATATAAATTTTTTGGATAACCAGTATTGGTTTTTTTTGTGGTTATATAAATTTGTGGGAAACCAGTTATCGTTTTGGTTTTGATTAGGAAATTACATATTTTGAATTTTGATAAGAATGTATACAATTATGAGGGGTCAGGGGTTGATAAGGAGGCCCCTGTTCCTCATTGTATAATTAGTTAAGACTAATAATTTTTTTAATTTTGAAAAAAACCGTTTTGGGACAGCAATTTTTTTGGAGATTGTTTTTTTGTGCTGTCATCTGCTTTTAGTAATACTAATTGTTTTTTTATTTGGAAAAAAGAAAACCGTTTTGGGGAAGCAGTTTTTTTTTGAAATTTTTTTATGCTACCATGTACATATTGTACATATAATTGTTTATATATTGTACATATTTTTGGATGATGCAATTAATTTATATATGAAATTAATTGTATGTTTTTTTGATTATGGTTAGATTTAGTAAGTGTTTAGCTGGTTTTTTTCAATGCACTCATACGCGATCCCCATATTCGTCATTGGTTTAATGTGAGTTACAATTTCGAGGTATCGATTTATGTATTATTCACACTATAGAATGGATGTCAATAGAACATGTCTCATTACAGTTCTATAAACTTTTGAACTTGTACGGAAATGTTGAAATATTTTTATTTTGGCTAATATAATGTTCATTTTTGGCCAAAACGACTTCTATTGCAGTACGCCTTATTAGATTTTATGATTTGTACATGAATTATTTTGTGTATCTCATATATATATACAAAATAATTTATGTCAAACCTGAAAGTCTAGGTAGGTTTCCTATTGCAACACAATTCGTTTGGCGAAAGAATTTTTTGTGGTTAAGTCATGTTTTTATGAGTTTTAGGATGTTATTGACGTAATAAAGGTTAACATTGACCAAACAGTTTTTCAACAATTTTATATAAGTTTAAATCTTTCGTCACTACTATCAAAGTATTATTGGTCTATGTTTATGGAAGTACATTGAAAATAATTAATTCCCATTAGCTTTATAGAGTGAGCCGGATCCAGATCAATATCTTCACATTTGTCATCATATTGATCCGCTGACGTAGGTATACATATCTCGTATGAGTCCATTTTAGTTACCATTTTTAAAATTATTTTTATTGCGATTAATTTAAAAAGTGGGATGGGTATGGAAGTAATTATTTTTAGCTAACATTTGTTTTTGTTGTTTGTTTTGAATACAATAAGTAAAGCGAAAAATTTGGCCTGAACAAATATATTAGAGGTAATAACCTAAAAATTAGTAAGCTTAGTTTTGAATTTAAAATAATCGTAATTTTTTTTTAAATTACCAATTTATTATTTAGTCTGAAGATTAAATTTAATTAATTTCATGTAAAACTTTATTAACACATATTATGTATTTCATGTTTCGATTTAGCATTTTTAAATAAGAAATTATTTAGATTATGGATAAGTTATATAGTATTTAGGTTTATTGATTCACTTTTCCCAGTGGTAGGCCTAAAAAGCCATCCATAGAGCTTCACTCTTTAACATTGATGTCGTTCTTAGATCGCCTATGGCCATCGGGGTTATGCGATCGAAGAACATTGGTTTCTTCTCTTCATTCGGCGAGGAAGTCCTCAGGGACGAGGAGTGGTGTTGCTGTGTTTGTACTTAGGTGCAAACCAGTAGTACCATTCTTTGCTCAGAGGCTTCTTCGGTGTAATGAAGAGAAGAACCAATTGTACTTTTGCTTTCAGGATCAGAGGCTTCACCTCATACAAATTCAAAAACTTACCATTTTTCCATTTAGCTTTACAATAGACAGTTTTTCATTTTAGTTTGGGTTTTGAAGTCTGGTGCTCGGGAGCGTTCTTCAACTTTCGCATTAGGTTTAGGTGTAATTTATTTGTAGATTAAACAAGCACAACTGGGTCAGTAGAAATGGACCTAGTGTCTAATCGTGACAGTTGTGATTGTTTTATTAGGTTGGGGAGAATCTGTTCTGTAGAATCTGGTCGTTAGGGGCTTTTCTAGTCAGTTCTCACATGTATTGTTGGAGTGGGCTCGCGAACGCGATATTTCAAATTTAAATGAAATGGATATTGTAACCATACTTACTTTTTAAATTGTCTCCAGACGAATCTTGACTTTGGGAATCTCTTATCTAATTATTAAATAAAAATAAAATAAATCAAACAAATTTTTCAAAAAACTAAATAAATATTTTTTATTAAATAAATAATTTTTCTTTAATTTAAGTTAATTTTAGGTAACTAAATAAATAAATTTTTTTTAAATAAGCAAGACATCAAGATATAAATAAATATCTATTATTTTTTTAAAAAAATTAAATAAATATTTTGAGTTAAGAGGACCACCCAATAAATAAACATCTTTAAATATTTTTTTTCAAATTTTAAAATAAATAAATATTTTTTCCATAGGGGTGTGTCGTCAATAAATAATTTTAGGTATATAATTAATTCTGAAATTTCAGCATATCTGAAATTAAAATAAATAAATTATACTTTTATATATACAATATTTTAGGAATTTTTGTACAGATTCAGCAAGGATTAACTACGACGGTCTTTCCTTTGGTTCCTTTACGAAGTTTGTTTTTTTTTACAAAAATTTTCTGTTTTTTTTGGGGCGTTCGTTGGTTTTTTGTCGTTTTGCGTTTTTTATTGTTTACACTTTTACAGCATACTAGCTACATTTTTTGTTGTTGAGATTGGTTTTATTATCGTTTTTTTATTGTGAATTCTGGATTCTATAAATTTTACCATCAAAATGTCAAGTCACATTGGCGTGGACCATCCGTTCTATGGTTTGGAATCCGGTGAACTGCAGATCGAGTGTCTGGTTCGGGGTGTGGATTTTAGGGGGGTCAATTGGGCAGAGGAACTGCGAAACCACGTAAATCATGGTGCAGTTCCAGTAACGGTATCTCATGCGAGAGACTTGGTAGCTGAGTCTCAAACGGTGGTGCAGGCAGCACAAGTTGTTTTAGATCAGGTACGTCGACTTCAACCACCGGTTAATCAGATCTTCTTAGATGGTTTGGCGAATCGTGTGTTGCATTATACAGGTAGGATGAATAGGTTGGGTCCTCGCAATGACTTGCAAGAAGCCCGCACCTACGCTATCTCGCAATTGTCACGCGCTTGGGATATAATAGGATCACTGTCAACACGTCCAATTATACAAAATAAACCAGGAGTATCATCTGCTCCATCTGCTTCACCTGCTTTTCGACCAGGTGAGAGATCCACACCGATCCCAGTACAGCCAATAACTGAGACAATAAATAGTCTGAATCGTACAGACCATCAACAACAGAGACGGTCGGAACAATTACCACCGGCTTATTTTCAACAATCAGGTTTAAGAGCGGAGGACTTCGCATTACCACAACTGGGTTCAACGTTCCAAGCTGGACAAATGTACATCAATCCGGCATTGGTACAGCAGCCTCTGAATTATCAACCGATACCACAGGAGCAGTTACAACAATTTCAAACAAATTATCCACAAGCTCCATTAACAGCACCACCACCATACAACCCACTTCCTCAGGTATCTCGTGTCGCGGCTCCAGCATTGTCACCGGGAGCATACCGAGAGGTACGTAGGAACAATTTGAGTCGTTATGACTCAAATTGGGTTCCGAACTTCACAGGGGATGGTCACTCCCCTGATGTTCATGAGTTTATTCATCGAGTGGAGGCGGCTGCAAGGAGGGACCGTGTGTCCTGGGACGACCTGAGGTCGATCGTTCCACGGTACCTCAAGGCAGCTGCCGATAGATATTATTTGAATTTAACTCATGAATATGAGGAAGTGACCTACTCAGTGCTTAGGGAAGGACTCCTACGCACCTTCGGTACGCTCACCGATGATAAAGCGGTATTACGTGTTCTTTTGAACCGTAAACAGAAAGTCAAAGAGAGCGTTTATGAGTATTTAGTTGAAGTGGGTTCGTTAAATCGGAGATTAGTTCGACCATTTGCTGCAGCTGAATTATTAGAAATCGCTAGGGAAGGACTGAGTGTAGAACTGAAAAACGCTACACTTGCAGCAACAATTACAACTATGGACGAGCTTCGGACATTGTGTCAGAAGTTCGAACGTTTGTGGTCTACACCAGTCCCAACCAGAATGTCAAACTTAAGGATTAGCGAACTACAGCAAGTGGACGACTATGAATCAGAAATAGATCCAGAACAAGATGGATATATTGAAGCTGTGGATACACAACCTAGAAGAATTCTGCAACGACCTGCGATATCATCTGGTAATACTAATCAACCTGGTCCATCAATGTCCAGACAACCAATTGTCTGTTTTAGATGCGGGGTAAATGGACATCGAGCTCCTGATTGTTCTAAAAACAGAATAAAACTGTATTGCTGGAAGTGCAACAAACCTGACGTAATTTATGCAAATTGTTCTTATTGTCACCCGTCGGTAAACTTCCGTCCGAGAGTACATGCTTCGGGGATGGTACCCTCGGTTCAACATCAAATGAGCCCGAAGAAAACGACGAGAGATGTAGCAACGCAGGACGATCGATCACCACTCAGGAAACCAGAATAAAATCACCCAGTACATTTAATTTCCCATCATTACATCACACATATTTTAGACGTCTGGAACGTAACATCAGATATTGGAGGGTGAGGAAATTATTTCGTAAAGCTTGTATTTCATCTATCCTTTCAGAAACAAAGGATCCTCGGCCGCGATTAACAATTAAGGTTTTGGACAAACATATCTCCGGATTATTGGATAGTGGAGCTTCCATCACAATACTTGGAAGAAATTCCTTGGAATTATTGGAATCATCAGGTACAACCTACTGTAAATACACTTCGTGTATTCGTACGGCGGATGGTACTGCAAATAAAATTTTGGGTTACATAGAAATTCCAATAACTGTGAATGGCTCCACTAAACCAATGCGGTTCCATATAGTCCCTGGATTACGAGAAGAGCTCTACCTGGGCATAGATTTCTGGGAGAAATTCGGTATTGTTCCTTCTTTTGTTAGTGAACTGACTCGCACAGAGCTACAAACTTTTAATACACATAACCTCACCACTGATCAGCAACATGAACTGGATATGATCAAGGATTCTTTCCCGTCATTTGAAGTGTCTGGACTCGGAAAGACTTCTTTGGTTGAACATGTCATCGATGTTGGTGATAGTGCACCTGTTAAACAGAGACACTATCCCACATCGCCGGCTGTTCAACTAAAGGTCTATGCCGAACTTGACCGAATGCTTCAAATGGGCGTGATCGAAGAGTCTAACAGTTCTTGGTGCTCGCCAGTGGTTTTGGTACAAAAAGAATCTGGTAAAAACAGATTATGTATTGATAGCCGTCGTGTCAATTCACTAACGAAAAAGGACGCTTACCCACTTCCCTTGATTGATGGCTTACTAGGTCGTCTAAATAGCACAAAGTACATTTCAAGTATTGATCTCAAAGATGCTTTCTGGCAGATTCCTCTGGCAGAAGCATCTAGAGACAAGACAGCCTTCACAGTGCCTGGTCGTCCATTGTATCAATTCCGGGTTATGCCCTTCGGATTGTGCAATGCTCCCCAGACAATGTGTCGGCTAATGCACAAAGTGATACCACATCAATATCACGAAAATGTCTTTGTTTATTTAGATGATCTATTGGTAGTCTCTTCCACGTTCCAGGAACATATGGAATTGCTGTCCAAAGTCTCTTCATTGTTAAGAGCGGCTGGGTTAACAATAAACCTCAAGAAAAGTAAATTTGTTCTGAGAGAGGTGAAATACTTAGGATTTTTGGTTGGTGAAGATGGTCTTCGAACAGACCCTGACAAGGTAAGAGCTGTTGCTGAGTATCCAGCTCCGTCAACAGTGAAACAAATACGGAGATTATTGGGAATGGCTGGTTGGTACCAACGTTTCATACCAAATTATGCAAGCGTGGTATCACCGATTACGGATTTATTAAAGAAAAGTTCTGGGAAATTGAAATGGACATTAGAAGCTCAAGCTGCTTTCGAAAATTTAAAACGATTGCTGACTACAGCACCAGTTCTAATAAACCCTGACTATAATAAAGAGTTCTTTATTAGATGCGATGCGAGTCTGACAGGGATAGGTAGTGTGTTGTATCAGGTTGATACTGACGGACAAGAGTGTCCGATAGCCTTCATGTCGAAAAAACTTAATAAAGCTCAACGAAACTATTCTGTTTCTGAGCTTGAATGTCTTGCGGCAATTCTGAGTGTGAAGAAATTCAGGGGCTATGTTGAAGGTCACCGATTTACAATTGTGACTGATCACTCAAGTCTGAAGTGGCTTATGTCACAGAAGGACTTGAGTGGCCGTCTGGCTAGGTGGAGCCTAAAACTCCAACATATGGATTTTACCATTATCCACCAAAAAGGTACCCAAAATATAGTCCCTGATGCTCTATCTCGTCTTTATGACGATACACACGAGGAATTGACGGAAGCATTAACACATCACATCAGTGAAATTAAAATCGACAATGAAGGTTATCGGCACAAGGAATATACGGATATGATAGCTAAAGTTCAATCATCACCCAAGGACTTTCCATCTGTTAAAGTCGTGGATGATAAGCTATACATACGTATTGAGCCAAGATCTGATGCAATACCCAACGATGTTCCTGTGTGGAAACTCTGGGTACCAAAACCGATGACTTCAAACATGATTCAGAAACATCATGATGATAGTACTGCTGCTCATGGAGGTGTTAAAAAGACTTTAGAATTACTTCGACGTCTTTATTATTGGCCGGGCATGGCGTCACAGGTACACAACTATGTTGTGTCCTGCGACACATGTAAACAAACAAAAGCCACGAATCAGATATTGCGTCCTCCGATGCAATATCAATTCGAAACAGCACGTCCATGGCAGAGAGTCTATATAGATTTTTTGGGACCGTATCCTCGTTCTACACTTGGGAATACGGTGTTATTGATAGTTCTGGATCATGCTACGAAGTTTGTACTACTGAAACCACTTAGAAACGCAACTTCACCGAAGGTGAATGCTTTTCTAAGGAATGAAGTGTTTCTTACATATGGGGTACCAGAGTTTCTACACAGTGACAATGGCAAACAGTTCACTAGTAGGAACTTTCAAAGTCTTTTGTCAGATTTCGGCATTAAACACATTAGGACCGGTGTCTATAGTCCTCAAAGTAACGCGTCAGAGCGGGTCAATAGGTCAGTTCTAGCAGCAATTCGAGCGTTCATTAAAGGTCAACACACCAAGTGGGATTCACAAATTGGTGAAATCGCATATGCACTGCGGGCTGCAGTACATTCAGCTACCAAGTACTCACCGTACTATTTATTATTTGGTCAACATCCAGTTTCGGATGGGAATACTTACCAATTGTTGAGATCACTACATCAGCTTGGTGAAGATGCTGGTGAGGAAATGGAACGCACTGATCATTTGACTCTGCTTAGGAACCGGGTTCAGAAAAATTTAAAAGCAGCTTTCAAAAAATCGCAACATCAATACAACCTGCGATCTAAACTACGGACTTTTCAACCACAACAACGTGTGTTTGTACGGCAACATCATTTGAGTGACGCTACCAAAAAGTTCTCGGCAAAATTGGCTCCAAAGTTCTTACCTGCAATGATTAAGACTAAGATTGGAAATGTACTCTACGAGTGCATAGATATGAGCGGTAAGAATCTTGGAGTCCATCACGCGAAAGACATCAGGGAATGATGTCTTTTCGTTAGGTAGGGTTGTTCCTCTGGCTGATTGTCGTCTCTGGGGTTCACATCTTCAGGTCATACTTACTGGTTGTATCGGGGTGTCCATGGTGCTGACGTTCGGATGGATGGTCGGTCTCAATACTCAGTGAAGTTCTTAAGGACTTCATGAGTGTTGGAACCGGTCATCGGTCTTGACGCCAGTGACGGTGGGTATCTCGATCCCAGATACAGTTTAATAGGTGGAAGTAGTTCGGCGGTTTTCTGTCATGGAGGGGATGGCGACGTTTTTGTGATTTCAAGAGTAAAAATCTTGGTTTCTACCTTGAATTCATGGTGTAACGATCGCAATAATCGCGAAACAATAATAAAACCAAATTCATCTTCGTTTTCAATTCAATAAAAATGCATTTCATTAGTTTCCGTTCATTTTTTACATTAATAATAATTTTAAAATTTTCTAAAACTTAACTGCTAGTTAAATTTTGAATATACTATAAAAAGCAAACGAACGTACTAAATTTTTATTTCCAATGCTAATGAACAGACGTCGTTGTTAATCATTTGCTGAATTTCGAATATTACACGATTGATTAGAAGATGTCAAAGGCAAAATCACATTTTTGCAATTTTCAATTCAAAAAAAATTATTCATTCCGGTTTTGATTTTAAACAAGAACACATCTAGTCAAAAGTAAAAATAGTAAGAAAATTATTAAAAACGATTAAAAGTGTAATACGGATATATGTTATATCCTTTATCTAATATGATTATTGGCTTTTTATAGCTTTGCAAGAAAAAAATAATAAAATTGATTGCTTTAAAAACAAACACCGAGTGTATATAATTAAATTAAATTTGTCATGTGATTGTTGTTTTATAATTGAATTCTACGCTGATGGGCATATAAAGTTTGATATTAACAATATTTTTAGTAATAAAACTTTATTATATTGTTACGACATAAAAATTTGTTAACAAAATAATGTCATTCAAATTAGTAACAAAAGAAAGTGAAATTAAAAATACGAAATCAATTTTTTCCTAGTAAATTGATTAAAAAGCGATTGAAAGTAAAATTAAACAAAATAAATGACGTGTCAGATATATGGTTGACACGGCCATACTGGAAGTATTTTGGGGTCCGTGAATGTCCCAGTGGATTGTGGAAACAAAATTTTTTCTTTGAAATATTTGAGCAACCTAATTTGATGAACGATCTGCTGACCTAAGAGGACTTCAATCAACTCCATCAGAAGAATATGCAAGTAATTTTTTTTATATATATATATATATTAATATTAATACATATGTAATTTTTGTTAAATGAAGGATTAGATTTGTTTAACATAAGAGATTTCCGAATCCAGGATTCGCTGGGGACAAATTTTTAGTACCAAAGGTCCAAGTTAATATAACACGAAACAACAACGAGTTGCGGCGAAATTATAACAGATCGTAAATTAACATATTAAAAGAAATGAACCCAAACGAGGATGCACTCAGCAAACTTCTCAAAAACTTCTACATTTAGCGTTTAACAATTTCATCATTCAAAAAAACTGCACAAACACATAATATTTTCTTTTAGTTCAGAAAACTTCTCAGAATACTTCTTCATTTAGGTAACTGCTTCTGTTTAATAATTACTAGTTGATATTTTCTATCCCTTAATTGGTCGTATTTTCCCAGAAAATATCTCCCTTTAGCGTAAATACTTAATTCTTTTTGATAATTACAACTTGTGTGGAAAAATGACATTTATATGACACGACCTGATATTTTATAACCCAACTGTTCCTATAAGTCCAAAAAACTTAGCAGAAAGCCTCAATTTCAACCCACATCTTGTTCAGATTCAGCCGTCCGGGATGTCTCAGCTGAGTCATAAGAGCATCGAAAGAGGTGTAGTGTTCTCAGAACCATTAAATATTAAACTCTTTTCGTCTTTCAGACCACCTCAAATATACATCAAGCCGAAGTACTCGCGATAAATAAAGTCTTGGTATGGTTAAACCATATAATGTAGCATCGGACCAACTAGGGATATCAGCATCTATGGGAACAGCAAAGCGGCATTGATGTCTCTGGATGCAGTAATAACTATGTCAAAATTGACACTAACCTGTCAAAACGTTGAATAACCATTTGGAACTTCCGCGGAGTCGAGCGCCCAGAGAAAATTCCGACCAGCCTCAGCCATTGAGTTCGGCTCTAACTCATTATCCCATTACAAATGATGAATTGCACGCCTCAAGTCTTAAAACTCAACGGAATCAAAAGTGCAAAAAAAGGGACTCTGACGAATCCTGAATCCATAAGTCAGAGGAACCAAAACCACCACCACCACATCAAATACGGTTAATAATCTTAAAAAAATGTTGCCTACCCTCTAACTCTCAAACTACTAGCCATATCTAACTCTCAAACCACTAGCCATAGCATAGTGCACTAATTTAAAACTAACATTCAGGTAAATGAATCGTTTATTAAACTTGAGATGAATAGATTATTGAGATTAAAATTGATTGATTAAAATTGAGATACATGAATCGTTGCACTGGCACATCCCGTAATTGGTGAAATTAATATAAGTGAATTGCGGGTTAAAATTTTAGACGAACAAATCGTTGCACCGCAATTAATATCGTTGTACCATTTCAAAAGTAAATATATATTTGATTTAAAAATAACCAATCCTTGGAGCACTTTCAATGATATGACTTTTTTTTTAAATTTGACTTTTTTCAAAACATTCCTGCCCGATTCCTTACGGCTTACATTTAACGCCAAATGTTGTACCATTTGTTAAATTAACTAAACACCACAATTTTTTATTTGTTTGGAAAAATATAAATTTCACTTTTTTTCGCACAATAACAAAAATATAGTAGATTGTATTACTAGTGCGAATGTGTTTTTCAAACAAGAGTTGAATTCGCGTTTGGAAAAAGCATTCGCACTAGTAATACACACTATTTTTTGTAACAAGTGCGTAAAATTTATAAATATTTATTTAATTGTTCATTTAATCATTTATTTAACAAAGTTATAACAAATTTAAGCTTTTTAAATAATTAAAGTGCGCCATCTTCGTTGTAATAGTTGTAAATTATACTAGCTCGAAAATATAAACATAAGAATCCAACTAAAACAACATATAGTAATCCAACTAAGCTGTCAAAATTATAAACTTTGAAAACTAAATAAATTGTTTTTTCTTGCAATTCAAATGATGCAATGTGTTTAAGTTGTTTTTACTATATATGGTAAGTTATTTAAATTATTATTTTGATATTTTAGTGCTATAAAAATATTAAATATAGATAGGTATATGGATAGATTTAACTACAAATCTCACATCCAGGCGGCGTACGTGCCCAGGCTTACAAAATATTTTGTGGTCATCTGTGCGGAAAAGTAATTTTTTCTTTTATTCTATTCTAGTACAAAATTGAATATTTTTTACGCATGTGTTACGAAAAAATATTTCTGATTTATGAACAAACTTATCCCTTTAACTATATAACACCAACGTTAAATATCAATTTTTAACTTAAAAAAAACTGTGGCGATGCCATATTAAAAAATAAAATAAATAACAATAAAATAACAATATTTTATATATTCTCACCACTATTTACTATGAATTTATTCTCCTTCATTAATTCCGATCGACTGTCATTAATAGTGATAATTATCGATATATCGAATAACGATAACGGAGTGATAATATATCGATAATATCGATATATCGATACATCGATATTATCGATATATCAATATTATCGATAATGTTGATATATCGATGTATCGATATATTGATATATCAATATTCCGATATATCGATATATTGATATATCGATACATCGGTTTTATAAATATTTTTTGCATCGATATTTTTGCTGTATACACTTTATTTAAAATATTTTGCGTTACATAATGCCCTCCATTATTTCAATATTATTATTGTATAATACTGTCTAGTGTCTACTATTTTTTAAATAAATAATATTATATTATAAATAAATTTTAAAAATATATAAACATATCAATCCGGCTACAGACGATTTCAAAATTTTCAAGAACATAGTCATCCACCAGTGGCGTTTTCTCTGGGTGTTCTAGTCGTTCGCCGAACGACTTGAGAAATCCATAAAATATTCAAAATGGCTAACTAAAATAAATTCAGCTTTTAATATTAAAAAAGAAAGAAATACTTTTCTTGCAATAAATGAAACAAATGTTCATATTTTAATAAGCAAATAGAAAAAAAATACAATTGTTTGTGTAAGCCATAACATATTTAATCTACACTGCATAATACACAACAAAGAATAATTTCCCCTCAAATTCATGTTCATTAGATTTATGAACAGAAAAGCAACCGAACCCAATTCCTTGTCTCGCATATATAATTCATATACGCAGCTTAAATGAAGCAAAAAGGAGAATAACTTTTTTATATAGAATAAATGCATTCAAAATGTTCGTAATTTTTACAGAACCCAATAATATTCAATGTATACATGTTTTTATATTTTATATTTAACACTACATACGCATTAAATATTCACTTACAATACACAATAGCAAGAAAACAAATGGAATGAAGTAAATACTAAAGATGTATTTGTTTTAAAATAATCGTTTTATGTTCGTTTAAAAATCAGAACATGGTACGTAATACGTTTTACATTGATTTTAACTGTGTTCGATTTGACTGAAGCAATTGATACAACTGAAAAATTGAATGCAATTGTTGTTGGCTATTCAGTTGTTTCAGTCAAATAAAGGCAGAAGAAAAATAAATGGATATTTGTGTACTTTAGGTTCAAAAACGATCTATTCCACTTTACGAGTTTTCAAGATAAATGAAAAAAACTTTTTATTTTGAAATAATTTACAAACTCGGTGATTTTATTGTTTAATTGGTTTCTTTAGGGATTTTCCATTAATTTGTTTGAAGTTTAAAATAAAGTAGGTAGTCAAGTTAAGCTGGTATATTAGAAAACATTTTGGAATAGAGACGTTTTGAAACTTACACAATGGAATAAGTTCGTTTATAACTTATTACTATTGGAAAATGTATTTTTTCAAACTTACATTTTGAAATACTATCGTATTGATTGATAATTTGGTTTTCTGCCAAACCGCCGACTTTTCTAATTTCGAAACCAAGAATATTTTACAACGTTGGTTGATTTTAGATAATGCAATAAAACAAAATATTGATTTTTGATATATCTGTATTATAGATGTTATATCTTTTTTAAAATAAATAATAATGAAAAACTATATATGACTATATATGATAAACGAAAGGCATTTAGCGGCACTCTCATGGTGGCATTTTTGGACCTTGTTTGACCCAAAAATATTTTCTGGAAATGTTGTGGCAAGCAATCTCTTGGATAACTTCGACAACTGGCTATAAACGGGTATCGGTTAAGAGGCTAGAGCCTTAACACTGTTCAAATCAAAGTGTTATAACGGCTGTTTAGGACGTAAATTTCTATCATTTTTCAAAAAACCAGATAACTGAAATAAAAAGCTTTTTAGCTATCTGCAATCAACAATGTACAGGTACAACGAAATTTTGCGGTACTTTCACTGTCGTATTTTTTAACCTACACCAAAAACATTTTCTGGAAATATTGGGGCAAATAATCTCTTACTGGCCGTACAACTGACCAAATCCGGTTACCAGTTAAGGGGCTCGAGCTTTAAAGCTGTATAAATCAAAGCATTATAACGCCTGTTTGGGACAAAATTTTGAAACAAAATTGCTGGATATTAAATATTTGAGTATACTTCTATTCTTGTTTGAAAATGCTAAACATCTGCAGTGAAGGGCTCCAAAGTAATCGGTTCCAACAAAAACCAACACCACCAAAAGTTTTCATCAGTTTTTCTTCACGTAAGAACTTGGAAATGGTCGAAAAATCTCAAATGACGGTAAAAATGAAAAATTTTTAATTATTGCAAATGAATGAACACAAAAATTGGTTTTTTCCTGAAACAATGAATAATATGATATGTCTTTGTTGATTTTAAGAAGCTGACGTTCTGAAAGAAGCTGAAAGAAGAAAACGTTTCTAAGTTGCATAGTTGTACGTTTCCTCATAATTAATTTTATTTGTAAAGTTTGTTTGATAATTCTGTTTGTAATTAGTGTGTTTACGTAAACTAATCTGATTAATCCGATTCTACAAAAATCTGTCTGACAACGAAATCTACCTATTTCTTGCGGATATCCCACCGCTTGAACTTTGCCAGATTGAATTCAATCGGATTCAATCACACACCGCGGCTGTTCGCTGACAAACTGATTAGCATTTACTTACTGGATAATGGATATAAAAACTGATGCAAGCTGCAATAAAAAATCTACCACTTTAAAACAAATATCACGATCGACTGATATTTGAATACGAATATTTTGAAATTAAGGATTTCGGTGCCAAACGCATATTTTGGAATAGGCATGTTATGTTTTTTAAAGACATGATTCTTATTGGAATAGATTGTTTTTGATTGCAAAACAATTGAAATGGAATAGCTTTGTTTTGTTTCAAAAGCTATGACGTAATAGATTGCTTTTGAATCGTAACTGGAATTTGTCACCCAATTTTCTCAGAAATAGATAAACATTTTTAAATTTTTATTTTACTGATATGTTCAGTTTAATGGAAAGAAACGAAATCAATTAATACATAACTCAAAAATTTTAAAAAGTGGAATTGATCGTTTTTGAACCTAAAGGACACATTTAAAATTTTTTTTTAACCGACTTCAAAAGAGAAGGAGGTTTATGTTTAATTTTGAGTTTTTTTTATGTATGTTCACCGATTTCTCAAAAACGGTTTGTTCGATTTGAATGATTTAAATTTTATTCTATTGAGGTAAGTTTCGAGGTGGTCCCATATTTTTTTCTATATCGTGAAAAATACTGTTTTTCAGAAAATCGAGAAAAACTGTATATTTTTATGTATATTCCCCGATTTCTCGAAAACGGCTCATTGTGTTCTATTAAGGTACATTCAGAGGTTGTCCCATATTTTTTTCCATGATGTGGAAAAAACTATATTTTTTATGTATTTTTGCCGATTCCTTCGAAAAAGCTTATTTTATTTGGTTGGTTTGACCTGCGTTATATTGCTATAGATGCCAAGGTAGTCCTAAATAATTTTTCTTGATAGAAAATATTCCGTTTTTTTATAAAAATCGGAAAACCATGATTACTAGATTTTCATCGATGAATACTTTCCGGGATTTTAAGTTATTGCATCAAAAACGCTTTCTGACATGCTTGCTAACAGACATTTGCTTTTATACACTAAAAATTAAAATATAAAAAATCTTTTTAAAAAAAAAATAGAACCGATTTCAGAAAAAAAAACACAAGAGAGTGAAAAATAACTCAATTGTGGCTTAGAGATAAAAATTTTGTTATATCTAACTACAGCCAAAACAATTAAGCCTTTAAACAAAATTATTATATTATAGAAGTTATTTGTTATAATAATTTTTACAATAACTTTTTTAATATAATAACAACTATAATAATTGTAATAATTATAATAACAAATAACTTCTATAATATAATAATTTTGTTTAAACTTTAAAGGCTTAATTTTTTCCCTGTTGTTAGATTATAGATATAACTAAATTTTTGTCTCTAAGCCACAATTGAGTTATTTTTCACTTTCTTGTGTTTTTTTTTTTCTGATGTCGGTTCTATTTTTTTTTTAAAGACTTTTTATTTTATTTTGAAAACGATCAACGTAATATAATTTTTCAACAATGCGAAACTATTACCTCAGAACAGTAATAAATTGTGTTGTTTAGCCAAATATCAATAATTTAAATTGCATGGTGGTAATTTTCTTAAATTTGTAAGAGGATTTAAAAATTATTTTAATACAAAGACATGGAAGAGACGTTTTGCATCATTAACGATTTGAAGGCAATATCTTTTGCTGGGCGAACTATAGATGAAAAGAAATGTATATTACGAAATGGAAAGCCTGTACCGGAATTACCAAATATGGAAACCAAATGCACTTCAAAGCGACAAACATTCACTCGGCGTTTAATAATTTCCAGTTATAAGTCACCTGAATGGTTGACAGGCAGCTTACTTTTGAATAAACTGTTTTACTGGCCTTATGTATTGTTTTACAAAACAGTTAGAAAAGTCTGTTTGGAATTTTGACGGGTTTTCGAATTTCATTTAAGCATTGGGATACAAAAGCATGGAAAAAGTAGAACTTAGATTACGAATATGTAGGCATTTAAAACATTGTGGACTATAAGATTAGATTTAATTTTAGATGAGCAAAGTCATATATCAAGACAAAATTACAATGAACTGATCAGACGCAACAGAAATTTGTTAAAGATCTTAATAAATATTGTTTGTTCATTGTGTAAACTCGCATTTAGAGGCCATGACGAAGACACGAAACATTATAACTATATACAATACACATACTATAAATACATACATATTATAACTACATAACTACATTCAACAAAAACGAACACCTTAAAGAAATATTCAGGAAACGCCACTGTCATCCACGTATAGCTTTGTAAATATTTTATAAGCTGGTTGTTTTGAAAACCCAAAATAATTGTTTTTTCTTGGAAGTCAGATGATTTTGGGTTGTGTTTAAGTTGTTTGTACTATATGAGAGACGTTGCCATAAACGTGAAAAAAGATCTAAAAAAAGTCGCAGATTGGGGTGACCAAAACCTAATCAGTTTCAATTCTACCAAAACACAGCTGTTGATTGTTTCCAGATCAAAGACCGAGTTCCCCAAAGCTATTTGATTCAGTGTGTGTGATGAACCAATGGGTGAATGTAAAAACATTCGTTTATAGGGTGTCACAGTTTCAAATG
>OY856186.1:282310360-282397633 GCA_963693315.1 Diogma glabrata
ATTTTTCGCTTTATAATAAAAAGAGAACTTCAATAAATCGTTGACAAGGAAACGTGGTAATCTATATCCATTAAAATGTTGGCTCAAGTTTCAAAATTATTCTGGCTTAAATATAAATGAAGGTATATAGTATACTTCAAAAGTTTAAACTTACATTCACAAATGCCTGCTATTCGCAAGGCGTTAAATATATTATCAAAAATAGAAACACGATTGCAAACCGTTATGGCCAATTATTCTTTGTAGTTGAAATATTCTATAGAGATTTTTTTCAAATTTTATTGAATTTAATAATGTGTTCTTTTCGGCTGTACCCAACAAGTTCCAACACCGAATTATCGAATTTTGTATTCCTTTGGAATGAATTTCAATACAAAAAAAATTATTCGGTGTTGGAACTGTACTGAAATTTGTTCGGTACAAGCCGAAAAGAATACACTATAAGATTCGAAATTTAAAGTTCATATAAATAAAAATAAATAACTAAATAAGATGGGGCTCCTTGCCTCACCCTTCCAGTACAATACTGTCCAAAACCTTTAAGCACTACTGAAAATACACTATAGTAAAATAAACTTATGTAGGTAGAGTAAAACTCTGATTATCTGGTGTTAGAAATCTTTTTTCTTGGACTACCGTATGCGTTAATTGGCACACATGTTAAATAAAATATGGATTAGATTGTTAATATTGTTCGAGACAAAAAGTGAACCCTGACAAAATTAAAATTTTACATTTGATCTTTGAATTCAGACATTTTTTAGGAGCGCCGAATTAAATTGGTCGTTTCTTCTCTATAATGTGTTTCTTCTCATATAGATTTGGACATCTTAAAAAGTTTGTTCATTAAGTACCGCCAAAGTGATATAGATCTTGCCTAATAATGGATGCTGATGCGAAACGATTTTAAGAGGATTGAGTTACTGGACCAAATATTTTTCCGCTGTAAGAAGCATATAGTTTGCCAGGCAAATGGCAAAAACACCACCATCAATCGACTTTAATAGTTCTTCAATCTTATGTCAATGACATATTTATTGCAGTGGTTGCCTGGGCGGCCCAGAGCTAAAGTAAAATGTTTAACTTTGGCAAGTGGCTGAAACAAATTAAGGTTAACGTTATTGTGCAATTATTTTCTCGATTTAGTTTCATTATTATATTATTTATTGTTTTTTCCAAATTGTTTACAATACTACAAATTGTTAATATAATAATTTAGATAACACTATTATTCGATTTTAGTTTTACTTAGCAATGTAAGTTGGAAAAAATAAGAGCATATTTTAGTCGTTAAAAACGACTTGAGTTATGTGCCCTTTCTCATCAAACAGATTGTTTTAACCCGATGTTTAAAAAAATCTATATAAGCTCAAAAATAATTAAAACATGTGGCGTGGGGATTAAGCTACATGATAAGATTTGAGAAAAATTTTAAGATAATATTCTTTATAAATGTAAAAATATAGAAAGCTATTTTTAAAAGCAATAATTAAATAACGAATGAACTAAACAACTAATTTATAAGTCTAATAATATATAATATACAACAAACCAATACAATAAATTAAATAACATAAATTAATAACAATTATTTAGCCAACTGTTTAGAAATAAATACAAAACTTAAACAAACGAACACAGATCATCATATTATAACCTTGAACAACTCTTCAATTTTGGTTAGATCAAAGATAAAAAGCCATGACTTTACCTGCTTAAGAAACGTAGACAAAGAGAGCGAGCCATGACGAATATCGGACGGTAATTGATTAAATATGCTAGGGGCTATTACAGTAAAGAATCTTCTGAAATGAGTAGTTCTAAATCGCAGAACATTAGCAAGTTGCTGAGACCGGAGCAATCTATTGAGATTTCTATGATACCTCAGCATTTGGTTACCACTCATAATATAAAATATTTTAAGAATCCTATAAATATATAGATGCCTTAGTGGAAGAATCCAATTAAAATGAAGTCTTTCGGATCAAGTTTTTTTCGGTTATAGATTATATAATAGATATAATATAAAGCAAGAGTGGAAAAGCTACACACAAAAAATTAATTATTTAATTGTATAAGTTAAAAAATTGTATATTGTTTTTAATATTTTATTTATTCTTTGGTTCATAATTTTTAATAGTTTTATTTATTTTATATTTTTTTTGGTATATATTTACAATTTTAATAGCATATTTTATTTTATAGTCAATTCAAAATGCTTGATAATGGCCATGGGCCGAAATATTGCAATGTAACAAAAATTAAATGAATAATATATAAAAAAAACCCAGTTGGCTAAAAAAGTGCGAGAAAAAAATCAAGTATTGCTTTTAATTAAATAAACCTTGAGATTGGCCGGTACAATTTAATAAAATTTGATTTTTATCAAATCTTTCATAAAAATATTTGTTAGAAGTTCTTGATCATGAGTGATTGGATCGGTTAGTAATGCATGCGTATTTTGAGAATAAGACAGAGCCATGTCATCAGCAAACGCACTTATTCTCCCAAACAAATTTAGTTCAAAAACGGAATTTATGTATACCAAAAAGAGCATTGGACCTAGAACAGAACCCTGTGGTACGCTGGTATTCAAACATTGAACAGAGCTCAAGGAGTCGTTAATTTTAACTTGTTGGGATCTTTGACTCAGATAGGATTTCAACCATTCAAGAATGAACCCACGAAATCCAGCATCTTCTAGTTTTTGGAGTAAAACCAGGTGGTTGATCATATCAAAAGCCTTAGTAATATCGACGAAAAGGCCGGCAACAAATTCTGGATGTCAATATTTTTGTAGACTGTTTCAAGGAAGTCAAACAGTCATCTGCTGTGCCAATACCAGTTCTGAATCCAAATTGTGCGTTGCTGAAGAAAACTAATACTATTCAAAAACATTAGAATCCTAGATTTGAGACACTTTTCAAATAACTTAGCGATCGTTGGTAAAAGAGAAATAGGCATATAATTCTGAGTTTCTTTCCGATCACCTTTTTAAAAGATAGGAAGTACAGTAGCATGTTTGAATTTATTTGAAAAATACCTGAAGTAACGCTTAGATTGAAAATAAAAGCCAAAACATCGACAATAAGCAGACCAATTTCCTTCAAAAGTTTATTACTAATGCCATCGCTACTATAAGAATTATTGTTTTCAAGCTTTGTTATTAGTTTGTATAACTCGGAGGCGTAGATGGAATGAAAAACGAAGCTATTTTGCTCGCGCAATTAAATTTTTAACGTCATACGTTATCGTAACGTCATACGTTTTAACGTCACACGCTATCTGCAATACTACAGAAGTAACTATTGAACTGATTCGCGATCTCACCATCAGAAGTTAGAAGTTTATTTCCGTCGCTTAAAATTTCTGTTACTGCTACTGATTTTTTGTTTTTATTTAAAATGCATTTACTATATTCCATTTTTTTTTTGTGTTACCTTTTGCATAAGAAACTGTTGCAAATAAAATTCGTTTTTAGTAGAATTAATGTTGTGTTTTAATTTATTTCTAAAAGAACGAGCATACACTGAAAAAAATTAAGTTAAACTTATGCTAGTTTAAAGCGTTTAAGTTATAATTACCCTGTTTTTGGTTAATTTGTTCAAAATAGGCTATGTTTAAGTTAAACTATGCGTGTTTTATATTACAAAACTAGCTAAGTTAATTAATGTTGTGATTTTTTAAGATAACATTGAATGCAAAACTGAAGTGTGATGTCAAAACTCAATTCTGAAAACTGCTAGAACATGTGAGGCAAATGATTCTTTGTAGTATTATTAAATGTAAATGACTTGGCAATTAACTGGCTAATTTAAATGATGCAAAGTAAAATCTACTTATGCACCAAAGTTAGTTCTACTAAATTTTTAGGTCCATTTCACCGTATTATTTATTTTTATAGATGGTTTAGTTTAGTAATGATTTTGCAACTGAAAAGCAAAACTTCTGTCTACTCAGTGATATTTAACTTTAAATTTAAAAGTAATCAGTGGTGTATTTTACATAAGTTGATAATAAACGTGTGTTCTGTTTCTTTATAAAATGGTTTAAGTGAAAGTTTGTTAAAGCTATTTATATAATAAATAATTGATTGTTAAGGTGTTGTGTGGTGCTAAGTTAAAAGTATTAAATATATTTAACAATTTAAACAGTTAATATTACTACAAATGTGATATAGTATTCTGTTAACACGTAACATGTTTATTTTAACAATGCTTACAAGCTGTTCGTTGATTTCTGTTGTTAAATTAAATAAATGAAAACTAAAATTATAATAAAAATTTAAAGATGAATGGTTTGAAATTTAGTGGACTCTATGTAAATGCCGTAAAAGTGCGGTTTGTGAAATATTCGTGTTTTTTTTCAAGTAAAATGAGTAAGATGTGTGAAATTATAGTTTTTACCAATTAAATAGTTTAAAAAGTTAAAATTGTCGAACAAAAAAGTTTAATGAAAGTGAGTCAACAATTTTGTCTTAAAAGATGTCTATAAAGGTAAATTGTATTCCTTCAAAATTGTATAATCTTTAATTAAACTCATCTTAGAAAACATACAAGTAATAACCTTATTAATTATGTAAAATAAAAAATTATTATTATAATTATTGTAAAATTAATAAGAAATTTTAAATATTCAAAATTTATTACATGTACTATTTGCTATTTTTATTTTTCAGATTTAAAGTTAGGAGGTTGTTTTGTACCCACGTTATTTTATGATTTCCTAACTTTTTTAGTACAAATTTTCAGAATTTGAGCTAATTTAATTAACGAAAAGTTGCCGAATAAAATAATAATAATATTATTTCCAATATGTATAAAATTTATTTGGTTGTATACACTTACATCTTTTACTCAAAAACAAAAAAGTCTCGGAGGTTCTGTTGTTTCAAGTTCAAAGTTCTGTTATTTTAAGTATTTTTTCAAATTTTCCGTTTAACTAAACAGTGAATTTCTAAAAACAATATTAAACAGACAAAATATACTGAATTTAATTAAGTACAATATTATATAATATATTTATTACAAAATTATTTGGAGATTTGCAAACATTTTGCAAATCCGTTCATGAAAACAATTATTTTGGAAAGTGCTGTAAAACTAGTTTCAACCATTTCAGTCGTACCTAGAATCGCAGCAATCTTTGATTTTTTTTAGTAAAAACTTCTTAAGGCGCGTTGTGCGGTTTTGTATGGGGAAAAATTTATATATTCGAGTTATCGTCACACTAAAAAAATATTGAAAGAGAGTTTAAATTGTATTCATTTGTTATATTCTTATTTCTTATTCTCATTTTCTTGATTTATAATTTGTTTCTTTTTCTATTTTATTGAATTTAATTTTTTCGGTTTATAACAGTGTGTACGTGTGGCATACTAAGGGCATACTAAGCAAAGATTTTGTTGTATTTTTAAGTAAAATTAAAAAAAATTGTTTTTGTCATATTTGATATGTGTGTTTTTCTTTATACTTTTTAATATAGAAAATGCAATTGATAGTACGAATAACCTAAGTATTGTTGATATTACTGATAATATATTATAAATAATTTTACTCTCGTTCTTTTGGTTTATATTTTGGTTCTTTCTTTTGATTAAATATTATGATGTTTTCTCAGTTAATAACAGTGTGTAAGTGTGATAAAATAAGTAAAGATTTAGTTCTATTTAGCCGATAAAAACACAGCCATTTCACAGTTTTAAGTTTTCACTTCTGTCGGCAGTCCTTAAGACTGCCTTCTTTTTTTAAATCCAGGCTTCGGGCTTAACACGTTTATGTCTTAAAATTTTAAGGTGCAAAAACTCATTATTTGAGAAGAAATTTAAAAAAATTTAACTACAAATTGATGGCAACTCTTGAAATTTGTATTTTCGGTAGAGTGCCTCATTTAATTATTCATTAAACAGTTCATATTTTTTGATTACCTTATACTAAGTTTACACAATAATTGCAAATAGCTATTAAACTATTACGACGTTAACTGATATAATAATACTGTTTTACTATAACAGATAGTTATTTGATATTTTGATTTTGATCTATATTATAATGCCCGATTTCTTGTCGTTAAACTTATCCTTAACATTACCTTAAACTTTTCGATAACGCAAGACACTATGAGTTTGACGTTTAATTTCACATTAATTTTGGGTTTATGATCAATTTTATAAATCTGTCAATTCTTTTTGTTTGTGCTCAACGCTATCGGGGCACTCGTCATCAAACCATTCATTAGATTTTGGTGGTCGTTTTCCGATTGTAGTTTGTGCTGCGGATATAATGTTTGATTGAAGCGTTTGCCATTCTTCTTGTATGTTTAATTGTATCTCAGACGGCATCTCACATTAATGGCACCTCACATCTCTATCCAGCGTTTCCGGATGTTTAAATGCTTATTCCAGCGTACCGTCGTTTTTGCTTGTTTATTAAACGTAGATGACAACTTGCGCTTGTACTTAAGGATGACACACTGAAAAAAACATGTCCTATTTCCAATCGAAATGCAATTGTCTCAACCTCACCATGCGGTCACATATGGCGAATCAAACTACGAAATTGCTTCAACAACTCTACAATTATAAATCGATGAAGTTGAGACAATCACACGAAATATTTATGTGAAAATAAAATATAGTTCAATTAATCTCAAATACTTAAACTTTAAAATGAAAAATTCATGATTTAAGGCCAAAGAAAATTTTTTTCAGGGAAATAGTTATTATCTTTATTCAACTACTGTTATGTTGGATATAACACTTTATATTTTAAACAAACCTCATTCTGTTGTTAGGAAAATGTTATTGGGTAGTTGTCTCAATCACAGTGAAATTGTTTGCAAATAACTTTTCTTTGCATGAATAATCAACTGCTAACCTCGAGATGAGGTTGTCATGAACTTCAATTTTTTTTCAGTGCACGCATTTGATTGGTGTCTATATCAGCACCTCTATATTGATCGAACGTCAGTTACACTTGTAGAAATGATGACATGATCGAACGTCAGTTACACTTCTTAGAAATGATGACATGATCAATTTGATTGTCAGTTATTCCATCGTTTGGTTTCCACGTTGCTTGGTGGATTCTCTTATGAGGAAATAATGTGCTAGATATTACTAGATCATACACCATTGCCAGTTTAGCTGCACGAAAGCCGTTATTGTTACTGGTATGATGCAAGCTGTTAGGACCGATATGTGTTTTAAGTTCTGTACTTCTACCAATTTGAGCATTCAAGTCACCTACCACGATATTTATATCGTGCCGCGATATGCTACTAATGACTTCTTCGAGTTCTAGAAAGAACAGGTATTTAATATCATCTGCTCTGTCTTCAGTAGGTGCATGGACATTGATGATCGTTACACATTGTGCATATTCGCATATTAATTGGGCAAAAGTCGATAATATGTTGATGCGAAGATGTATAAGAAAGCCAACTCCAAACTCTCCTCCTGTTGATGACCGCAATAGTAGAGAGTATATCTTTTGGCTGTTTCATGGATTTCACTACCTGACTATCTTAGTTCTTGTCTTTCCGCTATATCTAGTGTGTAGCTACCGCCTTGGTTTGTAAGTCTTAGCAGATCTCCTGGTCTTCTAAGGCTTAGCACGTTCCAGGTTCTCATTTTTAAATCCTAGTTCGGGTACTGTTTTCGAGGGCGTTCTTGTGATGAATCCGAGATAATCCAAAACCAGTGTACAGAATTCATGACCAATAATTTTTTACGAAAATGGAGTGTTAACCCATCGCCCAACCCAAATTTTTGTGAATGGGTTCGTTCTGCATCTTAGGGTCACCAAAAACAACCTTTTTACACGTTTATATAGCGAGTCGCTTAATCCAAGACAGACGCCCGCTCCAAGACGCCCATAACATGAAGAACAGACGCTTTTTGCACGCTTATAAAGCGAGGCGCTTGGTCCAAGAAAGACGCCTGTTCCAAGCCGTCCCTAACATGGAGAACAGACGTTTGAGTTACATTGGTTTTATGGCGCCAATGACTCGCCATGGTACAGTATATTGAGTATAAGCAGCATTTACTCTGCCCCTCTCAACTACACCAACCTAATTCTGTTAGCGTTACCCAGGTAGCATGACGAATTAGAAATTTGGCTACCGCATTCTATCTCTCAAAATTATTAAGAGCGTTTATACCACAGATAGAACACTGAAAAAAAAATTACTAAGCTCCAATAAAATTGTTCGTTGTATTAATAAACAGTAATTAATGGGCTACTTTTCATTGGATCCATATACAATTTATCATGCGTTAATCGAAATCATACGTAATATTAACAAATTATTTATCGAACCAACGATGTTGTTTATTGAGCCAACGAAAGGAGTTCAATAATCATATATAATATCACGAGTCGTCAAATAATAGTCGCTTATTTTTCATAATCATTATTACGAATGTTATTTGAGGTCCCGAGTGCGCGTAGCGCACGAGAGAAATTTTTATCCTCAAATGGCATGAGTGGTAATGTTGAAAAATAATCGACTAATAATTTGGTGACGAGTTGTATTTAGCAGACAACTAAACGAACAGAAATAGTAACATTATTTCATACAACATAATCCTTTGTTGTCATTTTTTCGTCTAACAAAATTAAATATTATTTTATCTTAGTAGGCGCATAAATGTTATAAATTTGTAATTTATTTTTGACAAATAAACATAAACATGCAATCATTTATGAATGAAAACGGACATTTTTATTATTTACAAATTGCATTTTTACATAATTTTGTATTATTGAATAATTTGTAGAAAAAATTTTATTTAGAAACTAATAATTATCTTTTAAACAAAATTATAAATAAAAAAAAATTATCTCATTAAGAAAAAAAAATTATCTCAATATCTCTAGTGTTAAATTAATATATTAAGTAGGCCGAAAATAGTCACTATAATTCGCTGTTCCCATCAGAGAAAAATAATCGATATAATTCGTATTGATTTGTTAAAAAATAGTAAATGAAGCGTTTTTATTGGACCTTATCGAAACTTTATTTAGTGAGTTGAATAGTCAGTAAATTTTTTTTATAAAACGACAATTTTATTGAATTTTATTTTCAGTGAATACATAATACTTTTTTGTGGTATAAACACCCATGATATCGTTAGTTTAATAGTAAAAACATATTATTCTATTAAACTATCGGCGGTATAAACATAGCATTAGCCGTTACATGATTTTATACCTGTTTAAATTTATTTTGTTTTTAATGTATTTAGTGTTTAATTTTTATTTAATGTATTCTTATATTAATTTCTAATAAATGAGCTAAAAATCAAGTATTTCTTTGTTTAGTATATAATTAATTATAAAGTTATTTTAACTTAGCAAAAAGTTCAAATGTGTGTTAAAATATAACAAACATGCGTTAACTTAACTAAGAAATAGGTCAACATTTGGTTTAAATGAACTATAACGCATAGTTTAAGAATGGTTAGTTTAAACAGGCCACATTTTTAAAATTCGTTAAAAATAGTTCAATACAAACTAACATCTTTTAACTATACATAAGTGAAATTGACTAAAAAATTTGTTAAGTTAAATGATTAGCAAAGGTCAAAATAACTAAGCAATTACTGATGTCATTTATAGTTAAAATTGACCAGATGCAAAGTTCTAATTTACTAAGCAAAAGCAAGTGTTAAAGTAACCCATGCAAAATTAATAATATTAAACTTGCGCTTAGCTGGTTGAAAAACAACCGATATTCTTGGTTAAGTTAAGTATGTTTTTTGGTTACAATTACCCAGAAATTTTTTTCAGTGTATAATTTAAGTTTAAGATTTTCGGGATGCTTTTTTGATTTTAAGGATAAAAATTTTGACTTTTTGGCATGGTTTACTAAGACTTAGATATCCAAGGCTTTAATTTGGTAATTTTTTTTTATTAGATTTTTTGAAAGCACAATTTGAAACATGTTGCTGCAGCTTCATTGAAAAGAATTCTAGTGCTAAATCAGGATCGCTTTGTGCATAAACCTCTTCCCAAAACTCAAAAGTTAAATTATATCGCAGAGATTTGTAATCTATAGCCGCGCAATGAATTTTAGAGTTATCAACATTATGATCTGTAGGCTTGGTGGAGGAGCAACTATTGTTATATTTGATAGGGGAAACTATCAAATCATGATCAGTAATATTTAAACGCATAACAGAGGACAAAATTGAATACTCAAAACTATTATTCCATCTAAAAAAGATGTGATCTAAACAGGAATCAAGTCGCGTAGGTTCATTTATTAAGGAAGAAAGACCTAGCGTGGACATTAAAAACATATAATTGTCTGTATCAGGTGTATCTTTCATATCGCCCAATACCAATAAATTTTTCGTTTTAATTGTAGATGCAATTAGGCTTAACTCATTTAGAAAAGTATGGATACTCGAAAACAAATCACAAAAACGAAAACAAATCACCATTTATATAAACATCCGCCTTTAGAATATCAGCTCCTCTGACGACAATATTCTCAGAATTGCATTTCAGGGTATCCTTCACAAATAACGCGACGCCACCAGCTCTATAGTTCGAATTACAATGACAGAACAAATTATATCCATTTATAACGTAATTTGACATCTCGCTCTCATAAATCCATATCTCACTCAGTTAAACAAATCATGTCAGGCAAATTTTTTAACGTGTATGACTGAACCATAAAGTTGTCAAAATTACTTCTTAGTGATCTTATATTCTCTAGGCAAACTGAAAAATTATTTAAATATATAGTATTAGAAACATGTGAATTAATAATTTGGGAAAAAGAGGAAGTTGCGCAACTGTTTTTAGAATAACCTTGATTCATATTAAATCAATATAAAAACTCTCTTAAATAAAAAGAATTAATATTATTAAAAAAAAAATAAATGAAATCAAGGTCACCAAAACTTCTAACTTTGTGCAACTTCCCTTTATCCCTCTTACGCATCATTATCGTAGCATTTCTGATCCATAAATATTTATAATTTTTCTTTTGTTTGACATCTTTTGCAGCTTTTAAAAGTCTTCGCTTGAATAGAGTGAGACTGTCATTCAAATATATAACACCATCTTTATCACCTTCCGAACAAAAAAGACTTTTTTTAATTTTGATTTTCAAGGCAAAATTCCATAATTTGTTCTTTCCACTGACGAGATATAAATTTTACAAGAATTACATCAGAAGATATAAATTTTTGAGTACTTGATGTAGTGTCTGAAACTGTGGTGCTTGTAGTTGCATTTGACTTCAAAATGTTCATGTTATTATTCGAAGACGATCCAATTTATGCATTTGTTTTTATAAATTTTTTCCGATAACAATAATCGATTTCACTTTCAGTAATGGAGACACCAACACCTACTTTAAATACAGCAGTTATTCTTTCCATCAAATTTTCGTTTGGTTCAGTTGATAAATTCAAGTACTTCAAGTCGTTTAATTAAAGCCATGAAATGGTGCTCAACTGAACTTTTGACTGCATTTACCTCAATTAGGATGTCATTAGTAGTAGTTATCGCTGGTGTATGTTCTGTTGCTGAGTTGTTATCATCAACGGCATCTGTAGTTTTTGTGTTTTTTTGTGCATAGCTATTTGATTTTGGCTTAGATGTGGCAATAGTTGGGCTAGATTTAGATTGGTATGCGTTTCTGCAAGTTGCACATTGGCTACATTTCCAATCTAATTTATCCTTTTGAAGATGACTGGTTATCCCTTTGAAGATGATATTCCGGTTTAAGGTTTACACAAGTAACATGAAACACTAATAAACAACCAGCTCAACTAATTTTTAGATTATCTGCTTTTCGATCTAATTTATTACTACAGATTGAACATATACTATATAGTTATATTGATTAAATGATAATGATATATTTGCAATGTTTTTATAAGTAAAGAAAACAAAAAGTAGATCTGACTATTAAATGTAACAGTGAAGAACAGTTTCTGTAGAGTAGAACTCGTTTTATTATAAAAAAATTGATTCCAAATAATTTAGTTCTATTAATTTTTTTAAACACAAAATTGAATATTTATGAAAAAATAACAAATTTACACTTTCACGGTATATATTGAACATGACTAGTTTAATTACTATAATTTTATTTTATTTTATAAGTTAAAAATTTTAAAATTGACTAACAATAATTTACCATGTGTACCCCACGACACACATTCATTTGTATCATATATGCAGATATTTGCTTTGCGTGTGTTTTTGCAAATCGTCAAATCAACAAATGCTGCAATGGTAGGTTGTTTATAAATAATATATAATCAGTTGAAAGTCACATGCTCACAAAAATTGACTAACGCTCTCTAATGCACTTCTTGAGAGTGATGGCTTATAGATATAGATACAATTAGTTTGCACATTAGAAGATGAAAATTTAAATTATGCACTGATTCAAGCTTGGCCTAACTAATTTCTACTAGGGTAATCATTTTAAAAATCTGATTTTACTTAACGTACAATTACGACTGTTTATTAATTCAATACCAGAGTCGAAATTTAACTTCTCTTTAAAGTTTAAATACAACTTATTTTCAATACAAAAAATAACTACAAAAAAAAATAAAATAACTCTACATAAGACCTCCAAAAGCGAGTTACCGGAAAAAATCCAATTTGAGTTATTGAATAGGCTTTACAAATTTAAAATAAAAATCCTGTTTTGGTCTTAAATAAACTAATTTTCTTTTGCCGTCAAGACGTTTATTCAGCCATGCTACATAGAACAGCTCCATAATTTTTTAATGTTTCCATTTATGTGGACAGCATAAATTAGTTTAATAAATCATAAATCTGATAAATTACCGCAAACAGTTAATATAATAGTTTTGAAATATATAATCATTTTCGTTTTAGCAAATTGGCTCTACATATGACTGTACTCAAAACACGTATAGCCCTAAAGTATACGCAAAAATTAAAACCTGATAAAACATTACATAGTTGAAAAAGTAACTGCGATTTTTATAGCAAGCTTTGGAATATGAGTTATGTAAAGCAAGTGATTATTGAAATACAAAGCATATGTTGCATTAACGTTAATTTTAATGCATATCTACAAACTTTAAAACAAATCTTGCATCATATTTTATTTCTATAGAACTGCTAGAAGTTTGAATGCAACTTGCTACAATAATAAATTAATAATCGTGTTTTTCGTTAGGTGCACAAATGTTAACCCATTTTAAGATTTTCTTCTTTGTTTGTTTGTTTTGTACATCATTTTTATGTTGGAATTCTACTTTTTGTGGCAGAGTATTACTTCGGTCTGAAAGACCTAAGTATTACATTCATGAGCCAAAAGGGAAATTCTTACCGCCACTTTTTTTGGCATTTCTCGACGTTTTAGGAACTACTGATTCTAAAAAAGCAAAAAAAATGTATGTCTGTCTGCCGGGAGGGATTTCAAATTTTTTTTTTTTTAAATAGGTATACGCAATGGACAGGTGTCCATATGTTTGTGTCAGATATGTTTCAGTTATAATTGAGTAGTAAATTTCAATCTGGAGAAATCAGGATGATTGACATCCGTATGTAAGACCTTGATTATTGTTTTAGAAGCATGTCAAAAAAAATCGATAGGTGTGTCAAACGATTGATTTTCATATATTTTGTTTCCTAATTTTTTTGAGAAACATATTATGGCCAACATTACTTCGGGTTTCGACTAGATATATATAAAACATAAAAATAATTATTTGGATGACATGAAATGTAATTGAACATTAAATATGACACATGAAGTGTGTCAAAAAATCGTTATGTGTGTCAAAAGAAGAAAATTTACATTGGTTTTGTTTAAAAAATTGTCATTTTAAGAGAAAATAACATAAGATGTGAAGAAATCTTTATGTTAGATTATTGCATTATTAGTTTGTCAAAAACTTATTGTCAAGTGTGTCAAAAGAATGTTATCGTATTTTTTGGAAAAAAAAAATTAATTATTTGTATGAAATGAAATGTAATGAACATGAAATTATTATTTTGAGAATTTTATTGCATTATAAGTTTGTCAAAAAAATATTGTCAATAATATGGTTCAAATGAACATAACACTATGATTAGTTCGGACAATTCCAAGAATGTGAGTATGTGCTTATATACTGATGAATTTAAACCCATCTGAATCTTCAAATGTTGAAGATGCAACTTTACAAAACTTGTTCCAACTTGGACAGGGAAGTAACTTATATGCAATAGACACACACAACACACAGACAACATTCAAAATTTCAAGATGTTTTCGATCTTTTGAAAAAATGGAAATTTGAAGAATATTATTCGGCTTTTGAAGGTTAGGTTCTCTAAATTAAAATTATAATAACTTTTAATTTTATTTAATGGAATTGACATTGAGACATTGAAATGCACACGATCTAATCATATATCAGAAATTCTTCCTAATATACAGTTGGGGAGTCGGATAAAGTTAGAATTGCAGCTACTTGAATGACAAAAAAATCAGGTTTGTTATGCTTCTGATATTTAAGATACCATAATAATATTTGAACAAAACATCTACAGTAATCAAATAAAATGACAGTTTTTATCTTTTTATTTATTATTTCTTCTATTTTAATACGACGGTTTCCACTGTTTTTATTTTTTTGAACTTCCACACAAAAAGGACTGTATTACCTAAAATAATGTAGCAACGCAAACAGACGAATTGGTTGAGCCTGAGGAACCGAATTTGGCTCTATCTTCCAAACGAGATATTTTGAAAATGAAAAGAAAAATACAAAATACGGTAATCAAATATGAAATTACGTTTAATTATTTTATGTTTTACTGATTTGTTATAAGTTGTTTAGACCTTAGTTACCGACATAATAATGACATTCTTAATTCCCAAGGGAATTATAAGAGGGAGTTATGGATTCATAATAGACCTAGTTTTCATTATAAATTTTTGTTTTGTTTATTTATAAACAACATTATTTGCATAAAGCCATAGTAACGAATAACAATAACCCAGCAATACAATTTGAAATGAAAAACAACTAACTTGATCAATTAAAACGAAAAATCATGCTATCAAATACTTGATAAAAATAAATGTTTTAGTTTAATAAATGTTTTAGGTAGTAAAACATAAAATTATTTATGTATCACGTGAATTATTAGATGTCAATTACCTTGTGAAACTTACTAACCCTCGGGCCAGAGGCCCTCGGGTAGTAAACGTTTCCCTCGGTAATTAACATCCTCATAATTCCCTTGATACCTAAATAACTATAATACCATTAATTTTATGATTTATAGATTCTTTTGACGACAATCTTGAATGAGTCCTATGAACGCAAATATATGCTTAAATATGCATCAGAGAGAAAGTTTTTAAACGACAATGTGCGATCTACACTTTTAACGATGATAGTTAATTATTACATTCAAAATGAAATTTAAATGGGAGTGGACGCAGTGCGAGAATATGGCCTCCCAAATAACGAATCACTTTCCAGGAGAAGAAATGGCAAGTTTTCACATATATGTTTTCAAAGTATTACTTTTTAAAGTAATCTTTTGCAAATTGTTAATTATACGGGTTGTATTTTCATAAGAAGGCAACACAAAAGCCCGGTTTCGCTGTAAAAAACTTAAACAAACCATCACAATGTTTTCAACGATAAATCACTTAGAAACCATTTTAACCAGTTTATCCATATAATTTTAATTTATAAATTGTGATAACTTATTAAAAATGTATCCTATAAATGTGTTATTGGTTCAAAAGAATCTATTCTACATTTTAAAATTTTTGAGTTATTACGTGAAATAGAATTTTAACAATATTAATCGAATCAACTCGTTGAGCATTGAATACCATCACCACAATTACTCAATAGCTTTGAATATTCCTATAGATACCATATTAACCGTTTTCTTTTACGGTACATTATTTAGTATGCAAGAATGATTCTTTAACGACCAGGTCTGAAAACACATATGCTGAATAATATATAGGAAAAGTGGTTTACGTTGATAATGTGGCACCCTTTGTCGATAGGGTGGCACCCTTGAGGTACAATGTCTCTATTCCAAAATTATTTTTAAAATATCCGCTTAACTTTACTACCTAATATATGTGTTACATTTCAAACAAATTAAATGCAAACATCTAAGGAAACTAATAAACAATCAAATCACCGTGTTTGTAAATGATCTCAAAATAATTTTTTTTCCTTATCTTGAAACTCAAGGAATAAATTGGAATAGATCGTTTTTCAATGGACACAAAAATAAATACTGTGGAATAAAATGGCAGTTATTCAATTACTGTAGTTTTGCAAATTTTTATAGGTAGATGCTTACTCATACTGTTGGTTTTCAGTTTTATATATTTATATATTTTAATTAAATGAAAGTTTATCATTTAAAATTACATTTTGATGGGTTTAAAACCCATCAAAACATTGTCAATTGTCAATTTCAAACTCATCAAGTGATTCTTTTAGAGATCCTTGGCTACATAAATGTGAAGCCTTCAAATTTTTTTAAAAAGCGGTGTGGCTCTTGTTATTAACTATATGTAAATGGTTTGCAAAAATAGACTTTAAATTTTGTTTATTTTTGTTCTTAGGAAAGTATTCCTTAAAGAAATCTTCAAAACATTTTCCGGTTTTCCCGATGTAAAATTTTTCACAAAAATCACATTTAGTTTTGTAAATTATTGAGCATGATTCTAATTAGGTATTTAATTTTGGTTTCAATTCTTTATATAAAATATCTTTTAGGATTTTATACTTATATTTTTTAAATAGTTCCTTATAATATTAGGTATATGATTTGTATATTCCATTTTACCAAATATTATTTAATAAGTTGTTACAAAGAAATTTAAATAAATTAATTTTCTTGGCAGTGTATTTACTCGTTAACACAGTGTACTTATTATGAACTAGACATATATGTATCCTACATATTTATTTAGAATTAATGCTTTGCTGATACCTACTATAATTAAAAATATTTTGTTAGATTTCGTTTAGCAACTATCCCAAAAAATAAATATGCCACGAGGAGTTCATACTTCTTAAAGAAAAAGTGGGTTCCAGCAGAGAAAGACCAAACAGGCTAAAATAGATGCAGCTCAGAGCAAATCTGGATCCATCTATAAATATGTTACAAAACCCGAATGATATCCAAGGTTCATCAAAAGAAACTGATTCTCACGTTGATGTAACGAATGTTTCAGAGAATATTGGCTCATCATCGGAAAGTAACAGCGATAATACAGAATTAATAATGAAAACCTATGATGAAGACGAATCAGAAAGAAATACTGAAAATGACAGTGATAATGCTGCTAATGCTTCTACTATCGAATACAGTATTTGCATGGGTGAATCACTTCAGGACTCAAGAGATGTATCACATTGGAATATACTCGTGAAATCATAAAAAATTGAAATCATAAAAAATGGAAGTGAACATTTTCAAAATAGAGAAGGGTCGTTTGCTACTGTATCTAGACACGGGTTGGACATAAAATGTGATTTTCGCCATCTTTCTAAAGAATGGTATTATAAAGTGATGCCTTATGGTGAAAAAATTCTGCGGTCATGGATGGTTTATTATCCTTTAAATAATAACCTGCACTGCTTCTGCTGTCGTACATTAGCTGTCACCAATAGTAATACATAATACAAAATCTACGACTGGATTTCAGAAGTGGTAGAAACTAAATCCCAGAGTAACCGACCATGAAACTTCAAATGAACATCTGGAGAATTTTTAAAAGTGGCAAACTTTGGAAATGAGGTTAAAATTTCATAAAATTTAAAATTTAAATTAAAATTTAAAATTTAAATTTCACGCAGCCTTGCAATTAATATATAATGAAAAACAGAAGTGGAAACATCTTTTATCCAGATTATTCGATATAACTTTGATTTTATCTAAACAAAACCATAGCATTTCGTGGACATGATGAAGGACAATGTTCTTCAAATAAAGGCAATTTTTTAGAACTAGTCAATCTATTGTCAAAGTATGATGTAGTGTTAAAAGAACACATTTTGAATTTGGAGCATGGTAAATCACCAAAAGTATCATATTTGTCACCAGATATACAAAATGAGTTCATAAATGTTTTAGCGAACCACGTAAAGTTTAAGCTTGTCAACGAAATTAAATCGGTTAAATATTTTGGAATTATGTTTGATAGCACACCTGACATTTCACATATTGATCAAATGTCAGAAGTGATTGGTTATGTGAAAATTGATGGTAGAAAGTGGAAATCAAGGATTTATTCCTTGGATTTTTTCCTTTACATGGAAAAAAGCCGCTGATTTAAGCGATGAAATTCTTACACTGAAAAAAATTGAAGTAATGACAACCTCATCTCGAAGTTGGCAGTTTATTATTCATGCAAAGAAAAGATATTTACAAACAATTTCACCGTAATTGGGACAACTACTTAGTACTCAGTAACATTGTCCTGACAACAGAATGAGGTTTATTTAAAATATAAAGTGTTATATCCAATATAACAGTAGTTGAATAAAGTTAATAACTATTTCCATGAAAACATATTTCTTTGGCCTTATATCATGAATTTTTCATTTTAAAATTTAAGTATTTGAGATTAATTGAACTATATTTTATTTTCACATAAATATTTCATGTGATTGTCGGCTTATAATTGTACAGTTGTTGAATCAATCTCGTAGTTCGATTCGCCATACCTGCCCGCACGGTGAGGTTGAGACAACTGCATTTCGATTGGATTGGATGTCCTATGTTTTTTTCAGAGTAAAAATCTTAAAAATGACGGTACAGATGTTATGAATTGTCGTTCCCAAGGTTATGATAATGCAGCTGTTATGAGTAGTATACATGGAGGAGTGCAAGCTATTATTAAAGCAAAAAATAACAAAGCAATTTTTGTCGACTGCATACATCATTCAATTAATTTATGTGGCAACACTCATTTGCACAAATTGAAGCTTGGGTACGTTTTTCGGAACAGTGGATGATATCAGTGCATAACATAATCTGTGCTCAGATTGGATTGCAAAGCAAGGGCTTGAATATTGATCAATTAGTTACAAAAATAGAGTCATTTCGTAACGAAGTCACATTGTAGAAGAGGCAATAATTCTTGCTGCGAAAAAATCGGAGGACTATGACATTCCAATGGAAAGCCGAATTCATCGTAAAAACGTAAAGAACCAATGGCTGGTGAGTTTGCCCCTGATGTTGGACTGACACTGAGAGCTCAACATAAAAAGGACATGTTGGAATGTCTTGACCGATTCAGTGTTGAACTCCGAACTAGACTTAAGTCAGTTCAGGATTTATCTTCATTGTTCGAGGTTGTGCAGACAAACGCTTAGCTTTTGGCGAACAGTGAAGAGTTGAAATTATCTGCATCAAAATTTACCAGTTTTTATGATGAGGCATCGGCAACAGAACTCCTCATAGAGATACCAAGGTTGAGGAGGTACAGTTTCTAATTGGGTGTACCTAGACTTTTTGAAATTCATCGTAGAATGGGATTTTTCAGAATTTCTTCCGAATCTTACGGTCGCACTAAAGTTATTCAGTTAAAGTTAGTTCAGCAAATTAAAATTAATTAAAAATTACTTGCGGGAAACAATGACCCAATGTAGCTTATTAATAATAATGGTCGTTTGTATTAATTAAAAAAAATTATAAATTACGTTTATCGGCAAAGGCAAAATTATTGAGTTTTTATTTTTGAGGTGACACCACAATATCCGTCCCGGGTGCCACCCATGCTAGCTACGCCACTAGCTCCAGTAATGGCCCAGCAACAAACAATAGCAAATAAATGTTTACCATTCATGTGCCAAGGGCTTGGCTATATTTCAAAGCCTGGCAAACCCTGCTTGGGTTGCTTACTCACTATTACATAAATTTAAGATTATTATATAGTTAACACAACTTGAGATGCTCCACTACGGATATTTATATCCTCACGGAGCTGATCTTTACTTCATATCAGTTCTAGATTTATATTTTTATTATTTATTTAATTAAAAACAAGAAATGAAATAAAGAAAAGATAATAATAATTAATTGTTGATAACTAGGTTATCAACAATTATTGGTCACGGCATTTCACTTGACCTATTCGGTCACGGCATTTGACTTGAAATTGGTATACATATTTAACGTATATATAATCGCAATGAAATACAAAACAAAATTTTATTCAATCTCAATTTCCACTTGCTTGTTTCTAAGAAAAAGGGGCAAAACATAAAATAAAATATATCCAAAATACGTATATTTCTGGAGCTTTCTTTGTATAAAGAATGGATTTTCCTAGGATATACGAGAAATTAAGAAGAATTATATATAAGAAATTCCTTTTGTAGAATTAGAGTTAGTTTTAGATTATACTGCGATATAGTAAAGTTAATTTTAAATAAGATTGCTATAGTTTAAGAAGAATGTGATCAGGTTATATGAAATTTAATTGTGACAAAAAGTTTTAAGCATCTTGCTATTTTTGACAATAGAAGCTCTAAAAAGTTTATATAAAGAAATTAAATAATAAGTAAAGTACTAAACGTGGACGGAATATTCTGTTCTAAAAACTCTAAAGCCGCAGTTTTAGTTTGGTTGCATGAACACATTTTTAAAGTTTTAATTTCAATTTATTAACCAATAGATGAAGGTATAGGATAACCGAATTCTAAAGTTTATAATGTGAAAGAAATATTCGGTTGGGGTACAAAATGAGGTTGTGGCGAACAAATTTCTCTTCTCAGTGTGCCTTATATAAAGTAATGCTTACAAATAACATAACGCACTTTTTGACGTTTCGTAATTTCTTCAGTCCTCCTTATTTCCTCTCGTATTTTCAACCCTCTCAAAAACTTGTTAAATTGCACAATTCTTTTGCAAATATACAACACTGCACAAGATTTTTGTAAAAGGTTGTAAAATGCTGTAAGTTTTAAAAATGATTTTTGAAGAACCGTTTAATTACGAAAAAAAAAATTAGGCAATGTGACAAAAATTATACAAATCAATGTGATTTGTATAATTTTGTGACAGTTCTTTTTATTTCACATATCTCTTCTTTTTTTATTAATTACAAATTTTCGAAGTACTTACTGAAAAATATGAAGATTATACAAAACAAAAGTCAAAATAATTAAATGTATGCCAAAAACGTATTACGCAATACAAAAGTGTACAAAGTACATACAATTACTTGATGCCTTCGTCATACACGTTCGTTGCGTCGTAGCCGTAATTTAAAATATTTCGATTGATTTGCTGTTTCCTGTACATACTTTGCAATTTTCATACAATTTTCAATTTGCATTATCCACGGTTGTGTCTCTACATTGCCGTAACTATGTAAATTTACAATGTTTTCTGCAATATGGATAGCAAAACAACGATTTTATCTTGAATTCTTGCAAAATTAAAGAATTTTTGGTCCATCATAAAACATGCGCGAAAAAAGCTTCAATGTGTTTATGTATTATTAGTATTTACAATGAAAATATAATTGAAGCTACTCTCTCCTTCTCTTGTGATGGTGTGGGTGCAAATAAATTGACAAGTAGATAGAAATAATTCTCTCATTATATACATAAGAAATCTAGCATACGTCTTATCATAAGACTTCTTAGTCATTCATAAATATTAAAAATGTATTCACAATAATCTTTAATACCAATAAAACAATAAGAACAATAAAAACCGCAAACAATGCCTTGACGGAATAAGATAAAATTCTAATAACCTTTGCATCTTATACAAGAAAGAATTTTTTAATGTCTTTAGTTTTTTTTTCAAAGGAAAATGATCAAATTACAAATCAGCATATTTTATATGTTGGCATTGACTAAACAAATAAATTATTTCAATGGAAAGAATATATATTTATAATAATGTTTCAAGTTGTCATCATCACAAATGACGGTTGGTTTAGTTAAATTTGATGTACCTATACATCAAGTTTACTTTTAAAAAGCATGTATAGGTATGAGTTTTGATTGATTTGGTTTTCCTAAATTTCCTCTATTTTGTTTCTATAATCTTGTTTAATTGTCTTGCAAATTATAATATTAATTCTAAACAATAGAAATAATTGGATTTTAAATTTTAACGTTTTTATTTATGGTTGTTACATACAGAAATTTCATTTTATAGGGTTACATTTTTTCTCCCTCACATTTGCGCTTAGAACCCTCTTTTCTGGTCCCATTTTCATAGATACGTATTTTTGTTGTTGTCTTTTTGCTAGAAAATATTTTGCATACAAATAAAATTGAATTTATCAAAACTGTGACGGTTTGCTAAGGTCTTAGTAAATATTTACAGCTATAGGTTTGCTTCAGTTTAGTTTAAGGTGCATTTTTACAACCAGATTTATGATGGAGGGATCAGTTTTTCTATGAGTTGTAAATTTATTTTATAATTGCTAATGTACGATCGTGACATCCCGCGCACTGGAGTTTCTGTATATGCGAGTAAGCAATAAGCATGAGAGTTCCTGAAATATGAGTTTAAGCATGAGATACCACATCCCACAGTAATAGCAGTGCGATTTCCCCAACGATTATTCCTTAATGATGGCATGCTATTGCTTGGTCGAAGATACGAGTCTGCATGTAAATCTATATCACAGACTTTAGTCATTGAGGAAACTCTGAAACATTGAGTTACTGTGCGTCGCATGATCAAGGTATATTTTTTTTATTAATTAGTTAGACATGTTTAGCACACTAAATATGAAAAAATTCATTATTCAAACTCTTTGAATAAAATCTGCTACTATAGCAAGATCATTGGCAATCCAATGGTGGTTTTGTTACTGAAGCACATTTTTTTTTTTAATTTGCTGTTTACCTCTTATTTTGTTTCCTTTTGCTTCATATTCTTTCCTTCCTTCGTTTTTATTTCCCATTTAAAAACAAACATAAAAAATTACATCCTTCAACACCCCAGAACGCGCATGTTGTTGTGGAAGATCTTAATTTTAAGTGTTGGTAATTTTTACTACAGAACACATTTTCGAAAAAAAAAACACATTTTCTATCTAAGACTCCTAGCACTTATGCAAGAGTGTCCATGAAAAAACAACAGTTTTTATATATTTGAAGAGATTCAACAAAATTGTTCATCAAATTTTATTCAGAAGATAAGTCAGTTTGACCCTTTCATTTTGAATTACATGTACTATATTTATTTTATTAAACCAATCTTTAAAATCTCAAGGCTCTGAGATATCAAGACTTCGGTCTGGGTTAAGGATTTTTATATAGTTTTCGGCAAAAAACTTTTATGAGGACATGGTTTTTAGTTTTGGGCAGCGATGTATATATATCAAACATAACGTTTTGTTAAAGTACATGTATTTTTTATCTCTGTTTAGATATGTATTACAAAACTAACACGAACATCAATACGTTGTCGGAAAATTATAACAGACCATAAATTAACATAATTTAGTGAAAAGATTATACAATCAACAAACTACTCAAAAACCTCTCCATTTAGCGTTTCAAGAAAATTCTACAAAATCACAAATTCATATATTTCTTTCAAAATTCCAAAAATATTGTAAAAATTAAATAAAATCAAAAATTCAAACTTTTTCAAAATTCTAAAAATATTCCAAAAATTATTACAAAATCAAAGATTAAAACTTTTTTCAAAAATTCTAAAATATTGCAAAAAGTGCAACTTTTTCAAAATTCCAAAAATATTCCAAAAATTAGAATAAAATCAAATATTTAAACTTTTTCAAAATTTTAATAAAATTCCAAAAAATTTTAAAAATTCAAAAATTGAAACTTTTTCAACAAATATAAAAATATTGCAAAAATTATAACAATATCAAAAATTGAAACTTTCCAAAGTTATAATAAAATTTAAAATTTTTCAAAATTCTAAAAATATTCCAAAAATTCTTACAAAATCAAAATTTGAAACTTTTTTCAAAATTCTACAAATAATAAGTAAATATATATAAAATTCACAAATTCTATTTTTTTCAAAATTCTAAAAATATTGCAAAAATTAGTACAAAATCAAAAATTGAAACTTTTTTCAAAATTCCAATAATATTTCAAAAACTATAACAAATTCAAAAATTTCCATGTCCATCCCAAGCAACAAAATAAGTCGAAAATTGGTAACATTGTATTTAAAATTCGACTTAAAGGTTATAAAACCTTAATAATTAGATGTAAAATTACATCGAATCGACATCGAATCGACCAATGTGGGGAAAAATTCGACGTCGATTCGACGTAGTTTTAGGGGTAAAATATTCTATTTAGGTATTTTTCTTCCTACTTTTTCTCCCTATTTAAGTAAATTTCTCCCTAATTTAGGAAGATTTCACGTCAAATCGACGTCGATTTAGGTTGATTTGCACCTATTTTCAACCTAATTAGTTGTAAGTTACCTACTAGGTAATATTATAAGCAATTTTATCTTCTCTTTTACCAATTATAAAATAATATGTATTTGGGCATCACATGTCAAATTCGAAAAAGATGAAAAAATGTAATTTTCACTTAATATATTATAATTTATAATAAATTTTAATTTTATATTTCGCAATAAAATGGTTTAAAAATGAATTTTTATAACGAAAAAAATATTATTGATAAAGTTTAGGATTGTACTTCTAAAAATATTAATGGGCTTCAAAAAAAATAGATAATACAAAAATATATTTTTTTCATTTCTTTGAAAATAATTTTCTTTTACCAAAAATCTCACTTACATAACAATATGGCGGAGTAATACTTTTAACAAAAATAAGTTTGAATATGGTGGACTAAGCAAAATCTACTTTAAAGTAAATTTCACATAATTTTTCGACTTTAAAGAAAATTTTTCTTAATTTTAAGTCGACAATAACCTAAATTAGGTCGCAATCTTTTATTTAAGAAATTTCTACTTAAACTGGTAACATTCTACCAAATTGGTTGCATTTGAATTTCTACGCGTTCTATTTTAGTGAATTTCTACCTATTGGTACACCAGCATCGTTTTGTATAAAAATTTAAGTATTGTTGCTGCTAATTGCACAAGTATAATGGCATATTCAATTAAACTTTTTTATGAAGATTTAATTTTCCATTGTCTATTGAATTTCTTTCTAAAACCCTTTCTAAAAATGTGTTTCATTATAGAATAATAAATATAACCCAAATATATATGAAAATCTTAAAATTATATTTTAATCTTTAGTCGATAATTTTATTAAAGGTACAAATAATGAATGAAATTACTCAGTTTCATTATTTACTAAATAACTTTGGTTTATTCTTTATTCTGTCTAATATGTAAATTCAAATTAAATTTACAAAAATTGCATCAAACAAAATTGTACATCATCCTTCAAAAAAATGTTTTTCCCAATATTTGTAATTACAGCAATAAGATATTACGTATAATTTTTTTTGTTAAATTACATCCTTTAAATAGGTGGCTTATTTCTTATTTAAGTAAATTTTTACTAATTTTCGAAAATGAGGTCGACAATAAAATAGTATTTTTGGTATAATCGACTTATAGATTAGTTTTTAAGTTATTTTCTACCAAATATTTGATTATAAATTACCTTACAAGGCTTAAGCTTACTATGAAGTGGAAAATTAGGTAAAATTAGGTGTAATTTTCCTTGTTTTTTTAACTTAGAAAAAATGTTATTTGAGGTTGAAAATAGGTGAAAAATGTGGGAAAACTCTCCTCATTTTGCGACTAAATTACGTGTTCAAAATAAAATTGACTTTGAGGTTGATTTTAGGTAAAAATTAGGTATAGGTGTGTGCTGGTTTTAAATTAAATTCGACTAATATTTTGATATAATTTTTTTGGGCGAAAAATACGTATAATCAACCTAATTAACTATCTATAAGTAAAATTTATTTGAAAGTCAAGAAAACTGGTTGAATCGACGTAATTTTTACATAATTAGGTAAATTTACACCAAACTGTAGTTGAAAATCACCTATTGTGTTGCTTGGGATATTTCTTGTTCAATTCCATTTACGTCATACAAACAGCTAAATTTTTTCATCCAAAAAATTGGCTAAAAAAATAAATGAAATTATTTTTTTGACACACTTGACAATATTTTTTTGATATACTTATAATGCACTAAAATTCTCAATAATAATAATTTCATGTTCATTATACATTTCATTTCATACAAATAACTAATTTTATTTTGTCTAAAAAAATAAATGAAAATCATTTTTTGACACACTTGACATTATTTTTTTGACAAACATATAATACCATAATTCTCAATAATATCTAATTATAAAATTTAATGTCACAATAACTAATGTTATTTTTTGCCAAAAAATTGGATAAAATAATAAATAAAATCATTATTTTGACACACTTGACAACATTTTCTTGACAAACTTATAATGCAATAATCTAGTTTTTGATCTCACATACCAATCCCGACCATCAAGATTTCTCCACATTCTTTGTTTCTACTCATTATCACTTAAAATGAACGTTTTTTAAGCATAAAATATGCATATTTCCTTGTTTTGACACACTTGACGATTTTTTTGACACACTTCCGATACAGTTATCGAACACATCATCCTTTTGGCTCTTACCATTGAGTATTTTTAGAAACCCAAAATTTTTGAAATCCTTTCAGGCGTTTTCTAGATTTCGTCGGTTGTGACGGCCGGCAGACATACATTTTTTTTTTGCTTTTTTAGAATCAGTAGGTCCTACAACGTCGAGAAATACCAAAAAAAGTGGGGGTAAGAATTTCACTTTTGGCTCATGAATGTAATACTTAGGTTTTTCAGACCGCACATCGCTGCCTTTCATTTACTATAAGCTAGCTCATATTACAAATTGTGGAAATATGCGAAATAAAAGCGACCTCAAAATAACTACATAATAACATAAAAATGATTCTAATACAAATATACAATTCTCTTAATTTCTTTCCGTTAAAACTTCTATAGAAGAACTTTCCTCTAACGGAACGAAAGAAACAATAATTCAATTTAAAACCTAGATTCGATTCGATTTTGATAAGCCCATACGTGAGGAAAACTTGGTTCAAACATTTGAAAGATACAACCATTTAAACAGTTAGTTTGCAGCGACACATCTTTATTATATTCCTAATTTCTTTCCTTTAGAGTGTTCATGGTAGATAATTTTTTTTTAGTTCTTACAAAATCATTACGCAATTCGGACAGAAAGTATTGAACCCTCGTCAAAATATTTCGTTTCTTCTTTCCTCTCACTCAATAAAATGAAATCCTAACAAGATTAATAATCCACTCATCTATAACTATACCAATAAAGATAAGTTTTTCTTCTATTTGTAAAAAAGATTTTCTCGTCAAATTTTCATCTCATTTATACAATAAAATAGTAGGAGGAGGATGTAGTAAATCAACAAAAAAATTCAATATCAAATGAACCTATATAATAATAAAAAATCGTCTATCTCTATTATCCAAAATGATGCGCATACGATAAAATACGAAATCCTACGAATTTAAATTAAATTTTTCTCCGAAATTTTAATTTCGTTTCGCCGAATTTCGGTTCAGTCAACTTTTTCAAATTAAACACATCATCGAAATATATGTAAAATTTAAATGGATAAAAACTATTTTCGATAATCAAAAACATCCATTTTTGAATGGTCATCAATCATAAATTCTATATAAATACCTTTAATAAAATAAAACCATTTTGTTTAATAAAAATTGCAAATCAAAAATCTTCAAAAATTCAAACAAATTCTATTCCACTAATTAATGATTTAATTAAAAATAAAAATTAAGATTCATTTTTTATATTTATCATACAAAATGGATAAAATTCATAAAAATTAACAAAAATTAATTCGAAAAATATTCGTTTTATTAACATCGTACACATTCGTGTAACGTCATCACAAATAAACAACTTTGATTGGATGAAAAAAAATATTAAAGAAACAATTTTTTTTAACAAAAATAAAAGAAAAATGAAAAGTTGTTGGGAATGAAAGAGGGCGACGAATAAATACAAGTATTTTGTGGTATGTTTTGACTTCTTTTTGATTTTTGTTTGAATAAAAAATGGGCGGTCTTATTGCTAATCATTCTGTTTCGTTTTATCAATCATATTCTACTATGCCATCTCATTTGAACATTCGATTATCTTTATATGGAATTTTTTTTGTATCGTATTTTTGTTTTTCTTTCTCTCTGAGTGTAATCATTGCGCAATTTGAGTTTTTCGTAAATTCAAATATTTTAGTTGAGGAAAAGATTTAGAAGTGTGTAGGTGAATAAGTTTTACTTTCCGTAATTTTAATTTTTCAATATTTTTATTCAAAATAATTGTGAAATTGTTTCTATCAAAAATTCCGAAAAATTTAACTAACAATTAATTAAAATATTCCAAAATCTAAAATCAAAATATATTGACAACGTAATTACCCAATGTATGATAAAAAAATAGACGTCGATTGTCGTATATCGTCGTCGAAAATAAAAAAAAATTTATATCCGAAACCAACAATGTAATTTATTATAACAGTGTAAGTAAAAGTTTTTATATCATTTGTTTGAAGTTGTTGTTGTTTTATTTTCTTAATAACTTGAATTCGGTTTTTATCACGATTTAAAGTAAAAAAAGAATAAAAATTATCTTCGTGTTTATTTTTTTTCTATTTTTTTGTGTAACCTCGTTTCTCGGCATTTTAGTTTTTGATGATTTTAGAGTTTCGTATTTTTCTGAAGAGTGTCAGTATTGAAACGAGTGTTGAATTGGTATTATTCAAGAATAATATCCGTTATGGAGTTTTATCGAAAAAATAGTAAATTTTTTTTAATATAATTAATGAGAATAAAATAATCAAGAGTGGTTTATTCGTTCGGTTCTTATCGGAATTGCGCGCTTTTTGTTTATTTTTGGACAGTAATTTTTATAAACCGTCTTAAATAGAAATTGCGCGTGTGTTGTACGAAAAAAAATAATTTTAATGTGAAATGTCAACATTTAAATATAATTCAATTATTTTTTTGTTATTATAGTTTCTATTATCTATCTATTTTGTTATTATAGTTTGTATTATTATTTCGATCTTCATAATAATATTCGGTAAGTTTTGTTTTTAAATTAATTTTAATATCAAATTTCTTTTCTATCAACATAATTATATCTATTCAGCAATAATAAAAAAATTTTATATCTAGTATATTGTTACAGATATTTTTTTATTTGTTTTTCATGTCAATTAAAATTTTATAATGAAAACGTGACATTTACATGTGAATTTAATTATTTTAACTATTGAATTGTTTTGTTTTGATATGTAATATTGGCAACATCGGAATAAAATTATAAAATGTTTTGGTAAAATTTAGATTTCACGAAATATGTCAGAGATATACGAGAAAGGGTAAAGTGTGTATGTCATTAGCAATTATCTCAATGCTATTTGCACAGTCGTTAAATTTATTGTGGAATGGATTAGTCGGTCATTAATGTTATTGTAAACGGTTTTAGTTTGTTTGATCAATTCATAACATGTTATTCAGATCTTAAGTCAGCGGATCATATTATATTATTAATTCGTGTAATAAAGATTGTTTACCATGGCGCAGCCATCGTGGCCCCTAATTACACAAATACAATATTCACATTAGATTTAAAATTCCATTTAGTTTCATTTCAATCTAAAAGGGTAGTGTTCTTACCCTTATTCTTTAATGTATAAACTCATAATTTCTAATCATAAAAATCCATAACAATTTCATTCATCCCCTTTTATTTTTAATGATATTAAAAAAATTCTTAATATTCTTTCGAAAAAAAACGCGAAAACCACCAACCCAACCCATTACACCTATCAAATTAATATGAATAAATCCCTCTTTCACATATTACATATCCGATTTTATCCCTTTTTTGTTTTAAATGTTGCTCCGCCATATATGGGATAAAACACTTACCCATACATGTCCAATAATTTATTTTTAATATATTTTTTTACATCAAATTTATGTTTATGCTAGTAGCTACTTTCTCGTTTTTTTGATGTGTCAATGTTGTTTTTGTTTTCTTTCGTTTCATGTATTTTTTTCACGCTTCTTTGATTTTTTCTCGTATTAAAGAGTTTTTTTTGTTGTTGTTTTATTTTTTTTTTTAAATTTGAATATATGTAGTTGGAAGATATTACTTGATTGGAGCGGACAAAAATAGAAGAAAAAAAGTATATTGGTTATTATTTGTTTATTGCAGAATTCGTATAGTTATCATTGAATGATTTTCACTTAAACTGAATTGTATTCCGAAATTTGTATGCATGATGAATATTAGAACACTCAATTCCTTCAGCAATTCACTGGATTAGAAAGCGGCTTAAAAGTTTTGTAAAGTGTGCGGTAAAACTATAAGTTTTTCAGAGTTTAGTACCCAAATTTTAGAAACAATTAAAAATACTGGGATTGTATAAGCACTTTCCTCATATAAAAGGGGTAAGACGGAGGAACCCTTTAGTTTTTTTGTCAGGGTGTGAGGTGGCACTGAGCAACAAATTTCTCTGCAATACCAAAACACATTAGGCCAAACCAATGGTTATCGAGACGAGTATACATCTTGAATTTTTAGGACATCTGAATGGGTGGTGCGGTCTAAATCGTGCGGCGTGCCCTCACATGCAGGACACTTGTCAATAATTTCAGGATCAACTCTGTTCATGTAACTGTTTAGGATGCGTGACCAACCGAATCTCTGTTGAGCTAGGATGGATGTGGTGCTACGGGGCCTCTTGGACCTCTTCGGCAGCGACTTTTGGTGGCTTTCTATTTAGAACTCGATTTGGGGCGTAGTTCCTTTATCCTTATAACGTCCTCAACAGCTTTAGTCTGAAGTGCTTTTAAGCCTGTTCTATAAGTAACCTCGTCGATGTTACCCGTTACTTGGTGGTCTCTAACCTCATGCAGAAAGCATCTTCTGTCTTCCCTATGTATCTAGGTGGTTCAATTTTTGATAAGGTATCATTACAAGGATGTTGCTCTTTGTGACAGGCCAATAGATATTGTTTAGTTAGCATTTCATTATGTTCACGGGCTGGCAGTATGTTACATTCCTCGTGCAGGTGATCTCGATGGGCCATCCAATGACATCCGGTCGCGGTTCGCAAAGCTGCGTTTTGTATTGTTTGTAACTTCTTCCAGTGCGTGTCTGCAACTTGGGGTGTCCATATGAGTGCAGTATAGATTATAATAGGTCGACCTATTGTTTTATACGTTGTAATTATTGTATTTTTATCCTAGCCCCATAAACTACCCGCTAGTACTTTCAATGCATTATTCCTGTTCTTCAGTCTGGAGTTCACTTGTTGTGCATGAGTATTAAATTTAAGCAGTGGGTCGAATGATACCCCTAACAATCTCGGATTGTTTACTGTAGGAATGAGTATGTTGTCAATGCAGATGCTTAGTGTTTTGTTTACCTCCTTCATCCATGTGGTGAAAAGTGTATAGAAGTGTATTTTTCTGTAGAAAATTTTAATTTCCTTGTTTTAAACCCATCATTGAGGATGTTAAGGTAGGTGTTTAGGATATTGGTGAGTTGTTCTAGGTTGTTACCTGTTGCAAGCACCGTGCAATCGTCTGCGTATGACGTGATGGTTAGTCCTTCCGGCGGGGCAGGTAAGCTGCTAACTCGACGTATGTTTGCTAGCTCTAAGATAGTTGCACAACCAGCGCTTTATAAGACCTGGCAAATTGGTCTTTAGGATGTCATCTAGTAGTGCGGCGTGCGACACTGTGTCGAACGCTTTTGATAGGTCGAGTGCAACTAAAATTGTTCTAGCACAGGGTTGTTTTTGGTTCAGACCATCACTGATCTGGTTTTGTATTCGGTGAAGAGCGGTGTTTGTACTCATGTGCTGTCCTAAAGCCATGTTGGTGTGCCGCCAAATTGTAAGATCCGGTTAGCCGAGGTAATAGAAGCGCTTCAATCAGTTTTGCGACCGATAAAAGGATAAAGATCGGTCTGTAAGATTCTCTCATTTCTTCAGGTTTTCCAGGCTTCAAGATGGGGCTTATTCTTGCCGTTTTCCAGATATTTGGTATCTGTATTGTATTTAGCAATGTGTTGAGTGTGGTAGTGAGATATTTCAGTCCTTTAGGTCCAATATGTTTTAGCATGATGGCTGAGATGCCGTCGGGTCCAATAGCTTTGGATGGCTTAATCTTCTTTATGGCATTCTCAACCGCTTCTTCAGAAAATGTGATTTCCTCTAAATGTTCAGTATTGAGTTTGCGCAGATGTCTCAAAGCTGACCTAGTTTATGTGGCTTTTCTGTAAACTGTGTGTTGAATTTGGTTGCGTATTTTCTGTGGTTTTCAGTTGGAATATCATCGAAGGAGATCATGCAATTATAACCTGGCTTTCGAGGATGGGTTAAGCCTTTTATGACCTCCCAGAGACTTTAACTTGTGCCAAAGCTTGAATCACTCACTAAGCTTTCTCCATTTATCACATTTGTGTTCCACAACTAACTTATTAATTTTCTTATTAAGGTCTGGAATTCTAGTATCAGCTGGATCTGCCTTGCGGATGTCATCTCTTTGGGTGGAGAGTACATAAGCTTCCTGTTGGCAGTTTGGTTTCACCTTTTGCCGGATAGAATGAAGCGAGATCTGGCTGCATAAAAAATTTTTCTGAATTCTTTTTCCCCAGAGAGGGGGTCAAGTGGTTAAACCTGAGCAGCTCTTGAGGTGACACCATTCAACAGGTGTTGCACTGAATGGATGTTATATTTACCCTTAAAATGTTTTTACATATTGAACAATGCCATATTTTAGTTGGTCCCAGATTTGAAGCAGTGAGGCCAGTGACAGCTGCTTCCTTGCCCAAAAAATGGAACGATGGACCTTTCGTCGAAATTTTTGCGATGTTCCTTAGTCGGAATTGGGTTCCGAGTACTTCTGGGGCGTATACCCGTCCATCTTGAGAAGCCCTAATCTCTTTCTGAGTTCGATCACTGATTAGTAAGCAAACACACCAGGTTTTATTAAGTATTCAACTCCTTAATTGTTCAACAACAACAGGAAAACAATACAGCAAACAATATTTCTAACTAGAATATTCTTTCAACGACTTCAGAAACTCCAACGGTTGAATATAGAAATTTCCAGTAACACAACGTTCAAAATTGTACACAAAATATTTTTATTCAATAACACTTAAAGCTTTATTCACAAAAACTAATTTAAAAATCACTTTTATAATAAAACTTTATCGTCGCACGTTTAAAATAAAACTAATTTAGTCTTGCAAGACATCTCACCTCATATACGATTCTGCATAATCTCGATCATTCGAGGTCACTTTTTAGAAACCTTGATAAAACACTAAAATATTCGATTATAATTTTACGTTACGATGATTTGATTCATAAAGTAATTGTATGTTGAACCAAGTTCTAGGAATACAACAACAACACTATTCATTTCATTAATTTGTTGTTGTGTTTTGTTGATTTGATTTTTCTGGAAGTGGCTGTAATCGTCTGGACTTTTTTGTAATCGTAACAATATGATGACAACCATCACTGTTAACGTTTTTTTTATAATGAACATATTGGTCCACACTTTGTTCCAGTTGCTACCGATGATAATTTTTAATATTCAATTCTTTCATTAATCGTCAAACTTCAATCTGTTAATTTAATTTAATTTTTTGAACACCATTGCTGTCGATTGTTGGGCTTTTGTTTTAATTAACTAACCAAATTCCTTTGTATGGCTCAGATTTTGTAAAATTATATTTTAACAGTTAATTCGGAATTTATAGAATAATGATAATTTTCACAAATGTTCTTGTTATTTTACAATTACTATTGCAAGTTGTTGTTTTTTATTTGATTTATTTGTTCTTAAAACTATTTTGATGTAAAATTGACTTGTTTTAGCATATCTAGAACCAACATTTACTTTTAATAATATAAACGTTTAATTTGGTTAATTTTGTTGACGTATGTTTGTTAATATTTTGTCCAACACTCTTTTAAATTCAGTCAGTTTGAATTTATACTATGGTATATCTATTTGTTTTTAACTAGGAGTTGAAAATATGTAAACTTTATGCTATCAAGCCTTGATCACGAGGAGTCGAAAATATTTAACTCTATATACTATTAACTAGACCATACAGTTTTTAATTTAAATGTTTGCTCCATAACTGATCTTTCATGTTGAAATTGCAAATGCAACATCGAAAATTAAAAATTGACAATTGTGATTCAAAAAATTACAAAATAGAATTTTGGAGTATTAACCGTAATATTTAAATAATAAATAAGTAACCAGCAATTAAAACTAAAAAATATAAGAACTATAAATCAAAACTAAGAAATTTTGAATGCGAATTAAGAAAGTTCTATTTCAGAAATGTTATTAAGTCTGAATAGAGGTCGGATGTTATAAATTTAAATGACAAATTTAAAACAAATTCCTGGAAGTAGGAATTCATAAACAAGAAATATGAAATTATGCAAAAAGCAAATCAATAACAAAGAAATCAATAATGGATGTTTGTTTCAGTAAAGAGAAATTAAAAAAGAAAATTATGAAAATTAAGAAATTTTAAATAGCAATTAGAAATGACAAGTTATAACTTCTAAATCGTTAATAACAACACAGAACTATATAATAACTTAGACATAAGATCAAAATAGAACTTAGAAATTTAAATTCGAAAATTCAAAATAGAAAGTTGTGGTTTCATCGAGATCGTGTCTCTAACCCGAAATCTAGATCCTTTGTCATTAAACTTTTCAAATAAAAAGTTATAAATAAAAGAAAATGAAATAATAAAATAGAAAAGGAAAGTAGGTAATTTTTCTATGAAATTAATTTTAAAAACATAATAAATGGGATGTGAGAAAATAAAAATATTACTAGACATATTACTAGAAAACTGAAAAATAACAGAGAGATATTTGAAAATAGGAATTAGAAATCATGATATGGACACCGATGATATGCTTGTCATCTTTAAGTACAAAGAGCAAATTTTCATCTACATTTAATAGACAAGCAAAAAAGACCGTGTGCTGGAATGTCGATGCATTTAAACATCCGGAAATGCTGAATAGATATCAGGAAATAATAACGCAAAACATAGAAGAGCATAACATCTCTTCTGAGATGCCATTAAACAAACAAGAAGAATGGCAAACGCTTCCATCAACCATTATAGCCGCAGCAGAAACTACAATTTAAAATGACCACCGATATCACACAACGAATGGTTTGACGACGAGTGCCGCCAAAACGTTGAACATAAACAAAAACTGCGAAAAAAATGGTTAACAAGGAACACCCGAAGCTCCCAAGCTGATTATCTATGCGCCAGGAAAGCCTCAGCAATCTGACAAAAGATTTCCACCCAAGATCTACAGCCATCAAAAATGGAAATAATGAACTTACTGCAACAAGTCACGTGATGTGCTGGCAGTGTGGCGATCCTACTTTCAAGACCTACTGAATAGGACGAATGAAGTTCATCCTATTCGAGCAATTGCTCCATCAACTGAGGACATCTTTGCCCTTACAAAGCAATAGAAGAAGTGGAAGCTGCCATTAAAAAACTGAAAAATGGCAAATCACCAAGTATCGATGGAATTCCCGCAGAACTATTGAAAAATGGAGGAGCAGCTCTGGTCTCACATATGTACGATTTGATTCTTGCAATCTGGGACCAAGAAGAACTACCTGCTGAATGGAAAACAGCTCTCATTGCTCCGCTACATAAAAAAAGGTGACCGTCTAAAGTGTGCAAATTAAGTGTGCGACCATCTAAAGTGTGCACTTGCTCGACTCATCCCGTTCGCCGAATCTACCATCGGTGACTATCAGTGTGGTTTTCGTCCCAACCGCTCAACCACAGATCAATGTTTTACATTAAGGATGATTCTGAAGAAATGTTGGGAGTACAACATCAGCATTCACCAGCTCTACGTTGATTTCAAGCAAGCATATGAAAGCATCATCCGCGACTCATATGCCTTGGTATCCCAGAGAAACTTGTTTCTCTGTGCAAACTCGCAACATCGGGATCAAATTGTAGAATAGTAATCGAAGGGTCAGTTTCTGATCCTTGCGATATAACATCAGGTGTTCGACAAGGTGATGCACACGCGCCCGTACTATTTAATTTGGCGTTGGAGTACGCGATAAGAAAAAGCCGAAATGAGACACAAAACTGCATATATAACAAATCTATAGTCAAGTTCTTGGCTACGCAGATGATATTGTGCTTCTGGACGTAGAACAAGCGATATTAAGGATAGTCTCTCTCAGCTTGAAAGAAATGCTAAACGACTTGGATTATGCATCAATACCCACAAAACTAAAGTGTTAACAACATCTAGGAACATATCTCCCGGAAACCTGAATACTAGCGACTATGAAATGGAACGCGTGAAAAACTTCAAATACCTTGGGGCTGTAATAACATCGTCAAATGACATGCAGGCAGATATCAAAGCCCGTGCCTCTGCCGTATACAGAGTTTTCTATGCATACTCAAAACTTCTGCGATCAAAGCATTAATCCTACCTGACCTTACATTTGGAAGTGAAAGTTGGACACTGACTTCCTCCGATTGTAGAATTTTGTAAACATTCGAAAGGAAGGTCATACGAACAGTTTATGATCCATGTAAAGTTGCTGAAAATCAGCATAGAATCCGAATAAATCATGAAATCAGACAGCTTCTTGGAGGCTGCGATGTAATCGGATTCATTAAATCTAACCGAACTAGATGGTTTGGTCATGTAGAAAGGGCTTCATTAGATAGAATGATAAAAAAGCGTCCCAACAACAACCAGCTGGTGTTCGTCGGAGAGGAAGACCTAGATAACGCTGGCGTGATGATCCAAGACCTTCGGGATATAGGATGTCGAAACTGGAGTCAACTGGTCATGGAACGAGACGATTGGAAGCTGATTGCACAGACGGCAAAATGCCTCCATGGGATGTAAACGCCAGAGAGAAAGACAGAGAGAAATTAGAAATCAAATTAAAAAATGGAAATTAACAAGTTTATACTAGGGATGTGCAACAGCAGAAATTTCATAAGGCAGAAATAAAAGTTTGTGATAGAAGATACGAGAAAAAAGAAACAATTAAAGAATTCGAGATGAAAAATAAAAAACGAGAAATGAACGGTTCAAAATAAAGAAAATAAACATGGGACCAACGATATGAGAAAGCAGGATTGATAAATTATGAGAATCGATATGAAAATAAGAGATATGTGAAAATACAAATAAAACCCGTGGTATTAAAAATTAGTCTTGGACAAGGACAAAAAAAAAAAAATTAGCAATAAGTAATTAAACACAAGAAAGTAGATATGAAAAAGTATGAGACAACAAATGAAAATAGAAATGATTACAAATAATAACTGAAATTTGAAAATACATCAGATATTATAAAATATTCTGAAGAAAACAATAATAATTCATTGCTCTTATATCTACGGAATTTGCATTATCACCTTAGTTTATGCTTTCAATACCTAATTAATTATGATCAACGTATAACCACAAATACAACTTTATATTAAAATCAGATCAGTAAAATTTGACACGATCATCAATAAAAATTACAACAACAAAATTTGTCTTGTCTATGTTTAATTTGACCAGAAACTAGTTTTAAAATTTATTCGCTGTTTTTTAATTAATGAAACAAATTATAGATCTACAGACCCATTTATTATTTGATCGCTCGATAGACGCCGATATCATTCTAATTTACAATCCAAATATCTTAATCCATGTTCATCGGCATAAATTTCGATTAATTTGGAATACTACGATTAAATTTGTTGACGAACATAACACGATCAAGATAATAATTTTGTTTTAATTTTGAAAAAAGTAGCGTATGTATATGTAATTTTTATGATCTTGAAACTTGAGTGAAATCTTTTGAAATGGGATAAAAACCAAAATTAAAAAATCAAAAGGCATAAAAATAAATGAAGCATTACATCTTCTTTTTTTTTATAGTTTATTAAGAAATAATAAAAATTAAAGACAGGATGTTAGTGATTTTTATTATTTTTGTTGAACTTATAGTACCTAAGTATGTACATTGATGAGTCTAACCACAAAAAGTGGTGACTCTGAACGCTTTTCTTTATCCTTTTTTAACAATTTATGTAACAAAAAACAAATCATTTTGTTTCTAATTAACAATCATTAAAATCTTACCGAAATCCTAATTTTAAATATAGAATGTATAAAGAATAAATATAAAAAAATTGTTATAATCAAAGTCATAAAATTAATTTTTTATTTGTAAAATTAACATAATTTTTTGTTTCTTTTCTTTTTCATTTCTTGTACAAGATATAAATAATTTTTTTTTTTGTAAATATAAAAGAGAAACGAATGATCGAGTTTGTGCGATTGTGAATTATTTATTGATCGTTGTTGTATTTTTTTTGCTGTTTATTTTTTGGATAATCGAATTTAATTTCTTAAGTCATAAATTTTATTACTTTTAAATTTTCTTATTATATTTTTGCTTGTCTTGTTAGGTTTTTTTAATTTTTTTTTTTTGATAGATCTTTTGATTTATTTGACTGCGGAATTATTGATTTGTTGTTACATATGCGTGTAGAAAATAGAAAAAATGGTGACGAGTACTAGTCGTTGTGGTTATAAAAAAGTTATGGTAAAGTGATTAATATTATAAAAAGAGCATTAGAGTCATGGGAAAGAAAAGAAAAATTATTTTTATTTATTAATTATTTTTATAACAACAAAACATATACACAATTTTTTATTAACCAAAACCATAAAATTAATAATATATAATTATTTAATATTTATTTTAATAATAAGAAAAAACAATTTTAATTTATTATCTGATGTCTTCTGTGTGTGACCAATAATCCGACCGATTTAAATGCAAATGATAAAATGAAGGAAATATAAACAAGAAATTAATTAAATGAGAAAAAAATTTATTGAGCGACGTAAATTAAGGTTTTAATTAAAGGGGTCGAACGTCGACATTATGTCATTATATCATTATTTTTGAAAAGGTTTTTTGTTTTAGTCTGGCAACAATAATTTTTAGAAAAAATTAATGACCATCGCCTCATTGTGTTGCATTTAATTGCATTTTTGTTCTAAAAAAAAGGCGCCTGTTATATCGAATCACGTTTCAAAGGTAGTCGACTTACTTTGAAAACAAATAAATGCTAAGAACAAACCACTTGAATCAATAAAATTATTATAAATTATTTTCCTTTATTTCATCGTGTATTTCGTGACAACAGTTAAATCAGAAAACACCGAAAACCGCAGCTTGATTTGTGTTGTTTTTTTTATAAATTTTATTATCAATGCACGTTGATCAAATGTTAAAGAATTGTATATTTTCGGTTAGTTTTAATATATTTATTTTTTTTGTTTAGTTTATTTATTAATTGCAGAAAGGCGTATATACAAAAAAATTTGTGTGTGAAGGTTTAAGGTTTAATGTGAAGGTTTAATCTATAGCTTTTGGGAGGGATAATTTAAAAACGTAAAAAGTCGCAAGGATTGAGCTTGACTCAACTGCCAGTAAGCATGGCTAGTATCAGTGGATAGCATTGCTGGCGTTTGTCAAATCTCACAATTAGCATCGTGCTTTTAGGAAAGTAGTTTATATAAAACTGATCTGAAAAGAAGGACTGGCATGAATAGATTCTTAAAACTTGTGATGAGAGATTGTGATATAACAGTGTTTGATGATATATATTAAATATGGCATCATAATTAAGAAAAACTGCAGGGTCACCAATTTTTGACATATAGCAAAGTTAATAATTTAACTAACTAAAATTGTTTTCTCTGTATTACCAGAACTTTACTTAGTTGGAAATAAAAAAAAACTGGGTAAAATTGTGTCGAATCTCGGTTTAAATATATTTCAGCCATAGAGTGCAAAGTTACCGACTTTTTGAGTGCCTTGTTTAAAACAGTGTATTTGTGATACTGTTAAGTAACCGTGTGTTTTAGTATTAACTCTAAATAGATGCAATAGCAATTCCGTGGAATGTATACTCAACTCTTGAAGTTGCATTTAAACTAGCTACAACGACGTTGCATTACATACAATGCCGAGCATGCAAGTTAATTGATGACGCTAACTTAACAAACTCTTTGATACCCTCGATCATAGACACAATATCGGAGCCCTTTGTGTATTTTACATTTACTACTATAGTAAGTGTTCAGCTGAGATAAAAGCGCTTATGCGTCGACAACCCCAGTTTTCTCGCACTACTCGTCTATCAATAAACTCCCACGAGCACTTGCTTGAACTATTCTTTGGCCGAACTAAGCAATATGTCTCGTCTTTTTTCCCACGAACGAACCTCTTAATGGAATTCTCTAAAATCAGCTGTTTTTCCACTTAGCTACAATCTCCAAAAATTTAAGCTTAACATAAAGAGAGATGTTTCGGGCCTGATTTAGAATACTCTTTTAGGGTTAACCTTATCTGAATATATGCGGCCCATGATCAGGTTTATCGTATTTGATCCCTAGCTGAAATTTCGATTGGTTAAAATTCACTAGAGTATTATCCATTTTAGAAAAATATAATCAAAATCGTTTCATGTAGTGTTTCTGATTTCTCGACTTTTAAATTTCTCGAAAAAGAAAAGAAGTAATATATGTTTCTCGAGAAATCTCGAGAAATATAATTTCTTAGAATTCTTCCTTTATAACGTCAAATTAAAAACCAATGTCTTTCATTGATTTTTTAACAATGCATATTAAATAAAACAATTTTTTTAATTGTAAATAATAAGTCCAATAATTTCCAACAACTTCCATTTATAGGAATTAAGCCCAAATTATTCGATTCAGTGATATTACTATATCTGTCCTCCATAATGACATCCATAAATCTTGTGTTTGGCGTTTTCGTTAATTCATTCAGAATATTCTGAATGTACTAATTTTGAAAATTTTGACAGAATTTGTTCGAAATTGGAACTATCTATTCTATCTCGAATGAATTAACGAAAACGCCAGTTGTTGACGCTATCTACTGACGGATCTGCTTAACTTTTTGTTACTGTTGAATTAATTTTATTTAGTATCTCAAGCTTTTATAGTTTCCAAAAATTGAACGACTAGTTCCTTAATATCTGAAGGATATTTTGGAAAAGTGTTTGTCGAATAAAGCTGCTTTTTGTAATTCTGGGGAAAGAAACCCCATCAAAAGCAACTAATCGAGCAATTGCTTTATTCATCGACGGACACCGCTGATTTGAACATATCTTTTATGCACAGGACTACTTGTGCCTGGCTCTGGCTGTTTTCTTTTCAAAGAATGTATGGGATTGAAATGTCGATGAAGACCAGTGGCTGCAGATTTTTTTCTATTCTCTCAATAATAATTTCTGATTATTTTGCATTTCACACAAAATGTCAAAGATATTTAGAAAGCAGTGGTACATAAATCTACCTTACCGTAATTTTAGTTCTCGTTTGTTCCGAACAGCGCAAAAATTTATAGTTTGGATTGTTTTTAGTAAATACGACGTTTGATTTTTAAAATAAAGGAAATATATTTTTCTCGAGAAAAATAAAAATTTTCTCGAGAAATGGAGATTAGATTTTTGTTAAATTTCTCAAGAAATTCTCGAGAAATATTTCTCGAGAAGAAACACTAGTTTCATGTATAGTTTAGTTATCGCTTCTCGGCTGAAAGACTACAATAATAGTGATTAAGGTGGTATGCATGTTTGAAATTTTTTTATTTTAATTTAATTAATTTATGTATATAATATATAAATATATATCAGGGTTTGGTCCGGATATCCCAATCAGGGTCTGATCCGGTATTCCCAATCAGGACCTGATAAGAAAAAAGCGTTACATTCATGATCAGGGCCCAATCAGGCTACCCTACCAATGCCTGATCCGGATAAGGGAAACCTGATCAGCACCTTACTTGAGCCCTGACAAATTTCTGCTCGGGATGTTGTCTAAACAAAAACAATATAAAAAAAATGATTTTCTTCTGGATGTGTCAAAGAAAAATGTCAAAAATCGGCCTAATTTTTGAAAAACAGTTTTCGTTTTTTTAATATTAAAACCGGTTAAAGTGGGTGTTGATGTTGCTATCCATTTTATCCCTAACAGTTTTGGTGTCATCAGAGTGCATTTAATTTTCATGTACAGATTGTTTATAGAACACTTCCAACTGTATGCCATACACTAATTAAACATGTTGAACAGTAGCAATTATATCTAATTTTTTTTCATTACGAAAACTCGGTCGATTGTTATTGCCACAACATCAATATCTACCGATGTAATAAATAGAAAATTATTATGGATTTTTGTGAGTAATTAAAATCAAGTTACCAAGTCACTTAGTAGGGAAATCCTTTAAATTTTTTGATCTCGATGGTATGTTTGGGTTTTTCTCACGAAAAAACTTCACTTATCTTTTTACTTGTTTCGAGGAGCAAGGGCAACTATCACACAAGTTTGGACAAACCATACACTGAAATAAATTCGATCATTTGGTTGACACAGTGATTCATGATGATGATATGATGACATTACATTCAGTTGTTGTGTCTAGAATTCGGTTGTTGTGTCTTCAAATTTGATTTTCGAGGATAAGACTACCGAATTATATAGGTTATTGTGACAGCAATAATTCGGTTGGCACAAAAATGGTTGTAAGACCGAATATTTTCTTCCAGTGTACGCATTAGTAGTTCGCAATAGTTTTCGTATCGAATGCACAAATATTTGTTATAATCTCAAAAACTAAATTAACAAACTAAACATTAAAATACATTTTTTTTTAAATTAAAGCAACCTTTTATTTTGAATGATTTTTGGTGACTATACTGACTGCCATGATTAACATATTTTATCCTTTTCCAACTCTAACATCAACTTTATTTGTTGTCCTGTAATTTGTATCCATAATAATAGTATAAATTAGTATGCATTATTATTTATTGTATTGTTTTCTAGCCTATTGCATTATGGTCCAAATACATGTGCAGAATTCTGCATGCAGCGAAATTAGAACAAGTGTTGTTATATGAAAGCAATTACATGTAAATTCTGCATGCAGAAAAATTCTGCAAGATATCTCTAATTCTAATTTCGCTGCACAGAGGCAGTGCTACCACAATAAAAAAAACAAAAACTACTTGAAAACTCAGATAAAAATGGATGATTTTGACATTTTGTTTGAAGATGAATTATTTTTTTTATAACTCAAATAAAAATAAATGATATTTTTTTGAAAATGAAATTATTTTTGTAATGATTATTTGTTTATAAAGATATTCAAATATTCTAAATAATCATATATAATATCACGAGTCGTCAAATAATAGTCGATTATTTTTCATAATCATTATTACGAATGTCATTTGAGGTCCTGAGTGCGCGTAACGCACGAGGGAAATTTTTAACCTCAAATGGCATGAGTGGTAATGTTGAAAAATAATCGACTAATAATTTGGTGACGAGTTGTATTTAGCAGACAATTTAACGAACAGAAATAGTAACATTATTTCATACAACATAATCATACATAATAAAATATTATTTCATCTTAGTGGCGCATAAATGTTATAAATTTGTAATTTATTTTTGACAAATAAACATAAACATGCAATCATTTGAATGAAAACGGACATTTTTACTATTTGCAAATTGCATTTTCACATAATTTTGTATGTAATTTTTGTTTTAAATTAATATATTAAGTAGGCTGAAAATATTCGCTGTTCCTTCCCACCAGAGAAAAATAATCGATACAATTCGTTTTGATTTGTTAAAAAATAGTAAATTAATCGTTTTTATTGGACCTTATCGAAACATTATTTAGTGAGTTGAATTGTCCAAGTTATAAAATAATTAAAACTAATATTGTTATAATAAATAAATTTTTGGGAAAGGATTATCGGAAACAGTGGTATATGTAATTTGAACTTAAATTTTAATTTTGACATACACGTTTTTACAGGCAACGATTCAATTATTTTCTTCTAAATTTTAATTAAAAAGATATTTTTCTTTAAATTGCGACAACTTTCACTTATAACTATTTCATAATACGTAAGAACACGAACTGTCATTGTTACGAAAATTCTGCACGTCAAATATATAAAAATTCTGCACATCTATTTTAGATGCAGATATGCATGCAGCACTTCATTGTAGGTCATTTCATTTTCAAAATACCAAACAACTAAATAGATATCGAAATTTAATATAATATATGTTATTGTTTGGAATTAATTATACAACAAAATACAATAAAATTCGTTGGTTTTCTTTAATCGTTTTACTTGTTTTATCAATGAATTTTATAATATTTTAATTTAAATTAACAAATGTGATCTTACTCTGTTGGAAGGATAAAACGTTGTATTGGGTTTGTGTTTAATGAATTTTATTCTCTCTGGCAAATTTTTAAACGTTTGCTTAAAAAATAAAATTAAAATTAAATGCCTATATATATAGAACCAATATTTTGCTTAAAGCAATACATGTGACACTATCTTGTATATATAATCCCACAAAATGAATTTGCTCAAAGAGGAAAAAACCGTATAAACGTGCTTTGCTACATAGTAAGCATAAATGCACACTTTATATGAATTTAACTAATACACTATCCGGATGCATGAACCCGTTTTTTTCGATTTACATTTTTGACTGGTTTTACTGAAACCGGGCTTGCATGCCCATGCCCTATGTAGCCCTGAGTTACAACATTTTCAACGACCCAACTACGAGCCTTGACTTGGCGCTCATCGCTATTATAATTACTCTGTTCAGGATCCTAAAATTAAAGAATTAATTACTAATTAGTTTATTGCACTTGTAATAATAAATAATACCAATTGCTATTTTTGATGTTTTGTTGCAGCACCATAATAATAGAAGAAAAGGGTTCCACTGAACTGAATATTTTTTTGGCTAACATATGTAATGTAGCAGTTTTTTTTGATTGACTGCAAGTTTTTTTGGTACTTCTTCTTTTGTATTTATAAGGTTTTTGTTTCAAAAAATTGTTAGAATACATTAATCATTCTTACGGGAATGTTTTATAAAATCAATTGTGAAAATATGGAGGGGCTGAAATCTCACAGCTCTAAGATATCAAGACTTCGGTCTGGGTTAAGGATTTTGATATAGTTTTCGGCAAAAAACTTTTATGAGGACATGGTATTTAGTTTTGGGTAGCGATGTATATCAAACATAACTTTTTGTTAACGTACATGTTTTTTTTTATCTCTATTTAGATATGTATTACAAAACTAACACGAAACATCAATACGTTGTTGGAAAATTATAACAGATCATAAATTAACCTAATTTAGTGAAAAGATTATACCATCAGCAAACTACTCAAAACCTCTCCATTTAGCACTATAGGCTAATTTGATTGGAAATTGCAGTCATTTAAATTGGAATGGCAATCCAGTAGAGATCAGTGGTATTCTGGGGATAAATACTTTGTGTCCTTTCTCTTTCCCAGTCATAAGTTCGGCTTCGATGATGTTATTCGATAGCTGTTTGAGATTTATGAGTAGTATGATCGAAGATCCAATTTTCAGTCAAGGCAATGAATTGGCATGCCTGGTACTTGCAAAGAATTTAAAAATTCTGTAGTTGACACGTTCTTCAACGTTTACCTTGGTGTCGATCGATTTGTATATTCTTTCTTCACCGGGAATTTTCGTTTGAATATAAAAGTTGATATCGTCAACAATATTATTTTTTGTTGCTAAAATTCCCTCTGAAATAGCCACTCTGGATTGGTATAGTTATGAACAATGTTTAGAGAAATTTGGTCGATGATGTTCATTTTCAGTAGTGGCTACGTTGCAGAAATCACTGTTGAGCTCAATGAGGCCGGTCGTCTGGTCAGTAGGCCAGACCATATGTGCCTTCGCCTATTTGTTAAACTTGTTGAGCAAAATGTGCTATTGTTTTGTCTTTCGATAGTTCAACTCTCATATTTTGTGTTGGTCGCAGTATTTGTATGTGTTGCCAGAGATATGTTTTTTTTAAGCATGCATTGATTTTGTCTGCTGGTGTTGACTTGGAGATAACTGGAAGTGTTTATCGAAAATCTCCTGAGAGCTCCTCCCATCACTTCAGAGTTTCGTCGCGAGTCTTGTTATGTTTTGTCCATGGCTTCGAGTGATTTTTTATGTGCCAACGTGCATTCCTCACAGAAGATAATTTTAGCTTGTTTTAGAAGTTCACCTCGTCCAGCTGCTTTTGAGATTTTACATACCGGGAATTGTTCTTCGGCTATATTCAACGGTAATTGTAGGGCGAACTGGGCAGTTTGTCCTTCTTTCATAAGTGTGGCGGCAATGCAAGATGATGCCAGTGCAAGTGCGATGTGTTGTTGAGCACGTATTTCTGCCAGCAATAGATTTATCAGAATTTTTTTTTATCAGACTTTTTTCCCGGTGCCGCCTGGTGCCGCAGCGTTGTTGTTGATCCGGTCCATGATAACGCTGTAAATTTTTTTTGATTGTCATTGAGAAGTGGTTTGTTGTGAGCAATGTATTGAAGTAGTTCGTTGGTGTAGTAGCTTTTTTCCTTTGTAATTTCGAAGTTTAGCATACTGAAGGCATCTCGTCGTGGTTTTGGCATCCCAAGTTGTACTAAGGTCTGGTTTTTTTAGACGAATGAGTGTTTGATTGAAGATGTCGTCGTTGAATTCGATGGCCAGTTCTGGATTAGCTTGTCGGATTTGGTATAGTACGTCATCACTCATACTCTCTTTGAAGGAGTCCCACTGTTGTTTTGGATTCGATGGGTTACGTGTTGTTAGAATTATGGTGAATAAGTCTCTGATTTGCTAAGCTGAGGCTGTGAGTGAGGCTTCTTGTAGTGATAATACCCAGTGATTATCATTTTCCAGTAGTCCTAAGCGTTGGCATGCTTCTCTGTACGTCTGGCATAGGTAACCGTTAACAGTCTTGAGATCTGTTTTTGGTTACCGTATTTCGTGTAGCAACATCGGGAGATAGAAACATTCGGCGTTGTTCGGATGTACGCTGTATACTCGGCCTAGTGTGTTAGTTTTCATGATTCCGGGATGATTCTCTACTGAAATTCCTTATTTTCGTCGTTGAAAGATTTTTCTTGTTGTGTTCCAAGTATAATATATAGGGACGTCGACATATAATAATGTTTTCGCGATTGGATCCGTTTGGCACAGTTGGAAAAAAGCTGTTAATGTTGTGTTCTTAGGTGGTCCGCGTGTAATTTTTCTGGCGGTTTCGTTTTTGAAGTAAACTCTCTGTCCATTCTCTAAATATATTCTGTCTATTCTCTAGATTTTGCACAGCTGGTTCGTGTTCGTGTATAGGATAACTGAAAATCCGTCAAACTGCTTCGTTACTGTTGATGTATCTTCCCATTTGATACATGAGGACAGAGGATCTCTTCGTTTCTGTTTTGTTGCTTGCTGTATTTGGTTATTTGAAATACAGCCATGTCACTGCCTTTCTTCACTAAGTTACAGACATACTTAAAGAATTTCTCTGAATTGCAATATTCTACGTTCATGTGTGCTTGGAATGTTTTGAAAAGTAGTGGGTTATTACCAGTTCGTCGCTGCCTCGTATTCGTATTTTTGCTGTGAAGCCATCTTTTTTCAGTGATCGTCTTCTGTATTTGGGATAACCATCATCTCCGGTTTGTGTGTCGCCAAGTATGGTTTTGGGTATCTTTTTGTATATCTTCCATCACTCATACATAGCGAATTGGGGTGCAATGGCCTGCATGGTCCGTAAATCATATTATTCACAACTATGTCCTACAGCGCCGGATCTTCTTGTGGATTGGGAAATTCACCTTGGAGAATTTTGTCAATATCCGTGGGATGAATTCTGTTGTGCATTCATATGAGATTGTCATGAGTGAGATAGTCTTCGTTTTTGCCACTCAATTGTGTACATCCAGCATCTAACGGCTCGTAAGATGTGGTATTTTGTGATGACATCAATAAATATCATTTGTTTTTGTCGGAAAACTTGAGCTATTACATCGTGTCGATTCATGTCCGTATCTTAGTTGTTCTTTGATTTTTGGCTACGATGAGTTGCATGTGAATGTAATGAAGAGGTCAGGTCGTCCATATTTTCCTACGTAAGTCATAGCATTTTAAGTATATTCGTGCATATGTCTTGGACTCCCTATGTAAGATGAGGGTAGGAATACCATTGTTCCAATGTCGTCAATGTTTTCGTCATTTATGATCGCGTCTCGAAGGTGTATGTATTCTTCTGTGCGTAGTTTCTTCTGATTCAGTCTTATGTAAAGCATCCGTTCAGCTTCTATTTTTGCATACATGTCTACCAGGAATTGTTGGAATAACCCATACAAGGTTGTACAACTGGTCCAGTAATGGTCCATTACTGGCCGCCAGTAATGCAGCAATGGGCGAGTACTGGCAACCACGACTGGGCCATTAACATAATTTTACTGGATGATAACTTCGGACAATAAATGGTTGCCATTCTTGGGCCAAATACTGGCAACCATGACTGGACCGTTAAAAAAAATATACATTATTATCATATGTAAATTTAAATAACTTAAATACAAACTAATTTAAAATAAAATAAAAATGACGGAAAAAATTCAAAACTCCCCATACAACTGGTTCAGTTGCAAGAATGGCTGAGTAATGGCAAACACCGCCCTGACTCCGCCAGTACTCCGCCATAAAAAAAAAATATAAAATAATATTTTTTATACATAAATTTAAATAAATTATTTACAAAATAATTAAAATAAAATAGAAATGAAAAATAAATTAAAACATATACCAACCTTTTCTTTATTACCATAGTCTTTCAACCGACAAGGCGATAACTAAACTATATGTGAAATTTTTCAAACTATGTATTTCTAAAAGGGATAATACTCTAGTGAAATTTAAAAAAAATGACAGATCGGTAAATTCATGGCTACAGTACTGGACCAATAAAAATAGCCAAGTAATATTTACCATTCATGGGCCATTGCTTGGCCATTCAAAGGTAACAATATACTGGCTATTTTCTGTAAACCATAGATCGGCCGATGCTTGGTTCTAGTATTGGCCCAATAACAATAGCCAAGTACTGTTAACCATTAATGGACCAGTGCTTGGCCGTATGCCAATGTCTGGCAAAACCTACTTGGGAAACGGCTAGTGTTGAGAATGTGATTGTATATGTTTCATTGTATCTGTTCATTAAGCGGTAAGCATAAAACTCCTTGGAAGTGACTTTTTTGTTGGTTTCTACGCCTGTTTCAGGCTGGATTTGTTTTACATTAAAATGATATCCGTCCTCTCCGTACAAAAATTTCAATGAACGGTGTGTTTCTGCAATGCGTAGTAGTCCTTCTCTTCTTCGTTGTACAGTTATGTCACGGATTGTGTTTCCATTGTCCACAATTACGATGGCGACTTCGTCTATCTGAGGTGCATTAAATCGACGTTCGTGTTCTCCGCAGGTGGTCTCTTGTCGGCTCGAATTATAACTTTATAGTCATCAGAAATCATTCAGTCTTGTGCTGTTTTGAGTATGTGAATAAGTTGATTGTGTTTGTGTAAGATCGCCTGTACATCTTCGATTATTTCTCGTCTCAATCCAGTGATGTTTGTGCATCGTTGATCAATTTGTCTTTCTTCATTTTCGATGAAATATACTTGCAGAAATTTATAGTCTTCGTTGGATAGTGGTAGTAATGATCAAATTTTGGGATAGATTTGATCTTGGACAATACAATCGACTCCATTTCTGTTACTATTGATCGAAGTGACACCGAAAGAAGTCATTTGGAATCCGGCATTGTACGATTTTATATTTTGAAGAAAGTGTTTTGATTCTGAAGTTTCGGTCATCTAATGTAGAAATTCCTGCGGAGGTGCTTCTAATGGGGGTAATCGTACTTTTCCATTTATGCAGCAGATTCCTGGTGTTTCGCTACTGAATTTTTTCGCGTTGCAAAATTGGCAGATGTCATCCATTTTTCCAATTACGACGTGTTTGTGTTTTTTATATTCTTTCGTCGGGTCGTAGTTTAATGCTTTATTTGTTAGGTTGCACGGTTTACTTGTCCTCATCCGCACTTCACGTAAAGTGATATTTTCATGCGTGGCTTGCGTTTGCAGTCTTTTATTATAAGATTGTGTCATAATTCTTGATTTTTCAATTCGTTCATTTCGTTGTTTTTCGGTTTCTCTACTTCTCGCAGTGTTCATTCTCGTTTGCTGAGAACGTAAACGTGCTTCGCGCTCTTCGGCTGTTGCGTTTTTTCGCTGTTCTTTTTGTTTTTGTCGTTTTACTCCAGAACTGGAAAGATCTCCTCCTCTTTTACGTCTAGGCATTGTATAATATATAAATCAAAGCTTTTTAAACTTGTAACGATATAAGAAACGAAAAATTTAAGTAATACATAGGAACGTTAATCACTCGGCGGACACACAGGAGAACTACAATCAACAGAAATTAAGTTAAGTTCCTTTATTTTACTGTATATTATTATACTAAATGCAAATATTTTTCTTTAAAATTCAAATACTGATCAATATGATCGTTTAAATAACTTGTTTAGAGAATTTTGCCTGAGATAGAATCCACGGGTGCGATCTTGTAAAAAATCCCGGAATAAAACTTTTATTTTCGATTTATATGCAGTCACTGTATCACTTTGATTACTCACATTTCACTGTTTGCTTTTATTCATTCGCTGTGCTTCACTGGTGAGTAACTGACGTTAAAACCCACAACGCACCATGCTTTATATACCCCTGCCGATGGGTACCCCACCTATACAAAAAAGACTTCGAATGGTCCACAATGTTCCATAATATTCCACAACATTCGTGAATGTTCTAGAACATTCCACAATGATCTGGGATGTTCCCAAAAATTCCACAACATTCCAGAATGTTGTGGAATGCTCTCGAATGTTCTGAACTGTTCTAGAAATTAGAGGGCGAAACTTCCAACCCTCATATCTTCAAAAGCACGTCCTTCAGGTTAAAACGAAAACCTTCTTCATGGACGGGAGATAGAGGGCTACTACCCTATATATAACTCCCTTGATCGTATCGGGACTCATTTCTGACTTTTAGCGGCACGCACATTGTACACTTTCTTTTATAATATATAATGATAATGATTAACAAAGAAGTTGTTTATATTAAGATTTATGAAAGTGATTTTTTCAAACAAATGTTCTCTGTTGGAATCTATCTGTTCTTTCTATCTTTTCTAAAGTTTTAAAAGTATTTTTTTCAATTAGCGAAATCTTCTAAAAATCAAATCAAGTGATTATTTATGTCCAGTTATTAAGTGAAATATTTTATAAACGGCAATATTAGGTGCGTTCGATTTGACTGAAATAACTGAAAAAACAACAACAATTGTATACAATTTTTCAGATAATTCAGTTGTTTCAGTCAAATTGAACATGGCTATTGTTAACGACATTAGGAATTATGGGTTATCGGTTAACAATAACGGTATAAATATCGGTTTGCGATTTCAGTTAGGCTACTCAATGCTTGCTGTGTTTATTTTTTCAATATTACATTATTAATTAATTAATTATTCAATTTTTACAGCAATTTACCAACAATCCCCACGAATTATATTTAATGTTTAAGATCTTCTTCAATCAATCAAATTTAATCACGCCAAAGACCACCCACGTTGATGCTTGTCACAACCCACAGATTATAAAATGATAAATTATTAGTTTAAAATCTACCTGTAATGATCAATTAAAAATTAAATTCGCAACCAAATCTCAGGTATAATAAATTAAATGCAATAAAATCACAAATCCAAAAACAATTCATATGACGATAATTACCTCTTTCTCTGGTAGAAACACAAACTGCAAATTAATCATTAAATGGACGATCAATTTTTACGCATACGATAATTTATAATTTTATGGTTATATTTTATTTATAGAAAAAACCATAAATGTTGTTGTTATTGTTGAATGTTGTATGTCTATCTGTCTCTCATTTGACAAATAAGAAAACAATCTGACAATATCTTAATTTTAAGGTCATAAATTTTATTATTATTTTGGGCGGTTTGCTTTTTGTATTGGGCTTAAGAAATTTAAAAAAAAAAACAAAAAGGAAAGAACTGAAAATATCGTTTTTTTAAAGATTGTCGGTTTTTTTTCATGTTTGCTGTTAAGATGAATTTGATTTGTTGAACAGGTTTTGTTTTTGTTCTTAATTTATGATTTATCTTATTATATTTTGAATTTTCTTTTGTTAGAAAACTTAAGAATAACAGAATGATCAAGAATAAACATTGAAATCAAACAAAAATAAAAAAGGTGTTGGGTAATCTTAGTAAATTAGGATATTTTTTCCTTAAATAAAATATTGAATTTTTATTGAGAAATCTGAATTTTGTGGTTGCAAGATTTTACGATGATTTATCACACATTGTTTGACTTTGTTTTGATGATTATCGAATGGGAGTCTAGTTCGAGAAATCTGTAATTCATTAATATACCAAATTCTAAAAAAAATTTGCGATATACATTTTATTAAATTTCTCGATTTGTGTCAATGTATTTTATTTGTACGAAAATAGGAAATATTTATGCAATTGTTGTTAAGATTTCTAATTACAGAAAGTTTATGTGTAATGATAAACAAAAATCAGAAATTCCTCTTTGACAACAAGAATTGATATTTATAATAAAAACCGTTGACCTAATAAACTATTATTAATGTAATTATTTCATAATAAATAAATTATAATAATATCATCGATATCGAAGAGCTTTCAAACCATATTTTTATCATCAAATTCCAAAAGTTTATATTAAATTTCGATCAAAATTTTATATTTGTTTTGTTTTGGCGGTGAAAGTTGAAATAATACACAACAACGATTTCGAATTGAAAACACGCTAACTCTATGTAAATTTACAATTCACAAATGTGTGTCGCCGTAAGTTATTTTTTTGTAAATTGAATAAAAGAATGTTTTTTTTATTTATATTTATTTCATAAATATTTATATATTTAATTAATTTTTTACCACTATATTATAATTATCATTACAACTACTTGTACCCAATATGCATGATTAATTTTTTCCACCTAGTTATTATAATATCGGCACTTAAATTTTGTGATTGTTTTGTGTAAAGCAATTAATTTAGTTTTTTAAAAGGAGATTAGTGCGACATGTTAAAATTATCATAAAATCTGCCCATAAAACAAAACTGTGAGATTAATATTTTAATGACTATATATTTACGGTTAGATTAGAACTCGGACAATTGTTTAAGAACTCGCTCATCCATGTGGTATCATCAAAGGGCATGTCAGTTTTGCTGATTGTTAATTGTATCTAGACGAAAACCTTTGATTAAAATAGAATTTAGTATTTCAAATTATAATTTATTATAATAAATAATTATTATTATTTTATTTTTCAAATTAATAGTTAACAAGTGCTGGGCTTTTCTTATTAGGCCAACTAAAACCATTTATCGGCTGATATAGGCTAACAACAATATGGCTGTTGTAAATTGGACAGTGAAACATGATTTTGCCGATATTTGTCATTTGTTAAAAATCACTAGAATAATAACCATTTTAGAAATATAAAGTATGAAAAATTTCATTTCATCTATAGTTTAGTTATCGCTTATCGGCTGAAAGATTGTGATTATCCCATACAAGGTTGTACTACTGGTCCAGCAATGGTCCATGACTGGCAGCCAGTAATACAGCAATGGGCGAGTACTGGCAACCACGACTGGGCCATTAACATAATTTTACTGGATGATAATTTCGGACAGTAAATGGTTGCCATGCTTGGGCCAAATACTGGCAACCATGACTGGGGCCTTAACCGGCCGTTAAAAAAATATACATTATTATCATATGTAAATTTAAATAAATTAAATACAAACTAATTTAAAATAAAATAAAATGACGGAAAAAATTCAAAACTCCGCATACAGCTGGTTCAGTTGTAGGAATGGCTGAGTAATGGCAAACTCCGCCCTGACTCCGCCAGTACTCCGCCATTAAAAAAAATATAAAATAATATTTTTTATACATAAATTTAAATAAATTATTCACAAAATAATTAAAATAAAATAGAAATGAAAATAAATTAAAACATATACCAACCTTTTCTATATTACCATAGTCTTTCAACCGACAAGGCGATATCTAAACTATATGTGAAATTTTTCAAACTATGTATTTCTAAAAGGGATAATACTCTAGTGAAATTAAAAAAAAATGACAGATCGGCAAATTCATGGCTACAGTACTGGCCCAATAACAATAGCCAAGTAATATTTACCATTCATGGGCCAGTGCTTGGCCATTCAAAGGTAACAATATACTGGTTATTTTCTGTAAACCATAGATCGGCCGATAATCGGTTCTAGTATTGGCTCAGTAACAATAGCCAAGTACTGTTAACCATTAATGGACCAGTGCTTGACCGTATGTCAATGACTGGCAAAACCTACTTGGGATAATGTTAAGGAATTGTTATAAGATTTAATTTTTTTTTCATTTAATTTAATTTATTTAAATTTATACATACGATAATATTTTTCAATGGAACAGTTATGGTTGCCAGGACTCGGTCATTGGTTCCATACTGGTCATTATTATTGGTCCGTTACTGAGCCAGCTTTCCTGAGCTCAGATATTGCTGCATTACTGGTTGCCAGTAATGGACCACTACAGAACCAGATGTACAACCTTGTATGGGTGTGTTTTGGTCCGAACGAGCCTTAAAACTAACCAAGTTGCACCGCACCGGAATTCTTTGAGTAGAAATCAAAATAAAAACATCGTCATTATGAAAATGTCACCATGGACACCAAAAATCCCAATCACATCAATAGATTGCAATAAATTTTACAATGGTCTAGCTAGATGGTTTCGAAATCGTTTACGAAGTGTCCTTTGAAATCGAGATCAAATTGTATATTATATTCTATTCTATTCTATTCTATTCTATTCTATTCTATTCTATTCTATTCTATTCTATTCTATTCTATTCTATTCTATTCTATTCTATTCGATTCTATTCTATTCTATTCTATTCTATTCTATTCTATTCTATTCTATTCTATTCTATTCTATTCTATTCTATTCTATTCTATTCTATTCTATTCTATTCTATTCTATGTTCCCTAATGCAGATAACGTAAAATTTTATAAAATGTTTAAAATATCATCTATTCGAAGAATGCTATTTTAGGTTAAAAAAGTTGGATGATTTGAAATATGATCCACACTTAAACATATTGTGCAAAATGTAACAAATGCAGTTAACAGTTATGGATTCATTTAAATTTGCTTATTTCACTGCAAGAAAAAAATAGATCACTAAAGCTTCTTTTATGCCAACCAAATCTTCGGTGTCACGTTGAGATCTCATTCGGTGTATTGTCTTTATATATTTTGTTTTTGAAAGACAGGGAATTCATTCGGTTGGTACAAAAGGATTGTATAGCGCCTTTCAGTGTTAGTGAAAAATTGTCCAAATATAGTTAAAAGTTTTCATGTTAACTTCACAAAAGGTCTACTACGCAGTGGCGGATTACCATAGAGGCGGAAGAGGCGGAAGAGGCGGCCGCCTCGGGCCCCACATGCACAGGGGCCCCCTCGCTACAAATAGTATTGATATTTTATAGGTATTCAAATATCAGATGACTGCGTTCATTCAATCAAAGTTTTTAAACCTGAAGATTTTTTTAATATTATCCCACATGTAAAAGTGTTAGGTTCCCTAGTAACAGAGAATTAGTGAATTCATACAATAGTTCATCATGAAAATCATCATTACCTATTCAATGAAACGTATATGAGCTTGTGATGTGAATTCACTTATTTACTTTTGTATATGCTCTTCTCTTCTAATGAATGTTTCAATGAAAACCATGCTGAACTTCATTATGAATATCAGTATTATGGAACTCATGAAGTTATTGATGAATATCAGTATTATGAAACGCATGAAGTTATTGATGAATATCAGTATTATGGAACGCATGAAGTTATTGATGAATATCTATGGGAAACTCATGAATGATAAAACAGTGAGTTCATGAATGATCAATGAACTTCATCAGGGATTTCACTACCAACAAACCGACGAAATAATTAGTGAATTTTCATAAAAGATTCATCACTGATGAAATGATAGAGTTCATTTGCAAATTTCAGCAGGCACTTCTCTACTATAGAATAGTCGAACTCATTGATTACTTATTTATTATAATCGAAATCAATTATGGAGTTAGTGAAATCAATGTGAACATAGAGCGTAAAACCCGTACGGAATATTTAGAATAAAAATAGTATAGAACACAGAATAAAATATAGAACAAATGAAAATTGTGGTATTTTAAAAGCCATTTTGATGTTTTAAACTAGAATTTTATTAATTATAAATTTTTTGAGGCATTAAAATTAATTTAATAAAGCATTAATATTTTTTAAGGAGATGGTTCTTCCTTCTTCTTCTATGATTTAGTCACGTCCGTTTTTTCCTGAAATTAAAAACTATTATAACAAAAAATTATTGTTCTGCAGCTTCTTCGATTTTCTGTACCGTTAATCACTGATTTGTATATTGTTTTTCAACACAATATTTCACTTTTAACCAAAAACTGACAAAAATTACAAAGTTGCACCTCTAAACGTAAAAACAAAACTAGAAAAAATTTGTTGACTATGTTTACAAGATCAAAAAGAATCATAAAATGCAATGAGAGTAAAGAGAGGGAGTGAAAAATGTTAGTTGCTGATAATTATCATGAAAGTAATTAAGAACTTCATCAAAATATTCATCGCAGGATCACTTATTTATTTCTTTTAAGAAATACAATGAAAATATCACCAATACTTCAATATTTTTTGCTTATCTGTAGTTGTTTAATATTTTTTTTTTAAATTGTATTAGTAAACTGGTGAACAATTTTTACTAGGGTTGTCAATTTGTATTACTTTTTTTTTCATGTATGTATTTATTTTAATAATTCTAATTTGATAGTTTTATAATTTTTTAATGTACAAATTCGTTTTCCAATTTGTATAGTAAAAAAACATTTTGTTTTGAAATTAAAGTTCCACTGTTACGAATGAATATTAATACTAAAACTTTATTTGCAATGGGCTGTTATTATATCAATCGCAAATTTATTGATAAAAACAAAATCCAGATAAGTATTTTTTGGATATTTGAAGTATATTTGAGTTTTATGTTTTCATCAATGATTTTGGATTTCTTTTAAGACCTACAATTTATTGAAAGCATTAAACTGAAAACCTCAATTTTAAGCATATAATTGTACATATTTTAGATTAATTTCATATATAACTAAATAAATGAAAACTTTTTAACGTGTAGAATTGAAATCTTTTATTGTATGCTTAAAATCCATGTATTTTTTATACAATACATGCTAAATTCATCATTTGGATTAACGTTTGAAAAGGGTTTCCATATGATATGATTGATATAGTATAGGTGTTTTGGCTTTAGTTGTATATTTCGTTTTATCAACGTTGATTGGAAAAAAGATTGTCTAAAAAATTTGTTTGAAAAATTTGAAAAAGATTGTTTGTAACTGGACGTATTGATACTCAAATAGCTCGTGAAATTGATGTACAACAAAAATACTGGCGGGAAGTTTTAAAAAGAGTTGCAGCTACAGTAAAGCTATTAGCTACTTTGGGTTTAGCATTTCGTGGTCATCGAGAAGATATTGATTCGAACAAAAAATGAAATTTTATGACATGCATTGAGTACCTATCCCAATTTGATGATTTTCTTAAAAATCATTTGAAGAGGTACAGCCATCCAGGAAAAGATAATGTAAGTTATTTATCACATACCACATGCGATGAATTTATAAATTTAATGGGAACTGAAGTAAAAGAACACCTAATTCAAGAAATTCAGGACTTATTCAATTATTGTTGATTCTACGCTAGACGTGAACCACACTGACCAACTAAGTTTTATATTAAGGTACATTGATAAAGTGGGCGATGCGAGAGAACGATTTTTGGATTTTTACAAATTGAAAATCACAATTCAGAATATCTAGCACAACTTATTTTGAAAACTTTAAACAATTTGTCTTTGGATATTAAAAATTGTCGCGGTCAAACATATATGGCCGGAAAATATGATGGTTTACAAGCCAGAATTAAAACTCTAAGTGAGACCGCCATTTTTATTGCTTGTACAAGTCATACGCTTAATTTAATTGGAACTTATGCTGCATATGCCTATTCTACTGCGGTGTATTATTTTAACTTTATCCAAAATATATATGTATTCTTTTCTTCATCTACTCACAGATGGAAGTTGCTTATTGATAATTTTTCCGATCCTAATTCCAAACATATTAAAAAATTAAGTGACACAAGTGACAAGATGGTCTGCAAGAGCTGATGCAGTATCCGCCTTGCGGTTTAATTACAAAAATATTAAAAGCGTTCTTATCCAAATTAGCGAAAATGAAGACGAAAAACCGATTACTAAAGTTGAGGTTAAAAAATTAGCTACCTCTTTCGATGAATATGAATTGCCTTACTAACCGTTCTATGGGATATATTATTGCAAAGAATCAATAGTACTAGCAAATCATTTCAAAATATTCAAACGAACTTATTACAAGGAGTAAAACTGTTTAATTCTTTGTCACAATTTATAAGGGATGTTCGGAATGATTTGGAGAGCATAGAAAAGCAAGCAAACTTATTAACAGACAATATTAGCTACAAAGAAGGACGAAAAAGAAAACGCAAAATTATGTATGATGAATCATCTAGAATTGTCAAATACATATGCGAGGGATATAGAAGTACAATATTTTAAAGACGAAGTACATCATTTTTTAAAATATATAAAAGAAAAGAACATCACTTGTCCATTTAAGATGTACAAGGTAATCATTCATGGCCTGCAATCTTCATTTCCCAATATGGAAACTATTTTAAAAATATTTCTTGCATTGCCGATATGCAACGAAAGTGGAGAACGATCTTTCTCTGTTCTGAAGCGGATAAAAAATTATTTAAGAAATAGTCTTAATCAAACTCATTTGCAAAATTTTTGGTAAAATCTTAGGCCCCAAAATTTTGTTCCGCCTCAGGCCCCTTAAAGGCATAATCCGCCACTGCTACTACGGTCTACAATGGTCAATCTAATGCATGTTCCACATGGGGCAGATAATGCAAAAACTCACATTGACTCCTATATTGTCCTCTATAGTTTATTATTGATTGGCTACCTTGCTGGATAAATTATCCAAAATTAAAATAAGCTACTTCAAACCAAACAATGTTCTACCTCTAAAAGTTTGTGCTACATTTGAAATTTTTGTTTCATCAGAGATTTATTTAGTTTGGGTTAAAGCAAATAGCTAAAACTAGAATGGATCCAACTATTTCTCTTTACAAATTTTCAGCCAATCCGACTCGTGTTCGACGAATTATGTCAGTTATTAAAAATTCTTTAATAATTACTGATGCGATCAAGATTGCTTTTTGAACAGGGTTTGCTGGACTCTGAAATACAGCCAAGCACTGGCCCATTAATGGTGAACAGTCATCGCGGCTAGTACTCGGTCATTGCTGTAATACTGGTCATTATTATCGGTCCATTACTGCGCCATCTGTACAAAATTTGTATGGGGCATTGCTGTTTTTTTTTCTCTGGCACATGAATGGCAGCCATTTGTTGTCCGAAGCTATCAGCCAGTAAAATTATGTTTTTGGCCCAGTCATGGTTGCCAATCCTCGGTCATTACTACGCTACTGGTCGCCATTAACAGACCATTACTGAGCCAGTTGTATAGAACCTTGTATGGGAAGTGCTAAACATTCTTAGCGATATGTTCGTTTTTCACATCTAACAGATTGCGCTTAAATTTGCAACTGTGCTTACGGCTCCTGTATGAGAAAACAGCAGGATAGCGCTTGTTTTTCCTCTACAAGCAACAAAATAATAGAACTTGTAACTTTCTACATAAAATTCGTGTTATAGATTATTGTTACGATTCGACATAATTGCTATGAAATACAAAACAAAATTGTATTCAACCTCAATTTCCCCTATACACAATATTTCGAAACTAAAATATGACGTTGACATTGTTTTTAAAAAAGGGTAAAAACCATGAAATAAAATACAATAACGTAGTAACTTTGGTGATTCGTGAACGACTTAGACACTTTAAAAAAACTTTTTTATTTTTTGCCAAATATTTTCGGTTTCTATGAAACCTTCCTCAGGGAGGATTTAGTTCTATTACAATCTTCATAACGAGGTAGGTAGTATTATAAGATTTCTCGAGTTTTCGTTGTACAGAAATTTTTGGCTTTACCAAAAATATTGGCTTCACCAAAAAAAGTGTTTCCTTTCCTTGAATACTAAATAGAACCTGGTATTTTTGCTTACTAATTAGTGATCGAATTCAGAAAGTGATTTGGGAATTATGTTTATCGAATTGAGAGTAGGGTCAATTCGAAGTAAGGTTGAAAAACGTGACAATATGATAACTTTTTAATTGGGAATGCAAATTTACGCCAAATCCTCCAACGTGTCAATGTTAATTCCACGTAAATTTATGGGTAAAATGTTCTGTTTAGGTATTCTACCTATATTAAAGTGTGCTGTTTAAGTATAGGGTCGAATTTAGGGCCTAATTTAGGTCGAATCGACATCGAATTTAGTTTGCTTTATACCTATTTTCGATCTAATAGATTGTAAGCTACCTATTTATTATAAGTAATATTATAAGTAATTTATTGTATCGCGCTTGAAAACATAAGCGACAACCACTGCTATGATGCCATTGCACAAGTTTGACTTTCGTATCAGGCTTTTCCATAAATAACTATGGCATTCTGTATAAAGTGAGTCCTGACAATACCAGAACCTGCGTAGCATCACATAAAAGTCTTGATATGCATCTTCTGGCTGAGTTATCCTCAGGTGATTTGACCGTAGGAATGCTCAGATACGGAACAGCTACATAGAAACGGCGGATTCTTATCGTGTCTGCCTATCTGTCGTACCACTTCATCAGTCTCACGCCAACCCCGAAATCGGTGCGCCTAATTTACTATACCAAGAAATAATTTGGAAATACTAAATTCTGGAAGAGAGCACACTTTTGTTAATGCCCGACGACAAGCAATAATAGACATCACTCTATGCTCCAGGTCTCTTATATAGAAAACGTCAGGAGCTAGCTAGAGAGTATCTACCACAAAAATCTAATGGTCGATCACTGATATATTGATTTTCTATCTAAAAGCCATCCCAGTTGAAGGTGGGGTCTGTCGGAATCCACGACATATGGATTGGGCGTATTTCAGGGGTATTGTAGAGAAGAAACGGGTGAGTGAAAGAATGTCCAAGACCCGGGAGATTGATCAGGCCGTTGACCAGCTCAATAATCTGTTAGTCCCAGCTTTTGAGAGCTTGTGCACCGAAACGAGACAACGTTTTGTACATAAGGTAGTCTGGTGGAACTATAACGTTGACAAGCTAAGACAAAGATCCAAACTTCTGAATAGAGTTTTGAAAATTCGCGATTCAGCCGATTGGTCTCCGTACACTGAAGCTAGGAAATTGTTCAAGAGACTTAATCGCAAATCAAAGGAAAGGTTTTAGGAAAAGTATTGTGAGTCGATTAATACCATCACAGATGGTGCTGCACTTATTATGACTTGGAAAAAAGGCTTAAGCGAAACTGGATAATCTAAGATTATCCAACTATACTGACATTTCTTCTAAGGAGACCTACCTTTACAGCACTATTTCAACACCATTTTCCTGGCTACGTATTTAAAAAGAGTTATCATGATAGGAAAATAACCGCATGGACTAGGGTAAAATCTAAAAAGAGGTGTATCACCCAAGGCTCTGTCTTAGGCTATCATCTCCTCTGCGCCATACAAAGTTTAAGGTTCTAAATTTTGCCAACATTAACTTTTTTAAAGATAACAGGATTATTAATTAATTCAGTAAATTATTTGTGATATAACATCACCCCGATGGAAAATCTCCCATCAAGAATAATATAAGAACTGAATCTAAAAAATTATGGTGCAAATTATGAAACTTTTTGCAATCCATACAATTTTAGAGCGATCTAGTTTCGAACCAATGAGAAAATTTTAAACTTTATAAAAGTTTACCATTCTCATCAGGGCTAGCCGACTAGATAAACTCTACCAAAAAATGTCAACGCTAATGTATATAAACCAAAAATTAGGTTACAACTCTAGCGAAGTGTAAAAACAAAAAATTTACATAAACATACATTTAATAAATTCAGGTTTAGTCAATTAATTTCTCTGGTGATCACTGTTTTGTTATACTCTAGACATTCTAGTATTGAATAACAAACTTGTATCGGTGAGAGGAAGATGACTAGTCTTCACTTGTGTCTATTGACACATGATCAACAATTAATTCAGTAAATTATTTGTGATATAACATCACCCCGATGGAAAATCTCCCATCAAGAATAATATAAGAACTGAATCTAAAAAATTATGGTGCAAATTATGAAATGGTAAACTTTTTTAAAGTTTAAAATTTTCTCATTGGTTCGAAACTAGATCGCTCTAAAATTGTATGGATTGCAAAAAGTTTCATAATTTGCACCATAATTTTTTAGATTCAGTTCTTATGTTATTCTTGATGGGAGATTTTCCATCGGGGTGATGTTATATCACAAATAATTTACTGAATTAATTGTTGATCATGTGTCAATAGACACAAGTGAAGACTAGTCATCTTCCTCTCACCGATACAAGTTTGTTATTCAATACTAGAATGTCTAGAGTATAACAAAACAGTGATCACCAGAGAAATTAATTGACTAAACCTGAATTTATTAAATGTATGTTTATGTAAATTTTTTGTTTTTACACTTCGCTAGAGTTGTAACCTAATTTTTGGTTTATATACATTAGCGTTGACATTTTTGGTAGAGTTTATCTAGTCGGCTAGCCCTGATGAGAATGGTAAACTTTTTTAAAGTTTAAAATTTTCTCATTGGTTCGAAACTAGATCGCTCTAAAATTGTATGGATTGCAAAAAGTTTCATAATTTGCACCATAATTTTTTAGATTCAGTTCTTATAACAGGATTATTTCCACACAGTTAAGAAAAAGCAATCGTTATTTTTTCAAATTTTGGCGATTATAACCCTAAAGGACTAGTTTTTTCTTTATACTTTCTCAGGACGTTTTTTGCCAACAAGTCTGCAAAAAATCAGAACTACCGGATATGACGCATACTGTGATGTATAAAGTTACTGGACTATCTATTAAATATTGTTTTTCAATTATAAATCACAATTACTTTTCTATTTTTCTCAAAAATCAAATAAGTTTTAATTTTCTTATATTTTTAGTTGAATTTTGTTGATTTTATGGAATGGGCAATGCAATTTCAAAGGATTCAGGGGCGCTCACAAGGGGGAGGGGGGCTTCCGGAACCCCCACCCTAACCGATTATTTTCAGCATGTTTTTTTATTTAAAGTTAGGAATCGTTTAGTGTAACCAAAATAAATTAAAGATTAACATCTCTGAATATCAGAAGATACGATGCTAAGTACGGAACAAAGGTTTGTGAGAATTGATCAATTTTTTGAGGATTTTTTAACGCTAATTTTAAAGTTTCGAGGATTAAAATTATCAGGGAAGACTTACGCCGGTAAGGCCTTCTGAGATGCTAGACTCCGTGAAAAAATCACTTTGAAAAGCGACAGTTCTACATCTGGTCACTCGAACAGTCTACTATTGATGCTCTGGTGTAACGTGTGAAGTTTGCAGACTGAGGCAAAATCGTTTTGATCCAGACAGACGCTCATTCATCTGTAATGTATTTGTGAAATACCGTCAAATCAGCGACATACAAGTAAGCCAGCAAGTAAGATTTGAATTGCCAGTCAATTTAACAGCTCTCTGCTGTGCAGAATCAAGACACTTCAAACTGATTATGGCATTCCCTGTGTTAGAACAATAGTCGAGGCAGGGACGATTAAATAACTTATATATTAAAATAAGCTTTTTGCTTTTAAAATCCTTACGACAACGACCCAAAAATATTACATAGAACAACGTTCTTAGCCAAGCTAAAAATATGAGAGCTCCACTTCATATTATTTTCAACCTCAACTACTAGAAGTCTAACAGATGCTTTCTCTTCAAGGTCAATTTTTCTTCAAGATTTCCTTAATTATTTTTCACGACTTAAGAAGCTCATAATACTAAAATTGATTTTCACCGTCTTTGCTTCTATTGGTAGTAGTTGAAGTTTGAACCACAAATAAAATGCCAAACTATAGATCATAAATTTCTTTTTATTTTACTTTCTCATAGATATTTCGGTCCTTACTGGGACCCTCTTCAGTATTCATACACTAAACAGAACTTAGAACTTAGAGTTCTAAGTTCTGTTTAGTGTATATGAATACTGAAGATGGTTCCAGTAAGGATCGAAATATCTATGAGAAAGTAAAATCAAAAAAAATTATGATTTATAGTTTGGCATTTTATTTGTGGATCAACTACTACCAATAGAAGCAAAGATGGTGAAAATAAATCCTAGTGAATAGATCAGTTCTGTTGTACATACGGAAACGTGTATACAATAGACAACAGAAAAATTCTAATACTAAAATTAATGTTCTTCTCATAATATTTTAGCAACAACCGACAAGATTGATATGGGTTTGTAATTTGTTGGATCCGTTTTAGACACCTTTTTTGGACCTGGCTGTACACTACTCATTTTTTTTTTTAAAAATCCCCTTCTTACATTTCTTAGCAAATGTTTTAAAAATAACTAAAGGAATACTATCTGGCCCAGATGCCCTATTACTTTATTAGTATTAATTTGTAAAAGCATTTTTTAAATTATATTACGAAAATTGATCCGCCTCATTTTGATAGAAACTACAGGAACTGGATTAGGTTGCAAATTAGGTTCCACTAATGGCTTTTTAAAAATTGTGTTGAGTGCTCAGCAAAATTAGTAGCTTTTTCCGTAATGAAAAGATTTTTCTCTGCATCTGTTAATTTTCTACATAATTTATTTTTTTCTATTCGGTTTTCATCAGTTTTATTTTGGTTATACTTTCGAAAAGCATTTTTTAAATTTCATTGCTTCATTATTATCACTCGAAACCCTTAGATCAGCCTTCGGAACGATCAATTGGAATAAACTTGCGTGTATTATTTCTGAAAAATACACATTACACATTGTTTGCGGAACGCTTTGCTTTGAACTCGATCGTTTTGGAAACACCTAGAGAAATACGCCAAATACAGTCGTCATTAGTTAGTATGAATGATCTTGATTTCAAAACCAAAATTGTCGAAAAAATCTTAAAAGGGTTAAATACCAACAAACCCTTCGGTGTGGACAATATTCCTCCTGTTATTCTAAAAACATTTTCAAAAGAACTTGCACTTACTCTTACCGAAATTTTCTACAAATTCTATAAATCTGGTATTTTCCCTTCGTGCTTGTCAACCTATGCCTTGCCTGTCGCAAAAAAGGAACAAATTGAACTTTGTAGCCCATCGTTGGAACAGCATACTTGATAAAGGTGGTGAAACGTACGTTATCGCATTAGACATCTCAAAAGCATTTGATCGAATCTTGCGTAGGATTTCACCCACAGTCCTAAAGCTGATTAAAAACTTTCTCAACGACCGATACATTTCGGTATCCATCGATTGCTTTTCTTCTGAGTCTAAATTAATTAACGCTGGTGTACCCCTCAGTATGGCTCAGTTTTATTCCTTACTCTAGTTTTAATGTATATCAACAAACTCTAGAAATTCACCAGTAATCCGATAAACAGTTTCGCTGATGATAGTACACTGCACATGATATTCGTCCCGTTTTTATATATCTACACTTTTTTAACGTAATTATTGTTATTGTTATGTTATTATATGTTGTTTAAATTTATGTTTTTGTTTACGGTCGCATCAAGCTTCGAACCCGGGTCCTTCGATCGTTAGTCCTGCACGCTATCCAATCGGCTAATTTAAATGTTAAGAAACAATAAATATCTTTGATAGTAGTTACAATAGCAACAGCTTCTATAAGACTTCCATAAGACTTCCATAGAATTTTGTTTTTTAATTTAGATGTAGAAAAAATAGTATATAATTCAGGGGTTTATTTCTTATGGAAAAAGGTATGTGACATGTAACTTCAAAGGGTTTTTTAACGATGAAATCATAATCTGAGGCTTACGTTCTTAAAATATTTTGTTTCTTTTTGATAGACGTAAAAGAATATTGAAAAATCTATTTTCTATTTGTTTTATTAGTTCAAAGATTTTAGGTATAGCAACGTTAGGGGTTATATTTTTTCAATCATTAACTTTTAGCGTACTTACACCTTTATTTGAACAATGTTTTTTTTTAAATAAAAAGTTTTGTAATTGGATTTTTAATAGGTGTCACAACAACATGCGTACTAAGGTGCTGATGAACGCAGTTAATTTTTAAAAATGTTATATAAATATAAAACAATAACAAAAGAAGCAACTATATATCGCACCCATCCATTTGCTGTAAATTATTTTAATAGAGTGACTAAATTATGAAACTCTGTATCGCCTCAGTTCTTCCTGACGAGTTTGGCTCTCAGAAATGTAAAGAAAATTCATATACCATTATTTATAAAACTTTAAATTTTCTCTATTCCACTCTAGTAGATTTTTGATTCTGATTCTCTATTGAAAATCAGAATCAAAAATCAACTAGAGTGGAATAGAGAAAATTGAGTGTCTTCAAATAGACAAAAAAATCAATTAACATCATAATCAACTATAGACTATAGTTTATAGTTGATTATGATGTTAATTGATTTTTTTGTTTATTTGAAGACACTAAATAAAGAATATTTTATATTGTGCAAAATAAGTCTAAATAATAGATTAAAAAACAAAAACCACCTTATGCACAATTAGGGCTCGTATACTCGGGTATCAGATAACCGGGTACCCGGGTATTTAACCAAAAATTTTACTACTCGAATATCCGGGTAATAGCTTCGAGTACCCGGGTATAACAAAAACAAAATTCTTATGAAGCTCACTGTCACTTTTGCTGATTTATTCAAAAAATAATTTCAGAAAATATATGTTGCATTGTTGTATTTTAGATAAGTTCGTAAATCAGCTAAGGCCGTCAAATAGTTACGAAGCTTGTAAGTTACAAAGCATGGAGCGTTTTACCAAAGAAGATTTATAAAATGAATGAATCTAGATTTTTTAGAAATACTTCTATCACCTTAAAATGTAGATCCTTGAGAGATTCCTGAGTACTCCCACACAAACGACTACAGTCATTTTCCGATGGTTTAATTTCTTTTATTTTTATAATTAGAGCACGTAGAAGTTCAGGAAGGTCAAAAGTTGAAACTAATTTTAGATTGTAAACACGGTGGAACATACTTATTGCATCAATAAATCGATTTCTTAAATTAAAAAATTGCATTAATTCTACACTCGATGAGCTAGGCGCTGACAAAATGAAGGAATGCGATTTAGAAATATTAAAAGAAATCTCTTTTATTCTCGAACCAATTATGTTAGCAGTACAAGAACTGAATACAAAAAACGCCACCCTAATAACAGCTGAAGGTACTTCTACGTACTAAAAAAAATAAACGAGATTAGTACACCTCTTTCTCGTGAACTATTTGAAAAACGAAGTTAATGAACGTCGACAAAAGGATATAATAACATTATTGTTATATTTGCATCATTGTATTTTTTCAAAAGGCAATGAGTTTTTAAGCTTCGCAACAAAAATTTCTACAAAGCAGCTTGCTCATCAATTATTATTACGTCTATACTCGAATGAAAACAACATCAGCGTTGCAGATCAAAGCTCAAGCTCTTCTGATTGAGAGCGGGAACCAACATCAGTATATAATGAGTTACAGCATTGTCTTGCATTATATATAACTAAAACCAAAGAAAAAAGCGAAAATTTAAATGTTGAGCAATCCCTTCCATTTATGCAGACAAATGGAGGTAAGCGAAACCACATGTTAGATAATCTGTACGCTTCACTCACTGTTTACTATAAATCCTACATCAACGGCATGCGAACGGGTGTTTTCAGTAGCCGGCAATATAATAACCAAAATTCGCAGTTCGTTAGCTCCTTCCACACTCAACGTCTTAATATTTTTAAAATACTATTTTATAAACAAAAAGTTATAGTGAATATTATATTATTATAAAATTTGATTTCATTTAACGTTTAACATATTTTTAAGAATTAAATTAATTGAATTAAATAAATATCAATATTAATTGAATTAAATATGTACAAATGAACTATTAAAAATTTGTTTTGTTTTAATTATCCAACTACCCGGGTTACCCGGATAACCCGGGTATTTGAGTAAAATAACTACTCGATACCCGGGTACTTAATGTTCGAGTATTTTACGAGCCCTATGCACAATACTTTTTTGACAAAAACGAAACGATTTCATTTTCGTATAAGCTTCAATTTCGTATAAGCCCATTGAAATTACATGTCACATATCTTTTTCCATAAAAAGTAACCCCCTGAACTAAACTATATTTTCTACATCTAAATTTAGTTGAAATAATAGAAGCAATAGCTTCCATCAGTTTAACATATTTCGTTTCAGATATTGAAGCAATTTTTAGACTATGACAGCTGTGCTTCTATAAGGTCTGTAAACAGTTACAACCGAAACAACTACAATCCTAATGACAGCTATAACTTCTATAACCTTTTTTCGGAAGCTTTATTTAGTGATCTGTAGATAAGTTTCGGTAAAGCTTCTAATATTTAATATAGAAGTATTTTAGAAGCTTTCATTCCGGTGGTGGGGAGAACTTCTCTGTGGAAGTTGTATCGAAACTTTATAGAAGTAAAATATAACTAGCTTCCACTTAGAAGCTTTAGCGAAGCTTTATTGAAGCTAAAACTTGTATAATTCAAAATTGAGAAGTAAGTTTGCTAGTTGGGTCGTCATCAGCAGTGCTCGAACGAAATCAGATCCATTATGCCTCAAACATATTCTTTTTTCCCGTTTTACTCGGCAATCGGTTTGTGCAAACAGTCCAACTGTTGCGATTACTCACTGCAGTTATGGTGACAGAATGCAGTGGGATTTCTTTGTCCATACATGGAATGCTTTGCACGAATCAATAGTCTCTGGTGACGTTCAATCCACGAAAGTCTAAAAAATCGTGCGTCAACACCTCAGAACGCATGTTGTTGTGGAACCAAGGTCTTAAAAGGTACAGTAATCCCTCCGACTGCGCGGTAGTTCCGTTCCAGAAAAACAGCGCGCAGTACAAAACCGCGCAATGTGAACCCTATTTTGTATGAAAATGGGGGTTCGGTTCCAAATTTTGAAAAAAATTGAAAAAAAAAATTAATTTAAAGTTATAATTAAACCAAAATGAATATATACAACCTGAAAAACATGTATTACTTCAACAACTCTTAAAAAAGAAAACACTTCATAAGTTAACAGATAAATTAACATAAATAACATTTCAAAAAACAACTTAAATTTACAAAAATTATATCAATAATCTGAATTTGTTTAGAATATTCTACCTTTACTGGCTTGAAATTGAATTTGATCTATATTGAACGTTCCAGCCACACAGTTAAAAATAAACTGAATATGTAATGCAAATTGCTATATATATTGGTCATTCTTTTACAAGCCGAACATCTTCTGACCGACACATATTTGATTTGGCTGAAATTTTAAGGCTTTTATATAGAAAAATTTCCAAATTCTCATTTCCCAAGAAAAGAAAGATATACGTGCTCGAGAATTTTTTTTGGTTGCAAAATGGAGCGGTTCTAAATTTCGAGGATTTCGTGATTTTTGGCTTGAAGACTTATTTTCAAAGATTCATAACTTCGGTTTTGGTAATGATAGACATTTTTGTCTGTTTTATTTTAAAGCTAAAAGATGTAAAAAAAAATTGTTATCTACAAAAATTATTAAAAAATCCCTATGTGTAAACAGTTTAGCAATAAGTCAGACACTTTCTCTCTGACATCTGCAATTTTGCTCTCTCGTGTACGAGTAGCATTAAAAATAAATCAATTTATCAAGCGCGGAAAGATAAAAATTCCATAAATTTTTGTTGTCCCGCGCTGGATAAATTAATATATTTCTAACAGTAAAACTAATTTCTCCCTAAGTTGAAAACACGTTTTTCTTGAAAATTGAACGTAGAATACGTAGGGCAATCACTAAAAATCGATTTTAACATTTTATTTGTTTATAACAATAGGAGTTTGCTAATAATTTTTATTGACTATATTTTTTATTAAAATTCCATCTCTTAACTTTAAAATAAAATAAAACAAAAGCTTACTATCATTAATAGAACCGAAGTAATGAATTTTTGAAAATAAGTCGTCAAACCAAAAATCACGAAATTTAGATCGCCTCTATTTTACAAAAAAAAAAAATCCTCGAACACGTATATTTTTTTCGATATCATACCAGTAAAAATTTTTTAAGCCAAATCACAAATCCGTCGGTCAGATTTTGTTCAAATCTGTTCGATTTGTAAAAGAATGACCCATGTGGGAAATTTAATTTTTTTTTCATTTTAATTTTACGAAATTCACCTACATATTCTAAAAAAAAATTTTAAAAGTCGCGCAGTGTGAAATTTTAATCGCGCAGTGCGAAAATTAGTATTGAAAAATCATCTCGCGCAGTGGAAATCGCGCAGTTAAAACCCGCGCAGTCGGAGAGATTACTGAATGTATGTGTTGTTGTGCAACACAACATTTTTTATTCAAAAAAAAATTCTTTGGACCCCCCCCCTAAAATTTTTTCTGTGTGCGTGCTTGAATCGATTCATGTTTATTGAATTTTGTTCTCTAGCAAATTTAAAATTCGCTCGTGTTTCGCACACACTTTAAAATTTTGCTTGAGATTAAACTATGCCAGTAAACACTTATTGATTAAATTACTATTATTTGATTGTATTGAATTCTGAAAAAAAATTTTTTATTGTACCTTCATATTTTAAAATAATTTGATTGTATTTTATAAAAAAATCAACAAAAATATTTTAAACAATAAATTCTAACTAATGCGCATGTTTCTCTCTCGAATAATAAAAAGGAAAATTTGAATTAAATTTCATAGGTCGTCATTTCATTTTCAAAATACCTAACAGTCAAATAGGCATCGACATTGAATAAAATCTGTTTAATTGTTTGGAATAAATAGTACAAAAAATGAAATAGAATTTACTGTTTTTGTATCTATATGAGTTTAAAACTAATTCAATTTAAACTAATGGATGTAACTCTATCGGAAGGATAAAACGTTTTATTGAGTTCATGTTTAATGAATTTTATTCTTTCGCAAATTTGCAATATTTACTCGTGCTTCGCTTGAATTGTACACTTGCTCAAAAATAAAATAAATCATTAAACGCTACCACAATAAAATATTAAACCTGAAAAATAAAAAGAACTATTATGCCATTATTGGTTTAGTTTCAAAATTGCATAGAGTTTTTCATAGAAACGAAATGAATTTATAATCAATGATATTGTAAAATATGTGAATAGATCGAGCAGCATAAACAAATTAATTCTGAATCTTACAAAACTCTTTTTCATTGGGTATTATTTTCATCCAGTTAGTGTAGTACATACCATAATTGATTGAATATATATACTCATACCCTATTGCATTATTATAAAATTAACAGAGACAAACATATCCAATTCGTTCTTTCGACGTCAACATAACCATTCTTTCTTTTTTTGGTTTCGTATTTAATAATTGTTTATTCGTCTTTAATCCTTGTGTGGCGAATCAATCACTAGACTGCCGAGATGTATTACTTAATAAAATGCACTTAGTTGGTGGTAATAAACGTCTGCGTTAATGTATCATACCACAATATATCGGCACTGAAAGAAAAAATTCTGCCATCTGGTTGTTGTTTCTTCAATTTTGAAGAGAAGTCATCCGAATTTGAGGTTTGACAGGAAACATCCGATTAGCATAAAAAAGGTGTTACAGAGTTTTATTACCTGTTATTACGTCGGCTGGTTCGGACATTTCTCTTCAATTGCATCTTCCAGCTAGCAGGTAGTGATTGCAAATTACCCGATTTCAAATTACCCGGTTACTCGATTAGTATTTTCCAAATTACCCGGATTACCCGGATAACCCGGGTAGTTATAAAAAAATTAAAAGATGAAAAACAATAAAAAAAACCTCACAGTAGCAAACTAATAATTGATCATTTTTAATTGTAAAATAATATTTCAAAAATATTAAAGCATTTAGGGTAGCTGTACTCATCCGATTTCGTATTTTCTTTTTTAAATTCCTGCAATAGAAAAAACCCGCTCCGATAAAGTGGATGTTGGCTTCACGGTCAATAACGATTGATTTAAATTTTCTATCATTTTTTCGGTTTCCTTTATTTACATACAACATTTTCAGCTCTTTATCAACTGTAGTACCTCTGTTACCTATAGTAGATCTTGTGTAGACAGCAATACATTTTTGTAGTTGTAAATTTTCAATATTATAATTAGCCGCATCATTATCCGATTTGATTTTTCCTTGCTGACGTATTCCCCCATTTAGTTGAAATTTTTCGTGCGCATCCAACTACGTGGCACCGAGGTTTATCTGATGACATTTTCTTGAACTAGTCCCAAATTTTCGATGACACTTATTTTAATTATTAGCTTAAATCTTAAATAAAAACTTATCATAATATATTTACCGTTTCTATTTTAAACTAAATATAAACAAATAACCAATGAAGATCCCTAATTTTTTATAACTTAATTTTAATTTTAATAAGAACTAAAATTCCATAAATTTTGTTATGTGTTGTTCGTCGTTTTTCTGTTGTTTTCGTAATCTAAACAATAATAATTAACTAGAGGGCAGTTTAATGTTTACGGATGTGGTTGATTTAATGTTTATGGACATATTGCAATTTGTATGGTTAGAATAGAATCATTTGTCAACAACTAGCATAAAGAATAATTCAAATTTGCAAAAAGAGAATGAGCTGAATTTTATTTTGTAAATTTTATTGAGAAAAAACTGGACCTTTTGTTGTTCGGGTACCCGACCAAAATATCCGGATATTAAATACCCGAAAAATCTTCCTAAATACCCGGGTATCCGGGTACCCGGATACCAAGATTGCAAACACTAAGCAGAAGCTAGTTCAAAGTTCATAACATTATAACGCCAGAATTCTATATAAACTCCTCGAGACCACCGTTATTCTGGTTGATCGAGTGATCAATTATACAAATGCCAGTAAAATACATCAATTAAAAAAATATGATGCTATTTTGAACTTAATTTTCGAAGCAAATCTAGTGAAGGATAATCGTATTCGTAATCGTATAGGATCGTATCTTTAACGGCTCCTTGGTATGCGCAACCGGTTTCAGCAGCGCTACTCGATGGTTAGTTCTCTACCCGATGATCATAGAGAGAACCGATGAGCATTATGATGAACAACAGAAGTCCTATGGTTATGAACCTTTCGATCTATAGTGAAAGTGACTTATTGGTTATACATATTTGTTCATATTCTCATAAGAAGTGTTTCCATCAGAATACAAGCACTATACGAAAAATATATACTTATAAATATAATAAAATGCACACTTTTTCCAGAAGTATAAAAACAAAGATTTTTGATGATAAAATAATAAAGTTCTTCTTGATATTCGATTAATTTACCTTGAAATTTTTATTTGTTTTAAATTTGAATTGTAATATGATACTTAAAATTTGAACTAACAACCACATATAACGTATGCTAAATTATTTCCAGTCCGGTGATAAATACATAATAAATATTGGACAACGTATATAGATAAAAACAGGAGGTTCATGATCGAATAGTTCCTGACAAAACCACAGTTCTCTCTCTCTCTCTCTCTCTCTCTCTCTCTCTCTCTCTCTCTCTCTCTCTCTCTCTCTCTCTCTCTCTCCCTCTCTCTCTCTCTCTCTCTCTCTCTCTCTCTCTCTCTCTTCATTCCTTTCTTTTGGTTCCTTCATTTACAGGTTTTATATATCATATAGCATGAAAATCTAGAGTGGTTTCGTAAAGGCGACACAAATTTGGTGTTGATGAGACGCTTGTTGCCTTTTAGAGGAGTTCTTTTCACGCGGAAATTCAATTTAATCCAGTTTAGATTATTAGATTACATTTCTTTCTTTAAGCAGTTGGAGGATCTTTTGATTCACTCGCATCTTATTCAAAGATTTCTCAAGGCTTTGCCTAATTTGAGGCTGTAGTTCCAGCTATTTTAAGCTCTCATTTTCTTAGCAATTTTTGCAACTAAATAAAAAGTGTCGTGCATTAACTAATAACTTTAACGAAACGAAATAACTTTAGCGAAACCAGTGATATGTATTAAGTCCCTGGGCCCACGCCGATTTCATGTGATGATTACCACATATTTTATACTTCGTGAGGCGCCTGTCCTGACGAGTCCGAAAACTTTTGGTCTGCCATTTTTTCTCGATTCGGCCGCTTTTTCGTTCGGCAAGCTCCGAAAAATGCCGATTGCCTGGGATCTTGTTTTGTTTTAACTATGCGGGTTGGAAATTTGATTTAGAACACGAGGGTAACCTTGTCCGACAAAAATTTATAGCAGACACATTTTGGTCAGACAAACCTCGTGTTCTTAATCAAATTTCCAACCCCCACAGTTGAAAAAAAATGTGGTAGCAAATTTACAAAATCGCGGGCAGTTGGCGTTTTTCGGAGCTTGCCGAACGAAAAAGCGGCCGATTTGAGGAAAATCGCAGAACAAAAGTTTGCGGACTCGTCAAGGACAAGCGCCTCAAGAAGTACAAAATATGTGGTAATCATCACATGAAATTGGCGGGTGCCCAGGGACTATATGTACGTACTATAGTTCTCTAACATTTGACTAAAATTTTCTGAACAAAATATATCAACATTCAATCACAATTCCATATTCCAATTTCAATAATCGATTGAAATGATTCTCTTGGGAAAACTTCTGGTTGTAATTATATTCAGAAGTAGATAGAATAATAACTTTAAAATTAAAATATTAAATGATATTAAATTGAATTGCTTATACCAATTCGGCGCCATAAAAATTTAGTTGTTTCTAATGGAAAATTAAACAAATATGTCTGTCTGTTTGTTTATTTTATTTTACTTAATTACGTTTGAATAAAAAGGGTCAGACAAATATAACAGCGATTATTCCAATAACCATTTTTCATTTTGACTAAATTTACACTTCTCTTCTCATTTCACATCCATTGAAAAAATGTTAATCTTTAACATTTGACCTTGCGTTATAGTATAATAACTAAGTTTACAAAAGAAAATAATATATAGTAAAACCTTACTAACAATAGTTTGTTGCACAATTATTCAAAAAAAAAAACAAAGGCCATTAAAAGTTTTGTTTTTCAATTATTTTGAAGTAAAATATTGCAAAACTGCAGGAATTTAGTACAATCAAGTACATGTTTTACTATTATGTGTACTGTGTACGCAGGCAGCACATATTATATGTATATATAGAGCAGAGAGAATGAGAATGAACAAAAAAAAATTGATGAGAAAAAGTAAGACAACATATAAAAACTGTTTTTTGCGATAAAAAAATGACGATGACAAGGTCGAATATTTTTTTTTATTTTTAAATATTTTTGCAAATTAAATAAAACGAAAATAAATTGTTATTGGTATGCGTGACAGAGAAAGAAAATCAATGAATTGTTGTCAAACTAAAATAATGACGGGTATGAATTAAATCCAAGGTTTTAAAGTTAATTAAAATTAAATTATTGCAATTTTTTCGCCAATCTGCACTAAATCTATTGCATTTTTTTATCAATTTTATTATCGTTTTGTCGCGTCTTTTACGATCTTTTTTTAATATTTTATTGAATATGACAAAAAAAAAATAATAATATTTTTTTTCAATTCTTTTGTAAGTAAATTGAAGCTTACTAACACAATCCAAAAAAAAAATACAAAATTTATAAAAAGACAGAGACGACGTGACTTTGATACAAATTAAAATCTTTTACGATTTTTTATTATTATTTATCTCAAAAAATAAATAAAAGTTTTGTTGTTGTTTGTTGTTAAATTTAAACGGCATTCAAGTAGCCGTGACTTAAAATGTGGAATTAAATTGTGGATAATCAAATTCAATTAGTACAGTTTTGGAAGGCAGTAACTTTGTTATATAACAAAGTTAGTATGGTCTTAGATTGTTAGCCGATGTTGTGTGGATGTTAACAAAATAAACTTTTTGTAAGTGATATTCTGATTGTTTCTGATTCAGATCACGTGGAAAAGTGATTTTTTTGACAAAACGAAATTTTTTTATATCAATCATTGTTTTTGTAAATTTGCCACAATTTTTGTATATTCTTTAAATGGAATCTTGAATACTTTTTACTTAATAATCAAGGTTTTTGTCTTTTCAAAAGAGTTTACATCAAATAAATAAATACATTTCTGCATAAGCTGTTCTGTTATTTATAAGGGTCAAATCTTTTAATCAGAGGTTGGATGTCACTTCGGACAATAACTTGAAATATATCATTTTCGTACATTTAAAGTTAAAACTCAACTAACGCACCATCAGTTTCAATTTTCGTTATTTTGTTTCAAAAAAACATTTTGATAGGTGATATGAAAAATTTATGGTTTTGATTGCTGTACTGCGATTTTGGCATGCTGTAATATAACTGCAAACAACTTAGAACAACTAACGAGGCAGTTTACTTCCGTAAAGCTTTATCTATGGAGAAACTTTCGAAACCACAATTGGAACTAGTTACAAACTCACATAAAAATATGAAACTTGTCAAACAAAAAAAAAAATGGACTTTTAATCGGCAATTCAGTACAACTCGCTGATGAGAAAAATTTTAACACTTAAATCCAGATACATTTTGGAATATAAAGATTTTATTAGAGCTATACTTAACCCATAAATTATTGGCCACATATGATGTTTGACAGTGATCTATATAGAATCGATACATCTTCCTTCCTTATAAAATGAAGACCTATCTGGCACCACTTTATTACAGTAACAAAATACAGTAAATGGCGTCGGACAATTAACATTTCTCACGTTGCATACAACAATTGAAATCATATTTTAGTGAAAAACTCTTGTTTTTAAAAAAAATCGAAATCTATTTCTAGGAACTGTCTTCCTTTGTTCCTGAAATTCAGGATTAAATATTATTTAACAGATTTAGCATATTTGGGGGATCTCAGAAATTATATTTATAAAAATTTCTTTTCTTTAAAATAAAAAAAAAAGTCGGACAAGTGCGAATAAAATTCGCTCGCCAAGGGTTCCGTGAATGTAAAAGAACACATTATCAAAAATAAATGACATAAAGTTATGTTGTAAAGTCTTTATATCGCCAGACTATGGACGCATAACAGAATAAATGTTTAATCGTAAACGTCAATAGTAAATGTTGATCACATCTACATTGATCAAAAATGTTACTTGAGGTTAAATCTTATCCATAGCTGTTTATGTTAGCTAAAGTATTTTAATAGTCTAAATTGGGAATATTTGTTCTATAAAGCAGCGTCGAAATATAGGGTGGTATACATACACTTAAAATAGCACTTTTTCATCAATAACTAAAAAACTATGCATCGCAGAATTCCAAAAAATATTGCAATGTTTCTTAAATTAAGTGTTCTTTCAAATGACACCCCACTCGTTTGGTTACAAAAAAGTTTTTTTTTTGCTCTCCCCACACCCATCCCCTAAACACACAGAAATATAATTATTTGAGAGTTCGCTATAATTTTCGTTCAAAATATAGCAAACTTCCTGTCTCTATGAATTTTTTCAATTTTTTCTGTCAATCAGTGTCGAAACGTAGGGGGGTGAATGGTCTGGAATTTGCAAATTTTTTAGAATAACTCCAAAACGGTGTACCGGAAATTTCTAAAAAAAACTGCAATGTTTTGGAAATTTGATGCTCTTTCAAATGATACTCCACTCGCTTGGGTCAAACAAAACTTTTTTTTACCCCCTTTACACCCATCCCCTAAACACACAAAAATATAATTATTTGAGAGTTCGTTATAATTTTCGTTCAAAATATAGCAAACTTCCTGTCTCTATGAATTTTTTCAATTTTTTCTGTCAATCAGTGTCGAAACGTAGGGGGGGGGAACGGTCTGGAATGTGCACATTTTTTAGAATAACTCCGGAACTGTGTACCACAAAATTCTAAAAACAATTGCAATGTTTTGGAAATTTGGTCCTCTTTCAAATGATATCCCACTCGCTTGGGTCAATAAAAGTTTTTTTTTACCCCCCTTACACCCATCCCCTAAACACACAGAAATATAATTATTTGAGAGTTCGCTATAATTTTCGTTCAAAGTATAGCAAATTTCCTCTCTCAGTGAATTTTTTCAATTTTTTCTGTCAATCAATGTCGAAACGTAGGGGGGGGGGGGGGGGGGGGGAACGGTCTGGAATTTGCACATTTTTTAGAATAACTCAAAAACTGTGTACCACAAAATTCTAAAAAAAATTGTAAAGTTTCTGAAATTTGGAGCTCTTTCAAATGACACCCCACTCGCTTGGGTCAAAAAAGTTTTTTTTCACGCTTCCCCACCCCAATCCTTAAAAACACAAAAATATAATTATTTGAGAGTTCGCTATATTTTTCGTTCAGAGTTTATCAAACTTCCTGTCTCTATGAATTTTTTCAAATTTTTCTGTTAATTAGGCTCGAAATGCAAGGGGGGGGACCAACTTTTTGTGTCACTTTATTAATAATAATTCAAAAACTATGCATTGCAAAATTCTAAAAAAAATGGCAATATTTCTAAAATCAAGTGCTCTTTCAAATGACACCCCACATGACCTGGTTTTAAATGATGTTTTTACCCCTTAACATTCCCACCCCTTTAATAAATATAGTTATTAGTGTCTGCCACTTTTCTATATTTTTCATTAAAAACCTACTCAATTTTCTATCATTCCAAATATATGTCAAGATTTTCGATGAGGTAGGGTCGGAGTTAATCGGGGCAATAAAACATCCCGAAAACGTCATTTTTCAAAATTATACAAAAAATGGTGAGGTGAAAAATTCCAAAATATATTTTTAAATAATGCTGAAATGAAGCCCTTTCATATGATACCCTACTCGTCTCGCTAAAAAAATGTATGTTTTCAAAGGCTTTACATCGTACCTCCTTAAAACAAACGAACACAACTTTATTTATTTTTTAACCCGCCATCTTGTGTGGATAGGTTAGTTTTATAAGCACCTCAAATTTTAAGTTCATTGGATTAATGGTTCACGAGATAATCGAAATAATGTGAAAAACACGTTGTACTCTCACCAATAGTGTTCCGTATAAAAAACGGAACCCTAAAACGATTTAAATAAAAAACTCTATTTAAATCAAATCAATCTGATTTAAAAAAAAGTCGACTTTTTATCAGAGTTCGAAACGCTCCTTGTATCGCTCCGTAACTGCGTTCTTTCAGAGCCAGTAACTTTAAATAAATATAACACTTATAAGTACGGGAGTGAATATAGTAAAATATCGTTCTTACTGCTATATTGAAATAAATATTTTATTTCAAATACTCACACATATAATTTTTACTTCCAAATTGATGCGTTCCAACCAGGGTTGCATAAAAATCTGATTTTTTTTAAAAAAATCAAAAAAATCGGATTCATTTGATTTAAATCGCTTTTTTTGATTTAAATCGGATTTTTTTGATTTTTAAAAAAATTTAGTTTAATTTTTGAAGAAATTGTATATTTCTTATGCTACGTTAACTACTTTATATAAATCATTAGCTTTGGTTATATTTTTTGAAATGCAAGATTAGACAAAAGTAAAGGAACAGTTTTTATTTACTAGATTTTTATACTGAAATACTGATTGTTGTTCTAGCGACATGAAAAGCGTTACTTGACAAACTAAGATACTTTGTCACTGCTTTAGAGCGATGTCAGAGATATCCAATTCTGCAGATTTGAAAAGTTTCTCGGACATGTAGATAACTGGTAAACACTAAACGGCAAGTCATATGGAACAACTCCTTATAACTTGTGTCAGGAAAGTGTTAAGGATTTAATATGCCATCAAGATCTTAATAGTAACGATAGTTTTTAGTGGAAATGTTTTTTTTTTCGTAAGCGGGTTGCACTGATTTGCATTTAATACTCTATTTGATATGTAATCATTAATTATTTCTAGATTCATTTCTAGAATCTGTTCAGATGCAATTTTATGTGGTTTTGTCAATATTTCTAGTTGTGGTTTAATCTGAGACTTTGTTGTTGAAGTTTTACGACGATAGGCTAACATCTTAATTATTCTCAGTCGCAATCACAGTGCAATTGTCTTAGCGTGACTTGATACAGATGCCGTTGGTCAGGTGAAGATAGCTCAGATATAGCTTAAAATGGTGAACGTATCTCGTTCATCATCTTGTTAGAGCGCTTGTCGTTGTGGGATCTTGTTTCCTTAGGTTTTTATGTGTAGTTGTGACACATGTTGAAATTCTACCACAAAACATTTTATCAAAAAAAATCAAATTTTTATTTTGAATTTGCTTAAAATTTTAGAAATTTCTTCAATTGATTTAAATCAATGATTTTTTGAAAAAAATCAAGTTGATTTAATAAATCTTATTTAAATCACTGATTTAAATTAATGCAACCCTGGTTCCAACGTAAAAAATAAATAGTTGTTGTGAATGTTTTGTTTAAAATTGGATGACGAAAAGGTTAGTTAATTTTCTTCTTTTGCAAACAAATTGAAAGAATTGAAAAATAACTAAAATAAAAATTCTAAAGGAGTCAAATCGGAAAACCAAAAATTTTGCTCTTCGAGGAAGAACGATATTAAAATTATAAACATTTTAATTTATGAATACTATTTCGAGAAGTGAAATGAGTGCTCGAATAAATAAAATTGTAAACTATGCTTTTTATGCATATTGGCTTATAGGATACTATGTTGCTCCTAACGATAACTAAAACCATAGATGAAACTATTTTAACTTTAAATTTTTAAATGATGTCCATTTGCTCAGTGTTGCGGTTATTCTTCTCTTATATTATTTTTCTAATGATATGAAGTACTTCAATATTTAATTACCTGCAATAAAAATTATATAGTTCCTTTCCTTCTCCATTCATCATCCATTCAATCAGCAATTTTGTTATTATATTATTCCTCATATGCCCTTGGTGACAGTTTGCATATAACAGGGCTGCCACAGGCGACTATTTAGGCGACTAAAGCGACTATTTTTAACGTTTGGCGACTATGGCGACTTTTTTTGTCATAAAACAGGCAAAAAACGACTATTTCAGGACATTTCAACAAAAAGGGCTACTTTTTTAAGTTACGGGCGACTATTTTCTTTTTTTTTTCCTTCCTCCACGTGCCCGTTTCGGCGGATAACAGGTAATCTATCAGACCGTGTGCTGATTGGCTGCTAAGATCACATGTCTTATGTCTACCAATAAAATTCCCTCTAGCACAATCTAGTTGACCAATAGAATCTAAGTTCTCAGTTAGAAGAACACGGAGAAGAGTGAAAGACGAAAGGAGGAATTTTCAACCTCGTGCGCCGCTACTTCCGAAGTCTACCATTTTGCAAAATAAAAATAAAAACCAGGAATTGCTGTAGTTTGCGAAAGGAATGTGGATACTTGAAAGTTTTTGTTTATAAAGAGGTAAGTGTCAATAACTTTTTTATTGAATCCTGATTTAATTGAAATTCCGTACAGTATCCGTAATTTTCCTTTCGTTTCTGATTGATGAATTTGGAAGATTGCGCAATTGCGACAGTTTTATATCTATCACGTATCTCTTGGCTACCATTTATTTTCGCTTTGTTGCTATTGCGGATTGTTGGCGCGGTGTCTGTGTAGCTAAGGGGCCCTTCGAAATGGGTAAACTTTTACTTGGAATAAAAAACATTGCATAATTTTAGTGTTACGTTTTAGTTTTTAACCCTTTTCGAAAAAAATACCTGGCCACACCACTAGTTGCCATCTTTCTTCCTTAGCAAATTTTAATACTGAAAAAAGATTTTTTAAATTAAATCTTCATTTTGATGACAAAAATAATGAATATTTGAAATTCCGACGCCAAATTCTAATATTTTGGCCGTCAAGTTGGCGATAGCTGAATATTTCGCTAAACATGTGTTATTGCCAAAATGATTTGTTTTCGTCGCCAACTTGGCGAAAATTAAGATTTTTTTTCCTAAAATCTACCAAATTTTTTAAATTCTGCATCGTTTTTTTGTTGATGATACATTTTGATGACAAAAATAATGAATATTTGAAATTCCGACGCCAAATTCTAATATTTTGGCCGTCAAGTTGGTGATAGCTGAATATTTCTATTCTAGAAGAAATCGAAAAATGTCATCTGACCATTTCTAGAGGCGAGATTCGATTATTTTTAATTGTTAATAATTTTTTTTTGGCATTTTGTTTTATATTTATATAAAAGTCAAGACCATAGTAGTTATTTTAAACATGAATTAATTCACATTAAATATATTTGTGTTGTTAACTAAGTTAATGCTTTTTAGTTAAAAACTTAACCACAATTTATCATAAATAAAAAATTTGAATTGATGTTTTTTGTTTATATATATTTTTTACACACTTTTATTTAACTTGACTTCTGAGAGCTTTGATGGGTGGAATTTTGTGATTCATTTTTCAGTAACTTCCCATTATGTGATTGATCCCAAATTGAAAAGACAAGTTTGTTGAAGCAGTCAGTATGTATTAATAAAACTTTTAAAGCATAAAACTTTATAAAACTGAAGAAAAAAAATTCAAATTTTTCTTCACTCTGAAAGACCTTAAAGAATTGCACTGAAATCACCATAAACTGGTTGACTCATTTTGAGCGAAGGAATTTTGGTAATACTGTGTATATCATTATAATCATAGATATCATACATGTTTGTGTCATTTATCAATTTGTCTGTGTCATTTATCAATTTGTTTATCAATTTGTGTCAATTTATGAAATTGGAGTTTAGGACTAACTTGTATTTTGGCGTAATGACAATTGAACTTTTGAAACAAGCTTATTTGTTTGGATTGCAATTATTTTTGGCATTAATATGAATTTATTTTATTTTTTTACTTTTATTTGTTCTCACGCTTTAAAAAACTTATAGCTTTTATTTAATTTTTTTTTAAAATATTTTTTTGTGAATGCAATATAACATGTCATAAAATAAATGTTAGATTTATAATAAACCGAAATTTATATGGAAAAGTTCAGTGTTTACATTTTTGTTAGATAGTGACATTCATCCGCCTTTCATGAGTAGTTAAATCTATTCTTGTTTAAAGCTACATTACCATTTTCCGTGATCAATACTGGAAAATAGTATAATATCGTAAAGGAGATTTTCTCATGCATATTTTTTTTTTGTTTTACAGGCAGTATTCTGTATCATGTCCAAATCTTATGAAGTTAAAACTGAATGGTTAAAAAAGAAGGATAGTTTGAACTATATCATATCTACATGGTGTAAAAAAAAAGTCCGATACAGAGGTTACCTGTATCATTTGTGCGAAGGATATATCATGTCAAAGGAAAGGTTTTGCTGCTTTGACGCAACATGTTTGCAACAAGTCTGCATATCAAAAATGCGTCTTTGAAGCTGACCAGCAAACAATTATTACTCAAACCTCGTGAATCAGGAAATTTTACTTGTGCTGCAATTGTGCCCTTTAATGTGAAAAATACCACTACTAACTCGAACTCTGGTAATATACCTGAACCATGTAGCTCTGCTCCTAATAAAGTTCAACTATTTAACATTCAAGAACCTTGTACAAGAGCAGAACTTTATTGGGCCATGAAATCTGTTCAAACTAACATGGCTCCAGGTTCGTGTGATGATTTAAAAGAAGTATTTGAAGTTATGTTTCCAAACGCGGTGCCGGACAACTTCAGTTTAGGAAGAACAAAACTAAGCTACTTGATCACTGAGGCCCTTGGACCATATTTTCATAGTAATTTAAAGGAAGATGTCAAAAACAGTTGTTATTCTCTTCTCTATGACGAAACCACTAATCATGCCAATAAAAAAGAACTGCAATTTAATGTAAGGTATTGGTCAGAAAAAGAAAAAGAGGTTGTATGTAGCCACTTGAAAACTGTATTTATAGGGCACGCTACTGCTTTTGATCTAAAAAGAGAAATAGATTTAGTTTTGAAAGATTCTGACTTGTCAACAAATAAATTGTTGATGCTTGGATCTGATTTTGGATACTATTTTTGTTATATGAGGAGACTAAAGCAACTATTTTCAAGGCTGTGCCTTAGTGGCAGCCCTGTATAATGATTTGAACTCAAGCATAAAAAGAACTTGACGTAACATTTAATGAACAACCGCTTATCTTAGGTTATCAAAATAAATTTACCATTGCCTACCCCTTATATCCCTTAAAACAATCTTTATCACAAATTCAGCCTTAAAACAAGAGACATAACATCGCATAAAGTCCTGTCCTTTATACTACAATTTATTTTTTTTTCTTTAAAAACAATCTTCTTGTAAATATTCCAACATGTAATTAATTTTATTTAAGTCAAAAATATTCTTTTGATTGATCGAGAGTTAAAAAACATCATAATAGAGCAAGAGCCCGCGACGGCCAGACCTTCGTTATTATATAAAAGCTGAAAGTTTTTCTGCACATACCCCCAACTCTGGTAGAAACGATTAGCGACATATGAAGTTTGGATTATGGTGGCTTTGGCAGGGTAACAAAGGGACCTCCAAAGTTTCATGAAAGTATAAAAGGTAATTTTATATATTCTTCGGGGAAGTATTAGAAAGCACGTCACCCATTGCCAGACACTTACTATCGTAGTAACCCCCTGCCATACACCCTTAAACTTTAACAATTTGATAAAGTTTAAGGGTGTCTGGCAGGAGGTTGCCACGATAGTAAGTGTCTGGCAATGGTTGACGTGACTTCTAATACTATCCCGAAGAATATATAAAAAAATTACCTTTTATACTTTCACGAAACTTTGGAGGTCCCTTTGTTACCTGCTCCCTGCCAAAGCCAAAATGATCCAAACTTGATATTTCGCTAATCGTTCCTACCTGAGTACGGGGCATGCGCAGAGAAACTTTCAGCTTTTATAAAATAACGAAGGTCTGGCCGTCGCGGGCTCTTAGTCTATAAGTTTTCAACGATGTGGTTTTATACAACGCTTTGATTTGTTAAAAGTTTTAAAAGTCCATTTATCTAAGTTGCTGTGATTATAGGTTTTTCTCATTTTAACAAATAAATATCAACCAATACACAAAAATCCGCTGTGTACAAACAAAAAAAAAAAGTCAGGCAAGTGCGAATATAATTCGCTCGTTGAGGGTTCCGTGTATATAATATTTGAAAAAAAAACAGTTTAACAGTTTGTATAATTTCACGTTTATTTGTTAATTATAAATACCAAAAAAAAATTTTAGTTTCGATTTAGCAAAATCCTACACCCGTGCATTTTTTCTTTTGTAATGTTCGTATGTAGGGAGGGGGGACAAAACAAAATTTAACATTTTTGAAAAGAAGTCGAAAACTGTGCTTTCGAAAATTACAAATAAACTGTTTTGCACTGCAAAAAAAAAATCACCTTTCATATCACATCCGACATGGTATGATCAAAAATAATTTTTTTTCAAAATTTCTACTTTAAACCCCCTGGAATAAACATTTGAAATTATAACAACCAAAACAAAATTTCGGTTTCAATTTCGATTTAGCAAAATTCCTACATCCATGAGTTTTTTTTAATTTTTTTCGTTTGTAATGTTGGTAGATAAGAGGGGGGGGGGGGGGGGAGCAAAAAAATGTTAACGTTTTTGAAAATAAATCGAAAGCTGTGCTTTCGAAAATTATAAAAAAAACTGTTTTGCACTACAACCTTTCATATGTCACCCCACATGACATGATCAAAAATAATTTTTTTTCAAAATTTCTACTTTAAACCCCCTCCAATAAACATTTGAAATTATAACAAACAAACAAAAATTTCGATTTCGATTTAGCAAAATACCTACACCCATGAATTTTTTAAAATTTTTTCGTTTGTAATGTTCGTAGATAAGGGAGGGGACAAAAAATAATTTTACATTTTCGAAAATAATTCGAAAACTGTGCTTTCGAAAATTACAAAAAAAAACAGCTTTGCACTACAAAAAAAATCACCTTTTATATGACCTTTTACTTGACATGATTAAAAATAATTTTTTTACAATATTTCTACTCTCGACCTCTGAAATGCTAAATGCCTACAACGGGGATTTTTTTTTATTTTTTTTTATAATGTTCGAAGTTAAGGGAGGTGGACAAAAAAACCACTCGTTTTTGGTAATAACTCAAAAACTAAGCAGTCGAAAAATGCAATGAAACTTTTTTTGCAATATTTCATCTTTTTTCGATTTTTCTAAACCAAACTCGATTCCTTAAAAAAAACTTTTGTTTTACTATCTCCTTATCTATGTTCATAAAAATATAGATAAAAACAGACATTTGAAATTCTCTTGTTATCATCAGGTGGGGAAAAACACATTTAATAACTGTAGAAAATTTCAAGTTGATAGCACTTATAGTTTGTGAGTAAATTCTATATAATAAATTCGGACGGACACCGAGGTCTCTTCAATAGGGTACCGTTTTTAATTTTCAAAGTACGGAATGCTAATGAAGCAGACAAAGAAAAATCAATCACAAAACACCCTTATATACTATCAAATCTAGACTAATTATTAATCTTGCGTACATATTTCATTTATAACAGACAAAGCACCTTATTAATGATAACAACACCAACACCAACCAAAAATGAAACTGAAATAAAGGAAAGATGTAACATGATAAACTAAAATATGGATTTATTTATGCAGTGAAACGTTGTATACGGTCGGATATTATTTATGAAGTGAATTCCAAATTACCTTGATAATAAGAAATGAATGTATGATTATTGTGAAGTCCTCA
>OY856186.1:282397833-282453211 GCA_963693315.1 Diogma glabrata
TTTTTTTTCGTTTCTTGCGTGTCTGATGAATGAGTGAGTGAACGAATTATATGATGATGTGATGTGAATTAAGTTTGATGAAGATTAAAAAGTTTTATGAGATAAACTGGACGATATAACTGTTGATATTGTGTCCCCTATGTTGGCGTCTGAAACGGTTGTTTTAATTATTATAGTATCTACATAGGTTTAATTATACAATATTAGAGTTTTTCATCAATTTGCACTCTAACCCAACACAAAACTTAATTACCGCCTTTAAATTCAATTATAAAAATGAACGAAAAAAAAACAAACGAGAAAAAAATCCATTTTCCATCGTTTTTCAATTCCTTTCGTTTTCTTCGAACGTAAAAAAATCAATTGATTTTTTTCGTCTTAAAAGAAAAAAAACAAAAACTCTAGAATGAAAAAGGCGAATGATGATGAGATGGATGGTATCCCGCTGTTGAAGTTATATTAGATTTTTTTTATTCTGTTTATTTTATTTTTTTTTTCTATTGAAATTCAGTTTTCGTGTGTAGGTTAAGATTAATGATTAGATATTAGTTTTTTTTTGTTTGTCATTAAAAATCATTTTTGGTTATTTGTTGGAACGAAAGTGAGTTGTTATGATGTTAACCGCTTACATAAGAAACAACTCGATGAAGCTAACTATTTATTAAATGTTTCAAGTAGACAGTTTTTGAATCGTGTCCTTAAAACATAATTATTATAAATACATACAGCGTTGCCACTCAAAAAAATTAAAATGTATCCAATTTTATAAAAAAAATGTATCCAAATGTATCCACGTTTTTGAAAAAATGAAACATGATTATTTGATATTGCTAAAGGACTAATTACAATATATGTTTAGTACAATTCAGCATCCTGATCACATTTATTTATAATATAACAAAAAAATCACATTAATTCAAATTTTTATCTGATGATTTTTATATGTGTTTTATTTGATGAATAAATTCCATATACATTTTTTGTACAGTTTTTGTCACCTCCAAAAATTCCTCTTTTTCCAGTTTATTGTATGCTAAAAATGATTGTACTGCATATCCCATACTTATTTTAGGACAATTGTTTATGGTTTTCTTCATTTTCAAAACCTAGCTCATTTACATTCCTCAGATTTAAGAAACGATAAGGGCGATAAGTAAAATTGTATAAAATGGACTTCTAAATCATTAAAAAAATGTGATCGATTTTCAAAAACTGTTTAAAATTAGTTACACTGCTCGCCAATTTCTGATACTTTTTCTTTCACAAAAAGAGAATAGATGAACAATATAACAAATTTCATAAACATTTTCAAAGTTTTTGGAAATCCAACACAGCTAAAGGCATGTTAATAAAATGTATCCATTCTAGCAGTTTTGTGATTTTTTTGTATCCAGTATCCATTTAATAAATTTTTCAATAATGTATCCAAATGGATACAAATGTATCCAAGTGGCAACGCTGAATACATATAACTTTTTGTGGTAATATCTTAATTATGTTTACTTTTTACTCATTTCAGATTTTTACAACAAAAAGGTCATTCAAAAAAATGTCAAAATCAAAAGAAAAATTACAACAATTTACAACAAATACGACAACATCATCAACAACAATAACAACAACCAAAGTAAAGAATTCCGATTTCATCAAAATGAAATCAGATGAAGATAAAATTATTGATCATAAAGGAGATAAAAAGGAAATTATTAGTGATGACATGTCTAAATTAAATGAGAAACGTCGGAGAAAATTAAAAGATTTAAATGAAGTAATAACATGCTATCTATGTGGTGGTTATTATATTGAGGCAACAACACTAAACGATTGTCTGCATTCGTGTAAGTTTTGTTATTTTTATCTATTTTTATTTTTGATTTGAAATTGATCCACGTTGATTCTGAAAATACTTTAATGCAAATGAATTTTGAAAAGTTGGTGTCAAACCATTGTTTTTTTAATAACACATTTGTTTAGCACTTGTTTTATACGAACGTTAATATAAATTTGTTTTTTTCATAAATCTCATCTCACCGAATTCTCTATTACAACAAGTTTTAGTCCTTTATTTTATCTACCACTCGTTTGTTAATTTTTTCTCCTTAGAAACATTTCTTGCTCGGTACATCTTGGTCGAGCAGCGAAATATTTCTTAGAAACTTAGAAAACTGACTGACAGATATATTTATATATAGTTTATAAAGATTTTATTGGCTTGACTCGAGGTTTAATAATTTAAATCGATGATCAATCTAATTTTAATTTGCTGGAAAAAAAGTGGGGTTTCTGAATGTGACCAACGGAATTTGGTTGATTTTTTTATGAACAGAGTATTTGGCATGACTAAGCCCGCAAGCTACTATGTCTCGTTTGTTATGTTTATGACATGTGAATTGATTATATATCTGTGCTAAAATTGTTTATGCTGATTACTAATAATCTTTCAAAAGAAAAGCTGCGATGATGAACTTCCGTTCCGCCAAGACTATTGTATAAAGATGAGAAGGAAAATTTCACAGTTCCAAGTGACATCGCAAAATTACTAGCCAAATAACTAACGGAATATTTAGTAAAATTGCTTCTCAATTTTGAGTTATAACAGTTTAAGCTTCAATAATGCTTCGCTAAAGCTTCTAAGTGGAAGCTAATTAAAATTTGCTTCTATATAGAGTTTGGATAGAACTTCCACAGTGCAGTTCTCTTTACCTCTGGATGGAAAGCTTCTAAAATACGTCTATATTTCATATTAAAAGCTTCACTTCACTTCAAAATTTTTCTAAATGACTCTCGATAAAGCTTCCGGTAAAGGGTTATAGAAGTTATAGCTCTCATTTGGATTGAAGTATATAGTTACGGTTGTAACATGTTTAAAAATGTCTAAAAATAGCTTCAATATCAATTGACCTTAGAAGTTTTAAAGAAACTGTTTTGTGAAAATTAAATATGTTAAACTGACAAAAATTACTGCTTCTATTATTTCAATTATAGAAGCTTATTTGCGACGACCATTACGTTTTTGTCAAAATAGCATTGTGTACTCAAATACTATACATAATAACAAAGAAATGACAATAACGACATTAAAATAAGTGAAGAAAAAAGAAAAAATTTTGTCACATTTTTCAATAGCTTCGACAAAACTTCTAAAAACTGCTTAAAAACGGTATATTAGAAGCACTTTAACGGAGCTATCTTGAACTTCTATTCAGCTTGCATAACCGCTAACATAAGACTATATTGAAGTTATTTCCAAAGTTATATATAAATCATAGCCTCTTCGGGGAAAGTTCTCCAATTGACCTTTATCGAAACCATTTGGAAGCTATAAACAATCTATTAAGGTGGGGAAACTAGTTTCGGTAAGACTTTTAAAACGTTTTAAAAAGAATTTAGAATGCTAGTTGGGCGATTTGTGTTACCTGTACGGCATCACTGCCAACGTAATTACCAGGCGAACTCTTATATCCACAACATCTTTTACGTTTAGCTTCACTAAACTGAAAAAAAAAAATAAATTCGTTCACCACAACCTCATTTTGTGTCAACAGAATATTTCTGTCACATATTTTTTTTTTGTTTTAATAAAAAGTGTTGTGTAGTAGGAATTACAAAATGTGTCACAACAACAAATAGATACCTTTTAAGACCTAGGTCCCACAACAACATGCATCTTGAGGTATAGGTGGACGCTTTTTTTAAATCTTTGTGGAATGAAGGCACTCGAGACTATTGATTCGGGCAAAGCATTCCATTTGTACGATGTACGCACAAAGAAATCCCTTTGCATTTTATTACTATGACAGTAGACAGAGTAATCTCGACAGTCCGACCGCCTGCACAAACCGATTGACGAGTAAAATTTCGATCACCAACGATTCGTATAGCACGCTTTTGAACAGAGTCCAAAAAAGGTAGGATAGTAACAGATGCAGCGCCCCAAACTTGACAACAATACTCCATACAGGGACGAATATAGGACTTATAAATGTGGAGCAATTGATGCGAAGTAAAATATTTTTTACATCTATTGAGGAGGCTGAGTTTTCTTGACGCGCTCTTTGACATTCGCCTTTGCCTTTATATGATCGTTCCAAAGTAAGTTATTGGATATTGTGACTCGCAATAAACGAATGCTTTCACATTCGTCTATTTGGTCGTCACACATATTAATTGAAATATCGTTGGGAAACTCAGTCTTTGATCTGGAAACAATCAATAGCTGTGTTTTGGTGGAATTAAAATTGAGCAAATTTTTGTCACCCAATCGGCTACTTTTTTAGGTCCTCGTTTTCATTTATGGCAGCGTCTCTCCGGGCGAAATTTATTCGTTCATGCATTTTACCCTTTGAAGATAGGGGGACGAATGACTTGTGCAGTGTACTATCATCTGCAAAACTATTTATTGGGTTACTGGTTCGTTGATATAATTAAAAATAAAGTGGGAGATAAAACTGAGCCTTGGGGTACACCAGCGGTTATTAATTTAGACTCAGAAGAAAAGCCATCTATAGATACCGAGATGTATCGGTTAGACAGAAAATTTTGAATCAACTTTACGACTGCGGGATGAAAACCGTACGCAACGAGCTTGTTAATCAAGTTGGCATGCCAGATTCGATCAAATGCTTTTGAGATGTATAATGCGATCACGTACGATCACTTACGTTTACCACCTTTCTCAAGTATGCTATTCCAAAGATGTGCCACATAGTTCAATAGATCGGTTGTTGATCTTTTGTTTCTAACCCGTATTGGCTGTCAGATTTCAAATGGTTGTCTCCCAAAAATTTGGGATATGTGTGAATTAATTTGGTGCTCGTATACCTAGACTAGTAAAGCATAATGTAAATCACTTCTCTAACTGCACCGGTAATAATTTTAGTCGCTGCAATCACTTTTTTGCCAGCCAAATGTCTTCCTAACTACACTGAGAAAAAAAGCTACGTAATATTAACCAAATTGGTTTTGTTAAAATATTTTTGTTAATATAACATAGTTTATGTTACGTTTCAATAAAATTGACTTTGCTAGTTTTTTTCAATTATGTTATTAATACAAAAATCGCTTCGTTATTTTACCTAAGCAAAAACATTTTGTAAACAAACATTGGTTTTGTTAAAATTACATGGCTCCAGTTATTTTAACATAGCGGTAGTTTATTTTTATTAACAATGGTAAAAATATTTAACATATACTCTGTTAAGCATATATTATAATAACAGAGCGCTATGTTAAGAGAAATTGAGTTTACGAGGCTAAGTTGAAGTAACGGAGCACTATGTTAATTAAATTGAAAGAATTGTTATATGTATGTAGTGCTATTTTAAAATAAGAGAACATTTTGTAAAATGTCAAAATTCATTTATGGATTTCATTTAAAATTAATTCCATTTGAAACGTGTTTTCTTTGTGCTTGGATATGAAAAAAACATCTCTTGCAACTAAAAAACACTTTATAGATTGCTAAAGAAAAGGATAATATACAACATTAAATTATTTAAAAATTTAACAGGTAAGCAATTCAATCTTTTTAATAAAGCATTTACTTGTCTTTAATTATATTTATATTATATATTAAATTTAAATTAATAATATATATTATTATTTTTGAAATCCTGATAGCTCGATTTCTATTCGCGGAAAACTTATTATTATTATAACACAAGATGATATAAGTAAAGTTTATAAGGGTAACAAATACTGGGCAAAGATGCAATTCGAGCATTACATATATAAATTTCAGGAGAGAAGAAGAATAAAGAATCCGGTGAGTTAAATTTAAATGTTTTCCGCTTGCTAAAAAATTTTACGATTTTGTTAACTGAACTAAATTAATCTGAGTTTATACACTTATATAATCTGAGTTTATAATCTGAGTTTTAACTTTGAAAAATATAGCTTTATATAAAAACTTAAAATAAATTAAAGTTAAAATTTGAAACTATTTTCTGAATTAAATATACTAAATTTTGTTTACAGAATTAATTTGCTTAGATTGATTTTAATTTGGCAACGACAACGCAACATATTCGAATACCATAAATAAAAATTTTATGTACCCATTTCAAGAAATATTTTAAAAGAACAACAATCTGTAGTAACACCATCTACATTATCCATAACCGACAGTTTCATTAAATAGTTTAAGGAATCTTAGTTATCTTGAATCTGTTTTATCCATCGTATATGATATGTTTTCTTTTATTAAATTTTAGATTTAAAATAATCAACTTCTATAACCTATTCGAATTTTAAACATTATTTAATTTTTTTGATTTGTATTAGCTGAAGTTATTATAGTCGAAATGCAAATTTTAATAAAACAAATGCATTTATTAAAACTATCTACCTCCATTTTAAATGTTAATTACAATTCTTCTCGGGATAATATTTTTATATTAAACTACCATTTTATAAGCATTTATACAAAATAAATTATAACGAATAATTAATAAATAAATACATAAATAAATTATAATGATAAATAAATTTTAATAAATAAATAAATTATAATACATTATAAATAACACTTATATACATAATAAAAATGTTCATTTAACATAAATATATACATTAAGGTGACTTAACTAATAATACAATAATTTAATTTACATAATTAAGTTGTGTAATTAAAATACAATTTTCTATTATATATATAAGTATTAATAAAATCATTGTTAATAAATAAATTTATTTTAAGTACATTGAAAAAGTGTTTTTATTTCCAATTTTAGAAGGAGTCCAAAGGTCCAAAACTGTTAATTTTAACCAAGGTTCTATAACATATATAGTTATTTTAACTATGGCAGTCAATTCATTAGTATGTATAAATAACAAATAATTCTATTGTTTTCACTTAGCAAAGTTACATAGTGAAATAAAAGTTTTACAAAAATTATGTTAAAAGTACATATACCTTTGTTAGGCTAATTAAATCTTTATAATTGGCTATGTTGGTATAACAAAATATAATTTTTTTTTTACTAAAAACTATGTCGTTTTATAAAAACGCTATGTTAAAAGTACATATATGTTTGTTAAACTAGCTTATCTTTAAAAATCGGCTATGTTGTTATAACAAAATATTATATTTTGTTTACAAAAAACTATGTCATTTTGTACAGAAATGAGTTTGTAAATTTATGTATATTTAACATAGCAAAAAATGTTCTAATAACAAAGTGCTAAGGTGGCTGAAAACTCACATAAATTTCTGTTAAATTAATACGTGTTTTCTGTTGAAAATACTTACTTTTTTCTTTCAGTGTAATTGAATTGAGTATTTTCGTCTACATATTTTATTACTGATGGCAATTCAATCCAAATTGATGCCCATGATACTTACGGTGGGCATAAAAAGTTTATACACTCAAAAAAATAAAAGTCACTTTTACAAAATTTTTATAAAATATACAACACACAAATTTTTTTGATAAAACTACAATTTTTTTCCTTCAAAGCGAAAAATAATTTGTAAATCAAATAAATTTTTTGTTTTTTCAAATAATTTTTTTTGTTATCTACAATATTTTTGGTAAACTTACAGAATGATTTTTTTAATAAAAGTTTATAAAGTTCTCCAGTTCTTTTTGGAAAGCCCGATGCAGCGTAGCAGTGTGGAGTCTACAATGTTTATAAAACTTTGTGTCAGGACTAATATTGTTCTTGTATCGCTCCTACAGAGCTAATGCAAATAATAATTTTGCCTACTCTGCGGGTTTCGGTAAACAGAGTCTCACATGACCAAACGATAAGGAAGGTTGTATCTTCTCCGAAATATGCCGAAATTCTGACATCTAGTTAAAAGAAGCGTAATTTTTTGCAGTGTTAAACTTTATCAATAATTCTTAACTGTCTTGAACTGATTAAATCCAATCAATTCCCAATATATATATATATCTTTAATTAATTCTAACTATTTTTTTTATTTACAGTTTGCCGTTCTTGTATTTTAAAACACCTGCAGTACTATAAATACTGTCCAAAATGTAAAATGTTTTCAGGAAAAACAGATAAAATAAATTATTGTAATTTAAGAATCGATCGAGCCTTAAGCTCGCTCGTTTATAAAGTAGTTCCTGGACTATGTCAGTCTGAATTACAACGTCTAGTCAAGTTTATAACTCCAGGATATGAAAATCCAACAAATTTATATCAAGATTTACATGAATTCTATTCTCCCGATGAGTTAGTAAGGTAAGTTAAATTTTGGATTTAAAAAAAAAAACCTTAGCGCCACCTTTTTATTTGAAAAAATTCAGTTCAATTGAAATGAAGAAATTTCAAAACATAAATGTTTTTTGTCTCCCTTTCATTTTTATTATTTTCTTTTTGATTATATCTTCACTATTCAACATATTTTATTATTATTAAAAATAATAATTTTTTTATTTTAATGAATTTAAATTTACATTCCAATTATCTTAAAAGCAGCAACAACAAGAAATCTTATATAAAGAACAAACTTCAAAAAACCGACTATGAAGCAAAATGAATATTAAGATTTTTTTCTTCTGCTTTTCTTTAACTTTTGATATTGAACGATTATTAATTTTATTTAAAAAAAAAACTTTAAATTGTTGTTGTCGGAATTTTATGTGTTTTTAAGAAAATTTTCTTGTATAGTCGGACCGTAAGAGGCTTATGTTATATTGATGATGAACGTTTAAGATTAAGATCAAAACGAAATAATATTAATCGATTCTGTGTGTGTCTGTATGTTTCGGTTGTGTAAATTAAATTTAATTTAACGAGAAATTATCACGTAGATTTCGAATTAATTTTTATGGATTATGAAAGATTTTGTTTGTTGGTGGTGTTTTGATTTGATTTTTTGAGTTCATGAACATGGTTTTCGATTTGACTATCTTTTATCTTTCTATCATAATTCATCATATATATTTGAAATTTTCTCACAAACTTTATGGTATCAACAACTTAAACAAAAGAATTGATTTTTGTGTAGTTTTTTATCACTTCATTGATTCGTTTTTCAGCATTGTGATTTTGTTTCAGATCTGAAAATAAAACGTCTTATAATTTTTATGAGAAAAAGGCAAAAACCAACAAAAAAATAAAAATATATATTCAATAAGACAAGATTCAAGATAGATTGTAATCTTGTTGAATCTTAATAAACATTTTTTTTGTGAATGTGTTTTGATTATTTTATAAAAATAAAAATAGGTTATATTGTTCTGAGGTTTAACATGATTTAATAAAGCTAAGATAATTTTAGTTACCCGTTTCTAGTAATCTATCTATATGTCTATACTTACTTGTTTGATATACCTATTTGCACTTATACATTAAACCATTACCAACTCCTCATTTTTCTCACTATAGTGATGGATAAAATCAGGCAAATCAATGATCCATTCTGAACAGTCGTTCATTTGCAATGATCGATTTAAAAACGACGGTCTCGCTCAAACGGTCACTGGCAAAAAAATAAATGTGTTAGTCAAAAATGCGAATAAAATGATCCACCTAATAAGTCAAAAATCATGTACTAACTAAAAAGCAATTATCTAATTGAAATCGAGACCGTACCACCTAAATTTTTGCGAAAGGTTCAAAATATTTTGAAAAGAGGATGAATGTGCTAAGCGAAATAAAAAGAACACAGCTGACGATATAGCGTTTTTATAAATAAACAAGAAATCTTTTTCATTAATGTATAATTTTTTATAAAACCCTAACTTAACTACTATTTTACGCCTCAGGCGTATACAGCTTATTTCTATACTTTTAATACTTAACAGATTCTAATTGACAACCTGTTTCGACTATCGTTTAGCTAACAGCTGTAAGTACAGTCTAGCTTATCATTCATTCTACAAGAAAAGAAATATAAAAAAAATTAAATCGAATTAATTATACTATTATACATATACTATTGTACAAACAAAAATCAATAATAATCAAAACAATTCACAAACAATAGCGCCGAAACCGTTTTTTATTTTGATCAATCATAATCTGAAAAATTCTAAACACTTCGTTCTCTATTTTATAAGGAATCGTTTTTTCAAGGCCGACTCAGTTTTGTTTTTGCATCGGTCGTTCATTATATGGCTCGGTTTTTCGTTCAAAACAAACGGCAATCAGCAATCGTATTTTCACTATCGTTCATTTGGATCGGTCGTTCATTTTGTCTCTTATTGTTTTATTTTTAGCAATATTTTTGTTTTTGATTTGGATTTGCGGTCGTTTATTTTGAATCGTTCAACTTTCTGTTCAATAGTTCATTTTAAGCAAAACAAGTTTTCCTTTTTAGTTTTTGTTTTATTGGATTTATTTTTTGTTTTATCTTTATTTGACATTCCATTCAAAATAAATGTTTGTTTTTTTCAGTGTTGTGAAACGAAATAAATTTAATTTCGTTTCAGTTTTCGTTATTCTGCAAATTAAAATTACAGTTTTCGTTTCAGTTATTGTTTCGACCAGCTAATTTTGTTACGTTTTTCGTTACGTTTTCGTTACGTTTCGGTTACAGTTACGATTGCGTTATACATCACTCTTGAATAAATAAAAGTAATAATTGGGAAATCAAGTACATAGAAACTAGCTATTTACATACTTCACAAAACTACTATAAGATTGGACTAATCAGAATCGCATGGAGGAATCAGATTTTAATGATTAATAATTTTTTTTAATTTTTGATCTACGCATGTGACAGTCCCGTGTAATCCAGTAGCCTTGCTATTGGCATACGAGTTCACGTGACATATATCACATACCACTGGCAATATCAGTGAGATATCACTACCCAAGGTGATACATTAGGGGTGCTAGCCTTCATTTAATTCCTTAATTCTAATATCTTCATTTATTCTATATCTAATCATTGAGGAAGACAGTGTGTGACATGATCATGGAATATGCCACTAGGTGCATTATTGGCAACCCCATTTTAGTTTTGTTCTTGCGGAGGACGAACTTGTCCAAGATGTTAATAAAACACACATGTTTACGTAAGGTTTTTTGATCTGGCCTTACAAATGCGACCGTGAGAGTGCCGGTTGATTCAAACACATTTTGTGTTTTACAAGCTTTTTTGTTGAAGCCGCTCACTCAGAAACCTCCAACTGCAGAGGTCTTTTTTTTTAAAGAAACTGATTAAAAAGGTTTCAAAGATTCTAAATTTATGAAGTTCTTAAAAATATTAGAATCCAAACGGCCGTTATAACGGATCTAAAAAACATAGTTTTTTTCTAGTATAAAGCCTCTAGTTTCTTAACCCTGTGTCGGATTTGACTGAATAAAACGCACGTTTTCAGAAAGGGTTTTTTGATCTGGCCTTACAAATGCGACCATGAGAGTGCCGGTTGTTTAAAAAAAAAATTTTTTTGCAAACTTTTTTGTTGGAGCCACTCACTCAGGAACCTCTAGCTGCAGAGGTCTATTTTTAAAAAAAATTGATAAAAAAGATTCCAAAAATTTTAAAATTGTTAATTTTTTTAAAATATTAGTATCCAAACGGCCGTTATAACGGTTTTAAAAAATCAGTTTTTTTTAGAAAAAAGGCTCTAGTTCTTTAACCACGTGACGAATTTTGCTGATTCACGAACTCGTCGGAGATATTAATAAAACACACATGTACAGAAAATTTTTTTGATCTACCTCAACAAATGCGACCGTGAGAGTGCCGGTCGTTTTCGTTATATCTCATATCGTGTATATATATATATATATATATATATATATATATATATATATATATATATATATATATATATATATATGTATATATATATATATATATATATATATATATATATATATATATATATATATATATATACACGATATGAGATATAACGAAAACTAAATTTTATAAATTTTATAAATTGATAAATTTTATTTATCTATTCTATCATAAAATATTGGCCTATGTCATATTTTGTCAGTGATAGGACTTTTTGTTTAGTTATTCATTCTTTAACAAAAAATATAAAAAAACAAAAAAAGAAAGATTTACGTCCATCAACACCTTTGAACGTATGTTGTTGTGGGACCTTGGTCTTAAAAGGTTTTCATGTGTTATTGTGACACATATTGTAATTCCTACTACACAACACATTTTATTAAAATAAAAAAAAAAAAAATATATATATATATATATATATATATATATATATATATATATATATATATATATATATATATATATATATATATATATATATATATATATATATATATATATATATATATAAATTTTTTTGTTTTTTCGTCTCCGCTTATCTTATATAGTCGTTTGGCACAAAATTTTTTCCGAAATTCCGAGATGAAGCCCATTGCAATAGGTAGATTTTTATATGAAATCTACCTAAAAAGATAGCAAAACTATGTATATGTTACTATCAATAACTGCGTGTAAAATAACAAAAAGTGTAACAAAATAGTATATTACATACCAAGAGCATTAAATAACATTTTACATGCGAGGAAAAATATTGCGCACGAGATGCGTTGCGGTGAGTGCAGTACCTATACGAAAATTTTGTTATATACTTTTTCTACGAGCTTTTTATACTTCAGAAACCTATATGCTTTCTTGAAAAATTTGCTACTAATTACAAAGCCGAGTATAGCCGAGCGATGAATTACTAAGCGATGTATAACCGAGTGTGTTAAAACACTAGTCTATACATTGTTAGGGTCGACGGTTCGAATCCAGTCATGTCCAATATATGGATTTACTAAATTAGAATTACAGAACCGAGAAGTTTTGATATAATATATATCCTTCAAAGGACAGTAAATCCACTGGATATATCAATACTTAAAAAAAATTAAATATACACAATTTACAAATTGTAGTAGGCTTTGCATTGTTCTGCGTCAAAATGAATTCCGATATTTAAATTATATTTGATTTGCGATTTAAAAATGTATAAAAAAGGCTTTCTGACTTATTCTTATTAAAAGCTGCCAAAATTTAATTTTTACCATAAATTCTAGTTCGTAAAAAGCACATTTTCCTAAAACTGTTACGTAATATGTATATGTATTACGTAACACTTTTGATTCTCATAGTCTAACACTAGTGTGATGTAATTGATAATTTACTATGATAGGAGTAGAAAAAGTAACTAAAAGTTTCATATTTAAATTTTAAGGACATAATTTTCTTTTTCCTTTTCCCTTTTTGTTTTTGTTTTTATTCTTTAAATTTCAAGGTGAATATGATATAATAAAAATAATATATTATAAATATGTAACGTAATAACCTTAAAAAAAATAGCGTTTGTGTTACGTTTTTCGTTACGGTTAATATAAATTATATCGTTTGCGTTTTAGTTACGGTTACGAAATTTAAATTCCGGTTTTGCGTTTTTTCGTTACGTTACAATAACGTTTCACAACACTGGTTTTTTTAAGTATTAGTTGCGTGTGTCTCTTTTTTCAGTAAGTTGTATTGAAAATTTGTGTGGATAGATTCATTTTAAAGAACACAATTTTGTGCGAAGTTACATAATTGAATCAAAAACTGTAAAAAAGTATAGAGTATAAACGCTCCTTATATATCACTCCTTTACTCCCTTCTTTCAGAGCGAGCAACTTAAAAAATATAGCTCTCCCAAATACAGGCGAAAAAATAAAATAAAATTGTTCTGACTCCTAATAATAAATAAATATTTTCGTAAATTTTTTCCAATACTCACATTTAATCTTGTCTTCCAACGTCGCTTCCAACTTCCATTTGTCCTTTGTCTTCCAACGTAAAAAATATATAATTTTTCTGAATCTTTTTTTCAATTATGCTAAAAATAGATAAAGAGGATGACGAAAAAGTACTAATTTTATTCTTTTGCAAAAGAATGAAAACAATAAAGGAGTGAAATTGAAAAAATAAAAATTTTACTCTTATGAGGAAGGGCGATATTAAAATTAAAAAAAATTTAATTTGTGAATACTATTTTGAGGAGTAAAATTAGTGCTCGAATAAAATAAAATTGTAAACTCTATTAGAAAAAGTTTAATACACATTAAAAATTTCTTTATATATCATAGATTAATAAGCGACGAACCTATTTTAGATTACTAACTAAACCATAGGTCACCGTTCACTGAAGTTATCCATTCAATTAACATCGGTCGTTCACGACCGTTTCATAATTAACGAACTATATTTATATTAAGGGTGCTTTCCAAACGTCGACTTATTTCATACTTATTACTTATTTGCCGCCATATTAAAAATGTCAAAAAATCACTCAAGACAATAATGTCTATAATTATGTCAGTTTAAATCTGATTTATAAGAACGTTTGATCAAATTAGTGACAAATATTAACTAAATAAAATAAAAAGTATATTTGACAAATCAGATTAGATTTTTATGGAAAAAGAGATACAAAATAAGTCACCTCGCCACCATACTTATTCGAATAAGTTTAGAATAAGTTACGTTCCACAAATAAGTCGTCGTTTGGAAAGCACCCTAAGAGGAGTTTATTCCACTACGAACGATCGATCGTCGTTCACTGAATTTATCCGTTCAGTTTGTAACAACCATCAAATTCTATTAAATAAACATTTTCTTTTGAAGTTCAAACCAAACAGTCCTCCCACTGTTCATATTATTAATAATATGTTATATTCGTACTATCAAACCACTGAAAATCGATTCATGAAACAACATCTGCGTATACAATGCTCCACTGTATGAGTAAATTTCGTTTTTAGTATATTACGTCATATTATATTATTTTTGCCAATATATAACAACCAAATCCCGTAATATGAAGTCCTCTCTCAACATCAACGCTTCTGCGCACGATTCATCCACTTTACATCGTTTTCATTTTAAACAAAAAAAACTATATTTGTTTCACATTGAAAAAGAAGAAAAAATAAGAAAAAAAAACATTTTATACATTCGAGGCATGTGAAGTAAAAACAAGTTCAATATTTTAAAAAAAATATGGTGAGACACTATGAATACGTCTGAATTGATTTATAATAATGATTTTAAGTTTTTTGATTGTACAGAACAATGTATTATTTATAGAATGAACAGTGTGAGGATTGGTTGGTCCTGATCATTCGGCCCTGATCATGAGTGTAACACTTTTTTCCTATCAGGTCCTTCTGATAGAGGCCTGATATAATTAAATAGGGCAACCCCTAGTTAAGTATTCGTATCAGGCCTAGGTCAGATTGCCCAGTTTATTGGAGTCAAACGCGAAATACCAAATCAGGGGCGGATATAGATGGAAAATCGAATCAAAACGCCGATGATGTGAAACCTATACCATTTCCCATTTTTTGAAACTTCGGTAATCGTTATTATATAATTAAAAAAATTAATACGTTTTGAGTTTTGACATTGGGTGGCTCGAAATTTCTTAAGAATTTTAGTGGCAATCAAAGATTAAATATGAATTGTGCTCGAATGGGTTATTTGATTTGAGTAATTATTTTTTTGTTTAAAAGGCACTTTGTGAGACTTTATAAAAATATTATACTGGCAAAAAAAATTAATATTTTTAGATGTTATTTTTAGTTTTAATTGTTCAAACATGGCGATTTCAAAAAATACCTTTTTGTTTTCTTTCATTTTTTTGTATTTTAAAGATTTATTATTTAGTCAAAACAATTACAGATGTAAACGTTATTTTTTGTTTTTGAGAAAAAGCATTTTAATATATTATTAGTTTGGATTTTTTTGTACTTTGTGCCATTTACTAAAAACTATAGTTTACCGATTTGATTGAACTTTTTTTTGTTTAGAAGGTACTAAATAAGGTTTAATAAAAAAAACTACACTGAAAAATTTTTTGCTTAATTTACATGAAATTTTTCAGTTTTAATTTTTCAAAAGTTACCTCACAAGTACCTTTCAATCAAAAAAAAATTGCCCTAATCAAATAACCCTTTTGAGCGCAATTTAACTTTAATCTTTGATTGTCACTGAATTTCTAAAGAAATTTCGGGCCACCCTGAGTCAAAATAGTGAAAAAGTAAAAAAAATGAAAAACACGTATTAATTTTTTTATTATATACCAACAGCAATCGTTTCAAAACGATCGGGATCAAATTTCATATTTTATCGTCGTCTTGATTCGATTTTCCATCTATATGCAAATAAGGTTAACCCTAAAAAGGCATTCTAAATCAGGCCGGAACAGGCTCACACCAGATTGTCCTAATAGGCCTCCCCCTTTCTGGACTGATCACGCCCTGGCTGTATTCAGGATTTTCCTAGCTAATATCTGCTCGGGTAGTTAGTGAAATGTCTCATTCTGACAACATCAAATCAATACATGTATTATGCATTATACTCTAAACATACTCACGAGCTTGAAGCGGTCAATGGTTTGTATCTCTTGTTCAACAAACGTAGTCTAAGGTATTTTTTTTTTCAAATTGAACACGTCAATGCATCGGTCAAAAAGCTTCGGCAAAACCGAAACACTTCAGTTTTGTTGATGGGTCCACAAACATTTTATGAAGATGTGCACCGTTTTATGCAATCAGTTTTTTTTTCGAAGGGAGCGCGCTGAGTTCGATACGTACCCATTTCCATTTATAATACAAATGCATATTATGTATCGTACTTGACGAATGTCTTTTTGTTAGTCTTTTGGAATCTTGCCGTGAAACAAACTTCTTTTTTAGTTCCTCGATGCTCGTTATACCACTTTAAGGTTATGCGTTTCGCACTGTTTAATATAGCACTGCACAATTTTTGACTTCATTTGTAAAATTATACCTCATTTATATATATTATACCTCAGTATCGCAAATATTTACGATATTTAAGTAGTTACTTGCACAAAGGAAAAACTTCCAAAACGAATTATCATCACTACGATGAAAAATATATTGTCATGAATAATAAGAACTAAATCCAAAAAAAAAAAAAACAGATAACCAAAACCAGAAAGCCAATGAATCTAGATCGGCCAGACAATTCTATGGAATGTGAAAGAATGTCATAGTTGTGAACCACTACATAGTTAGTTTTTGTTCTTCAATATTTGATTGTCTATCTTTTTCTATCGGCTTATAAATTAATTTATTTAATTTATTTCCTAGAATTAAAAGAATAAATAGTTTGAAGGTGTAATGTAATGAAAACCTACTCGTTCATGCTAATAAGTAGTTATATTAAAGTTCATTTTATTAACAATCTCCTTTCATCTTATATTTTTCATTTCAGTCTCTCACTTGAATATCACATAAAATCCGTGATTGGTGAACAAAATGATACATCATCATTAACACAAATACGTTACCTTCAATGCCCTGCAGCTGTAACCGTTCACCATCTTCAACGTTTTCTTAGTTCAAAATTTAATTTAAATCAAAATAGACAGTTCTCAATCGACGTCATCTATGAAGATGAAATATTACCAAATGATTTTAGTTTAATGGATGTAGCATATTGTTATCAATGGGAAAGGGTAAGAAAAATAATAAAATATAAAACTAAAAAAATCTTTTTGATTAAATTTATTTTTTTTTTCTATTCAACAGTTATCGCCAATGAAATTCTACTATAGAATTTTTGTAAGATCAGAAAAATTATTCAACAAACCATCGGAAACCACAATCTCGACAAATAAATCAACTTTAGCCCAACAACCTTTACAAACAACAATTGTGAGTACAAATGAAACTTTTTTAGATAATAATAAATTTGTTAAAAATAATAATAATAATAATTACAATAACAATAATAATAATCATAATAAAAATTTAAACAATAAAGATAGTGATTCTATAAAAATAGTACATAAGAATGAAAATCATGAAATAAATGTTACAGTAGAAAATCATGATTATGTTAAACAAACAAATGAAGTTTTAGAAAATATAGTAATAAATAAAGAAAGTTTTAGTAGTAAAAATTGTAACAATGATAAAAAAGTAAACGAAGAACCAAAAAATATTTTGAAGAGATCTTTTTCCTCCCCCACTTCTTCAATATCATTAAATTCTTCTAAAACAAAAACAATAATCTCATCTCCACCTCAACCACCAAGTGATTTTAAAATTTTACGTAGCAATGATATCCGATATGCCATAACACCTTCAAATAACGAAAATAATGAAGGGAGTAGTAAAACAAAAACAGAACGAAGGAAATCTAAAATTTCAATCAAACTCGAAAGAAGTGTATCTGAAGTAATTGAAACGAATACGTCATCATTATTATCATTACCAATGAGACGGAAAAGTAATAACTTAACATTGAAAAGAAAATACAACATCTCAGATGATGAAGATGAAGAAGAACGAAAACTTGAACATGATAAATTAAAATATAAATCAAGATCGCCTTCAGAAGTTATGAATTTAACAGAATTGAAAAATAAAACAGATTCAAAGATGTCATCAAAACACCGTCATCATCATCATCATCCTACATATTCGATTGTTCCAACGTCACCGAAAAATGAAACCGAAAAAAATAAAAAACCCGAAGAGATTGTTAAGAAAACACATAATAATGTTCCTGAAATTGAAATGGACTTACCAAGCTTAAAAGCAAAAATCCGAGTTCCTAAAACCGAAAAAACAGTCACAACCCCATTAACAGCAATAACGGATACCAATGATGAGAAACAACCCAAAATTCAAGAAAATCCAGTAACATATGCTAAAACGGTTGGATTCAAACCAAATGTCAGTTCGAATGATAATCAACATCATTATCATCACCATCATCGACATCATCATGAAAATAATGGATCATCTTCGTCGCATAAAAAACGAAAAAAATCTAAACATTCAAAAGATTCTCCATACGATGATAGTAATAGCACGAATGGAAGTAGTGGGGATGGTAGTCCAAATAGTAACGGCGGTTCATCAGGAAAACGAAGAAAATTGCATGCAGAAATCTCACCACAAACAGAAAAATCACCAGATGATTTAAAAGTTAAGTTTAAATTGACAAATTATAAAGCAGAAAAAGAGAAGAAACCTATTCCAACAATGATCATTGATGATGATAGTAGTGACTCGATACATTTTACACCAGTTCCAACACCTCTTAAAAGATCAAAATCTAAGTCAAAGAAAGTCAATCCACTAAGTCTAACACTCCCGACAAATAAAACAGCAAAAACTGTAAACCCAGTTGAAGCGATAACCGTGACATCATCAGAGGATATTGAGGATGTAATTAAACGTAATAAGATTATAAAAAAAGTTGATAATTCAATACCAATGGCAACAGTTGGTGATGAAAATCTAGTCAAAGAAATGGTTTCGATTCATTATGGCAACAACACACAAGCAACAAAACCAATGGTCAACATTCCTCACCTAAAACCAGCACATCTGGAAAATTTGCATCCAATCTATGATTTACTATCAATTCAAACATTAATGGATAATCCAACATTAGCTCAATCACAACAAAAAATTATTCCACAAAAACCATCAACCATAAGTCAAAATAATAATTGTACAAATACATTGAGTATTAATCCAAATCAACTTTCAAACTATCGACCACGAAATTCTATAAATCGACCAGCATTTAATTTCATACCACCACCCGGCTTATCGCATTTCACTAGTCGACCACGTACACCATTCCCGCACAATATAACAAAACCAACAAATCGTCAAAATCAATCATCAGGGGAAACAAATACAAAGAAATTATTATCGTCACACGAATTATCATCAATTTTTGATTTCACTGTCGATTCCGACGATAGTTTTGTAAAAGAAAAATTTATGAAAAAAAGTGATAATCAAAAATCTGACACTAATCCTACTATATCGACCACAATTAATCCGTTAATAAAACAAGCTGAAGAAGTTGAAGCAATACTAACAGCGGTAGGTAAAAAATTTAATGATGCAAGATCAAAATTAAATTTAATTCCATCGACAAGTTTATTGACGACGAAACCTAATATTGAAAACAACAATAACAATGGTAAAATGAATCAGAAATCTGAAAGTTTTTTTAAATCATCAATTGGAAATACATTTATATCGGAAAATCAAAATTTTCATAAAACAATGACACCAATACAATTGCCACCGGTTTCTGTTAGCGTTACAAAAATGTCGACGTGTGATAAAAACACAATAACGGAAACACAACAAAAAAATGAAAAAAATAATCAAAATAATTTTAATGAACGACCAGCATTGGAAATTGTTCGAATTTCGTCAACAGTGCCCGCGATTGATCAGATACAAATGTGTAATAGTAACAACAATAATAATAGTAAGTCTCCAACAAAAACAAATCGACCACCACCTCCATTAATTAAACGACCTCAGCCAATAAATATTGCAAACAATACAAATGGAAATCAAAAACGACCATCATTAGGAAATGTAACTGCCAATTCAGAACATCAGTTAAAAAAATCACCAGAACGAAAAAATTCGAATGATACCAACATAACTGAAAGCAGTAATACAACTCCTCTTGATTTATCGGGAAAATCAAGTCGAAGTCCATCAAGCGACGATAGTCCAAAATCCAGAAGTAATTCAATTGATGATATCTCAAATGAATCAAAAACGCCTGAAAAAATGTCAAAGCAAAAGAAAATCACAGATATGTTTCCATCAAGCTCGTGGAGCATTAAAGTAGAAAATAGCAGTCATAGCAACAATAACACCAATAAAAATGGTGATAGTAACAAAAAATCTGAAATAAGCATAAGTGAGGTTGTAAATTCTGATCTAAAATTACTTTCACCGAAACCAAATTGTAACGATGGTAATACGATGACGAATCGTTCTCAGCCGCCGAAACTAACGGAAATCACAAAAATTCGAACAGTTAATACAACACAAAGTTCAATACGATCACCAGTTTCGGTACGACAACAAAATTTATCGATACGAAATATTCCAAATCCATCAGCATTAGCATTCCGTAATCAACAAAATTTGAACAATATTGCAATAACATCAACAACAATGTCAACAGCTACATCACCGACTCCAATTACAACAACACCAACACTTAATAATGTTGTTAAGTCAAAATCGAATGATGGGAAAGGAATCGAAAAGGTGATTGCTAGTTTAAAAGCAGCAGCAGATAGTAATAATACTAAGATGAATTTATCGTAAAAAATTTTATTGTATAAATACAAAAAAGAGGCTAAATGGAGAAACGAGGATTGTGAGAAAAAAGATGAATGATTTTAGAAGATGGTGGGCTTAAAAATAATAAAAAAAATACAAATTTTATATTATAAAACTATAATACCTGATATTTTTAAGTGAACACTATAATAACTACTATTATATACTATAAACTAATCATTATCAATTATATATTGTGGCTATGATGTTATTTATTTTTTTTGTTTTATATTTTTAAAAAAAATATTTAGTGGAATGTGGGACTTGATGTTTCTTGTTTGTTATTTTATGGTTCAGGATTTTTGTATATGTTTGAAGGTTATGATATGAAGTTAGAAAAGGTTAAACTTATGTAAACTTTCACAATGGTACCAGCTGAATTTGTATTTTATTGGATTAGATATGAAATAACGCTGCATTAACAATGCAATGAAAAAACTTTAACTAGAGTTACAAGGTTGTGTTGAATAATTAGTTAAAAACTATTTTAGGAAAAAAATATTTATTTTCGAAATAGGTGTTGTTACTCCTTGAAAATTTTTTGTCTTTAGCCTTATAGAAAGAAATACAATTAAGTTAGCTTCAATTTAAAGCATTTATTTACTATAGCTGAACTAGTAATAAAAAAATGAGCACTCATAACTCATGGGTACAAGTTTTTGATTGGCTATTTTTTGTTGAGAATTGAGATAACACATAGCTACGGATCTTTCTTTTCTTTAAAAGCAATTTTTCTTTTCCTTGACTTGAGGTTTGATGGATTTGATATCATTCGAGGACTGCTAGTGACGATATTTATAAAAAACAACGAGATGAGCGACAGTGTTGTATAAGGAATCAAGATTTGATGTTATTTTCGAACACTCACAAATCGTATAGCACACTTTTGAACAGAATTCAAAAGAACAAGCACGGAAACAGCCTCAATATTGACAACAATGTTTCATACAGGGACGAATATAGAACTTATAAATTTGGATTAATTGATATGGAACGCAATATTTTTGGCATCTATTGCTCAGGTCGAGTTTTCCAGACGCGTTTTCCTATAGGAAAAAATTTTTTTAGGAATTTTTTAGGAAATGAAGGAAATGAAAACAAACACAAAAAACAAACGGGCACTTTGAATAATTAATTTTAGTGGTTTGAAAAAATTATTATATATTTTTTGCTTGCCTTGTTGGTCGCGTTTTTCTACCTTACTTTGAATACGTTTTACTCTCTATTCGATAAAGGTATTTCCCAAATCTCCTTCTCGCTCACTAATAAGTGACCGAATCCTTTTGGAAGAAAGTGCGTCACATGATCAAGGAATATGCCCCCAGCTGGATTATTGGCAACCCGAGTTAAGTTATTTCCAAAAACGTGTGTTTATTTTTTGTCCCCCACCTTACCTTCGAACATTACAAAAGCAAAAAAATGAAAAAATTCAAGGTTGTAGGAAATTTGCATAAAAAAAACCGTTTTTTTGTTTTGGTTATTATAATTTCAAATGTTCATTGGACGGGGTTGAGAGTAAAAGTTGCGAAAACAGAATATTTTTGGTCATGTCAAGTGGGGTATCATATGAAAGGTTATTTTTTTTCTAGTCTAAAACAATTTTTTTGTAATTTTCGAAAGCACAGTTTTTGACTTATTTTAGAAAAGGTGAAATTTTAGTTTTGTCAGCCCCCCACTTATCTTCGAACATTACAAAAGAAAAAATTTAAAACAATTCACGGTTGTAGGAACTTGGCAAAAAAAAAGTTAAAAAATTTTTTGGTCGTTATAATTTCAAATGTTCTTTGGAGGGGGTTGAGAGTAGAAATTTTGGAAAAAAAATATTTTTGACCTTGACAAGTGAGGTGTCATGTGAAAGGTGATTTTTTTTGTAGTTCAAAATATTTTTTTTGTAATTTTCGAGACCACGGTTTTCGACTTATTTTTAAAAATCTGAAAATTTGTTTCTGTCCCCCCTTTTATCTTCGAACATTACAAAAGCGAAAAATTGAAAAAATTCACAATTATAGGTAATGTTGTAGAGATTGAACGAAAACTATAGCGGTTAGCTCATTATTTCAAATGTTCGTTAGAGGGGGTTGAGAGAAGAAATTTCGAGAAAAAATTATTTTTGACCTTGATAAGTGTGGTGTCATATGAATGAATGGTTATTTTGTTTCTAGTTTAAAAAGTTTTTTTCGTAATTTTCAAAGTCACCATTTTCGATTTAAAATCGTATTTTTGTGAAGAACTATTCACGTAGAATTTTGAATTCTTTAATGAGGATCAATTTTGTTACTTTGCAGCAAATGTATAATTTAGTAACTAGTTCAATCTAACGAAATTTAGAAAATGTTTTATAATATTAAGGTTCTTAAATAGATTATGGTTAGTCAGATGAACTCGACTTAAAAAAACAATATTGAGGATGACCATTGCAATTTAGTAATCTTCTTGGTCTAAGAATTGTAACCGTTTGTTATCGATACACGCATTCCATTAAATCTCAATGATTTCGAAAAAAACTGTATTTATGTTTGACTAATAAATGAATTAAATAAAAAAATTTTGTCACCTTAAACATTTATGGGTAAAATTCAACCCAACGGAAAACTTTATTAGCAAACACTGTTTTTTAATATTATTATATACACGGAACCCTCGGCGAGCGAGTTATATTCGCACTTGACTCGACTTTTTCTTTTAATATTTGTTGCATATTTTTTGTTAGTAAATATTCAAAAGTTTTTCTCGTCAACAAAATAAAATCCCTGTCTATAATTTGAGTATGTTTTGGGTGAAAGATTAAATCTTAAAAGAAAAAGAAAAGATACTTTAGGGTTTCGCAATTTTTGAAAATTTACTTTTTGAAAAATTAAAACTGAAAAATTGCGTGTCAAATAAGTATATAAAAAAAATTTCAGTGTAATTTTTTTAAAGTTTTATTAACACTTTTAATAAAATAGTTCAATAGAATCGTTTAACTTCTTTTTAATAAATGACACATTCGAATACATTTTTCTAAAAAAAAACGATTGTCTGTAATTTTTGTATGTCTTAGATAAATAACAAATCTGTAAAATATAACAAAGTATAAAGGAAAAAAGGTACTTTTCTAAATCGCCATGATTAAAAAATTAAAATAATATAAATCGAGTAGGCAATGAGAATTGAATAGACAGAAAATCTTTGAGCTCCGAAAAATTTATTTATTTAAATCGTATAAATAGTTTTAATTTATATCAAATTGTATTATAAATATCTGCTAAACACTAATACTAAAGATGATAACAAGAAATAGTTTTTTCACTGCAAATTCAACTAATTCAAAGATTGAAAATAAATCTAATTTGGATGATGAAAAACTGAAGCAATTGGATGAAAAATTCAAGTTACTCGAAAGTGAGACTTTAAAGAAATTGGATCAATCAATTGCTTTGTGGGCTGAAGATCAACGTAATACAATTTCTAATAATTTCTCGGATCTGAAGAAAGCTTTCTTGGAAGAAATTAACCAAGAAATTGAAACTCTCAAGAAAAAGGTTGTTACCCTTGAAAACAAAGTCAATTCCTTTGAAGATAACGATAGTTTAAAGAATGATTTCAATAATAACCGGACAAAACTGGTCATCAATGGAATCCCCAAAATTGTCAATGATTCAAATGAAATTATCGTGTCTAAGATTTCAAGTGCTGTTGGTTTTGAAAATCCTCCAAGAGTCAGAGCTTACCGGACGAAGTTTAATGATCAAAGTGATTCTCTATTGTTAAACTTTGAATCTGAATTTAACAAGGATGAATTCTTCTTCAACTATATGAAAATTGCAAACCTTCTAATCGTTGAAAATATCTTTAACGAACCAGGAAATTTCAATAGGATCTTTATTCAATTTGCGATGTCCAAAAATCAATTTGCACTTTTCAAAGAGGCCATGAAATTTAAAAAGGAACGAAAAATCAGAAATGTCAAAGTTGGACAAATTGGTCTTGATGTTACTTTTAACAATGGCAGAAAAGCTAGTTTCTCATCAATTAATGATCTAAATCATATGATTATCGTAAACCAAGTTTTATAGGAGCTCTCTTTTTCCGAAGATAATGTCAAAAACAAATATATATGAAAAACTAACCTTTTTTATCTTCAATCTGGTGAGTGTTATTATGAAATGCTTTCTTTTGTTTCCTTTTTTAATTTTGTTGTTTATTTCATCACTTGATTTTCATTTCTGTGCCTTTGATTATGCCTTTTTCATGATATCTAAATGTTTGCCTCTCTTATTGAGGCTATCAAAATTTAATTTCCCAGATTAATTCATTTAAACTTTCCACAAATACTCTTAACATTAATGATATTATTTTAAAATCAGCTTTTAATAACAATAATAATTTCAATTTTATTCATATTAATCCTGGAAGTCTTAAACCAAATCTAAATGAAATTCGTTCTGTTATCAATAATTTAAAACTACATGCACTTGCTATTTCTGAATCTTGGTTTAATGAGAGTATTAATGATCGTTTAATTGCAATTAATGAACTTAATTTATTCAGACATGATCGTGTTGGAAAACGTGGTAGGGGTGTTGCTATTTATTTACTTAATAGTATTAAGGGTAAAATTGTATGCAAAAGCAGATCAAATAGTATTGTTGAATATTTATTCATTGAAATCATTAATAATAATAATGAGAAATTGTGTTTTGGAGTCGTTTACAATCCTCCCAATTATAAAATTTCTGATAATTTGAAGGGTGTTTTTTCTGATTTATCAATTAGATATCCTCATTTAATTATTGTTGGAGATTTTAATATTAATCTTCTTTCTAAATTAAAAAAAACAATTAGTTTTATAAATTTTTTGTCATCAATTTCCTTAAATATCAGCAGCTAAATTCTCTAACTGTGAAGTGGTGAAGTGTTAAAAATTTCTTCATTTCGATTTTATCATTAATTTTTTATCATTTTACCACTTTTGCGATTCTATTTGCGATTAGTGTTAAAAAATCTAATAGCAATCCCCGCACTGTGAAATGTCAAATATACATAACATTAAATGTTTATTTTAAATTTCAACACAATTTAAACGTAAATTTTTACAAATTTAAATATATATAAATATTTTAGAAATTAAATTTGTAAAATTAATCTGAATTTAATTTGGAAATGCAATTTACAAAACTCAAATCGCATTGACGTTATGCTGTTTTTTGACATAATGTCAATAACAACAAAAGAAACGATTTCATTTCAATGCCAAATAAAAAGTCAGTGTTAACTTTATTGTATTAAAACTTCACTCACTTAGATATTTTTGCGGTGAAGTGATAAAAAACTTATCACTTCCCTACTTCACAGTTACAGAATTTGGCTGCTGGTCTGAAGAACCAACTAATTTTGTTGACGGATGTAATCCAAGTTTAATTGACCTGTCAATTGTCAAAAATCGTAACTTAGTTAAAAGTTTTTCCCAACTTTCTATTGGTAGCTTTACGACACATGATTTATTATTTGGTTCTTATTCAATCAACATGTCTTCTTTTGTTAATAATAGTTTTAAATTTTATCGTAATTTCAAAAATATTAATTTAGATAATTTATTACTTTGTGCTTCAAAATGTGATTTTGATAAAATTTATTGTCTTTCTAATATTGATGACCAAGTTCAAGTTTTGACCGATGAATTAAAAAATTAATGAATATTTTTGCTCCTTTGAGGAAAATTAAAATCAAGAAAAACACTGCTGCACCTTGGATGAACGATTCACTAATAAATTTGATTAATCGTAAAAATTTTTACTATTCATCGTTTAAATCTGAAGTGAACATTCACCTTAAAAAAAACATCTCATAATGTTTAAAAAACTTCGTAACAAATGTACTAATCTTAGAAAATATCTTCAACGTGAATGGTTTAATTCTAAAATTGATCCAGACCTTCCTTCTAAGACATTATGGAATAATTTTAAAAATAATGGTGTTACTAAAGATTCTAATAATGTTATTGCCAGTTTTTCGGCTGAAGAATTCAATAACTATTTTTCAAATTCATTTTCTAAAAAAACTGCACATCTGGTAACTTTTGATAATGTTTGTGATGAAGCTGGTTGTTTTGAATTCTCTACTATCACTGATATCGATGTCGATTTTTATCTTAGTTCTATTAAAACTAATGCTTGTGGTGTTGATGAGATTCCAATATTTTTCATAAAAATGCTTGGTTGTTTCATCATCCCATTTATCACTTATATTGTCAATAACTGTATTACACAGTCTTATTTCCTTGAGCATTGGAAATGTAGTATTATAAAACCTATCCCAAAAAAATCAAATTCAACTAATCTAGAAGACTTCAGGCCAATTAAAAAAGTATTGAAAAACCAAATTTAAAGCTATGTTGATAATAATTCTCTTCTCTATAAATTTCAATCTGGGCTTAGAAATGGACTCAGTACTAATTCAGCAATGCTTAAAGTTATTCATGATCTTTGCCTTGCCTTTGAAGAGAATAAAGTGTCAACAATTTGTTTCCTTGACTTCAAAAAAGCTTTTGATCTTGTTGATCATATGTCTCTTTTGTTGAAACTAAGAAATAAATTCAAATTCTCAATTAGATCTTGTAACTTTATTAAATCGTTTTTATCTAATCGCAAACACCAAGTTTCTATTAATAATATTTTATCACATCATGTTGAGATTAGCTCTGGTACTCCTCAAGGTGGCATTTTGTCTGCTTTATTATTCACTATTTTTATTAATGACCTTCCTGATTGTGTTGACGTCAATACCCATCTTTATGCGGATGACTCTCAGATTTATTGTTCCTTTCCCTTTGATCAATTTAATTTATGTGTTGATAAAATGAATGCTTCTCTTTCTTCTATTTCTGATTAGGCAAATTTGAATCATGTTTCTGTTAACCCATTAAAATCACATGCTATGATTATTAGCAGAAAGAAAATTAATAATCCTCCTCCCATTTTATTTGATGGTAATGTCATTAATTATGTTGAAAAAACAAAATCATTAGGTTTAATTCTTAATTATGATCTCACTTTTGATGATCATGTTATTAAAATTTGTGGTGAAGTTAACAGTTGCTTAGGGATGCTTTATCAATCAGTTAGTTTCACACCTGTCAATTTACGTTTGAAACTTGTTAGAGCTTTAATAATACCTAAATTACTATATTGCTCAAATATTTTTCATAATTGTTCAAGAAAAAGTTGGGATTTACTAAATGTAACATTTAATAACTGCGCAAGATATATATTTAATCGAAACAGATTTAGTTCAATTTCTACCTTTTCTTTTCAAATTTTAAATTGTTCTCTTGAAAATTATCTTAAATATAGTACTTTTCTATTTTTGTATAATTTAATAAAATATAAATGTCCAGACTATCTTTATGAACTTCTCATTTTTCCAAGATTTCAACGAAATAAGTTACTGAAACTTCCAAACAGTTGCCTTTCTTCACAATTTAGATCATCGTTCTTTGTTGAGAGTATTAGATTGTGGAATAATCTTGAAGCAGGCATTAGAATTCTTGAATCAACTTATGACTTCAAGAGAAAATGCTTGCTTCATTCTCCTCATGTTAAGGGTTTGGTCATTGCACAGAAGTGATAATCAATAAGTTTAGGCTTTTTGAACTCAAATTGCTATTTATTAATGAAAGCAGTTCATTAATGTCACCAGATTGATTTTGTAACCTTTTCAATAATTCTTTATTTTCACAATTATTGCATTCTATTTTTTTTTTTATCAATCTTTAATCAATGAATAATTAATATTATAATCTTAAACTCTGTTCACGATAAACTTAGGTTTAAAAAGGAATTCCTTATGTGAAACTACATTGTATAAATAAATAAATAAATAAATAATAATGTAACTCATCTTATGTCAAATCGTTTTTTTTTGTTTGTTTTCCTCTCTTTGTCTCAGAGAGAAACAGTTATGTCTTCTCATAGAAGTTTTTAAATTTTTCATTAGATTTAAAATTGTACAATTATTGCGAGTTTTTTTTTTAAATCTATAAGAAAAATCCTATACCACAAAAAAGAATGACGTTTTGGATACGTTTTGGATTTTATTATAACCAAACATATCATTTTGGATATTTTATGAATTAAAAATTAATTTGTCCATAATAAAAAAAAGTTTTCATAATATACTTTGAAAATATCTGCATAACTTATAAATATTTGTTCGTGTCGTTAGAAAATCTTGCTTGTCCATTATAAAATATTTACTAGTTAAATATTCCATGGATATAAAACTATAAATTTAAATTACTCTCGTAATTATTTTCATTCATTTTATAAAAATTAGCACAACTATCAAGAAAACTTTAAATATGTTTTAGCATTTTACAATTAGAAAATTTTCTCTTCATACAATTTTAAAGTTATATTCTGTCTATATTTATATATACTTTAAGTATTAAAAAATAATTTTTTTATCAGTTTAATATTTTTATAAAAAAAAATTATTTAAATCGGTTAACCTGTTAGACTTAGACCACAATTCAACTTTCTTTGTTTCTAAATTTGTGAACAAATTTCAGGCCACCTTTGACACAGAAAGCTAAGAAAAAGCAAATAAAATTAAAACCACGTATTCCACGTATTACCCATGAGTTTCTAAAATGGTCGGATTCGAATCAGTGATGTTATGATTCGATTTTCCATCTATAGCGAACTCTAGTTTTGTTAAAAATTTCTCTGAATTTCTTTATAGAATTTCAGTAGTAATTTCCCAAGAGCCATCATTATCATAGGTCGGGGGAAATTCCGTTAGACAGTATTTTGCCAACTTAACTAAACAATTGAAATAATTATCTATAAACTAAAAATTTAAGATATTTATTAATTTATAATTGTATATTCTATAACAAAAAAATGTAGTGTGTACCAGAGTACACAGGTAAAAAGTGAAACTTTTTTATGATATATCATTTTTCGTTGCTATTACTTCCTTTTCGAATTGATTTGGAAATTTTGCTACTTGGAAAAATTGAAGATCCTTCAACTCTTTTGTTATTTAAATTATAAATTTGTTTACTAGCCGCCAAAGGGTTTTCAGCAATATTTCGAAATACTTTTATACGTTATATCTCTCAATAATCTGAAATTAATTTGGAAAATATTTTCACAATTAACATTTTCAGATTAAACTTTATGAATGTTTCTGCTTCTTTACGGTAAAAGATTACGTTGTAAAGTAATTATATTTAAATTCAACTCATACCACAAAACCTACTACTAATTTAACCACCAACATAATTTTCTTTGTTTATGTTTAAAGCCGCTCTAAGTCCTTCCCAATATAAAAACTTTTAAATCTTTTCCTTTTATTTTATTTTAAAAATTAATTCTGATAAGATATTTCTTACCAACCAACAATAATCTGAATCGTCAACAACAAATCTTAAAACAAATATAAATTCTTTTTGCTTTTTACATTACCGTACAACAAACCACAATAATCAATAAAAAATAAAGCTTTTATCTTTCATAATATTCATTGCCTTATCTTGAAAACAAAAAAACTCTTATTTTAAATTTTCTTATTTATAACAAAAAAAATAAAAATAAAATTACCAAAACAAAATTAAAATCTATAAAAAAACAACATGGCTCGTAACCGAAAATCGTGACGATTTTTTTTACGCTGCTTTAAAATTTCTCTCATACGCCGATAAAGAAGTTTCACTTCAAAACTTTAAATATTCCTGATAATCGCCCAAGGAAAATTTTTCAAAGCAATTGAAATGTAATTGGTCAAATTTAATTATGAGAATTTCACTGTGTTAAGTTCAAATAAAAATGAAGCAAACAATGTTCAGCAAAACTTTCAGTTTTCCTTTTCAGTTTTCAGTTTTTCATTTGATTGATGGAACGGCTCAATACAATCGTGAAATTACATGATCTTACCCCAATCATAAATCAGCTCTCCACTATGCTATTATTGACATACTAACACGGTAAACATCAATGAGAATTAATTATCTGTTATCCGTCGTGGTTGTAGTTGGACTTCGAAATTGTATAGCTGTCTGTTTGATCAGAAATTGTGAGCATTCATATCTTCGGCTACACTGAAAAAAAAAATCCAACAAAATTGTTAGTTAAATTAAAAAACTAATGATTATTGAACTTATTTCGTTGGCTCAATAAAAAATATCGTTGGTTCAATAATCAATTTATCTATATTACGAATAATTTAATTTATTAATAAATTCTTAATTGATCCAACGAAAAGTAGTTTATTAATTGTTGTCTGTTAATAATAAACAGCAATAAAATTAAGCAATTAGTAACTTTATTGGTTTTCGGCAACTTTTCATTGTACATATAAGCATTGTACGAAGGGCATGGTTAGATTAATCGATTGTTCGATTAATTGATCATTTCGCAAATTGTTCGATTAATCGAACAAAAAAATTATTAATCGATTAATCTAAATTTACTAAATGTTTAAAATTTACAAATTTATTTAAAAAAAAAATCTTTACTTTGCCTTAAGTAATATTTTTATTATTAATCCAACCAGTAAACTATGGTTTGAAGTATACTTTCCATTATGAAGGATACAGCTTGTATAGTTTCTTATCATTCTCAATTAGTACAGTATATTTTTAAACACATAATTAGTACAGTATATTTTTAAACACTGAGAGTGAGATACAGATCCTATTAATGAAACAAGACAAAAATCTTGTATGTAATTCGGAGTACAAGGTATCTTTTTTGCTTTCGCCTAGAGCAACAATTTCACTCTTATGCAAAAAAAGACCTACTTTACGCCCTTAATACATAGATAGCCATTAAATTTGTATTTTTTCTTATATGTCATTGTAAAAGTTTAACTTTTAAATATGATATACCGCGCGTATTTATTTAAAAAAATTTAATAAAAATAAAAAATATTAGAATTAGTGAAAATTTTATTTAATTGATTAATCGATTAATCGGTGTTAAAATTTTCATATTAATCGTTAATCGATATTTAATCCCAATCGATTAATCGACCATGCCCTAAATTTGTACGCATAAGGCAATCTTTAGTATAAAATATGTGTTCACTTGACGGTTTTCAACCTGTTATTTGACTTATAGCTATATCCCATATTAAAAATTGGATGCGTTGTTTTTGCGATTCATTATTTGTGTGTGGTAAAACGTAAGAAATTCTTGAGGTGCTACCATTCCTTATAGTTATTGCATTGAATTGATGTTGTACTTACTCTTAAAATATTTTACAAACCGCATTGTGACATGTTTAGTTATCCAGTATATTATCGACGAGAAAGAGAATCTAAGACCGTGCGATTAGTCGCTGCAGCTTCTTTATTTAAACTGAAGTGACAGAGTTTAGTATTTTACGTCGAAATTCGGTTCTGAATATTTTTCTGTGATTATACTTATTATTGTTTGTATTCGTTGTTGTTTGTATTCTTTGTTTGCATTCTTTGATACTAAAATCTTTGTAAATTACAAAACCAGTTTAACGGTACTGTTATATAGTACAGAACATTAAAACATCTTTATAAAAATCTGAACCATACAAAACGTCAAACATTCAAATTACCAAGTTACGCTCACAGACAAATGTCATTTAATACAAAAAGAGCATAAAAATAAAACAAAAGTACTTCAAAAGTCAAAGAATAATTAATTTAAATATAAATATGTACTATCTTAATATATATTATTTTATTATTACTAAAATAAGTGCAATAACAAAAAAAAAAACAAACAAATAAAAAATTATTATTTTATATTATAATTAATAAACTGCATACCAGTGTAAGTTAAAAACAAATAATATTATTATTTTTGGCTGAACTCAGTATATTTACTTGTTGTAAATTAATGATTTAATTTATTTTTAATATTTTGTAAGCGTTTTTTTAAATAAATAAAAGAAAAAAGTATTTACACAAGAGAAAAGAAATATATGTATATATAATTTGAAAGGTTTAAAGTTTGTTGAGTTAATGTTATAAGTAAATAAAAAATATTGTTGAATTGTTATTTAACGATTTGTGAGTTCTTGTAAAAGTTGCTTCGATAATTTATTTTAAATAAAATCGTTTCGAAGATTTATGTATTATGTTGTGTAAATTACTTTTAGTTTTTCGTAACTAACCGAACAAGTTTACTGATAAAATTTTATTTTAATGGTAGCACACAACAAATGAAAAATCTCAGCTTAAAATTTTCCATTGTTTAAAAAATTTAATAAAATTATTTGAAAAACAATTTTTTTTTTAATCTATGATAATTAAGTCAAAAAGATATCCTATGAATTTAAAAACAAGAACAAAGAAAACACACAAAACAAGAGGAAAACAGATTTGGTTTTCCCATAAATTTCCATTTCAGTCTTCTTTTCTGTAACGTTTAATAATAACATATCTCCGGACACGCTTAAAAAATGAATACATATATATGTAGTTTCATACGATAAAAAAACATTTTAATCTCAATACATATATACCAACAAAAAGATTGTAATACAAGGATGAAAAAAAAACTGAAAATTCTCATAGAAGAAAGGAAAATTTTATTTTCAACACAACAACAACTTTACGATATAAAAATCGATATTTTAATATTTTATCGTCGGGGTTGTTGGTCGTTTTACAAATACAAACACATATTTTTATAATACCAGTATAACCAATACTGAAGTAGAATTTTAAGAGCTTTGAACTTTTTGAAAATATTTAACTTTGTTGTTGTTTTTTTATGGAAATATTTTCATCATGAAAATATATTTATATGTTTTGATTGATTTTTTGTATCCAAATATATATATTCAATTATATTTTAAATAAAAAACATATTCATTTAAAATAAATTAAAATATTTTATTCCGACTAGTTTCGGCAATACTGGTTGAAAGCCATTTTCAAGGAAAAAAAAATTAAATGTATGTATAACTTAAAAAAAAAACATTTAATAAAAAAAAATATAAATTAAATTGTCACCAAAGAATTAAATATTCTTATATATAATAAGAATAATAATATAATATTCTTATATATAATAACATTTAAACGACAATACAACATACAAACTTGTTTCCAAGGATATGACGCAATATATTCAAAACAAGTGTAACACTATGGTATCCTCATGGGAAAAAAGAAAATTAATCGATGGTATAACAGCAAAATATATCAGAACTTATAACGGAGTTATCCCAAAAATGTATGGACTTCCTAAGGTTCATAAACCATTATGCCCTTATAGAGTTATTGTATCATACTTGAATTCACCACTGTATAATATTTCAAAGTTTTTTTGCAATATCATCAACAATGTCATCGGTAAGTCCGGTAGGACAGTAAAAAACTCTTATGATTTTGTCGACAAGGTTAGGAATCTTGTTTTACCAGAAGGATACATACTGATATCATTGGATGTGGTATCTCTTTTTACAAACACCCCAAATGATTTGGTAATTGATTGCATCAAGAAAAAGTGGAACGATATCAAGATTCATACATCTTTACCATTATCTGAATTTATCGATGGTATAAAGCTCATATTAAACGGTTGTTATTTCACTTATAACAATGTCTTTTACCAACAAATACAAGGTTCACCAATGGGCTCACCAATTTCACCACCTTTAGTTGAACTTGTTTTAGAACATTTGGAAGATACAGTTTTATCTTCTCTAGATTTTGATCCACTGTTTTACTTTCGTTACGTTGATGATTGTATCACTGCCATACCTTTTGATAAGGTTGAAGAAATGCTTTGCAGATTCAATGGTTTTCATACCCGACTCCAGTTCACTGTTGAAAAAGAAATTGACAAAAAATTGGCGTTTCTGGATACTTTACTTTTACATGACAACGCAAAAAACAAAATAATCACAGATTGGTATAGAAAAGATACCTGGTCCGGAAGGTATATTAATTTTAAGTCAAATTTACCATTGTCATACAAACGTAATACGATAACCATTCTAACTGAAAAAATTTTCAAACTTTCTCATAAGAAATTCTATAGGAAAAATTTTAAACTCTTGAGAAAAACCCTTCAAGAAAATGATTATCCCATCAATCTCGTCAACCAACAAATTTGCTCATCTATAACCAAATTAAAACAGCAACAAAACTCCGCATCAAATCACCATTCATCTAATCAAATATCAAATACTACAACATACAACAAAACCATCAGCATACCATATATTCCTGTTTTATTTGATAAATTAAGACATAGAATGGCCATATCCAATGTTAGAGTTGTTGGTAAACCTAACAACACTCTTCAGCAACATGTTTTTAGCAAGTTAAAAGATAAAACTCCTATTGGACAACAATCATCTGTTTGTTATGAGGTGAAATGTAAAGATTGCACAAGTGTTTATATTGGTGAAACACGACAGTATTTAAACAAACGAATTAAACAGCATGAATATCACTCCAAGAAACTAAACGGTGCTCATAGTGGATTGTCACAACACGTTGTAGAAACTAAACATAGAATTGATTGGCAAGACTATAGAATTTGTTCTCGTGAAAATAATACTTTTAAACGTAAACTCAAAGAAGCAATTTTAATTAAGAAAAAACCTGATAATTTAAATAGACAAGTTGATTCATATTATGTCGATTCAACATATAACAATTTTATTTTCAATTAGTTCTAATATACACCTGTTTCATAAAACTTGTTAAAACCAATAATTGACATTAACATCATGGGTAAATTTTTATTTGACGATTCGCAAATCATAAAAAACAAATACTCTTATTATATATAAGAATATTTAATTCTTTGGTGACAATTTAATTTATATTTTTTTTTATTAAATGTTTTTTTTTTAAGTTATACATACATTTAATTTTTTTTTCCTTGAAAATGGCTTTCAACCAGTATTGCCGAAACTAGTCGGAATAAAATATTTTAATTTATTTTAAATGAATATGTTTTTTATTTAAAATATAATTGAATATATATATTTGGATACAAAAAATCAATCAAAACATATATATACAACAATCCAATCAATTAACAAAAATATATTTAAAGGAAAAAGTTTTCTTTGCTTTTGAGATGATGAGTTTTAATTTTAGATGTGTTTTGCGGTTTAATTAATTTGTTTAGATTTCAAATGTTTGTGAATAATAAAAAATCATTATGTTTACGTTCAGTAAAAACAAACAAATCGATTTGATATTTGTTGAATAAGTTAAATTAATAAATAACAGAAATTCAACAAACTTTAATCTTAATCCTAATCCTACTAATCTCATAATAACTATTAGTTTTACTTAAATAAAAACAAAAAATTGTTAGAAACAATTCTGTTGTAAATATCACAAAGTTTGTATGAAATACAAATGAAAAAATATAACATATATGCAATAATAATATTAATTAAAATAAAAATGAAAAATGAAAAATGTAAATTTTTTTTTCGAGTTCGGGCAATTTGAATAAAAAAATATGGATATGTTTAATTTTGCTTTATAATGTTTTGTGTTATAATTATTTAGATGAATTTATAGATTTAGTTGTGAAAAATACCAGAATTCCTGATTATTATAATTAATTAATTATATGAAATTAAATAGAACTATAATTTTAATATACATGTGAAACAAAAATAATTTCAAAAAATAAAACAAAATATTTAAAATAATAAAAAACCGTTGAGATGTTTTTAATCGTTTTGTGAAAGCTATTTCTTTGCCGAAAACTAATTATTTGAAGTCACATTTTAGAACCCGAATTTAGAATTCATTTTGCACGGAAATAATTAAATATCGAAGAAAAACTTTTTTATGGTGATCAGTACTGGCATTAAAATAACGTCTACGAACAAGCTAAGATGCCATGATTATGGGTAAGTAAAGTTATTTTTTTTTTTTTTTTTTTTTACGTATTATTGATTTTTATTATTATGAAAATATTCGTTACAATTTTTAAGAGTACAGTAAATTTTTTAATATTACTTTTCAGCTTTAGAATAAATATTGGATTATTTATGAATAATTTTGTTTTTATAGTATGGTACAATGAAGGAAAATTTGTGTGAAAAAACCTTTCTATAATAACTTAACCTAATACCTATAACTACTTAACCTAATAACTAAAACTAATTAAGGGGTTTTCTTGGTGAACGAAGTTGACTAAAGTTGTAGAATCTCATTCACCAATGGATTATCAATATTATTTAAGTTTTGGTAAAATTTGTTTTTGCGTTTGTTAATATATGTTTCTATTAGATCGATGTTGTGTAATTTGTGTAACTTGTATGTAGAATAGTGCCATGGTTTGTTATAAATAATTTTTAATATTTTATTTTGTGTCCTTTGAAGTTTAAGTCTGTGAGATTTTGCACAGCATTCCCATACTGGAATACCGTATGTTAGTTTTGGTATAATCACGGATTTGAAAAGGATCAATTTATTTTTAACATTTAATTTCGAGTTTCTGTTTATAAAGGGATAAAGCATTTTTATTACGTTTCCCATGTTATTAATTCTTTCAGAAATATGATCCGAGAAGGTTAGTTTTTTATCAAGTGTTATACCTAGGTACTTTAAACTATTTGACCACGGGATGTTTTTACCGTTTATAACTATATCTCTGCTGGGAAGGCTTAGTGTTTTTCGCTTGCGTGTAAAGAAGCATGTTTGATATTTGTTAACATTGACCCTTATTTTCCATCGATCAAAGAAATTATTAACTTCATTAATTGCTACTTCAAGTTTATTGACGATATAATTTGGATCTTCAGAAGATGTCAAGATAGCTGTGTCATCAGCGAAGAGTGAGTATTCACAATCACCAGATCGTGGCAGATCGGCGGTGTAGATATTATAAAGCAATGGACTAAGCACTGCTCCTTGTGGAGTTCCGGAAGGAATTGCGAATTTTTTGGATTTTGTTCCTTCAATACTAACGTTAAAATATCTGTCGCAAAGAAAACTGCGAATGATTTTTACAAGATAGATAGGTGTTTGGATGTTGAATAATTTGTGAAGAAGACCGTCATGCCATATAGCGTCGAAGGCTTTTTCGATGTCTAGCAACAGCATTCCCACTGATTGTTTGTTATTGATTTTGTGTTTTATTAGTTTGGTTACTCGTAACAATTGATGATTTGTTGAGTGGCCTGTGCGGAAACCAAATTGTTCGTATGGTATTATGTTTTTGCTTGAAACAAACTTATTAAGTCGAGCATAGATTACTTTTTCGAAAATTTTGCTAAAGCCACTTAACAAACTAATTGGTCGGTAGCTTGTTGGACTAGTAGGATCCTTTTTTGGTTTACAAATTGCTATGACGTTTGCGTTTTTCCAGGCGGATGGAAAATATCCTATTTTCATGCATGCGTTGAAGATAAAAGCAAGAGCTACAAATAACTTTTTAGGACTTCGTTTTAAAACTTGATTATGTATATTATCACTACCGCAAGCTTTTCTGTTTCGTAGTCTTTTTACTATTGTTAACAGCTCCCTGTGGTTTGTGATTTCATCAATTTCCCATGAAGTAATTGAACTAATAAAAGTTTTAGTATTTAAAACTGCTTTGGTCGTTTCTGGGTCATTTATATTTTGGTTAATGACATGTGCTTGATAAAAAACTTCACCGATTGCGTTACATTTTTCTGAAGTTGTTAAGAGGAGTTTATTCTGAGAATTTAATGGGGGTATTTTTTTGGAAGGTTTACCGACAATTTTGTTAAGATTCCATAATTTATTAGATCCGGGTGTTATTGTTTCTAATAATTTCCCCCACCGTTTATTCCTGATATTGGTGATAGAATTGCGTATGGCTGCATTTATTTTCTGGTAATTCACCTTATTAATTGGATTTCTTGTTCTTTGCCATTGACGACGATAACAATTTCTTATTTTAATTTGCTGTACGATTTCATTAGGGATTGAAGGCTCTTGAGATTTCAGCTTTTGCTTGGGTATATATTTTTCTTGGGCTTCAAAAACCAGATCTGTTAATCGTTTTACTTCATCGTCTATGCCTTCTGGAGAATTAATTCGATTTTCGATATCGAAAATATTAATTTTGGCTTTGAGGAATAAATAAAGAGAAGCCCATTTAGCTTTATTAAAATTGTAACTCGTTGATGAAGTTGCACTTATATTTGGAGAAGTGTTTAGCAAATCGAATACAACTGGTAAGTGGTCAGAAGACAACTCAGTTTTGGCAACCGGTTGAGAAATAAGGTGTGGAATATTGTGTAAAGCAAGGTCAAGTGTCGATGGGTTGCCTCGACTAGAATTCGGACAATAAGAAGAAGTATTTGGAAAACTAATGTTAAATCTACCTCTTGACATTTCGTCATACATAGCATTTCCAGCTCGGTTTGATCTTCGACAGTTCCAGTATCTATGACGACTGTTAAAATCTCCACAGATAACGAAGCTATTTTGACTATTGGCTATTTTACGTAAATCCTTTTTAAATTGCTGAATTTTGTCAACATTGATCTTAGTACCTGGAAAATAGCAGGAAACAATAATTATCTCACCATGCTGTGTAAACACTTTTAAGCCTAATGATTCAATAACTGATGTGTCAAAGCTGGGTAGTAGTGAATGTTTAATGTTTCGTTTTATGAAAATTGCTACACCACCGCCTGGTTGTTGTTGTCTATCATTTCTATAGCAAATATATTCACTATTTTTTAAGAGTTTCAAATTAGGCTTTAGCCATGTTTCGTTCACCAAGAAAATGTCAATTTTATTTATGTCTAAAAAATAATAAATTTCATTAATTTTATTGGAAATGCTTTGCGCATTCCAATATGCAATTTTTATATTATTTAAATTATTTAACGCCATAAAGGTACTTAACTGAAAGCCCGGCTATGACTTGAAATTGTTGTTCCTTGTTCCTGCAGTGTTTTAGCTGGGATATGATGTCGTTTACTAACCTCATTATTTGTTCGACTGTAAATAGATCACTATTATTATGGTTATTGAAGTTAGTGACATGTGAATAATTTGTAGTTGTAGTGTTTGTGATCCGCTTAGCATTTTCTAACGGCAGTTCGGAGAGTTTCTGGTTCGGATTTAAGGTTGGAAAATCCGAGCTATTGAACACAAAACTAGGTTTGCGACTAATGTTTCGTTTTTTTGTTGTTTTTTCCCTTATTTGTTGGTACTCTGCAAGTTTTGGACATTCTTTCGAATTGGATTTGTGTGATTGTGAGCAATTAGCGCATTTTAATATCACAGGTTCACTTGGACTATCTTGTTGAGGACATTCAGTTGTGAGATGCTGATTGCTGCAATACATGCATCTCGATGGAAGATTGCAGTGTTTAGCTCCATGACCATAAAGCTGACAATTTCTGCACTGGGTGGGACCAGATCGCCTGTTAATATAGTTGTTCCACTGTACCATCACATTATATATATGTTTTGTTTGACGAAGTTTTGAAATATTTGTAGTACCAGGCTTAAAGTATAAAAGATACGTCATTTGATCGATGTATCGTTGATTTTTAATATTAAGTTTCTTAATTTCAGATGGTTGATCAACTCCTTCGTCTTTCAACGCTGTTTCAATATCTGTTATGCTCCAGTTTGGTAGTCCGGAGAGAACAAACTTAATAAGTTTGTTTTCCTTTTTTTCAAACGAATAATACATTTTATTGTCCTTTTTTAGCGCAGCAATTAACTCATTATAGTCTTTATCGTTTTCCAAAAGAACTTTAATTCCTATAGACATAAACTTTAATTTGTATTTTGTAATATTATTATTTTTTATTAATGCATGCGCATCAAAAGTTGAAATTTCTTTTAATATTATTGGAGGTATGATTTCTTTTTTTTTGTTATTAGTAACTGTATTATGTTGATCTATTTTGTCGTCAATTTCTGTGACGTCATCAATCGTATTATTATCAAAAAGATCAAATCGATTTTGAACTGGAATGTTAATTTTGATTTGAGTTGAATTGTTTTTTGGCTGATTACAGCTATCTGGTTTTAAACTTTGAGTTTGTGACATGTTGTTCAGTCCTTTATAGCGTTTTGTAGATGTGTTGGTTAATTTTGAGGTTTGTTGAGAGTTATGACTCATTTTTATCACGTATTCCTCGACCTTGGGGAATTTATTAATTAAATCTGCTTCATCTTCAGAGAAGTCGCGGCTTCTCTTAGTATTATTTTCACACTCGTCTTCACTCACTGCTTATTATGACTCAGTTGCAAAATCAATGATTTTACAAGTTGAAAAAGTTAACAAGCACTCTTGTATACGAATTACCGTATTTTAAACAATTTATTTTATTTCAATTATTTAGTTTGAAACGATTCGCTTCACTGTTAAATTGAAAAACAAGTAAAGTTATTTTCATATATGTTTTAAAAGGTTTAAATTAATTGGTAAATATTGATAGCTTTAATTTTAACAATTGTCTAATATTTATACAGTTTAAGCAGGTAAAATAACGGTTTATAAAATGTATCTCTAATTGCGTCAGACAAAGATACGCCAAGCCCAAAAACCAAAAAATTATTGCATAAAAATAAATCGAACAACAGAACGATGCAAATGAACGTCAACTAGACAATGAACGACCGCTCGATCCAAAATGAACGACCGATACGAAAAGAATGACGAATCTATAAAAACAAAACCGAAAAAAAATTACTTATAAAATAGAGAATGAAGTGTTAATTGTTTTAGTTAAGGTGCTATTGTTTGCAGTTTGATTATTATTGTTCATTTTTGTTAGTAGTATGGATGCTGGAACACAGATTAATTTAATTTTTGATCTTTATACAAAATTGGACATGTTTAGAGTTAAATAAATTAAATTATAATTTGACTTCTCTGAATATTCGAATATACCATGCTAATTCAGGTTTATGTTAATGATTTATAATTCTTTGACTTATTTATGGACATTGACCTTAAAAAATTGTGCATTGAAATTATCAGGAAAAAAACAAGACGGTAATTACACAGATGTAAAATTCTATTGAAAAAATCTCAATGAAATGCCACTGTTCTACATATATTTATTTGAGTTGTCAAAGGGTAGACAGAGGCAGTTGATCTGGTTGGACGATAAAAAGTAGCAGCCTCGGTTAAGATTGATTTGATCTTCTCAGAGAATGCTCATCCATAATGTACTTAAGTAGAATATTGACACTTCTGCCACATTTCTCCAATTCTCTAAAGAATCAAGTTTGTTAGTAGGTTTAACATTACCAATCATTTTAATGGCTCTACGTTGGATGGCATCAAAATATTTAAAGCTGGTTGGATAAGCTTCTCCTCAAACATAGAGAACAGTGTTCAATACAGGGACAAATAAATAATTTATACACAGTTGAAAAAGTTACTGTAATTTTTAATAAAAGCTTTGCAATATGGGTTATGTATAGCAAGTTATTATTAAATTGCAAAGCAAATGTTGCATTAAAACTTTGAATGCAAAACTACAAATTTTAGTACAACTCTACCATCATAATTTATTTTTTATACTAATGGTAGAAGTTTTAAAACAACTTTCTACGCTTGAACTTTGAAAACTACTTGCTAATGCAAAGAGCATTAAATTTATTTTTAAAGCAAGCTTTGCATTGTTTTAGAATGGAGACTTCCGTAGGACCTATATGTGTAGCAATTTGCATTACATATTCAGCTCACTTTCAACTGTGTAGATCAATAGAAGCTGACCGGTGTTGAAAAACTTACGAAACGCCCCAAATGACCTAATTTTTTAACAGTGTCTCTAGCAAGGCTAAAAATATGAGAATTCTATGTTATATTACTTTCTACCCCAATTCACAGAAGTCTGATAGATTACTTAAAACGATCTTTACCATCAAACACTACACATTTGAAAAAGTTAGTGCAACTTTTAATACAAGCTTTGCTATATATATATAGGTTATGTAAAGCAGCTTATTATTAAATTGCAAAGCAACTGTTGCATTAAAACTAATTTCATGCAAAACTACAAATAGTCTAACATCATACACTCAAAAAAATATTGCCGGTAAGATTTACAAAATCGTTTTGTAAAAGTGCTAACAAAATATTTTTGTGAATTTACCAAAAAATCCTAAACTTTATACAAAATTTTGTATACTTTTTTAAATTTGAAAAACATTTGTAGACTTACCAATTGTTTTTGTTATCTGTATTAAAAAAGTACAAAATCATAAATATTTTTAATTACAACTTTTTTTTATTGTTGTAACAAAAATATTGTTCAGATTATGTTGATTTTTTTAAATTTTAAATCATAAATCGTGTATCCATAACAAAATAATTATCAATTGCACAAAATTTTCTAAAATTTTGTAACCAGAAAAATGACATTCTACAATCTTTGTTGTAAAACTTAATACGAATATTGAAGATTTTTTTTAAACTTTACAACGAAACTTATATGCAATTTAAAAAACCAAAAACTATTTTACAAAAACAAAATTCTTTTTACAAACACTTTTATAAAATTTTATAAATTGAAATCATAACAAAAATTGGTATTAAACATTTTCAGTTTCAATCTGGTTGTCTAAGTAAAAAAGTAAATTTTTTAAAATAGTGATAATTTAGTGGTTTATGTATAATAAATAGTGGTAGTGATATACAGTTTGCACACATTAACCTAGTTTGCACAGTATTAACATCAACGTTGTTTTAAATAACACTTTTGATGGTTAATACATGATAATTAATATTATGATGCAAATAATAGTTTGAATTATGGACTTCGTTCAATTTTGGTGGACAATAATAAAGTAATAAAAATTAATCAAAATATGGTGAATGGCATAGCAGGACAACTGGCGAACTGTATAATAAATCAGTTCCTTACTGAATGTATGGTAAGTTATTATTAACTTAGAGTGTACATGGCTATCTTTATATATATGAAATGTTTTACCTCAAACGTATCAAGGCTGTGTTCAAAATTCTATGAAACGTACAAAATTGGTTTACGGTGCAAATATAAGCTAAGATTATAGAGTTTCTTAAACTGTTTAATTGTTTTACTTGTAAAATTCATTGCATCTTTTAATTGAAACCACTTTTTTATGTATATTTGCTAAATATACGAATAAACTTGCTAAATATACGAATATAATCTTTTTTTTAGTTAAAAGCTACTTTTTTGTCCGTAATATCCAATAACTTTCCAAAAAACTGTGTTTTGTAATAACGAACACACAAAGGTTAATTTTATTTTCTGAAAACGTATAACCGGTCACATATAATCTATCTCTAAATTAAAATTTTCACATGTCGTCCCTAGACCCCAACATATACAAGAACTCTCAAAAAGTATTTGCTTTTTATAACGAACACCCCATTTATCGTTGAAGTGTTTAAAAGAAACCTTATTTCGATGCACTTTGGTTTGCTGAGTACGAACCTAACCATACCTTGTACTAAAAATTCCACTTTTCGATCTTGAACCCTAGAAAACTATTAAAAACTGTATTTTAAGTTTCAAGATCACCAAAGGTATAACGAAATTTGAAATTTTTTTAACTGATTATATAAAAAGTAAGGGTATGTTCGTGTTCAGCAAGCAAAGATACATCAGAAAAAGGTTTAAATTAAATGATCTAATGATTTAACAAGTCACGGGGATGTTTAATCCAAAGATTTAAAAACAGCGTTTATCAACACCTCAGAACGTGTGTTGTTGTGGAACCTAGGTCTTAAAACGTATCTATGTGTTGCTATAACACATATTGTAATTCCTTTACACAACAACAAAAAAATAACATCACTATTCTCAGACGTTCAGGCGGTTGATTTACAGCCGCCTTATTGGTCCGCCATTGTAATTTTAAGGGAAATGGAACACAGTTTATGAAACTCTCTAATCTTAGCGTCAATTTGAGCCATGAACAAACTTTCAACGACTAATAGAATTTTGAGCCCAGCCTTGATCCGTGTAACGTGGAACATTCCACACATAGGTCAAAATCACGAATTTTGACCATAAATTCCGTTTCTTTAACACAAATTTGTTGATTTGTTTTAACTTTTTTTTACAGTGGAAGAGAAAAAAAAAAACAACATTTCATATAGAAGAAAATCGCGAGTGGTTCTTCCTTTAGGCTAGGGGAATTTTAAAAACCTCAATTATACAAATTGGTAAATATAAACATGCAGCATGTAAGTTTGGTGAAAAAGTTGATAATTATTTATTTTTTAAATTTGTTTACAGACCGAAAAAGATTTAAAATGGCAAAGTAAGATGAAAACTAGGAATCTTCCCCGATTTTTAAAAAAAATTAAACCTATGCTCCAAGAAAAAGTAAAACCATTGAGTGACGTTGCAATTTTCTCAATATTACAGCAAAAGGATAATCTGCAATATTCTTTCATGTAATACACTACGATAATATCACATGAAGTGACAAAAGAAAATGGTAAAGACATGTATCCATATGATTTAGTGTGTCGGATGCCCATAAACGTTTCCTTGTTCTTTGAGTAACTGCTGATGAATTATAGGAGAAACTGCGATTATAATTAAGTAAATGAAGATCCATTCAACAAATGAATAGGCTTCTAAAATATTGTAAAAAATTTTGACTATAAATTATTTACAAAATATAACAAATGTATGCAAAAAATGTGTTTTATTTATTAACGGAGTTCGCATATGATATATGTGCATATTTATATATATATATATATATATATATATATATATATATATATATATATATATATATATATATATATATATATATATATATATATATATATATATATATATATATATATATATATATATATATATATATATATATATATATATATATATATATATATATAAATATGTATATATATATATATATATATATATATATATATATATATATATATATATATATAATATATATATATATATATATATATATATATATATATATATATATATATAATATACATATATATTACAAAAACATGTTATAAAATCCAGAAATGCTTTTTGTTGATGCTATAAAAGGGTTTGTTATTTTTCTAAAACTTTTGTGGAAACAATTTAATAAATTGTATAAATTTCACAATATCTCTGATAAACTAAAATTTTTAATTTGAGGATTTTACAAATATTTATTAAACCAAAAAATGTTTCTACCATTTTCATAATTTGATTTATAAACCTTACAATCTTTTGTTGGATGTTAATCAGAGAATTTGTAGTGTTTATAAATAATTTTTTTCACAATGACAATATTAATTGTAAAAATGTAAATTTTACAAAAATTTTTGTGTGTTGTATATTTATAAAAAAATTGTAAAATGTATGTAGAATTTTATTAGTTTCACTTGGTTTTTTTTTGAGTGTATTTTATTACTATTTATAGAAATAGTAGAAGTTTGAAAACAACTTGCTACGCTAGAAGCTTGAAAACAACTTGTTAATGCAAAGATCATTAAATTTATCTTTAAAGCAAGCTTTGCGTTGGTTTATAATGAAGACTTCTGTAGGACATATATGTGTAGTAATTTGCATTACATATTCAGCTTATTTTTAACTGTGTAACGAAAATTGATTTTGAGCTAGTAAACGGATAAAATGGCAATCCATCACTATAGTTTTACTTGCATCAAATTCGACACTAGATTAGAACGACCCCAATCAATTAAAGTCAAACTTCCATAAATCGAACTTCTATTACTCGAATTTCTCTATAAATCGTATTTTTATTTCGAACTCAAATTTTGAATTTCTTTATAAATCGTTTCTATATTTCGAAATTTCACTAAATCGAACAAAAATTGATGGCATGTAGTGGTTCGAATTATGGACGTTTCACTGTATTGTAATAAGATCTACGTTTAGAGAATCTTTCAAATTAGATCTAATTTCATAAAACGAAGCCGAAGAACGTGGCAACACAGCTTCACGTTGTAATGGGCAAGATATTACATTTCAGGTGTTCTTCCCTTTTCCATCATCTTCACCTATAGTAATATATACTATATACGTCTCGGAATTGCATAAACTTTTTAACTCACTGATGTAAGATTATTACACAGTTATTTAAAAACATTCCAAAGAACATCTGAGACTACCGGAAGCTCATATCGACTTCTTTTTTATTTGTTTCATATTTTTTACCTAAATATGAAAAATTAAAGAATTGAAAATTGTAAAATGAAATTTGTGCTGACCGAGGAATTCGCAGTTTTTTAATTGTTTTTTTTTTAAATTAGTCAGTTAGTTGGTGATTGGCAGTTGAAGAAATTAGTTTGTTTTTGAGTTGGTGGGTGGCAGTTGAAGAAATTAGTTTTATTTGAGCAGTGAGTTGGTTTTGATTTTTAAAATATGGAGTTGGCTAGTAGCGTTGATAAGTGATTTTTTTTTGGTGAAGCGGAACTTCACAAAATTTTTAATTGAAGAAATTTTGGTTTTAAATACAAACAAAAATAAAGAAAAAACGAAAATATTTTGTGATAATAGTGATCTGAGAAACAGAATCACACCAAATAAGTTTTACTCTGATATAAGTTTTTTTTAAAAAAATTAAATAATAGATTATAATAAAAATAAGTTAATAAGAACTAAATTAAAAAACAAAAAAGAAAATATATGCTGTTAAGAAAAATAAAAATGACCATCAAGGTCAAAAGAAAAAGCAACCACCGCTATTCACATGGTTAATAATAAACCAACTATGTTATGTAATAAAGGATATATTTTTTTTACTTAATGTAATAAAGGAAGTTTTAATAATTAAACTCTTAACTTGTTTGGAATACTAACCGCAAAGAAAGGATTCAAGGGAAAGTGATTCAACCACAAAAGCTGCGGAAGGTGCAAGGTAATGTAAATTTTATTACAGTTAAAATAAAATGAAAATGCCTTGTTAGTGTAAATATTTAGGGGAGAGTGGTGACATGGCATATCTTCCTTCTGGAGATCCAGGTTGGTGTTGGAGGCACGCAATTTATTTTTGTTTTTAAAATTTTCTTGTGTGTAGAGGATGGTCAATAGAACCATCGCTCAATGAGCTAGCGGCAGGGTTATTGACGTGCACGACCAACTGGTGGACCATTACGGTCTACCAGACGAACCTCCTACTACAACGTATGCTATCATTAGCAAAACTATGGAATGGATAAAAATAGAATTCAACAAGTCATTTACATAAATAAAAAGTCCAAGCGGCGGTTATATCTCCTAGAAATAGGTAGATTTCGGGACCAGACAGCTTTGTGTACAAATAGAATTGGATGTGTCAGATTAGTTTAAATAAAAAACTTAAGTAGAAACAGAATAATCCAAAAAAGTTATCAAACTAACCAAACTAAATACATAAATGGAAACAACTTTATCAATGCAATTTCGGAACAGTTTTGTTTAATTTGGTTAAAACTACTTAATAACATATTAAATCCTTTGGTGGATTAACGTTCTAACTACGTCACAACTACAATTCTACCACACATAATTTATAATCAAAAATTATCAAACAACTTTTACACCTCAAATAATACAAATATTTATCAATTTAGGAAAACTATCGAAAATCTGTAATCAATATCCATTTATTTATTTCGACGAAACCACTTCCAAATATTGTAAATTTCCCACAAAAATATAAATCCTAAATTCAAAACAATAATGACTCAGCTTTGTTTTGATTTTTTTTTAAATTTTTGCCAAAAAAAATAAAAACTCAAAAAAAGAAACAAAAGAAAATTTATTTGATATTTCTATGGGGTATTTTTATGAGATTTTTTGTTGTAATCGTATGGCGTGAGAGTGGCGTGTATTTTGTTAGTATAATGCTAATTGCATTGGAACTTCTTGGGTTAGAAAGCCGAACATTTCTGAGGTTATAGTTGAAAAGTTTATCTAACAGTTCGTATTAGTTTAAACAAAATAAACTCAAAAATGATGAAAATATAGCCGTTTGCGTTTGTTTTCGTTTTAACAGCTCCAGGGTATCAACTTCTGAACTTGAACAATTTTGGTTTTAAATTTTGGAAAGATTTATGTTGTATCTACATGTAAAAATGTTTTCAAATATGAGCTTGACCATTTTCATCAAGATCAAGGACAACAAAGTTTAGTAAACTGTTAAAACAGCTGATTTTTCAGGAACCCAGAACGCCAAGGTTGTCATTTGAACAAAAATGATAAAAAAATGGTTCAAATATTCAATATTTATAAATTTTATTTCAATATTATGTTTCAAACGACCGTTATTACACCTTAGATTATTCCATTTTTAGGGCCTAGCTGCTTAAATGGTACCCAGATATGGCCAGTTCGCGAACTTGTCCAAGAAATTGTTTGCCGCAACATACACAGTAAATATTTTTGAGGTAGGTCGAAAATTGCGACCGTGAGAGTGTCGGATAATTCCGTTATACCTCATATCGTTATATATATATATATATATATATATATATATATATATATATATATATATATATATATATATATATATATATATATATATATATATATATATATGTATATATATATATATATATATATATATATATATATATATATATATATATATATATATATATGTATACATATATATATATATATATATATATATATATATATATATATATATATATATATATATATATATATATATATATATATATATATATATATATATATATATATATATATATATATATATATATATATATATATATATATATATATATATATATATATATATATATATATATATATATATTAGGGTGCTTTTTTTTTGGGCGACAATTCTTTTTTTCTGGTGCCCCATCAAAATGTTGTTGGAAATACCCAAGAAAACGTCCTCCTAAAATATGAGCCCTCAAAATTAAGGTTTAGCACTCGGCATCGGCGTTTGAAGATTTTCCATACAAAATACATGTAAACTATAGTGTTTTTTAATAAAAAAATTACAGCTCAGCGGCATTTCATACTATTTCAAAAAGGAAAAAAGCCACTAACTCAGGACTAAATTATCTACAAAAAAGCCTAAATAAATGTAATTGTAACTTACACCGGTGACACACTACAGATCACTAAAGTCAGTTTTATGTGAATTTCTTGTTCTTTTGTTTTTATTTCATAAAAGGCTGAAGCTATAGGAAAAATGTCAATAACAAAGTTGTAGTTAGTTAAGTTTCCTACAAAAAACTCAAAGTAACCGAATCTCTATAATTGATATTTCTCGAGATAATAAGCTTTTATTAAACTGGATGTTTTAAGAGATTTTCGTCATCAATTTATGAAAATCGCAAGTTCTAAAATAATAAAAGTTTATTATCTCGAAAAATATCAATCATAGAGATTCGGTTACTATGAGTTTTTTGTAGGAAACTTAATTAACTACAACTTTGTTACCGACATTTTTCCTGTAGCTATAGCCATTTATGAAATAAAAACAAAAGAACAAGAAAAACACATAAAACTGACTTTAGTGATCTGTACTGTGTCACCGGTGTAAGTTACAGTTACATCTATTTAGGCTTTTTTGTAGATAATTTAGTACTGAGTTAGTGGCTTTTTTCCTTTTTGAAATACATAGTATGAAATGCCGCTGAGCTGTAATTTTTTTATTAAAAAACAATATAGTTTACATGTATTTTGTATGGAAAATCTTCAAACGCCGATGCCGAGTGCTAAACATTAATTTTGAGGGCTCATATTTTAGGAGGACGTTTTCTTGGGTATTTCCAACAAAATTTTGGTGGGGCACCAGAAAAAAAGAATTGTCGCCCAAAAAAAAAGCACCCTAATATCTATATATATAAAATTCTCGTGTCACAGTGTTTGTAATTAAACTCCTCCGAAACGGCTTGACTGATTTCCATGAAATTTTATGTGTATATACGGTAGGTCTGAGAATCGGTCGTAAACTATTTTTTATACCCTTAAGTGATAAGGGGGGCCCTCCCCCCAAATTTTTTTTGTATTTTTCAGACAAAATTTTTTATTTTTATTTTTTTATGATTTGACATTAAAAAATACATATAATCCCTAATTTTCCCCCTTCTACCACCAACCCCCATTTTTTAATTGCGATATTAGTACTGAAATACTCTTCAATTACTCCTCCGAAACGGCTTGACTGATTTCCATGAAATTTTATGTGTATATACGGTAGGTCTGAGAGTCAGTTGTAAACTATTTTTTATACCCTTAAGTGATAAGGGGGGCCCTCCCCCCAAACATTTTTTGTATTTTTCAGACAAAATTTTTTATTTTTATTTTTTTATGATTTGACATTAAAAAATACATATAATCCCTAATTTTCCCTCTTCTACCACCAACCTCCATTTTTTAATTGCGATATTAGTACTGGAATACTCTTCAATTACTCCTTCGAAACGGCCTGATCGATTTCCATGAAATTTTATGTGTATATACGGTAGGTCTGAGAATCGGTCGTAAACTATTTTTTCTACCCATAAGTGATAAGGGGGCCCTCCCCACCAAAATGTTTTGTATTTTTCAGACAAAATTGTTTTATTTTTTTATGATTTGACTTTACAAAATACATATAATCAAAATACCTCCTTCTACCACCAACCTCCATTTTTTAATTGCGATATTAGTACTGGAATACTCTTCAATTCTCAGTAGTCGACAACTGATCAATCTATTAATCTATCTATCTATCTTCTATCTACATAGCTATATATGATAAATAAAAATGTAAATGTTCGTTGGTTCAAAATAGGCAATCTAGGAATGTACTGGATCGATTCTCTTGAAATTTGGACACAATGTTGCATTCAGAAAGTTTATTATATAGTTTTTTTTAGCCATATGTGTGTGTTTCATATAGGAATGTAAGCTGTCGACAAGCACAAGTGTCCCTCACCTGCATTAATCTCAATTCAATCTGTTTATGGTCGAGTTTCACTTAAAGACTTAATTTAATCGATTAGTTATGTATGGGTGATCTGATCACCCATATATAGTTTTGTCCAATTTATCAACCATATTTTCTGATTACCGGTTAATTGTATAACCACTCCAGTGTCCAGTGTTATTGTGTAACCAGTGTATTTATGTTTGTTAATGACTTTGTATAACAACACTTTGACCTAAATGGAAGTAGTGCTAACCACTAGACCATTCAACACATGTATACATACATTTATATACATACGGTCATAAAAATGTTCTATTTCATTTTTGCTCATTGCATGGAAATTGGCTCTATTGTATATTTTACCAAATACTTCCACACGGAATGGCATTTTGATAATTTGTTTGAAAACCAGATTGCAAAAAACGATTTTGTGCATTTGTTCAAAACAGCAGTTGACATGATGTATGTGATACATATATAAGTTTCAATAGGTCAGGTTGACAAAACTCCTGCTTGAGGACATATGAGAAGATTAAATGCTCAAACAATAAACGAAGTGACAATTAATAAAGTCGGCAATAAATTTCAAGCGGGATATATTTTTGTCAATAAAAGAGGGATTAATGATCCGAGGGGAAGATTTCCACATTTGGAAATGCCATCAATTGTTTCACCAATACATGGTAGATATGTATGCAAAAACATTCGAAACAGAACGTTTAATATTCATTCGATTAAATCAAACCAAGTTTTTCTCTGAAGCACCAGTATATTTGCGAGAGCCAATTTAATATGACGGTTATTCACAACTAACGCACACACACAAAATCATCTCAAATGCCCAATACGCAAAGTGATATCAAGGATTCAGTCAGTTACACGAAATTCAGTTACATGAAACGATGATCCTTTATATAAAAGAAGAGCCGCAGCAGATGGCGGTAAGGTAACAACATATAGATATGCGAAACGGGAACATGGAAATAGTTCCATAAACATGGATGGTTGTTCCATATTAATCTTTTGCTACAAAGAACATACAGATCGCACATAAACTTGGAATACGGTATATACGTCAAATCAGTCAAATACGTAAGCTAGAAAGTACTTTAATAAAGGCAACATTTCAGTTTTAGCGTGCTACAATGAAGCAGCACTGGGATGTATGTATCATTCATCAATGACACGTGCAGCACTTCACCTCCAAACTAAGTTCGAGCTATGTTTGAAATCATGCTGACCGCTTACTGTTCTTCATCTACAAAAACGTTATGGGAAAAAATGTAAATCGCACATGGTTGATGATATTTCCTGTCCAATATAGCAAAATGATTGAAGATCTGTGCGTAGTATTCGCGAACTTAGTTCTCAATCAATTATTAATGCTCCCGCCGAATCGCGGTCAATGTGAAATTACGTCGTTAATATAAATACAATACTGATGATTAGGTTTAATATAAGTACAATACGGGTGATTAGCATTTCAATTCAAAAGATCACAACTGTCAATTAAATTGATGTTTGCAATCACCATAAAAAAAGATCACGCTCAATCATTAAAAGTGCGCGCTTTAGATGTAGAATGGATTGATTTTCGTATGGACAATTATATGTTGCGTAGATAGAATAGAGGCATAAAACTAGATAACCTCTATATCTGAACCAACAATGGAGCCACAACAAATCATGTATAACCTGCAGAAGCATCGAGAAATTGAACATTAGAAACCTGTAGGTTCTCTTTTCTTAGTGAGCACTCAGCACATTGAACATATGGGTACTGAGAACATTTGTAAATCTATTTATGTTCTGTATACTGTTATATATAGAGATGACACACCTCTACAAATTCAACAAGTTGCTTAAATTTTTTTGTGCTTACTTGAAAACTTATTTGATCGCTAATTTTTCATATATCCGAACTGATCAGCTAGAGTGCTGATTATTTTTCATCCATATTTTTAAAAAGATAAATTAAAAATTATGCGATCATTCTCATTACCACTTTTTGAAATCATTGCTACTACGTCAACAAAATGTCTGTGCACAAGCTTTATTTATAAGCGTAGCAAAGCACGCCGGGTCCTGCTAGTATATATATATATACTAGCAGGACCCGGCGTGCTTTGCTACGCTTATAAATAAAGCTTGTGCACAGACATTTTGTTGACGTAGTAGCAATGATTTCAAAAAGTGGTAATGAGAATGATCGCATAATTTTTAATTTATCTTTTTAAAAATATGGATGAAAAATAATCAGCACTCTAGCTGATCAGTTCGGATATATGAAAAATTAGCGATCAAATAAGTTTTCAAGTAAGCACAAAAAAATTTAAGCAACTTGTTGAATTTGTAGAGGTGTGTCATCTCTATATATAACAGTATACAGAACATAAATAGATTTACAAATGTTCTCAGTACCCATATGTTCAATGTGCTGAGTGCTCACTAAGAAAAGAGAACCTACAGGTTTCTAATGTTCAATTTCTCGATGCTTCTGCAGGTTATACATGATTTGTTGTGGCTCCATTGTTGGTTCAGATATAGAGGTTATCTAGTTTTATGCCTCTATTCTATCTACGCAACATATAATTGTCCATACGAAAATCAATCCATTCTACATCTAAAGCGCGCACTTTTAATGATTGAGCGTGATCTTTTTTTATGGTGATTGCAAACATCAATTTAATTGACAGTTGTGATCTTTTGAATTGAAATGCTAATCACCCGTATTGTACTTATATTAAACCTAATCATCAGTATTGTATTTATATTAACGACGTAATTTCACATTGACCGCGATTCGGCGGGAGCATTAATAATTGATTGAGAACTAAGTTCGCGAATACTACGCACAGATCTTCAATCATTTTGCTATATTGGACAGGAAATATCATCAACCATGTGCGATTTACATTTTTTCCCATAACGTTCTTGTAGATGAAGAACAGTAAGCGGTCAGCATGATTTCAAACATAGCTCGAACTTAGTTTGGAGGTGAAGTGCTGCACGTGTCATTGATGAATGATACATACATCCCAGTGCTGCTTCATTGTAGCACGCTAAAACTGAAATGTTGCCTTTATTAAAGTACTTTCTAGCTTACGTATTTGACTGATTTGACGTATATACCGTATTCCAAGTTTATGTGCGATCTGTATGTTCTTTGTAGCAAAAGATTAATATGGAACAACCATCCATGTTTATGGAACTATTTCCATGTTCCCGTTTCGCATATCTATATGTTGTTACCTTACCGCCATCTGCTGCGGCTCTTCTTTTATATAAAGGATCATCGTTTCATGTAACTGAATTTCGTGTAACTGACTGAATCCTTGATATCACTTTGCGTATTGGGCATTTGAGATGATTTTGTGTGTGTGCGTTAGTTGTGAATAACCGTCATATTAAATTGGCTCTCGCAAATATACTGGTGCTTCAGAGAAAAACTTGGTTTGATTTAAT
>OY856186.1:282453411-282493411 GCA_963693315.1 Diogma glabrata
AAGGTTTCATGGATCCTAGTTTTCTTACAAAATATGCCAGCATGACCATGTCATTGATTGTTATAGTTTTTGATTCTTTGAACCACTCATCAAAATTTTTGTATGAAGTTTCGTACGCCAATTTTTCCGGTACGATTGTAGAAATAGCTTCATTTGCTGCTTTTTCTATATCTGACGATACAAAATCATCATCACTTGAACTCATCTTGATATTTTTCACAATTGTCAGTATGAAAACTAAAAGAAAACTAAGGCTACATACTCCTTATAAGATCAAATTGGTTTGCTCAAAACGTACTAGATACAAATACAATTTTTTTAGTTGTATTTTTTACAAAAATTTAATTTTGCAGCTTCGTTACAAAAAATCTTGTATGAAACACGTTGCTAAATTAGTTGTTTTAAGCACTCGATGTATTGTCAACCTCGGCTTCGCCTCGGTTGCCAATTTCACATATCGTGCTTAAAACAACCTAATTTAGCAACTTGTTTCATAAATAGCTATTAAATAATCACAAAAAGACATTATAATTTATATCAGAAAATCTTTGAATATTGAATATATTAGAAAATATTTCTCGTTATATCTCTTATTGAGGATAACACTTATTATTCAAAAGAATTTAATTAATAAATGTTTCCAAACATAGAAAGAGCATTTAAAATTTGTTTAACCATTAAGATCATTAATTGTTCAGGAGAACCGTCTTTTTAGGCGATGAAATACATAAAAAATGATTTGCGAAACAGCATGCCGCAGGAGCGACTGAATTCCCTTGCCTTGATGTGCATAGAAAGTGATTTATTAAAATCTATAGAATTTGAAGATGTTGTAGATAAATTTGTTGACAAAAAAGTGAGGAGAAAAAATATTTAAATAAAATAAACATTATAATAAACCTCAAAAACCCGAAAGTAATTATGCTTTTTAATTTAATTTAGACTGGGTTCCAATTAGCTGCTAAATTGTACGAAACTGCTAAATCTAAATTTAGTTTTACAAAATTACCGAATTTTAATTCAAATTAATATAATCAAGTTGTCAGATATTGTTTAACGTATGAATTTCTTCCAAATTATTTAGAAACAAAATATAATTTAGTCAAATAAAATAGTTGACTAAATTGATTTAGCACGTTTAGTACAATTAAGCATCAATTAGAACGCAGTCTTATTGTTAATTTTCGAAAAGGCCCCCTAGAATTAGTGGGCCTGGGGCCCCCAAATACATTGAGACGGCACTGCACGGGTTAACTTTATTTGATTGACCTAAAATTTCTTGCAGTTCATTTTTATATGTAAACACACCGATTTAGGGGGTGAGACCAAAAATATTTTAAAATTGAAAATTAAGGAACACTCTAAATAGATATATATATATATATATATATATATATATATATATATATATATATATATATATATATATATATACATATATATATATATATATATATATATATATATATATATATATATATATATATATATATATATATATATATATATACAGGGTGTCCCACGAAAGTTGTCCCACCGGTTAACTGGGGATACCTTGAAATAGCGCTAACACCTTTTGTTCAAGCAATTTGCGAATAATGCTTTTGTTTCGCGGAAAACGGTTTGTTTTGTTTTTTTATTCCTTATCAAATTAAATTGAATTTAGAAATAGCGAAGAAGTTAGGAGGTCGCGGTTTTTTTTATTTGATTCATAAGTTTGTGTATTAAAACGAGTGAACATTTGACAAAGATTACTTTGATACTTTTGACGGTATTCCTTTACAAAGTCAATTTTTAGTTAAAATTTTAAAAAACTAATACTTTGCTTTCCATTATTTGAAAAACGGTGATATACGTCACAATTTTTTTTTCAATGGAAATTTTCCTTGAAATGTCAACTTGAAAGTTCCTTTGGTTAAAACCAGTATAATCCACTTCAGTAATCTCAAACCAGAAATATCTCTCAAGCTTTCCAAAGAAGAATGGAAATGTGTATTGCGAATGAGGGTGGACATATTGAAAATTATCTTTAATAAATAAAAATAACTGAATATTTTTTATTAATAATTTCTTTTGTGTTTTATTACGAGGTTATTTAAGTTAAAATTGATTGATTCAAGTTCAAAATAAAATTTTGAAGTTTTAGTTTTAAGAGTTGGCTCAAGATGGTCTTAAAATTTTTGGTTTTAACCAAAGGAACTTTCAAGTTGACATTTCAAGGAAAATTTCCATTGACAAAAAAATTATGACGTATATCACCGTTTTTGAAATAATGGAAAGCAAAGTATTATTTTTTTTAGATTTTAACTAAAAATGGACTTTGTAAAGAAATAGCGTCAAAATTATCAAAGTAATCTTTGTCAAATGTTCACCCGTTTTAATACACGAACTTATGAATCAAATAAAAAAAACCGCGACCTCCTAACTTCTTCGCTATTTCTAAATTCAATTTAATTTGATAAGGAATAAAAAAACAAAACAAACCGTTTTCCGCGAAACAAAAGCATTATTCGCAAATTGCTTGAACAAAAGGTGTTAGCGCTATTTCAAGGTATCCCCAGTTAACCGGTGGGACAACTTTCGTGGGACACCCTGTATATATATATATATATATATAAACGCGACCTCCTAACTTCTTTGCTATTGAATTTAGAGGCATTTTAATTTGATAAGGAATAAAAAAACAAAACAAACCGTTTTCCGCGAAACAAAAGAACTATTCGCGAAATGCTTGAACAAAAGTTGTTAGGGCTATTCCAAGGTATCCCCAGTTAACCGGTGGGACATCTTTCGTGGGACATCCTGTATATAAATATATATATATGTATATATATATATATATATATATATATATATATATATATATATATATATATATATATATATATATATATATATATATATATATATATATATATATATATAGTTCTAAGATTTGAAAATTAAAACGCACCTTTATATATATATATATATATATATATATATATATATATATATATATATATATATATATATATATATATATATATATATATATATATATATATATATATATATATATATATATATATATATATATATATATATATATATTTATCAGTGGCGGATTATCATACAAGTTTTAAGGCAGCCGCACCAGGGCCCCGCGATTCAGGGGCCCCAAGCATAAGCAAAATGGAAAATAAAGCCAGACATGTTTGAAATTTATTTATTTGCAGGCATTTAAATTACATTTTTTCTGTGCTGAAGTGTTACAAACTGTTCTATAATTTCATCGAATTTAATTTCGTCCAAAATTTAATTTTCAATAGAAAGAATGGATAAATCGTTCAAACGATCATTACTTATAGCATTACGCAAATAACTTTTGATTAACTTCAGTTTTGAAAATTATCGTTCATCTATAACATTAGTGACAAACATGCACAAAAACATTCGTAATAAAATATCGATATTTGGAAAAGTGGTGGAAAGATTATCATTGAACATTGTTTTGTACATCGATTCATAATTTAAATTATCAAATGTGAAATAATTTTTGACAAATTGACATTCGTCAATCAATTGATTTGCATTGAGATCTTTTGGGTATTTTGCGGTTATTGCCTTGCAAGAATTTATAGCAATCTATTCATAACTCATTAAATTTAATTGTATCAAAAACGAGTACTGGCTATCTAGATCTTCATAAACTTTAGCACGCTCTTTCAGATTGAACAGCAAAGCCTTAATAATTGGTTTGAACAACGATTTTTCAAGGTGGTCTTTTTGTTCCTCTGGAAAAAGTGTTTGTGACTTTGATCGAGTTCGAATATTGTTTACGGTTTGAATATTAGATAGAATAGAATTTAAAAGCTGACAGGCTTTATCAAAAATTTTGTTGTAATCTTTATTTTCCAAACCTGTAACTATTGAATCAAACAGTTTTTTTGTCACCGAGACAGTTATATTAGATTTTTGTAATGCTCGATTCACAAAATTAAACTTGGTTAGTACACTTTTCCAGAGTACAAGCATCAAAATATTTTCGAATTGACATAGTTTTTTATCAAACCTGTTACCACTGCTTTGTTATCATCACTGAAGCTTTCCTCATTTAGGAAAGTTTTAAAAATATGCAACACTTTAAAATAACAAGAATGTAAAGCATGAACTGATTTGTACCTAGCTGACCATCTCGTTCCAGTTGCTCTTTTTAACATGTTTTCGCTATTTTCGGTTAATTGTTCTTGCAATCGATTCCATCGAAAAGGGGAATATACGAAAAATCCATAAAGTTTTTCAACCATATCAAAAAACTTAGTTGCAGCAGTATTGCCAGAAACACTATTTTTACCGACTAAATTTAATGAATGCGCAAAGCAAGAGACAAAAATTGCTGTTTCATTTGTTTGACAAATCAATCTTTGTAGGCCACCATAAATACCTGCCATATTGTAAGCGTTGTCATGTGACTGGCCTCTACAATTATCAATGTTTATTTCGTTTTCATTATGGAATTTCATAATGATGTCAAAAAGATAATACGTCTTTAATGAATGACCTTCGATTTCAATAAATGAAATAAATCGTTCACAAATCATATTGCTTTTAACATATCGAACACAAAAAGACAACTGGTCTGTATGGCTCACATCCTGAGTGGAATCGACGCTAAACGAATTATATCGAGATTCTATAATTTCCGAAACAATGTGATTTTTAACATGTTTTGCCATTATAGAGATGAATTCTTCACAAATTGTGCTTGAAAGATACGATGCGTTTCCTAAAAATATTCCGAATAATAAAATAGTATATTAAGAAACTAGTTCCATAATCGACGATTTTATCGCACGCAATCTGTTTAGAAAACGACCCGCGCAGCGGGGAGTTTTCTAAAGGATAAGTGCGATAAAACGTCTTATGAAACGAGTTTTTTATACTATTTTTTCTATTCTGCATTTTTTGTCTTGAAATTTTAAAAAATGTGTATTTTATTAAAAAATAGTCAATTTCAAATTTTGGTATTATTACTTAAAATATTAATTAAAATATTTAACACTAATTTAGATATTCTTATTAATTTTATTTACATAATTATTCATTTTAATGTTCACTGACGTTTGTATGACCAATGTGACCAACCTTGAAAGACAAAACTTTGCGTATCGTAATGAAAGCCATTTCGATACGCATTTGGGTATCGAAATGACTTTATTTTAGACGCAAAATAGAAAAAAATCGTTTGTCAATGTTACATGAAAAGAGTGTACCTTTTCCTTTATTGCCAAAACGAAAAATATGTACTTGTAAAAAGGGATCAAATTTAGCCAATAATTCAACAAATCCAAGAAAGTTTCCAAAACACATTTGATCCTAAAATTTCACGAAAAGCAAGTCCTCGTGATGCAAGAAATTTCACAAACTCTACAACACACAATAAAATTTTTTTCCAATAGCTCATTTATGATAAGGAAAGCATGTTGATGATGAACGTATAGTTGATGTTATGGACAAATTAAATTTTTGATTGCCTTATTTTACGCGTACCACGATCTTTAAGAAAACATTTATTGTATAGTGCACTGAAGTTACCCAAATTGAATCAACCAAATCTTCTCAATAAACATATTTAGAAATTAACAAAAAACTCTTATCAAATTTCATACCCTCCACATCTTTCACGACTCTCAATTAGGAGGCCCCAAAATCCTAGTTTGGCATTAACGGTATTATTTACTATAATTAACATTCGCATTTGCTAACGTTTGCATTTGCTTTGCACTAACATTTGCTAACGTCAAATTGCGCCACTTTAAATAAAATCCATGTTTACAGCTAAATAATTTTAGCCATTTAAATACTTTACTAAAACTTTAACTTTAATTGTATAATAGTACTTTATTGTTGAGATGTTAAATGAACTAGTTTATTTTCGATCAAAAGTTTACAATGCGAGCGAGCAATGAGCATTGCAAATTTGTGGGAAATAAAATTCATTAAAAACGAAAGCATTGCGACGTTTTACTCTTCCGATCTTTATAGTAAATGAGGACGGAGGATCTTCTTGCTCCAAAGGAGGACAGTCCTACCGAAAAGAGGACACGTCGCAACCCTATCGGTTGATAAATTAGATAAAATAATCTATGGGCTGATCACTATACAAAACTAATCAATTAAATTAAGCATGAAGTGAAACTCGACCATAATATTGAGTTAATTGAGAATAAAACAGGTGAAAAACTTGTACTTGTTGACAGCCTATATTATGAAACATAAATAGCTAAAAAAAATCACGTAAAACCCCGCCTTTATTCAAATGCAACTAATCGTCCAAATTTCAAAGGAATCGATCCAGTACTTAAGGATATTACCTATGTAGAACAAACGAACATTTACATTTTTATTTATATAGAAGAAGATAGATAGATAGACGGAAGATAGAACAAGATAGATAGAAGAAGATTTATTGAAATTCTATTAAAAGTTTATTGCAATACTAATCTTTATAAAATTGTTTGTATATATTTTTAATGAAAATAATAATTAAAAGTATTCTTTTTACTAATTGATATAAAATAAATCTGACTAAAGTCTAATTTAAATATTTTGTTTATATTTATTTCAATAACTTTTCTAAAAAAAGTGTTACAGTTATTCTATTTTCTAGAGTATCGGTATTACACCGGTAACGTGAAACTCTTTGCCAGTATTGGCAAAACGGAAATTTTGGAAGCGCTACTCTCGATGAAAATATGTTATTGAATACTTTCATTTTAAAAAGTTATCGTTCAGCTGGGAACGGTTACGGTAACAAATAACAGTATTGACATCGAGCCTAATTTCATAGAAATAAAAATTAATAATCAACAATCTCTACAACAATCTTTACAACAATCCTTACAACAATCGAATCAACGCTTGAAAGCCGCCACTGGGTACGACGTTCTTCCTAAAAATATCATTAAATATCATATTATCATTTCATTAAGTTTGCTTCAAATGTCGCATAACTTTTCTTTATTTAAAATTTATCAAATTTATCACTATGCTCTTTTAAGAAAGGATCATGTTTAGCCAAAAGTTCAAGAGCTCCAAGAAAGTTGCCATTGTGATTCGAGCCCAGAGTTTCATCACTCTCGGAAGTTCGGAATTAAAACTATCTTTATTTAAAATATTCGAATAGATTATTAAAAAGCCTTTAAAAGCCTTTTAGATTGCAAAATGGAGAAATCGAAAATTTTATTTGGAACTATTTATTTGAGAATCTGAGAAAACAATGGAATCCGTAATTAAAAACTGTTGCAAGAGTGTCGTTTGAACTAGAGAATCAATTCATGATACACATTGTATACCTCTATTCCAGAGATTTCTTAAGGGTGTAATTGTTATCGTTTTTCCCAGTTCTGATTTCAGACATGCAGTTTTGAATCATCAAAAATTCAGTTCTGTTTTTTTGTCATCAAAAGTAAATTTTGAAAATACTTTAATTTACTAGGGTTTTTTTCGCAGCTGAGGACCGCTTTTTTTAGTAATCAATTTTGGAAAATGAGGATAAAGGGCCCCCAAAATTTTACCCGCACCAGGGCCCCCTGAACTCTTAATCCGCCACTGATATATATATATATATATATATATATATATATATATATATATATATATATATATATATATATATATTTATATATATATATATATATATATATATATATATATATATATATATATATATATATATATATATATATATATATAAATATATATATATATATATATATATATATATATATATATATATATATATATATATATATATATATATATATATATATATATATATATAATATATATATATATATATATATATATATATATATATATATATATATATATTTATATATATAAATATATATATATATATATATATATATATATATATATATATATATATATATATATATATATATATATATATATATATATATTTATATATATATATATATATATATATATATATATATATATATATATATATATATATATATATATATATATATATATATATATATAAATATATATATATATATATATATATATATATATATATATATATATATATATATATATATTTTTTTTTTTTTTTTTTATTCTATGTTAGGCATGTTTAGTGTTAACCAATATAGATCAACGTCTCTGAATATCCGAAGATACCATGCTAACTAAGGAACTAGGGCTTGAAAGTATTATTCAATTTTCTTTGAGGAATTTATTAATGTTGATCTTAAAGTTTTGAGAATTAAAATTATCAGGAAAGACCCACGCCGGTAAGGCATTCCAGAGATGAGAAACTCTGTTAAAAAAATCGCGTTGAAAAGCGACAGTTCTACACCTAGTCACTCGAACCGTAAAAGGATGGGCTGATGTTGATGCTCTAGTGAAACGCGCAAAGTTTGCTGGTTCAGGCAAAATCGATTTGATCTCCGCAGACGTCCGTTCGTCCATAATATACTTGTAGAATACCGTCAAATCAGCGACGTCTCTTCTATGTTGCAAGGAATCAAGCTCGTTAGTAAGAGTCGAGTTGCCGATCAATTTAACAGCTCTCCGCTGTACAGAATCAAGACATTTCAAACTACTTATGTAAGCTCCTCCCCATATGTGAGAACAATACTCCATGCAGGGACGAATAAATGATTTATATATTAAAAGAAGCTGCTCGCTATTAAAAACCTTACGACAACGACCCAAAAATCCTAATTTTTGAACAGCGTTCTTTGCTAGGCTAAAAATATGAGAATTCCATTTCATACTATTTTCAATCTCAACTCCTAGAAGTTTAATAGATTCTTTCTCTTCAAGATTATTTGAATCAAACTTTAATAAAAATGGATTAGGTGTTGATAACCTAGAAAAATGGCAAACTTGAGTTTTACTTGTGTTGAATTCAACACTGTTAGCAACTCCCCAATCTAAGATGGTTTTTAAATCAATATTTAATGAGTCTATCAAGTTTGATCTAGCGATATTAAGATTTGATGGTGCATACAAATTTGGCATTTCATGTGACGCATGAAGTGTGCTATCATCAGCAAAACTATGGATGGGATTAACTGTTGAACCTAGCAAGTCATTAATATAGAGAAGAAAAAGAGTAGGTGATAAAGCGGAACCTTGAGGAACACCAGCATTAGTTGAAAAGATATTCGATGAAACACCATCAACATTGACCTGAAATTTGCGCTCGGAAATAAAGCTTTGTAACCAAGAAATAAGTTGCTCATCTAAGCCGTAGCATCTCAATTTGCAAATAAGATTGTTGTGCCATACTTTGTCAAACGCTTTGGCAATATCAAGTGCGACGCCAAAGGTCTCACCATGGTTTTCAAACGACTTGTTCCAGATATGCGTGACAAAAGAGAGTAAATCTCCCGTCGCTCTTCCTTTACGGAATCCGTATTGTCTTTCATTAAGTAATTTTGACGACTCTAAGAAGCTCATAATATTAAAATTAACATATTTCTCAAATACTTTAGAAACAACCGACAAAATTGATATAGGTCTGTAGTTTCTTGGATCCGTTTTAGCGCCCTTCTTTGGAACTGGTTGTACACTAGCCATTTTCCATATATCAGGAAAAATCCCTTTCTTATATGACAAATAGAAAATTTTAGTTAGGATTGGTGCTAACTCTTTAGCAAAAGTTTTAAGGATAATTGGAGGAATTCTATCAGGTCCAGATGCCTTATTAGTATTGATTTGTAAGAGCATTTTCCGAATGACATTTTTACGAAAAATAATCCGCCCCATTTTGTTAGAAACTCTAGGAATTGGTATAGGTAGAAAATTGGGTTCTACTAATGTAGAATTTAACGAAAAACAGTTACCTAATAAATTAGCCTTTTCTTTGGGGTCAATAATAGGTATATCTCTATCAATAAGAGGAGGTATAGAAGACTTACAAAAATTTCCTTGAACAGCCTTGGCGGTTTTATAAAAATTTCGTGAACCAGTAGGGTGCTCAGCAAATTTATTAGCTTTTTTCCTAATAAAAAGATGTTTCTCTGCATCTATTAATTTTCTACATAAATTTCTTTCTATTCGGTATAATCTAAGGTTTTCATCAGACTTGTTTTGAATAAACTTTTGAAAAGCCTTTTTTTTAATTTTTATTGCTTTTTTGCATTTACTTGAAAACCATCGATCAACCTTCGGAACAATCAAACTATTTGGAACAAACCTACTCATACCCATTAGTATTATTTTTGAAAAATTAGAAGCAACAATGTTTGGATCTTGGCTGGAAAGACAATTGCGTTTCCAGGGAAACCATTTAAAGAAATCTCTAAGTCCCTGCCAATTTGCAGCTTTATAATCCCAAACAAGACGAGGATTAGCTTTAAACTGTTTAGGTACTTGTATATTTAAATGTGTGGAGATCAAATTATGATCTGATCCACCCAAAGGCTCTGATACTTTAAATTGAACCAACGTAGGGTCATTTATCAAAAACAAATCGAGCAAGTTACTTTTTTGGCCAAGAATGTCAGGAACTCTGGTAGGCTGATCTATTATCTGAGTGAAATTATGATAAAGAGCAAAAAGTTCAGCTTCTTTACCTAATTCATCAGTTTTAGAGCTGTGTGTAAGCCATTCTTTATTATGAACATTGAAATCACCAAGAACTATAATTTTAGCGTTAGGATATACAGTCAACCTATCTATCTTTTCAGATAGGTCATGAAATAAATTTATGTTCTCCGGTGAGTTGGGCGAGCGATACAATCCAAAGACAAAAAGAGTTTGATTAGAGCAGGTAATCTTAAGGGAAACCATATTGTGAAATTTTGAATTTAATTCAAAATTATTTATTCTCACATATGGTACAGAATTTCTAATAAACGCACAAACACCATGCTTAAAGTAGAAAGAAGATTCAAGCTCATAGTTAGGACAAACATATTTAGTTTTGTCCAACGATACAGCTCTCGCGCTGATAATCGTTTCCGTTAAAAAAAGAATATCAGGCTTAAGATTCTCAAGATAAAGGTGAACTGCATTAAGATTGACGTTCAACCCTCTTATATTAGCAAAATTGATAGACAATTTCGACATTTTAAATTATAGTTAAATTTAAAAATAAATCTGAAAACAATCCTCAAAAAAATTCCAACTAAAACCAAACAAAAGATCAAAAATGATATCTAAATTGACAATTCTACCAGCTGGACAACTTGAAACTATGTCTAAGTTTAACTGTCGAAATTGCCAATTCAAACAATGGATAATAAATTAATGGTTCGACATAAGAGATTGAAGCAAACAGATTAAACCAAACCAAAAACAACGATTAAGGATTAAAAGGAGACCGTGAAAGTTCTTATCTCTTAAAAGTAGTATAGTAAGTATAACTGTGAAATTGCAATTGAAGTTTGGGTTAATTTTGTCTTACACTTAACAAATTAAATTTAAAATGAAATACAATGTAAAATAATTGTACCTACAGCACAGTCGTTGCTGTTAATTTAGTATTAACAAAATATTAAAAAAAAATTACTAAATAAATTGTAAAACTTATCTTAATTTCCTCCTGAACCACCGGTAAGGTAAAAATTTTAGATATATTATCGTTTTTCCTAAATTTTCTTCAAATTTTGTTCTTAAGTTAATTATTTCTAATTTTGTAATTTTCTTACCTAAAAATAAAAAAGATAAATAGTGTTAATTAGTAAAAATTAAAATTTATTGATATTAAAGTAATAAATATAAAAGAAATTTAATTATTATTTTTTTGCCAAATTTCTTATATTCGAAAATAATACACAGCCGTGTATTATATATTTTCCAAATAATTTTCACAGTTTTCCAATACTTTTTAAAGATTTTTACTTTTTGAGTGAAAATTCATTGCCAGCGTACTTAAAAACGTTTAAAACGATATGCAACTCGTAATAATACTCTAAAATTGGAAATTCGGTGAAATTTTCTCGATTTTCCGCTTTTCACGTTATTATTTTGGAAAACTGACGTCGGATTCGTAATCAGCGACCAAAAACACATATAAGAACCTATTTTCAGGCTAAAAAACGTATTGTTTAAAAAATTATAAATCGACAAAATTATTTTATTTTGATAAAAGGCATATTAAGGGATAGTAATATAAGGGAGGTCGACCACCAAATTTTTATGACCGATGATTGATCCTGAGGGTATAAATAACACGTTACAGTGGAAAATTTTTGATTTAAAAATGTAGTTTTCATTATAATTTATTGTATGTTGATTCCCCCGTTACAGACCGTACTAAAGTATATTGCCTTTAATTTTATAATAAAATAAAAACGACCTTCAACTTTTTAACTTCATACAATTAAACAACTAAAATCCGGCCAATTTTCTTTTCTGTAAAGTTAAAGGTTTATTTTCTTTCAAACCAAACAAAAAGTCTTTAGTTTCTTTAATCATTTTAGTTTTATTTAATATATTATGTAAGCAGTGCTTGCAAATCTTTTTTAACGTAATAACAACAAGGCACTTTCACAACAAACCCTCCAATATATCGAATTTGTATTGGTATTAAAACACAACCTTTCTGTACCAAATATTTTATATTTATTGTTTATTGTATTTGTACGCTATGAAATAAATTGTAGTGTCTTTACTTAACTTGGTTTAAGAAAAAATATTTATTCATGATCACAAAAATGTAAATTAATTACTTCACTATCAAAAATGAATATAATTCAAAACTTAATTTTAGCTAACTGAGCATTTGAAATTTTAAATTTGTTTTATTAAAGATCAACACTTTATCGATTGAGGACCAAAAAGTAATTAAAATATTGTAACCAAATCGCTACATACAATAACTTGGTTACCAAGAAAAATCACTAGCTAGTCTTTTCATTGTTGTGTATTTGTTTCATTTCAGCGAAACAACAAAAAAAACGAAATAGCAAAACCCAAATTACAAGGCGATCTAAATTATAAAAATTAATTCAACAATGCAAAGCATCTCATATCAAAACAAATGAAACAATCTATAATGCAAGTTATGAGCAACAACAATAAACTGCATTTGTCTTATTTGAGAAAGAAAAGAAGAACAAAAAAAAATTTAACAGTATATGCATTATGCAATATGATATCAGCAAATATTCAGAGAATAAAATAAAGAAGTATAATAACAATAAAAAAATGATTTTGTTTGTTTCTCTTATTTTTTTTTCCTTACAGTGAAACTTGCATATTCTATTTTTTAGATATAAAATAATGTTCTTAGATTATTTGATGAAAATAAAAAAATTAGTACATTTATTCTGTTAATTGTTTTGTTTGATTTTGATAAAAACAAAAATGTAAACCTAACAGAATTTGTTGGGCATAACAATTTATAATTTAAAATACAACTTAAATAAATTATTTGGCACTTTCTGTAATAAATTTTTAGCTATTACTATTGTTACAATTGTACATAGTTAAAATGAAATATACAAAACAAAATTGTTTTGAACCTCATATAATATTTCAAAACTAAAATTAACGTAACATGGTTTCCAAAAACAGAGATCAAAAATAAAATAATAAAAGCAAAAACATTAAAAAAAAATGCAAAATAATGACAGGATTTAGGATTTCTCGAGTTTTCTTTGTATAAAAATTTTGGATTTACCTAGAATATTTGAGAAATTATGCAGAATTATATTTAGAGAATTCCTTTTGCGAAATGAGAATTAGTTTCAAATTAGACTGTGAAAATGTACAGTTATAATTTAAATTAAACTGGGATAGTTTAATTAAACAGTTTAAGTGAAACGAAATTGTGTAAAATGAAATTTAGTTGTGAAGAACGTTTTGAGTGGTACTATTAAAAATATTTTGCATATTATTTTGGACGCTGTGTTTTTACTAGAAATTTCTACAGTCAACCGTTTAAGTTTTGGAAGCTGTTGAATATTCTTGTTAAAGAATATTGTTCGCAGAATTATTTTCCTGTTGTTGTGGAACAATTAAGGTATTGAATACTTAATAAAATCTGTTGTTTTTGCTTACTAATCCAGTGATCGAATCCACAAGGTGAATTGAAAATTACTTTTACCGAATTGTGAGTAACGTCAATTCGAAGGAAGATAGAAAAACGAAACACTTGTACATTACCCACTTATATGTCACGAGTGCAGTCATTTTCGATTGTTGGCAACCAATGGGCAACTAGTATCTGACACATGGTCAATTTATTGCAGAATATGTGTTACATAGATAGATAACGTTAGGAGAATACGAATTAAAGGAGATTTGAGCGTGATAATCTTGAGTAACTATTGCAATTCACTTGAATTTTGCAATTCGAAATCATTTTTCATTTTCTGTTAGAAAAATTTCTATAATAAACTTTGTTTTTGCCGTTCTTGCTATTTCTAGACCCGTTTCTCGATTAAACTCAAACTTGAGCACGGTGCATTTTTTGGTCCTGTCTTGTAGTTTATGTCACTCGGCAAGATTTGCGACTACTCATTTTTCTGGATTTAAAAAGGATGGATGAAATTTTTGTCCCACAAAATACACAAAGCTCTAGATATCCATGTTATCAATATTATAGTCAAAATAGGACGGTACGTAAAACTGGCCATAAATCGAAGATCACGAATTTAATTTTACATACAAAACGAAAATATGCTGCCATTTCTAGACCCGTTGCTTGATTAAATCCAAACTTCAACACGGGGCATGTTGTGATCCCGCACCTATCAATTTATATGTTGCTGCGCAAGATTTGCGATTACACATTTTTCTGGATTTAAAATAGGATAGGTTAAGCCCTTGCGTATTTTGCGAAATTTTTGTCCAAAAAAAATGAAAAATATGCTGGCAGGAAGCGCTAGATATCCATGTAATCAAAATTAGTCACGATAGAACTGCTGCTAAAACTGGCCATAAATCGAAATTGAAATTATTGTCAAATAAATTGTTTTAAAATTTATTGGGATTGAAAATTGTTGCCTAAGACTGTTTCCGGTTTCTGTTATTATATTATAGTTAAATTTTGACTTTTGTAAAATAACCAGATTCTCTCTCTTAAAAAAATTAAAAAATGTTATTAAGCCATACGGATTCTGTTATTATTTTTTGAAGTTTCACTTGTGTCATTTTGTCATTCTAAAAATTTCATTTGGCAATACGAATTCTGTTTTTATTTTTTAAAATTTCATACTGTCATTCTGTTCTTATTATTTAATCAAATTAAAATATTGAATTTTATTATAATTGGTAAGTTTTATTTTAAAATAATTCATAATTCTTGATTCCATTTTTGTACTAATAATCATGGTATAACGAATATAAGGTATTCTTGACAGCTAAACGAAAATTTTGTGTGACGTCATCCGGCGTAAATATAAAGAAACAAAAAATGTTTTAATTTGAAAATTAGAGAAAACATAATTTTTACGTTATGGTTTTCCTTATTTTTTTCATTAACAATTTGTTTATTAAGTTTTCTAACTCTAAAGAACATTTTACAGGGTAGGATATTCGACGTCCACGCCATGCTGCAGGGGTAATGCAGACAGAATTAGGTTGGTGTATCGGAGACAAGCAGAGAAAAACTGCTTAGTCTATTACGCTACATCACGGCGAATTGGCGCCTTAAAACTTCTTACAACCTTAACATCATAACATCATAACATTTGGGTTGGGACAGAGGTTACTACCATCACTCCGAAAAAAAGTTTTGTTAAATTTGATAACCAAAAAAAGAATACCAGACACTAACAAAACAACAGAAGTTTTACCTGGACGTGAGAAAGAACCAAACTACCGAATCGTGTGCAGCCTGATCGCTCATGATGCTTTAATAAGCCTAGAAACACAGGCTGAGAGGCATAGGATGGATATCATTTCTCTGCAAGAAATTAGACAACCAATAATCGGAAAACAAAACTCGAATAGTCACTCTTTATGCAGTAGTGGTCATTCTTCTCGAAATGAATTTAGTATTGATTTCCTTGTTGGTGCACGCATACAAGAAGCCGTGTTGAAATTCATCCTGGTCAATGAGAGGATTTGCTACTTAGGGGTACGCGGTACATAAAACAATATTTCTCTTATTGCCTTGCATGCACCTACTGAAGCTAAGACCGTCCATATTTTCTACATAGCACTGGAAGAGGTTATTAAATCAACACCAACAATTATAATGGTGAGAGAATGACTGAGTTTGCATTATCAAATAATTTGAGAATTGCCAGTACTTTCTTTTCGCATCGATCGATTCATAAGCAGACTTATGTTTTTAAACCGAATGGAAACTCTTGAAGTCAAATTGATCAAGTACTAGCAATAGCACGTTTCTTTTCGAGCGATTTGGATGTGTGTTCCTTTAGATGTGCAAATATTGGAAGTAACCACTTCCTTGTATGTTCTAAGATAAGGTTCCACTTTCAACGATCAATTCAACGATCTTTTACTCATTAGAGTAATTAAAAGTTTGTCTTTTAAAGTCCAATCATTTTCAGTGAAGTGTGAGGAACAAACTATCTTATAATAAATACGAACATTTTCTTTTTCCACATGATTCTATCCACTACAAATTGATTTATTTTTCTGAAAATTAAAAAACCTTATGTTTTGAGTATGATTTTTCACATTTGTTGAAAACTTTTGCAGGTTTTAACGTAGTTCGGCATTTAAATTTGTATATGTTTTAATAGTAAAACAAATACTAAAGTTCATTAATTAATGAATGAATTAATTTCAATCATTTCATTAACTAATAAATTAACTTATAAATCATACTAAATATATTTTTAATTTAAAAACAATAGCTTTTCTCATTGATAATAACAACAAACGTATTATATAAAACTCTGAATGACGTCAATCAAAATCAAAATGGCATCGCTGTCACTCTAGTGAGAATACCTTATTTTCATTTTACCATGACTAATAATAATAATAATAACAGCAAAACAAACTCGTTTTTTTTTTTTCTTATGTGCATACTTGATGATTTTACAAAAATTTTGAATTTTTAAATTTTCGAACCGTCAAATTTAATTCTGCTCTTGCAGTAGAATTAAATTTGAGGGGAAATTTTAAACAACACAAAAGTCAAAAAATTACATTATTATCAAACTCGGAAACAGTCTAATATTTTGTTTAAGTATATATAGTTATTTCATGGATTTAAATCATTTTATATTTGCCAACAACTGTCAAAGAAGCACCAGAACTTTAGTTACTTTACTAGAGACTATTACATGTTCGTAGTAGCTAAAAGCCATTCTCGATCTTAAATGTCTAGAAAAATGAACTTAATTCCTTAAGCCAACATGCTTTATCATAAGTCCACATTTTCAGAAGCACTTCGTCGCCAAAATTGTCTAGTTAGTTTAAGGTGTTTATAATGGTCGCTTAGTAGTAGTTTTTCTGTTCGGGTAATACTTTTATCAAATGTTAACGTTTATTAATTATATTCAATAACATTGGATACAAAATCCTACAGATAAACGCATATCATTTTCTTAATATCGAATTTATGTAAAATTTATACTCAATTCATAGTAACTATATCATAGCCTTAAGCCATAAAAGAGAAATTCAATTAAAATAAAAAAAAAATAAACTAAACCAGACAGACAGACACTTAGCAAATAAAAACAGAAATAAATCAGAAACAATGAATTCATTTTAAAAGCAGCAAGCTAGCGAATTTATTTAAATTTATATTAAAATAATTTACTATATGTTGATATATTTAGTTTTTTTTTTTTTGTTGCACTATTCACGGCCGTTGGTCATACATATTTTTGCATTTTAATATGCGTAAATTTTAAAATTAATTAATAATATTTATGTTTATGCATCTACTATGGAAGCCGCTATTGACATTTTAAATTTTTTAAGGGGAAATTGTTTCGGGTTCAATCAAAGTTCATCAATTTGAGTTCGCAAGCATAATTTGTAATGTAATCAAGCTCAGTTTTCATATATTCCAAAAAAAACCAAAACAACGTAAATCTAATATATATTATATACTATTCTATCGTTGAATGATTTTTCTTCGTATACGAAAAGAAAAATTTGAAAGGAAAATTTTCTACATCAATGATTCGACAGAATTTTAATCGATAATATTTTTGTTTGATTTTTTTTACCATCGTGCTTTTGTACTTTTTTATACTTTGATTTTGTGCTTAGTCACTCTAAATTTTATTTTATTTTTTTTTGTTTTTATAGAAAATCTATAAATGTTTAATAGTGTGAGAGGTGAGAGATTTGTCAATGGATTTTTTCTTATTTCTTCTCGATTTTTTATGATTCAATTGAATGAAAATTGAAGGAAAATAAATTGATGATGTAAAGGAATTACGAAAGCTTTTTGTGATTTGTAAATTTTTTATCGATAAATATCTTAAGTGTAATTTTATTACAAGTTTTATTTGAATTGATTTTGTTAAGGCAAAAAACTTTGCATATATTTGAAAGTTGAAGTAAAATATAAAGATTAGATGGTATGAAGAGATAAACAATCACTTAATATCCAAAGTAAAAACAAGAAGACAAACGAAATTCAACTTCCGGAAATTTAAGACAAACAAAAAATACAGAACAAGATATAATTTGAAAACAAAAGATTGTTTAGAAAACCGTAAAATAAAACGTGTAATTTTGTTTTCTATTTTATTTCGTTAAGAAACATAAAAAAAATCACAACCTAGATGAAGAAGAGTTTAATGGCCAAACCAGAAAGGCAATGACTTATTTCAATTATTTTTATATTTTTGCTTTTAGATTGTTTTATTTCTTATTTCTTTTCTTCAGAAATAAGTTTTGTTTTGTATGAATTATATTATATAAATTTTGTAGATTTTTTTTTTCAAATAAAAGAACAAGAAACACAAAACTACTAAAATTGATTGTGTGAATTTTGTTCTCTTTATAGGAGTTTTATGTTTACAAGCATATAGATAATCTTAAGTGATTTTTGATCTTTGGAATATCCTTCAGATTGTTGAACTTAGTTGATTTAACCGGATATCGTAGATTTAAAACGTAAATAAATTGAAGATTAGCGACAGGCAAAAATCGCCGTGCACACTAATGGTCCAAATACATGTTCAGAATTCTGCATGCAGCGATATTAGAACATGTGTTGTTATATGAGAGCAATTACATGTAAATTCTGCATGCAGAAAAATTCTGCAAGATATCTCTAATTCTAATTTCGCTGCACAGAGGCAGTGCTACCACAATAAAAAAAACAAAAAAAACCTGAAAACTCAGATAAAAATGGATGATTTTGACATTTTGTTTGAAAATGCATTATTTTTTTTATAACTCAAATAAAAATGAATGATATTTTTTTGAAAATGAAATTATTTTTGTTATGATTATTTGTTTATAAAGATATTCAAATATTCTAAATAATCCAAATTATAAAATATGTAATTAAAACTAATATTGTTAATAAATAAATTTTTGGGAAAGGATTATCGGAAACAGTGGTATATGTAATTTGAACTTAAATTTTAATTTAGACATAAACGTTTTTACAGGCAACGATTCAATTATTTTCTTCTATTTTTTAATTAAAAAGACAGTTTTCTTTCACTTTCACTTATAACTCTTTCATAATACGTAAGAACACGAACTGTCATTGTTACGAAAATTCTGCACGTCAAATATATAAAAACTCTGCACATCTATTTTAGATGCAGATATGCATGCAGCACTGCGTGCAGACTTTCTGCACATGTATTTTGGGCATAAAAGCAAACATATGCAGTTCTTATGCGAGTATAATAAAGTGCGCACAACGTATGATAATCTTGCTTATTGAGATGTAAGGTTGTCATATAGATAGACTGTGTTAATTTTTAAACTTTCATTACGCGTTGAAACTGGGCAGCTCAATTCTTTAGGGCTCTATTTTAGCTACCCCAGATCACCTAGATAAACGTAAGCTAAATCATTCGTTTTCTCCCTGAAAATCTTCCTGAAATTAGCAATCCAAAAGTATAAAAGATAGCAATCTATTTTACTGAATAACGTCAAAATATGCTTGATCCATAAATGGTTTCTGGGAGTGGTTTTCTGGTCGGCCGAGTATATACCTTCGGCAGCGCTTAAAACAGCGTGTTTGAGCAAAAACGAGTTTCCGTATTTACTCAAAAATTTTATAGATAGTTTCTGACTTCTGTTTCAGTACTATGGTTTTGATACATCTCCTCAGTTTCAGCATTCGCTTTAGCGATGAGATGTTGAATCGTTTTCGTTGATTGCATTTTTGAATGACTGGGTTTTGGGGAATTTTATATTCATTAGAAGTATATCTGCCAGGTCCAAAGCCACCAAAAACGATAATTTAGTCTTGCGTTACTCTTGATTTCAAAATTTCTTTCAATGCATAAAGTGTTCTCCTCGTCGATGGTCTGACTGCAGTAGGTGGTTGCACGGTAATGGGATTGGTATTGTTGTTTCTTTCCCGCATGGAGGGATCAGTTTTTATTGTTTTGAATTTTTTTTTTAATTTTTGATCTACGGATGTGACAACCCCGCGTACTCCAGTCCCTGCTATTGACATACGAGTTAACGTGAGATATCACATACCACTGGTAATAGCAGTGAGATATCACTAGCCAAGGTGACATCTTAGGGGTGGTGGCGGATGAACTGTATTGAGTCAACGGTAGCACCCTCAATCTTTGCTGTAAATAATCCTTGATGATGAGACGCTATTGCTTTCTTGAAGAAACGAGCCTTCATATAACTATGTGTGGACTTCAATCATTAAGAAAGACTGTGCGTCACAGGATCAAGGAATATGCAACCGGCTGGATTATTGGCAACTACATTTTTGTTTTGTTTCAGCAAATTTTTGTAAAAATTTGCTATTTACTTTTCAATTTACTTTTATTTTCTCTATTCTATCATAAAATATTGGCCTATGTCATATTTTGTCAGTGATAGGATTTTTTGTTTAGTTATCCATTCTTTAATTAACAAAAAATATAAAAAAACAAAAAAAAAAAGATTTACGTCCATCAACACCTTTGAACGTATGTTGTGTGGGACCTTGGTCTTAAAAGGTTTTTATGTGTTATTGTGACACATATTGTAATTCCTACTACACAACACATTTTATTAAAAAAAAAAAAACAAAGAAAAAGTGCCAGTAGACAGCAGACTCTATAATTGACCAGGGTTAATTTGAAACCAGTACCAGTACGTCATCGAGATAGATGACCACTACAGTAAAAAGACTACATACTCCAAAAAAAATGTAGGTAAAATAAAACAAACAATTGTCTGTTGAGCTTACTCAAAGGACATGCTGTTTGTTAAATATTTTAACAAATGGAATGCATGGGTGTTCCTTAACAATTAAATAATCTCCAAAATTTTAAAACCAACGTTACTAAATTCCTTAAGGAAACTTGATTTATAATCTCCTACCCAATAGTTAGCATATACTACCATCTGGTATATTCGGATATTCAGAGACGTTAACATATAATTCATTGTATGTTAACACTATAAACATGTCTTATAACTTTGAATTAAAAACGAAGTATATATATATATATATATATATATATATATATATATATATATATATATATATATATATATATATATATATATATATATATATATATATATATATATATATATATATATATATATATATATGTATATATATATATATATATATATATATATATATATATATATATATATATATATATATATATATATATATATATATATATATATATATATATATATATATATATATATATATATATATATATATATATATATATATATATACATATATACATACATATATATAACTATGAAAACCCTGAAGATAAATGGCCTGAAATTAGTGAAAGTGTTTGATCAGTAATCGACATTCTACCTCCAAGTCATTGAGATCAATAATAGTGGCTGCATCATATGGATTGAATTTTATATGGCTATAAAACGAAGCTATTATTTATACTTATTCAAAAGAAATTATTATTGCTATTATTTATTATTATTCAGGAATACCATTTTTTTAAATTTATCTTAATGCGATATGATGCACCATATTTTTTGTTAATCTCTGATACACGAACAAACTTGAATCTTTTCCAACACGCAACATATAATTGGTCATGAGAAAAGCACGGGTTTCTAGATCCAACGCACAAGTTGACATTGTTTGGCCTTGTGAAGACATTGCGAATGCCAATCGAATTGGAAATCGCAAACGTTGAAATGCAAAGGACGAGTCTGAAAGGATCATTTGGATCCGTGGTAGAAGAAAAATTTTACCTTGAAACTTTCCGGTTTAAATGGTAGCTTCAAGAACATTGCCCATGTTTTTTTTACTACCAATCGCGTACCATCCCTTTGGCTCAAATTTCTAAACAAACCACTGGTGAACCAATCTTCAATCGCAAATTTTGTGCTGGAATGCCAGTCAAATTCAATGAATTCAAGAATTCAACTGGAAAGTTGACAACTGCCTCAAGATTGACAACAGAGTCAAACGATTTGAATGATATTTCATTGCCAGGCAAAGCATCTTTAATCAAAGCATCTTTGGTAGCCACAATTTTGCAAAAATTGTCTGAGAATCGGATGCATTGTGTATTTTCATGCAATTAAATTTTTCCTTTGCCAATTTTGAGCAATTCTTCGCCATAGGTGTGATTCTTTCAAGCATACGTTAATTTTATCCGTATATGTGGGACGTGGAATGACCGGAAATGTTTGTCACGAAATTGCCTGTCAGCAGCAGTCGAAAACATGCCAAAAAAAATGAGTGGCATATTTGAAATGAGAATACAAATATCAGTGTTGTGATCTTAATCAGCAACCCGAATGCGACGTAGAATGTCTTCACTCATCGAATCTTTATATTTATCCCAGATTGCTTTTTCATTGCTTTTTCAGTACTTTTTCAGTATTTTTCATTACTTTTTCATTACTTTTTCATTGCTTTTTCAGTACTTTTTCATCACTTTTTCATTACTTTTGCATTACTTTTTGATTACTTTTTCAGTACTTTTCCAGTACTTTTTCGGTACTTTTACAATACTTTTTCATTACTTTTTCAGTTCTATTTTATTACTTTTTCAGTACTTTTTTAGTTAATTTTGTAAGCACTTTTTCAGAACTTTTTCATTACTTATTCAGTATTTTTTTATTACTTTTTCATTGCTTTTTCATTACTTTTCCATTACTTTTTCAGTTCTTTTTTTTACTTTTTCAGTACTTTTTCAGTATTTTCAAGAACTTTCTAGTACTTATTCAGTACTTTTTCATTGCTTTTTCATTACTTTTTCATTACTTTTCCATTACTTTTCCAGTACTTTTTTATTCCTTTTTCAGTACTTTTTCGTACTTTTTCAGTACTTTTTAGTACTTTTTAAGTACTTTTCATTACTTTTTCATTACTTTTGCATTGCTTTTTTATTACTTTTTCATTACTTTTTCGGTACTTTTTCAGTACTCTTTCAGCACTTTTTATTTTACTTTTTAAATACTTTTACGGTATATTTTCAGTTCTTTTGCAGTTTTTTTTTCAGTACTTTTTTAGTACTTTTCATTCCTTTTCAGTACTTTTTCAATAACTTGCAGTACTTTTTTAAAACAAGTAATCATCTGTAAGTGGCCGTACGAAACGATTACAAAAACATGATTATTTTAGATTCATTTGTATTGTAAGATGTACTAATTATTTAACTTCTTCAACAACGTCCAATTTTTTAACTGACTTCAAAAAAGAAGGAGGTTCTGTGTTTCACTTACGGTTTTTTATATGTCTATTGATGTTTGTTCACCGATTTCTCAAGAACGGCTCATTCGAGTTTAATGATTTAAATTGTATTCTATTTAAGTAGATGCCGGAAAGGTCCGATATTTTTTTCTATTACGTAAAAAATATCCGTTTTCTAGAAAAACGAAAAAACTGTGTTTTTTGATAAATGTTGATGAATGTTTGTTTACCGATTTCTCAAAAACGGCGAATACGATTTGGATGATTTAAATTGCATTCTATTAAGGTTGCTTTGGAGGTTAATCTGTATTTTTTTTCTATGACGTGAAAAATATAGTTTTTCAGTAAATTGGAAAAAGTTGTATTTTTAATGCCTGTTCACCGATTTCTCAAAAACGACTCATTCGATTTGGATGATTTAAATTGTATTCGATTAAAATAAATGCCGAAATGGTCCCATATTTTTTTCTATGACGCGAAAAATACCGTATTCCAGGAAATTGAAAAATCTGTATTTTTCTATATTTTCACCAATTTCTCATAAACGACTCATTCAATTTGAAAGGTTTTAATTGTATTCTATTTGGGTGGATTTCGAAAAAGTCTCGTATTTTTTTCTAAGACGCGAAAAATTCCGTTTTTCAAAAAATTGAAAAAACCTGTATTTTTTATGTATTTTCGTCGATTTCTTCGAAACCGCTTATTGTATTTGGATGGTTTGAGCTGTATTATATTGCTTCAGATTCCGAGTTGGTCCACTATAATTTTCTATGACAGGAAATTTACCTTTTTTTCTCAAAAATCGAAAAACCATCGATTACTTGATTGTCATTGATGAATACATCCGAGACTTAGTTATTACTTCAAAAACGCCTTTTTAACCGACATTTGGGTATAAAACTAAACTACAAATGAAAAGATAAAAAATTTAAAAAAAAAATAGAACCGACTTCAAAAAACACAAAAAAGTGAATATAACTCAATTGTGACTTTAGAGACAAAAATACAGCTAACTATTGATTTATTTAATTTAATTATATTTAACTACAGACAAAAAAAATTACGGTTTTAAACAAAGTTATTATATTATAGAATTTATTTATTATTATAATTATTGCAATTATTATAGTTGTTACAATAGTTATTATATTATAATAGTTATTTGTAGCACAAAACTGTTCAAATTCGGTGCCAAATTGACGAAAAACTGACTAACATGTCATCGGCTTGGCACCGATTTCCAACAATTTTCTGCTACAATTAACTTTATAATATAATAACTATTGTAACAACTATAATAATTGTAATAATTATAATGCTAAATAAATTCTATAATATAATAACTTTGTTTAAAACCGTAATTTTTTTTTGTCTGTAGTTAAATATAATTAAATTAAATAAATCAATAGTTAGCTGTATTTTTGTCTCTAAAGTCACAATTGAGTTATCTCTCACTTTTTTGTGTTTTTTGAAGTCCGTTCTATTTTTTTTAAAAGTTTTTTTTATTATAAAAATTCCGTAATTTATCATAAAATGGTTCGGCATCCAAAAAAAAATTCATTGTTTGAAATTTGTTAATTTTGTGAACAAAATAAATGCTATACAATAAATCACAATCTTATTTTCAATTTTTTTTTTTTAATTTAATTAATCAAATAACACTATTATTTATATCTAATGATATTTTGTAAAAAACTCTGTGTCAAAAAATATAACATTATCAAAACTTGAATAACAAAAATGAATTTAAACGAAGATCACTATCATTTATAATTAATCTAAAAAATATAATATTATGAAAAGAAAACACAGATATCTGTGCCAATAAAAAACTAGAACTTGATTCGAAGCTAAAAACTTAGCTAACTTATTATTGAAATCGTTTCACAGAACGACTTGATCTTTTTTTAAAAAAAAAGCTCTCTATTTATCTTAGCAGTGTGTTTAGTAATTAGTTGTCTCATTTTTCAAATACATCCATAATATCAAATAAAAAAATATAGATATAGGATCCTTCAAAATTTAATCAATGATTAATATTGCAAAAATAATCTCAGTAATCGGATCGCCTATTCAGATCACAGACACTTCAACGCACCCGCGCAGATAAATTTGCTTTATTTTAATATCCTTTTACCAAAAACAAATCGAAAAATAATAATAAAAAAATTTCATCGAAATATAAGATACGTTAATGTATATAATATGCATTACAGTAGACCGTCATAAATAGACAGATGTTATTTTTCGAAACGATTTTATGTTGTTTGATATACGGAATGAAGGTATGGTTAATGTGATGACTGTTTGTTTTTAAATTTTAAAGGAAACGTCAGCTGATCAGATTTCTGTAGGTCGTACAATTTACAACCTCAAGCCCAACACATTCGGGATTTCACACTTAATAATTATTCTGAAATAAATTTTAGTTATCGATGGTCACCAACGAGGAGATGTGTTGAACACTTGTTAACAAGCTCTAAATCCGACAGTGTACTGCTGAAAGAACCTATAGAAACAAACAACAGTCCATATTTTAGCTAAACGCTATCGCTACATAAATCCAAATTTTAACTTTTGTAAATTGAATCTGCGTATACAGCTTATTTGCACGCAATCTTTATTTTAGGCTTTATTTCACACTAATATGAAATTTGATCGCCGACTATAGTTAATCGTCAAAAATAAAAATATTTGCTAGAACAGCTATAGGCACTTCTCTCTCTAAATTTTTTATGATTTGGAAATATTGTCAACATTGATATACATTGAAATTCAAGTTTGAAGAATCAAAAATGATGCCAGAATAAAAAAACTTTAAAATTGTCTGCTTTCTAATTAATTTGTTAAAGCGCTACATAGTTTTGTAGCTCAAGGGTGCCGGGTCGCTTCCCGACGGAGATAATTTTTCCTATACATTATTCAGAATTTCTTTTCAGACCTGTCGTTAATTGATCATTCTGAATGTTTAGTATCAGAAAACGTTCAACATGGCAACTGGAGGAATATTTCCTTTGCCAATTTTGAGCAATTCTTCGCCATAGGTGTGATTCTTTCAAGCATACGTTAATTTTATCCGTATATGTGGGACGTGGAATGACCGGAAATGTTTGTCACGAAATTGCCTGTCAGCAGCAGTCGAAAACATGCCAAAAAAATGAGTGGCATATTTGAAATGAGAATACAAATATCAGTGTTGTGATCTTAATCAGCAACCCGAATGCGACGTAGAATGTCTTCACTCATCGAATCTTTATATTTATCCCAGATTGCTTTTTCATTGCTTTTTCAGTACTTTTTCAGTATTTTTCATTACTTATTCATTGCTTTTTCAGTACTTTTTCATCACTTTTTCATTACTTTTGCATTACTTTTTGATTACTTTTTCAGTACTTTTCCAGTACTTTTTCGGTACTTTTACAATACTTTTTCATTACTTTTTCAGTTCTATTTTATTACTTTTTCAGTACTTTTTTAGTTAATTTTGTAAGCACTTTTTCAGAACTTTTTCATTACTTATTCAGTATTTTTTTATTACTTTTTCATTGCTTTTTCATTACTTTTCCATTACTTTTTCAGTTCTTTTTTTTACTTTTTCAGTACTTTTTCAGTATTTTCAAGAACTTTCTAGTACTTATTCAGTACTTTTTCATTGCTTTTTCATTACTTTTTCATTACTTTTCCATTACTTTTCCAGTACTTTTTTATTCCTTTTTCAGTACTTTTTCGTACTTTTTCAGTACTTTTTAGTACTTTTTAAGTACTTTTCATTACTTTTTCATTACTTTTGCATTGCTTTTTTATTACTTTTTCATTACTTTTTCGGTACTTTTTCAGTACTCTTTCAGCACTTTTTATTTTACTTTTTAAATACTTTTACGGTATTTTTTCAGTTCTTTTGCAGTTTTTTTTTCAGTACTTTTTTAGTACTTTTCATTCCTTTTCAGTACTTTTTCAATAACTTGCAGTACTTTTTTAAAACAAGTAATCATCTGTAAGTGGCCGTACGAAACGATTACAAAAACATGATTATTTTAGATTCATTTGTATTGTAAGATGTACTAATTATTTAACTTCTTCAACAACGTCCAATTTTTTAACTGACTTCAAAAAAGAAGGAGGTTCTGTGTTTCACTTACGGTTTTTTTATATGTCTATTGATGTTTGTTCACCGATTTCTCAAGAACGGCTCATTCGAGTTTAATGATTTAAATTGTATTCTATTTAAGTAGATGCCGGAATGGTCCGATATTTTTTTCTATTACGTAAAAAATATCCGTTTTCTAGAAAAACGAAAAAACTGTGTTTTTTGATAAATGTTGATGAATGTTTGTTTACCGATTTCTCAAAAACGGCGAATACGATTTGGATGATTTAAATTGCATTCTATTAAGGTTGCTTTGGAGGTTAATCTGTATTTTTTTCTATGACGTGAAAAATATAGTTTTTCAGTAAATTGGAAAAAGCTGTATTTTAATGCCTGTTCACCGATTCTCAAAAACGACTCATTCGATTTGGATGATTTAAATTGTATTCGATTAAATAAATGCCGAAATGGTCCATATTTTTTTCTATGACGCGAAAAATACCGTATTCCAGAAAATTGAAAAATCTGTATTTTTCTATATATTTTCACCAATTTCTCATAAACGACTCATTCAATTTGAAAGGTTTTAATTGTATTCTATTTGGGTGGATTTCGAAAAAGTCTCGTATTTTTTTCTAAGACGCGAAAAATTCCGTTTTTCAAAAAATTGAAAAAACCTGTATTTTTTATGTATTTTCGTCGATTTCTTCGAAACCGCTTATTGTATTTGGATGGTTTGAGCTGTATTATATTGCTTCAGATTCCGAGTTGGTCCACTATAATTTTCTATGACAGGAAATTTACCTTTTTTTCTCAAAAAATCGAAAAACCATCGATTACTTGATTGTCATTGATGAATACATTCCGAGACTTAGTTATTACTTCAAAAACGCCTTTTTAACCGACATTTGGGTATAAAACATAACTACAAATGAAAAGATAAAAAATTTAAAAAAAAAATAGAACCGACTTCAAAAAACACAAAAAAGTGAAATATAACTCAATTGTGACTTTAGAGACAAAAATACAGCTAACTATTGATTTATTTAATTTAATTATATTTAACTACAGACAAAAAAAATTACGGTTTTAAACAAAGTTATTATATTATAGAATTTATTTATTATTATAATTATTACAATTATTATAGTTGTTACAATAGTTATTATATTATAATAGTTATTTGTAGCACAAAACTGTTCAAATTCGGTGTCAAATTGACGAAAAACTGACTAACATGTCATCGGCTTGACACCGATTTCCAACAATTTTCTGCTACAATTAACTTTTATAATATAATAACTATTGTAACAACTATAATAATTGTAATAATTATAATAATAAATAAATTCTATAATATAATAACTTTGTTTAAGACCGTAATTTTTTTTTGTCTGTAGTTAAATATAATTAAATTAAATAAATCAATAGTTAGCTGTATTTTTGTCTCTAAAGTCACAATTGAGTTATCTCTCACTTTTTTGTGTTTTTTGAAGTCCGTTCTATTTTTTTTAAAAGTTTTTTTTATTATAAAAATTCCGTAATTTATCATAAAATGGTTCGGCATCCAAAAAAAAATTCATTGTTTGAAATTTGTTAATTTTGTGAACAAAATAAATGCTATACAATAAATCACAATCTTATTTTAAATTTTTTTTTTTTAATTTAAAATCAAATAACACTATTATTTATATCTAATGATATTTTGTAAAAAACTCTGTGTCAAAAAAATATAACATTATCAAAACTTGAATAACAAAAATGAATTTAAAACGAAGATCACTATCATTTATAATTAATCTAAAAAATATAATATTATGAAAAGAAAACACAGATATCTGTGCCAATAAAAAACTAGAACTTGATTCGAAGCTAAAAACTTAGCTAACTTATTATTGAAATCGTTTCACAGAACGACTTGATCTTTTTTTAAAAAAAAAGCTCTCTATTTATCTTAGCAGTGTGTTTAGTAATTAGTTGTCTCATTTTTCAAATAAATCCATAATATCAAATAAAAAAATATAGATATAGGATCCTTCAAAATTTAATCAATGATTAATATTGCAAAAATATCTCAGTTGCAACACATAAATCGGATCGCCCTATTCAGATCACAGACACTTCAACGCACCCGCGCATATAAATTTGCTTTATTTTAATATCCTTTTACCAAAAACAAATCGAAAAATAATAATAAAAAAATTTCATCGAAATATAAGATACGTTAAATGTATATAATATGCATTACAGTAGACCGTCATAAATAGACAGATGTTATTTTTCGAAACGATTTTATGTTGTTTGATATTACGGAATGAAGGTATGGTTAATGTGATGACTGTTTGTTTTTAAATTTTAAAGGAAAACGTCAGCTGATCAGATCTCTGTAGGTCGTACAATTTACAACCTCAAGCCCAACACATTCGGGATTTCACACTTAATAATTATTCTGAAATAAACTTTAGTTATCGATGGTCACCAACGAGGAGATGTGTTGAACACTTGTTAACAAGCTCTAAATCCGACAGTGTACTGCTGAAAGAACCTATAGAAACAAACAACAGTCCATATTTTAGCTAAACGCTATCGCTACATAAATCCAAATTTTAACTTTTGTAAAATTGAATCTGCGTATACAGCTTATTTGCACGCAATCTTTATTTTAGGCTTTATTTCACACTAATATGAAATTTGATCGCCGACTATAGTTAAATCGTCAAAAAATAAAAATATTTGCTAGAACAGCTATAGGCACTTCTCTCTCTAAATTTTTTATGATTTGGAAATATTGTCAACATTGATATACATTGAAATTCAAGTTTGAAGAATCAAAAATGATGCCAGAATAAAAAAACTTTAAAATTGTCTGCTTTCTAATTAATTTGTTAAAGCGCTACATAGTTTTGTAGCTCAAGGGTGCCGGGTCGCTTCCCGACGGAGATAATTTTTCCTATACATTATTCAGAATTTCTTTTCTGACCTGTCGTTAATTGGTCATTCTGAATGTTTAGTATCAGAAAACGTTCAACATGGCAACTGGAGGAATATTCAGAGCTTTTGAGTCAAGTGGTGAGATTCAAGGCTAGACGTATTGATTCGATTAACAAAAAAGATGTCAATTATGGTGGCATTTTCGAATCAGTGTCCTTCACGTGTATCAATACCACAATCATTGAATTGAAAAAAGTTTTATTCTGTCATTAAACCAAAAAGACAAAAAATAATTACAGAATTGAATCGATTTTAAAGACAGTTTCTTCAAACGAAGTACAGAATATAAAACATGTAATTTAATTTATTTTATATATATATTTTTTTAATTTTGCACGAATTTCTTTAATTTAGTTTTCTTCAGAATCAGAAAAGGAAATCTTTGTAGGATTTTTATTGTTGTTTGTATATGTTCTTCTTTATTTTTTTAAAGTAGCCATTGTAATTCCTGTATGTTAGGGTAATTGTTAGTGTAATTGCAATTTGCAGTATGTTAAGAAAAAAAATATAAGACTTGGATAGATTATTGTTCTGGTTGTTGTATTTCAAAAGAAAAACGATTTAGATTAATTGTCTAAATGTTTTTTTATGTTCAATGTAATTATTTTATTTAAATGTTTTAACATGTTTTCTTGTTTATGACTTTTGAAAATTTTAATGGTTTGTGATATTTACAATTACATAGTAATGATTTTTTTGTAAAACGTAATTGATAAGATGTAGATAATGATTTTGTTGTACGTAAAATGTTCTTTTTGTTTTATTTAATGTTTTATACGGGAGTCTCGAAGCTGGGAGAGATTATGATAAGTGTGGCACGGTCTAAATTTATTTTTTTACTACTAAACTCCAAAAATTAAAACAAAAATGTTCTACCAAAAATTTGTGAGCTTCTGGTTCACGAGATATAGGCATATGGACATATGGAAAAAAAAGGCTAATATAGGGTATATGGGGGTAGCTCGGATCGTTTCGAGAGTGGTATCATTGGAAAGGACAATCTCAAATCAAGTGAAAAAGTTCCGCGGCCTCATCCCTGGAAAAAGTTGTTAGTGTTTAAAGTTCAGCTTTTTTGATGCATTTTTATCAATTTTTCACCTAAGTAGCTTTGTTTTTCATGTTTCATTTAAAGAAACGAAGAATTATTTCTGCGACCTTGCAAACCTTCGATCAAAAATAGCCATCGCATCGGGGGGTTGGGTGGGGATCGAAGGTTTGTAAGGTCGTAGAAATAATTCTTCGTTTCTTTAAATGAAATATGAAAAACAAAGCTACTTAGGTGAAAAATTGAGAAAAAAAACTTTTTTAAAAAAAATAGAACCGATTTCAAAAAACACAAAAAAGTGAAAGATAACTCAATTGTGATTTTAGAGACAAAAATACAGCTAACTATTAATTTATTTAATTTAATTATATTTAACTACAGACAAAAAAAATTACGGTTTTAAACAAAGTTATTATATTATAGAATTTATTTATTATTATAATTATTACAATTATTGTAGTTATTAGAATAGTTATTATATTATATAAAAGTTATTTGTAGCAGAAAACTGTTGGAAATCGGTGCCAAGCCGATGACATGTTAGTCAGTTTTTCGTCAATTTGACACCGACTTCGAACAGTTTTGTGCTACAAATAACTTCTATTGTAACAACTATAATAATTGTAATAATTATAATAATAAATAAATAAATCTATAATAATAAAATAAAGTGTTTGTCTGTCTGCGTGCGCTCTCCAGCGAAATCTGTAGCACACAGGAGTCTGAAATTTTGCCAGGAGAAGGCCATTAACAGGTACTAATGCACCTCGGAGCCGAAATTTTAAAATTTAATTTAGTTTTCTTAATTAATAATTTTAATTTTCTTAATGGTTTGCCTAAATGTATATTATATTTTATACTTATGGCTTTTTTTCAACTTCCACTCAGTTATCTTTGATCGATTTTTTTTGTCGCAAAACAGAATTACCATGCAAATGGAAAATTAAAGTACAATGTGACAAACAAATTCATTTAGATGAAAATTATATACGTTTATATATTTATTATATACATACATGATACAATTATATGCATCCAACACATTACGTTGCAACAAATATTTCTAATTTACAACAAACATGTTCTTGGTTTGGTGTATATACATGTGTAATACATATTTCATTTGGTTTATATATATGTTATACATGTTCAAGATATAGAAAATGGGCGTTTCTTTTTCTCTTTTTAGAAACATTAATGCAGCAAGTTTTTACAATGGAACCTTTGTATTGAAGAACAATATCTTTGAACAACAATATCAAAGCTACAGGTTGAAAGTGTTTTACTTATTAAGAAAAATATACGTCCCCATTAATTTCAAAAACAAACAAACAATGTAAATTTGAAGAAATCGGTAAAATATATGCAAATATGTCAACAAATGAAGTGATTTGACTGGTTTTAGATTAGTGTATAAAGCCGCATTTAGACTATTGCAGAACTCTGCAATATTTCTGCAATGGTAGTGTGTAAAATATTCATTGCAGAAAAGTTTGGCAATGAACTTATTGCAAAACATTGCAATGACTCATTGCAATGTTTTGCAATGAGTTCATTGCCAAACTTTTCTGCAATGAATATTTTACACACTACCATTGCAGAAATATTGCAGAGTTCTGCAATAGTCTAATTGCGGTTTAAGTCCTGATTTATAAATGATATTATTCTTATTATTATTTTTATATTATACTACAAATTGGTCTTATTATTATGTCTGTCCGAATTTTTTTTTAAACTCTGGCAGAAATGTCGAAATAAGACGATGGCAATAAATCTACAAAACCCAAAAAACGAAAACCTTCACTAAAAATGCTGTCATTCTTAGACCGGTTTTTCGATTAGTATCAAACATCAGCGCTATGCATATTTAGTCTGCTCTTCAAAGTTTTCATTCAGTGACATGCTCCATTATTAATAAAAACACACAGAGCGCATGCAGAGCATTGGAATTGACTTTATTTAAGATCAGCAAATAATCTGGATAGATTGATAAATGAAATTAGTCAATATGAAATGGTACTATAAAACACTAAATTTTGGTGCGGTGTGCCTATTTTGTATCGCAAGTATGAAGGTTCCAGAGTAAGTCATTGACAACTGTAACACCCAATAAACGAATGTTTTGACGTTCACCTAATTTTTCGCGACACATATTAAGCCGATTAACGCGAAAAATTGCAAGTGTTAAATTTGAACTCTCCGAAACTCTTTACCAATCACTTTCAAATGTTGACTTTCCGTTCAATTTTCAAACTATCTGGATTGATCAGCTAGAATGCTAATGATCTCTGTTATTTATATTTCCCAAATGAAAAAACTAAAATAGGCTCCTTCTATTCTCACTACGACTCTTTGAAATTATTCTTACTAATTCAACAAAATTTACGCACACAAACTTTTTTATAGGCGTAACAACGTACGCCGGGTTCTGCTAGTTCTATAATATAATCACTTTGTTTAAAACCGTAATTTTGTTTTGACTGTAGTTAAATATAATTAAATTAAATAAATCAATAGTTACGTTAGCTGTATGTAACGTCCGCTATATTCACCTAAACAATAATAAAACCAATTCATATTCTTTTTCTAATTCAATAAACATTTATTTCAGTCATTTCGGTTCATTTTTGCAATATTAATAATTTTAAAATTTTCAAATAAGTAACGGCCAGCTCAATTTCGAATATACTGAAAAAAATAAACGAACGCACCAATTTTATTTTCATTTTTAACGAATAGTTGTTACTCAGTTTTGCTCAATCTTCGTTTTCCCGATTGATTAGAAGATGTCAAAAAATCACATTTTTGATAAATTCATTCCATGTTTGCTTATCAAATAATTGATTCGATTTTTAAAACTTGTGTTGAATGGTAAAACGGAGAAAAATCAAAAAAAAAAGAGATCAGATGTTAAAGAATAAAAAGGCGTTTAACGCATTGATTACTATTAATTAAGCTTTTGTTAAAAATAAGGAAAACGAAAAGTGAAAATATCCAACAAAAAAATTAAAAAAAAATATAGTTATTCCTTAAAATACTAAAATTGTTTTTCTTTCGTATTTTTAAGAGATATACAAAGGGAAAGATGGCGAGTGTTATTGAATTCAGTGGCGGATTACCATAGAGGCGGAAGAGGCGGCCGCCTCGGGCCCCACATGCACAGGGGCCCCCTCGCTACAAATAGTATTGATATTTTATAGGTATTCAAATATCAGATGACTGCGTTCATTCAACCAAAGTTTTTAAACCTAAAGATTTTTTTAATATTATCCCACATGTAAAAGTGTTAGGTTGTCAATTTGTATTGCTTTTTTTCATATATGTATTTATTTTAATAATTCTAATTTGATAGTTTTATAATTTTTTAATGTATAAATTCGTTTTCCAATTTGTATAGTAAAAAACATTTTGTTTTGAAAAGTTCCACTGTTACGAATGAATATTAATACTAAAACTTTATTTGCAATGGGCTGTTATTATATTAATCGCAAAATTATTGATAAACTCAAAATCCAGATAAGTATTTTTTGGATATTTGAAGTATATTTGAGTTTTATGTTTTCATCAATGATTTTGGATTTCTTTTAAGACCTACAATTTATTGAAAGCATTAAACTGAAAACCTCAATTTTAAGCATATAATTGTACATATTTTAGATTAATTTCATATATAACTAAATAAATGAAAACTTTTTAACGTGTAGAATTGAAATCTATTATTGTATGCTTAAAATCCATGTATTTTTTATACAATACATGCTAAATTCATCATTTGGATTAACGTTTGAAAAGGGTTTCCATATGATATGATTGATATAGTATAGGTGTTTTAGCTTTAGTTGTATATTTCGTTTTATCAACGTTGATTGGAAAAAAGATTGTCTAAAAAATTTGTTTGAGAAATTTGCAAAAAAGATTGTTTGTAGCTGGACGTATTGATACTCAAATAGCTCGTGAAATTGAAGTACAACAAAAATGCTGGCGGGAAGTTTTAAAAAGAGTTGCAGCTACAGTAAAGCTATTAGCTACTTTGGGTTTAGCATTTCGTGGTCATCGAGAAGATATTGATTCGAACAGAAAAGGAAATTTTATGACATGCATTGAGTACCTATCCCAATTTGATGATTTTCTTAAAAATCATTTGGAGAGGTACAGCCATCCAGGAAAATGTAATGTAAGTTATTTATCACATACCACATGCGATGATTTTATAAATTTAATGGGAACTGAAGTAAAAGAACACCTAATTCAAGAAATTCAGGACTCTTTATATTATTCAATTATTGTTGATACTACGCCAGACGTGAACCACACTGACCAACTAAGTTTTATATTAAGGTATATTGATAAAGTGGGCGATGCGAGAGAACGATTTTTGGATTTTTACAAATTGAAAATTACAATTCAGAATATCTAGCACAACTTATTTTGAAAACTTTAAACAATTTGTCTTTGGATATTAAAAATTGTCGCGGTCAAACATATATTTTTTTTTTTTTTTTTTTAATAAAATGTGTTGTGTAATAGGGTTTAGAATATGTGTCACAACAACACATAAATACCTTTTAAGACCTAGGTCTAGACCTGGGTCCCACAACAACTGGCGTTCTGAGGTGTAGATTAACGCTTTTTTTAAACATCTGTGGGTTGAAGCCACCTGAGACTAAGTGTTCCGGCAAACTATTCCATTTGTACGCAGTTCGGACAAAGAAGTCTCTCTGCGATCTGCCAGTATGACAGCGCGGGATCTTTACCGTTTCACTGGTTGCGGCAGCCGATTGCCGAGTGGAACGGGGGTAAGAATAAGTTTGAGGCATGATGCCGCTGATTTCATCTGAGCACTGCTGATGACGATATTTGTAAAAAACAACGAGGTCAGCAACAGTGCGACGATGTTGTAGGGAATCAAGTTTTGATGTCAAAGTTCGATCACCTACAATTCGTATAGCTCGCTTTTGAACAGAGTCCAAGAGGGCCAAGATGGAAACAGAGGCAGCACCCCAAACTTGACAGCAGTACTCCATACAGGGACGAATATAGGACTTATGGAAAATATAATGGTTTACAAGCCAGAATTAAAACTCTAAGTGAGACCGCCATTTTTATTCCTTGTACAAGTCATACGCTTAATTTAATTGGAAATTATGCTGCAGATGCCTATTCTACTGCGGTGTATTATTTTATCTTTATCCAAAATATATATGTATTCTTTTCTTCATCCACTCACAGATGGAAGTTGCTTATTGATAATTTTTTTCCGATCCTAATTCCAAACATATTAAAAAATTAAGTGACACAACTGACAAGATGGTCTGCAAGAGCTGATGCAGTATCCGCCTTGCGGTTTAATTACAAAAATATTAAAAGCGTTCTTATCCAAATTAGCGAAAATGAAGACGAAAAACCGATTACTAAAGTTGAGGTTAAAAAATTAGCTAGCTCTTTCGATGAATATGAATTGCCTTATTAACCGTTATATGGGATATATTATTGGAAAGAATCAATAGTACTAAAAAATCATTTCAAAATATTCAAACGAACTTATTACAAGGAGTAAAACTGTTTAATTCTTTGTCACAATTTATAAGGGATGTTCGGAATGATTTTGAGAGCATAGAAAAGCAAGCAAACTTATTACCAGACAATATTAGCTACAAAGAAGGACGAAAAAGAAAACGCAAAATTATGTATGATGAATCATCTGCAAATGATACACAGCTAGTAGGACGAGAATTGTTTATTGTAAGTACTCACAATATGATCTGTGATAGATTTGCCACTGAAATGTCTACCAGAACGTCCATATATGAAACTGTTTTAAATAATTTTAAATTATTTTTTGATCAAAATATATCCAGTGATGAAGTTGACAAGTGTATTTTAGAATTGTCAAATACATATGCGAGGAATATAGAAGTACAATATTTTAAAAACGAAGTGCATCATTTTTTAAAATATATAAAAGAAGAGAACATCACTTGTCCATTTAAGATGTACAAGGTAATCATTGATGGCCTGCAATCTTCATTTCCCAATGTGGAAACTATTTTAAAAATATTTCTTACATTGCCGATATGCAACGCAAGTGGGGAACGATCTTTCTCCGTTCTGAAGCGGATAAAAAATTATTTAAGAAATAGTCTTAATCAAACTCATTTGCAAAATTTTTGGTAAAATCTTAGGCCCCAAAATTTTGTTCCGCCTCAGGCCCCTTAAAGGCATAATCCGCCACTGATTGAATTGTAATGGTGAAGCATTTGGAAAATCAAAACCTTATTTTCTTCCTAAACAAAGTAGATTGGATTAAACTGGGAGCGTGTTAAATCATAAAATAAAATAAAAACCTAAAAGTTCACAAAAATACCAATCTGGGAAAAGTATAATTTTGGGAAAATTAAAAGACACATCATCATATGCAGCTGATTGAGAGAATTCAGCTGGTAGTTCAACATTTCGTTAAGCTGTGGTATTAAATTCAATCCAGGCGGGAATTTATTTTTTGGAAATTGCTGGACTGAAGCATTTTGATCATCTGAAGATCTCCGTAACCGCAAGTCTAATTTTATTTTATTCTAGTTATATATATATTAATTAATATTATCATTTTGAAATTGCGAATTTTTTTTTCCTATGGATCAGTGTAGAATGTTAGGCTAAATATCTTGATAGTTAGAGATTTCCAAGTTCGATTTGTGTGGGGGTAATTTTGATTATCTCGGGCTATATAGACACGTGTTTAAACGTATTCTTTTTTTTTGAGTTAACGATATTAAAAGTTCAAGCCAATATTATAAAGTGGCAGTGCAAATACATGGCGCCGAAACAGGGACTCTGGTTTCTTTATGAAGAGCTTATCTTCGGTGAGAAAATATCATTTTTTTTTCGGCGGGAAAATATTTATTTTCCAGTTTGTTGGGCGTTGTCAAACCGGGTTTTGGTTGCAACAATTTTGGTTGTTGTTGGGCGTTGGCCACAAAACCGGATTTGATATTTTTAATTTGTTTTAATATATTTAATATATTTTATAATTTAATATATTATATAATTTAATATATTTTTATTAAATATAAATAATATTAAGTGTTTCTCATTTGAGAATTATTTTGTTTGGAATTGTTTCAATTTTTTTTTGGGATCGAAAATGCACACAATCAGGAATTTTGGCTCGTTTAGGAGCAAGCGTCGGCCGGGGCCAAGAGAGTTGGGTCAGGCAGTGGTCAAGCCAGGGGTGAATGAGGTGCATGAAGTGATAAGTGAGATTGTGAGTTAAGTTATGAATGTGGTGAATGAGAGGGAGAAGGAAAAAATGAATGCAGAACTGAATGAGAAAAGGAATGAAATATATTTGGAACTGATGAATGATATAATGTATGAGCAGTATGAAGAGATGATAGATGTAGTGATAAGTGAGATTGTGAATGAGGAAGTGAATGAGTTGGCGGATGGAGTGATGAATGAGGAGATAAATGAGTGGGCAGATGAGGTAGTGCATGAAGTGGAGGAAATGAATGAGGAAGTGAATGAGATGAATGAGAGAAGAAAGGTAATGTATATGGAAGTAATGAATGACATAGCGACTGAGCAGTACGATGAGATGATGGATGACCTGATAAATGAGATAGCGGATGAAGTGATGGATGCGCGAGAGAGATATCGGTTGAGGAGGCTAGAAAGGGATAGGAAAAGGTGGAGGGAGAAGAAGAGTAGGAGGAAGTTACAGAAGGCGGTGTGGTTGGAAGAGGAGGTGGAGTTCTCTTCAGTCATGCACGCATATGCGGAGACATTGGCTGAGGAGAGCGCCATCTTCGAATCCAACCACAGGAAGGAGAACCCCCGACGGTGGTTGGGACCACAAGAGGCCCCTAGGAATTGTGTGCACCTTTAAAAAAATAATTTTTATTTGAAAAAAAAACCGATTTGGGTCCACATTTTTTTTAATGAATTTTTTTTTGGTGGTACTATGGTAGTTATAGGTATAAATTTTTTTTTTGTATATAATTGTACATAGTGTAAATATATAGTTGTATTTCTGGTACATATTTTTTTTTTGTACATATTTTTTGTATACCATTGTGGAGAGTAAAATGTGCAACGAAAGAAGATGGACGTGGATAAAACTCTC
>OY856186.1:282498411-282714300 GCA_963693315.1 Diogma glabrata
TAAATAAATAAATAAATTATATTTTGCATATACAATATTTTGGGAATTTTTGTGAAAGGTGAAGCAAAATTGGGTACGACACTAGTCTTTTTGTTCTTTTAGGAAGTTTGTTTTTACAAAAATTTTTGTGTTTTTGAATTGGGCGTTCGTTGTTTTTTTCGTTTTCGCGTTTTTCATTTTTTTTTTACGTTTACAGCGTACTAACTACATTTTTTTTGTTAGGAATTGGTTTTAGTATTGTTGGTGATTGCAAGTTCATAATTTTACGGGTTTTACCATCAAAATGTCAAACCAACTAGACGTTGACCATCCGTTCTATGGTCTGGAACCCACCGAACTACAGGTCGAATGTCTGGTTCGGGGTGTGAACTTCGGGGGGGCCGATTGGGGAGAGGAACTGCGAAACCATGTAGATCATGGGTCAGTTCCAATAACAGTGTCTCATGCGAGAGATTTGATAGAGGAGTCTCAAATGGTGGTGCAGGCAGCACAACTTATTTTAAATCAAGTACGACGACTTCAGTCACCGATTAATCAGACCTTCTTAGATGGTTTGGCGAATCGAGTGTTACATTACACGGGTAGAATGAATAGGTTGGGTCCTCGCAATGACTTGCAAGAAGCCCGCACCTACGCTATCTCACAATTGTCACGCGCTTGGAATATAATAGGATCGTTGTCAACACGTCCAATTATGCAGAGTAAACCAGGAGTATCCTCTGCTCCGTCTGTTTCATCTGCTTTTCAACCAGATGAGAGATCCACACCGATCCCAGTACGGCCGATATCGGAAACAATACATAGTCTGAATCGTCCAAACCAGCAACAGCAGAGACGGTCAGATCAGTTACCACCGGCTTATTTCCAGCAATCGGATTTGAGAGCTGAGGACTTTGTAATACCACAATTGGGTCCATCACTCCAATCTGAACACACACACAATAATCCAGCATTAGTACAACCGCAATTACAATTAAATTATCCATCAGTACCACAGGTACAACCACTACCAGTATATCCACCAGCTCCACTAACAGCACCACCACCATACAACCAACCTCCTCAGGTATGGCGTGACGCGGCTCCAGCGTTAGCACCAGTGGAGTACCGGGGGGTTGCCAGGAGGGACCGTGTGAATTGGGACGACCTTAGGTCTATCGTTCCACGGTATCTCAAGGGAGCTGCCAACAGATACTATTTGAATTTAACTCATGAATATGAGGTGGTGACTTACCCAGTGCTAAGGGAGGGACTCCTACAAACCTTCGGTACGCTCACTGATGATAAGGCGATCTTGCGAGTTCTTCTGAACCGTAAACAAAAGTCAAAGGAGAGCGTGTATGAGTATCTGGTGGAGGTTGGTTCGTTAAACCGTCGCTTAGCACGTCCATTTGCTGACCATGAAATGCTAGAGATTGCTCGGGAGGGACTGAGTGTGGAGCTCAAAAATGCTACACTTGCAGCAACAATACATTCAATGGATGAACTTCGCACTTTATGTCAGAAGTTTGAACGTTTGCGGTCCACACCAGTTCCGACCAGAACATCAAATTTAAGAATTAGCGAGCTACAGCAGGTTGATGATTATGAGGTGGATGCTGAACCAGAACAACATGGATATATTGAAGCGATGGATTCAACACCGAGACGGATATTTCAGAGACCGGGCATAACATCGGATAACAGTCAACCTGGTCCATCAATATCCAGACAACCAATAGTATGTTTCAGTTGTGGTGTGACTGGTCACCGAGCTCCGGATTGTCCACGGAAGAATCGGATAAAATTATATTGCTGGAAATGTAACAAACCGGATGTAATTTATGCAAATTGTTCATATTGTCACCCGTCGTTAAACTATCGTCCGAGAGTACATGCTTCGGGGATGGTACCCTCGGTTCAACATCCAATGAGCCCGAAGAAATCGACGAGAGATGTAGCGACGCAGGACGATCGGCCGCCACCAACGAAACCCGAATAAAATCATCAAACACATTTAATTTCCCGTCATTACATCGAACGTATTTTAGACGTCTGGAACGTAACATTAGATATTGGAGGATGAGGAAATTATTTCGTAAAGCTTGTATTTCATCTATCCTTTCAGAAACAAAGGATCCTCGGCCGCGATTAACAATTAGGATTTTGGACAAACATATTTCAGGACTATTGGATAGTGGATCGTCAATCACTATACTTGGAAGAAATTCCTTGGAATTATTGGAATCATAAGGTACAACCTACCGTAAATACACTTCGTGTATTCGTAGGCGGATGGTACTGCAACAAAAATTTTGGGTTACATCGAAGTTCCAATAACTGTGAATGGCTCCACTAAACCAATGCGGTTCCATATAGTCCCTGGATTACGAGAAGAGCTCTACCTGGGCATAGATTTCTGGGAGAAATTCGGTATTGTTCCTTCTTTTGTTAGTGAACTGACTCGCACAGAGCTAGAAAATTTTAATACACATAACCTCACCACTGACCAACAACGAGAACTGGATATGATCAAGGATTCTTTCCCGTCATTTGAAGTGTCTGGGCTCGGAAAGACTTCTTTGGTTGAACATGTCATCGATGTTGGTGATAGTGCACCTGTTAAACAGAGGCATTATCCCACATCGCTGGCTGTTCAACTAAAGGTTTATGCCGAACTCGACCGAATGCTTCAAATGGGCGTGATCGAAGAGAGTAACAGTTCTTGGTGCTCGCCAGTGGTTTTGGTACAAAAAGAATCTGGTAAAAACAGATTATGTATTGATAGCCGTCGTGTCAATTCACTCACAAAAAAGGACGCTTACCCACTTCCCTTGATTGATGGCTTACTAGGTCGTCTAAATAGCACAAAGTACATTTCCAGTATTGATCTCAAAGATGCTTTCTGGCAGATTCCTCTGGCAGAAGCATCTAGAGACAAGACAGCCTTCACAGTGCCTGGTCGTCCATTGTATCAATTCCGGGTTATGCCCTTTGGATTGTGCAATGCTCCCCAGACAATGTGTCGGCTAATGCACAAAGTGATACCACATCAATATCACGAAAATGTCTTTGTTTATTTAGATGATCTATTGGTAGTCTCTTCCACGTTTCAGGAACATATGGAATTGCTGTCCAAAGTCTCTTCATTGTTAAGAGCGGCTGGGTTAACCATAAACCTCAAGAAAAGCAAATTTGTTCTGAGAGAGGTGAAATACTTGGAATTTTTGGTTGGTGAAGATGGTCTTCGAACAGATCCGGATAAAGTAAGAGCTGTAGCAGAGTACCCAGCTCCATCTACAGTAAAACAAATACGACGTCTTTTAGGAATGGCTGGTTGGTACCAACGTTTCATACCAAACTATGCAAGCGTGGTATCACCAATTACCGATTTATTAAAAAAGAGTTCGGGAAAATTGAAATGGACATTGGAAGCTCAAGCTGCTTTCGAAAATTTAAAACGATTGCTGACTACAGCACCGGTATTAGTAAACCCTGACTATAATAAAGAGTTCTTTATTAGATGCGATGCGAGTCTGACAGGGGTAGGTAGCGTATTATATCAGTTCGACGAGGACGGACAAGAGTGTCCGATAGCCTTCATGTCGAAAAAACTTAACAGAGCTCAACGAAATTATTCTGTTTCTGAGCTGGAATGTCTTGCGGCAATTCTGAGTGTGAAGAAATTCAGGGGCTATGTTGAAGGTCACCGATTTACGATTGTGACTGATCACGCAAGTCTGAAGTGGCTTATGTCACAGAAAGACTTGAGTGGTCGTCTGGTTAGGTGGAGCCTAAAACTCCAACATATGGATTTTACCATTGTCCACCAAAAAGGTACCCAAAATATAGTCCCTGATGCTCTATCTCGTCTTTTTGACGATACACACGAGGAATTGACGGAAGCATTAACACATCACATTAACGACATTAAAATCGACAATGAAGGTTATCGGCACAAAGAATATACAGATATGTTAGCTAAAGTTCAATCATCACCCAAGGACTTTCCTTCAATCAAAGTCGTGGATGATAAGCTATACATACGTATTGAGCCAAGACCTGACGCAATACCTAACGATGTTCCTGTGTGGAAACTGTGGATACCAAAACCGATGACTTCCGACATGATTCAGAAACATCATGATGATAGTACTGCTGCTCATGGAGGTGTTAAAAAGACTTTAGAATTACTTCGACATCTTTATTATTGGCCGGGCATGGCGTCACAGGTACACAACTATGTTGTGTCCTGCGACACATGTAAACAAACAAAAGCCACGAATCAGATATTGCGTCCTCCGATGCAATATCAATTCGAAACAGCACGTCCATGGCAGAGAGTCTATATAGATTTTTTGGGACCGTACCCTCGTTCTACACTTGGGAATACGGTGTTATTGATAGTTCTGGATCATGCTACGAAGTTTGTACTACTGAAACCACTTAGAAACGCAACTTCACCGAAGGTGAATGCTTTCCTAAGGAATGAAGTGTTTCTTACATATGGGGTACCAGAGTTTCTACACAGTGACAATGGCAAACAGTTCACTAGTAGGAACTTTCAAAATCTTTTGTCGGATTTCGGCATTAAACACATTAGGACCGGTGTCTATAGTCCTCAAAGCAACGCGTCAGAGCGGGTCAATAGGTCAGTTCTAGCTGCAATTCGAGCGTTCATTAAAGGTCAACATACCAAGTGGGATTCACAAATTGGTGAAATCGCGTATGCACTGCGGGCTGCAGTACATTCAGCTACCAAGTACTCACCGTACTATTTACTATTTGGTCAACATCCAATATCGGATGGGAATACTTACCATTTGTTGAGATCACTACACAAGCTTGGTGAAGATGCTGGTGAGGAAATAGAACGCCCTGATCATTTGACCTTGCTCAGGAACCGGGTTCAGGAAAATTTAAAAGCAGCTTTCAAGAAATCGCAACATCAGTATAACCTGCGATCTAAACTACGGACTTTTCAACCACAACAACGTGTGTTTGTACGGCAACATCATTTGAGTGACGCTACAAAAAAATTCTCGGCAAAATTGGCTCCAAAGTTCTTAACTGCGATGATTAAGACTAAGATTGGAAATGTACTCTACGAGTGCATAGATATGAGCGGTAAGAGTCTTGGAGTCCATCGCGCGAAAGACATCAGGGAATGATGTCTTACGTTCGGTAGGGTTGTTCCTCTGGCTGGTTGTCGTCTCTGGGGTTCACATCTTCAGTGTTATATTTTACTGGTTGTATCGAGGGTTCAATGGTGCTGACGTTAGATGGATGGATGATCGATTTCAATACTCACTGATAGTTCCTAGGAACTTCATGAGTATTGAACTTGATCATCGACCCTGACGTTGGTCACCATTGATAACTCGATCCCAGATACAGAATAATTGTTGGAAGTAGTTCGGTGGTTTCTGACGTAGAGGGGGTGACGACGTTTTTGTGATTTCAAGGGTAAATATCTTGCTTTTCACCTTGAATTCATGGTGTAACGTCCGCTATATTCACCTAAACAATAATAAAACCAATTCATATTCTTTTTCTAATTCAATAAACATTTATTTCAGTCATTTCGGTTCATTTTTGCAATATTAATAATTTTAAAATTTTCAAATAAGTAACGGCCAGCTCAATTTCGAATATACTGAAAAAAATAAACGAACGCACCAATTTTATTTTCATTTTTAACGAATAGTTGTTACTCAGTTTTGCTCAATCTTCGTTTTCCCGATTGATTAGAAGATGTCAAAAAATCACATTTTTAATAAATTCATTCCATGTTTGCTTATCAAATAATTGATTCGATTTTTAAAACTTGTGTTGAATGGTAAAACGGAGAAAAATCAAAAAAAAAGAGATCAGATGTTAAAGAATAAAAAGGCGTTTAACGCATTGATTACTATTAATTAAGCTTTTGTTAAAAATAAGGAAAACGAAAAGTGAAAATATCCAACAAAAAAATTAAAAAAAATATAGTTATTCCTTAAAATACTACAATTGTTTTTCTTTCGTATTTTTAAGAGATATACAAAGGGAAAGATGGCGAGTGTTATTGAATTGTAATGGTGAAGCATTTGGAAAATCAAAACCTTATTTTCTTCCTAAACAAAGTAGATTGGATTAAACTAGGAGCGTGTTAAATCATAAAATAAAATAAAAACCTAAAAGTTCACAAAAATACCAATCTGGGAAAAGTATAATTTTGGGAAAATTAAAAGACACATCATCATATGCAGCTGATTGAGAGAATTCAGCTGGTAGTTCAACATTTCGTTAAGCTGTGGTATTAAATTCAATCCAGGCGGGAATTTATTTTTTGGAAATTGCTGGACTGAAGAATTTTGATCATCTGAAGATCTCCGTAACCGCAAGTCTAATTTTATTTTATTCTAGTTATATATATATATTAATTAATATTATCATTTTGAAATTGCGAATTTTTTTTTCCTATGGATCAGTGTAGAATGTTAGGCTAAATATCTTGATAGTTAGAGATTTCCAAGTTCGATTTGTGTGGGGGTAATTTTGATTATCTCGGGCTATATAGACACGTGTTTAAACGTATTCTTTTTTTTTGAGTTAACGATATTAAAAGTTCAAGCCAATATTATAAAGATCGAATCAATTATTTGATAAGCAAACATGGAATGAATTTATCAAAAATGTGATTTTTTGACATCTTCTAATCAATCGGGAAAACGAAGATTGAGCAAAACTGAGTAACAACTATTCGTTAAAAATGAAAATAAAATTGGTGCGTTCGTTTATTTTTTTCAGTATATTCGAAATTGAGCTGGCCGTTACTTATTTGAAAATTTTAAAATTATTAATATTGCAAAAATGAACCGAAATGACTGAAATAAATGTTTATTGAATTAGAAAAAGAATATGAATTGGTTTTATTATTGTTTAGGTGAATATAGCGGACGTTACATGTATTTTGTCTCTAAAATCACAATTGAGTTATCTTTCACTTTTTGTGGTTTTTGAAATCGGCTCTAGTTTTTAAAAAAGTTTTTTATTTTTTCATTTTTAGTTTAGTTTTATACCCAAATGTCGGTTAAAAAGGCGTTTTTGAAGTAATAACTAGGAATGTATTCATCAATGACAATCAAGTAATCAATGGTTTTTCGATCTTTTGGGAAAAAGGAGGTAAACTTCCTGTCATAGAAAATTGTATTGGACCAACTCGGAATCTAAAGCATTATAATACAGCTCAAACCATCCAAATACAATAAGCGGTTTCGAAGAAATCGACGAAAATACATAAAAAATTCAGGTTTTTCCAATTTTCTGAAAAACGGTATTTTTCGTTTTAGAAAAAAATCGAGACTTTCTCGAAATCCACCCAAATAGAATACAATTAAAACCTTTCAAATCGAATGAGTCGTTTATGAGAAATCGGTGAATATATAGAAAAAAACAGATTTTTCAATTTTCTGAAATACGGTATATTTGGCGTCATAGAATAAAATATGGGACCATTTCGGCATTTATTTTAATCGAATACAATTTAAATCATCCAAATCGAGTGAGTCGTTTTTGAGAAATCGGTGAACAGGCATTAAAAATACAGCTTTTTCCAATTTACTGAAAAACTATATTTTTCACGTCATAGAAAAAATACAGATTAACCTCCAAAGCAACCTTAATGGAATGCAATTTAAATCATCCAAATCGTATCGGCCGTTTTGGAGAAATCGGTAAACAAACATATATCAACATTTATCAAAAAGCACAGTTTTTTCGTTTTTCTAGAAAACGGATATTTTTTACGTAATAGAAAAAAATATCGGACCATCTCGGCATCTCCTTAAATGGAATACAATTTAAATCATTAAAATCGAATGAACCGTTTTTGAGAAATCGATGAACAAACATCAATAGACATAAAAAAAACCCAAGTGAAACACAGAACCTCCTGTGAAGACCTTTCCAATGATACCACTCTCGACACAATCCGAGCTAACCCCCCCCCCCCCCCCCTCCCCCCCCATATACCCTATATTAGCCTTTTTTCAAATGCCTATATCTCGTGAATCAAGAATCTCACAAATTTTTGGTAGAACATTTTTGTCTTAATTTTTGGAGTTTCGTAATAAAAAAATAAATTTAGGCCGTGCCACACTTATCATAGTCGTGCCCAAAGCTGAGCTATTCGATTAGCTCAAGTGGCGCTGCGACCTAAAGGTCTATAAGTGCTTAACCCTAATATTGTTATAGGACAGATGATGTTGATGTCACTGTAGAATGTACTATGTGTTCGAATCCGAGCACCTTATCGTATATAGTAGATGTCGATTGGAGTCAAATTTTGCGGTAGAGGAATTGTTAGTCTCCCTTGACCGAGCTAGATGTATCTGTGCCATCCAAGGTCAAAGCAGTTGCAGATAATGTGTTTTATTGTTTTTGCCTTGGAATTGCAGATTCTGCAATTCCAAGCAAAAACAATGAAGCAGCAAGGTTTTGTTTGTTAAAGTGGTGGTTTATCCATGTCCTGTCACGTCACATGATAAAATCTTCAGAGACTCTCTCTCTAGATCGATTATTTTTAGAGAGAAGACGGGGAAGTTGTCGACAAATTTTTAAGAGTGCAAAAGACGATCCCGTCTTTTCAATAGTTGTCTATATTTTGTTCCTGTCTTAATTTTGGATCACGCATTTGAACGAACTATTGGTTAGCCCAAAGCACTGCTTTATACCAATGAATTTTGTTCTATCTTTACTAGAGAGTTTGGTACTAAATTACCTTGTATCCACGTTTGTCCAGGTGAACACACAAGCATTCCCATACTATCTTTGAATTGAAGCGCGTCGAATTCAGAGTCGATAGCGCAACCTAACTGTTATCCTTTCGGTACACTGTAGTTGTATGCACAGGTTTCGGCTTGAAATACTGTTGCAGAAGTGCCAAATTCTAAGCTCGTTCAGTTCTACGATCCACTCCAGCACCAGTCCTTTTTTTGTTTCGAGAGCCGTACCAGAGCCTACGCGGGAGTAGGAAAAAGATAGCTGATGTTGTTGTGATTCTGAAAGCACCTGTGCCGCAGAGGCACACAAACCTCTGTATTTAAGTAAGCATTGTTCGAAGAGATATCTGGTTTGTTTTCAACCACTACACCGAAACTGCGTATGACAGTATGGGTGATATTATAGTTTGATGTGATCAAAGTATCATTTTCGGTCTGTAACGACCAACAAATCTGTTCATTAGACATTTTTTTTAAAATCTACCACAGGCCTAATTAAAAAAAAATGACCACCATTATAAATATAAATGGAAGAACCACTAATTTCAGGTACATGAGACAACATTACTATAGTTAACAATGAAAAATTATGCAAAAGCAATTAGTAAAAATTTTGTAAAGTAAAAAAAAAATTAATTTAAAGAAAATAGCAAAGACAAAGAAAATAAATTAATAAAGACAAAAAGAAAACTATTACAAAATAAATTAATATGGATCTATCCTACGATTAAAACAAAATTAGTTAACAGAGATTTAAAAAAAACGGCAACCCAATATTTCGAAAAGAAATTAAGCCAAACAAAAAAAAACATAAAGCGCGACCAACGGAAAAAAAATCAGGGTTGTGCCGTAGACAAAATAGATTACTTTACATGTATAGATTACGCATAGATTACGTGTAAATTACGCGAGATATTTTCGTGTAATCTATAATGTAAACTATTATGTAATTCATTTAATGATATGTGCATTCTAAACTTTTTAAGCAATTAAATTAACTTTTTTCAAGACCGCAAGATCTTGTTTTTGACAATATTATTGATCATGTCTTTTGCGAAAAAATCAAAAAAAATTTTCAGTAGGGATAATACAATAATTCCACATATTTCCTCTTAAATCAAAATTAATAGATTACACCAAATTTACATAGATGACATAGATTACATTACGTAGATTACATGTAATGTAATCTATTTTAGATTACGTGTAAAGGAACAACCCTGAAAAAATGCTTTTGAAATCAATTTCCTATCAACTCGTTTTACACAATTTATTAAACCTAAGAATTTTCAATTAATTTATATGTATATTTATAGAGGTTTGACCATGGTATAACGAATATAAGGTATTCTTGACAGCTAAACGAAAATTTTGTGTAACGTCATCCGGCGTAAATATAAAGAAACAAAAAATGTTTTAATTTGAAAATTAGAGAAAACATAATTTTTACGTTATGGTTTTCCTTATTTTTTTCATTAACAATTTGTTTATTAAGCTTTCTAACTCTAAAGAACATTTTGCAGGGTAGGAAATTCGACGTCCACGCTATGCTGCAGGGGTAATGCAGACAGAATTAGGTTGGTGTATCGGAGACAAGCAGAGAAAAACTGCTTAGTCTATTACCCTACATTACCGCGAATTGGCGCCTTAAAACTTCTTATAACCTTAACATCATAACAGAACCATTAACGAAAATTTGGGTTGGGACTGAGGTTAATACCATCACTCCGAAAAAAAAGCTTTGTTAAATTTGATAACCAAAAAAAGAATACCAGACACTAACAAAACAACAGAAGTTTTAACTGGACGTGAGAAAGAACTAAAACTACCGAATCGGAACGTGAAACGTGTGCAGCCTGATCGCTCATGATGCTTTAATAAGCCTAGAAACAGAGACTGAGAGGCATAGGATGGATATCATTTCTCTGCAAGAAATTAGGCAGCCAATAATCGGAAAACAAAACTCGAATAGTCACTCTTTATGCAGTAGTGGTCATTCTTCTCGAAATGAATTTAGTACTGGTTTCCTTGTTGGCGCACGCATACAAGAAGCCGTGTTGAAATTCATCCTGGTCAATGAGAGGATTTGCTACTTAGGGGTACGCGGTACATAAAACAATATTTCTCTTATTGCCTTGCATGCACCTACTGTTAGCTTCAGTAACCGTCAATATTTTCAGACCGTCAATATTTTCTACATAGCACTAGAGGAGGTTATGAAATCAACACCAACAATGATAATGGTGAGAGAATGACTGAGTTTGCATTATCAAATAATTTGAGAATTGCCAGTACTTTCTTTTCGCATCGATCGATTCATAAGCAGACTTATGTTTTTAAACCGATTTTAAACCGTTCCTTTATATGTGCAAATATTGGAAGTAACCACTTCCTTGTATGTTCTAAGATAAGGTTCCACTTTCAACGATCAATTCAACGATCTTTTACTCATTAGAGTATTTAAAAGTTTGTCTTTTAAAGTCCAATCATTTTCAGTGAAGTGTAAGGAACAAATTATCTTATAATAAATACGAACATTTTCTTTTTCTACGTGATTCTATCCACTACAAATTGATTTATTTTTCTGGAAATTAGAAAACCTTATGTTTTGAGTATGATTTTTCACATTTGTTGAAAACTTTTGGTTTTAACGTAGTTCGGCATTTAAATTTATATTTGTTTTAATAGTAAAACAAATACTAAAGTTCATTAATTAATTAATGAATTAATTTCAATCATTTCATTAACTAATAAAATAATTTATAAATCATACTAAATATATTTTTAATTTAAAAACAATAGCTTTTCTCATTGATAATAACAACAAACGTATTATATAAAGCTCTGAGTGACGTCAATCAAAATCAAAATGGCATCGCTGTCACTCTAGTGAGAATACCTTATTTTCATTTTACCATGGGTTTGACTATTTATTCATGTGCAAAAAGAAATATTGATTTACTTATGTGTATTTATTTTTTGCACGTAAAAATTATTGTTTTACTTATAAACTATTTATTCATGTGCAATAAAAACATTCTTGATTTACTTATATTTAACTTAAAATTATTTATTCGTTTGTTTGTTTATTTATAGAAAACATTTATTTATTTATTCATGGAATATGTATTTATTTATTCATAGAGAATATTTATTTATTTATGGGTAAAATATTTATTTATTTATTGGTAAAACCCAATATTTGTTATTTATTTATTTATAATATAGTTAGCTTTAGAGATCTTTCCTGGGCAGAGCCCATACCAACTTGACTGTATTAGAGAAAAGAATTTAAATAAAAATCGTAGCAGAAGAAGTGGAGTTGAAGATCGAACTCGTGATCTCCTCCCAGCGTAGATATGTGAGGCTAGAATGAAAATAGGTCTAAAATCCTAACATCTACATTCTAGTACCCTCCCGAATGATGAAAAGAAAACCCAGCATTGTTGTAGATTCAGCCTAAATATCTGTTATCAACAAAATCAGATGCTGAGTTCCTTCATCCCTAAAACTAAGAAAAATAAGAAAACCTTAACGCTAATATCAAACCTGTAAAGGGTTCCAACCCCCAGATCCGTCTTCACTACTAAAATTAAATTTTACTATTATTCGCGATGGTGGATGGGTTTAATGCCATTGAAATTGTTGAAGGGAGGTTGGATTGAGCGTTGGCTCTTCCCAACAGAGTGGAGATATGAATGCGGCTTCGCTTTTGTAGAGGAGTGGTTTAGTGCTGGAGAAGAGATCCTGTTTGATTAGGCGAGACTAACACTAACAGGTATCTCTTATCTTTTGCCAAACCACGTCCAGCGAAGACCGCATCACATCTTGGGCAGGAAAACTAATTGAATTTTTATTACTGTATAAAAAAACTCCACCTGGTCATCGCATGTCCAAAGGACAGAGGCGACTCTACCAACGAACCATGTTAAGGGGTGAAGCCCTCATGGATCCTTTTTTAGAGGTACCAATATTTTATTTAGATTATAACGTTGTAAAAATTATTTGTTGCATCATAAACATCGATCAAAAATAAAGATATATCGTAATACAATATGTAGTATATATAAAAAAATACAATAGGTATATCAAAAACACCATAGGTATATAATAATACAATAGATAGATATTTATAAAAAAAATTCAATCATATATCAAACAACAGATGCAACAAAATTATCACAAATTACAATATTTACCGTATCATTCAAAAATTCGAAAAATTATAGGTATTACAAAATTAATACAGGTATTGAAACATCCGACATATTACAATAACCAAAAAAAATTCATAATATGCCGATATCAAAAATACAAAAAAAAATTCAAAAAAAAAGTTCAAAATATTAAAATATCAAAAAAAATACCAATATATGAAAATTTTTTTTTGTTATATAACGGGGAACCACGTAAAATTACAAGTGCGATTTATTCATGTGCAAACCATGCGCTGCCGAGCGGTTTCGACAATATCATCGACAGACTCAACAGCTTAATGCCTGAAGTTTCTCCAAATTTACGCGTGGAGTTCAAGGTTCGTCGTTCTAATGACTTTCTGCTCACAATCCTTCGTTTAACCAATATGTTGAACACCCAACACAGCGACAGAGACCGATTGTTCCTGTTGAAGAACAACCTCAATGATAACATCCGCAAGGACTAGATTTTCATACAACTGTACCGCGTCGAACACCTACGGTAGCTTTGTGGCAACCGAGAGAAGTTACTTGCAAACGTTAACTCTCGGTACAGAATATATCCTTTCAGGCCTGCACGACAAATTTCTTAACTACCCCTCGAGGACAATGATAGTCCAAGTGTGCGCACTTAACCCCACGGCCACATCCATTGCTAAACTTTTTTAAAGCCACCGCATTACTGGAACTGATATTTCTTTCTGTCTGTTTCTTTTTGTTTTTCTAAAATGAGTTTAGGTCAAACGCATGTGCTTGAACGCATAATTGTTGTATGGTGATACTGTCCCTATCAAACAAAGACAAAAATTCCATATCTCCAGCAATAAAAACGATCTGAGTCGTATGCTGGCGCTATGTGCTATCAAAGAAAAGTGCAAGTCCTTGGAGTTCACCAGTGGTTCTGGTACGCAAACCTTTCAAAGATCGTCTGTATTTAGACTCCCGTAAGGTCAATTCCATCAGCAAAAAAGATGCATATCCCCTTCACCAAATGGACGGTATTTAAGTCGCTTACCTCAACGCAAATTTATTTCCAGTTTCAATTTGAAAGACGCTTTCTGGCAGATCTCTCTGGAAAAATCGTCTAGAAAAAACTGCAACCACCGTACCTGGTCGACCGTTATACCAATTCGTAAGGTTGTTCTTCGGACTGTGATTTGCACCTCAGAACATGACGAAATTGATGGTTCTGGTAATACCGTCCCATTTAAGGTCCTGTGTCTTCGTATTTATATGGGTGATCTTCTGATCGTCACTGACACATATCGATGTATTGAAGGAATGTCATCAAATGTCTAAGACATGCAAACTTGACGATCAATGTTGAGAAAAGCAATTTTCTTAATTCCGGAAGGTAAATTCTTAGGCTACGTAATAGATGGAGGTGTATTAAAAATCGATGAATATAAAATCGCCGCAATTGCTGAGTTTCGGGTGCCAACCACGGTGAAACAGATTTGAAGGTTTTTAGGCATGACTGGTTACTACCGTCGGTTTATTTCTGCGTTCGCCTCATTAACGGCACCAATATTGCATTTGTTAAAAACTCTACTAACAAATTAGTGTGGACCCCTGAAGCTGTTCTGGCGTTAACTCGTTAAATAAAGAATTTACTTCAGCGCCAGTTCTGGTGAATCCTAACTATTCCGAACCGTTTATTCTACAATGCGACGCGAGTAATGATGGTGTGTACTGTGTACGGGTACAGTTGGACAAAGATGGTATTCTCAGGAGGTTGGTCACCAGATTTCAAGCCAGCTTGAGTTAGCGACGACGCGAACAAAGGTTTTGCGTGCACGACCAGCTGGTGGGCCTTCACGAACCACCAGACCTCTTGTCACACTTTACATAAATGGATGACTTACGTGCGTGATAATTAGGCAAATTTAACCTTGAATATAGGCAGTTTAAGGCATTACCAATTTATATTAATGAATTCAAGAGATATATTAGCATGTTTGTTGGTGTCTGTAGTGAACATTGTCTTATTAAAAAATATGCCAGTAGATTGGTGGTATACTCACATGATTACTGTCCCAGTTGTAATGACGTGATATAAGTGTCAGTGGAAATTCATGGTAAGCAGGTGCAACTACGTGTTAAAAAGTTTTGTCCTTAAAATTTAGGTTTAAGTTAAGAGTTCAAATTAAAATTTTAAACTATAGATTGGTAAAAACAAGGAAATTGAGCGGTTTAAATAAATTGTTGGCTTTGTTTTTAAACGAAAAACCGTTTATCTACTCTTGTAAAAGAGGCCATATATACTGAACAAAATTGTGTCACTACATACAACCTCATTTATATATATCATTTACATATTTTCTTATTGATGACATGACAACAGAATTGTGAGCAAGTCTGCTAGACTTTTAGGATAGAATGACAAGAAAAACTCGGTTGGCTCGAAATTGCTTTCATTGTAAAAATCCAATCTTATAATCAGCGCAATCTCACTATAGTGGCGCAATTGATTGAAATTTCGGCTGGCAGTTTGTTTTGCAAATTTTTTATATCTTTTAAATATAAACAATAAGTATTACCGAACATACTCCAAAAGGCTTACTTCTATATAGCACTATATAGAATATTGACAGCAAATTCCTACAAAACTTATAAATTACATATACATATCACATCAGGTGATGTAGGTTCACTTCTATTATTACTTTTTAAAATTAAACTGAATTACTAATTTCATTTATGAAATATTTAATAAATTTAAAAACATAAGTCACATGTGTATTCCATATTTTCTCAATCACCCGCCCTAATGTATTATATTTGAATGTAACTTCGAATATGAAACCTCTTTCATTTTTTTTAATATTAAAAAACTAATATAAAAGTTTAATTGTATCATATATTCTATTTTCAATAATCACGGTTTTTAAAATATTACGCCGAAAATATAACATTTTAAATGACAACTTCGTTAACATAAGCCACAACTCAAAATTTAATACTAAAAAATAACTTTATCTATCTGTCAACAAACTTAATTAATTAATTATCTGACATTTTACTATTTTTTACTGTTTTTAACTCCGAATTTTACAAAAATTTAAATTAATTTGCTTATGTTATTTTCTGTTATGTTATGTTAACCTCCAACAAAATAATTTATAAAAAAAACAAAATATATAAAATGAATAGTAAAAAGTCATAAATAATATAACAAACAAAATATATGCTAAATTATTCATAAATAATAGTTTAAAAATGTCAAATGGTTTGCGTGTATTGGTTTCTATATGATTATCTTTTTTTTACTTTTTCGTTTGTTTTGATTGCGGTTGCCAACCAAAATAAATAAAAATATGATATATGTGCATAACGTTGGTTTAGCGTTGATAGAATAGTTTGTGGTGATAGGTTTTTTTTATGGATATGGAGTGAAGTTATAGTAAAGTTTTATTTTATTACAATTCAGAGAAAATGAAAATTTGAACAAAACTTTGACATAATGAAATGTTGAGTTATAAGAATTCGTTTGATTCAATCTGTAGAATACTAGTCGAATAATGATTATTTACTATGTTTGCGAAAATTTCATGTATATATAGTTTATTGTTGGGACCGAATTTTTATTTGATTGTTGATTGCATTCCTTTCTAAGGAGCAATGTTCATCTAAATTGAATTAAATTGAACAACAAGGTATAAGAAGCGATTTTCCTCATTCTATTTTAATTGAGTTTAACTGAGTCAACCAGGACAATCACTCTGTACTGCCGTTATTTAAATAAATTGAACAATAAATCGTAAAAACTAATAAGTGTAGACAAAGTTTTACTTATTTTTACCTTTCAAACTAAACAATTCTTTAATGGCAAAATAAGCTTATTCCTATAGTTTACTAATATAATATCTCTTCAGCTCCATAGTTTTCTAGGTCGTCTTCTCAATCATATGAAATAATTAGCTTCGCTAGCATTTTAGATTTATCAATATATATAATTTGGTTAAACTATGTTCATTCTTTTTTAGTAAAATATGACATAGAGTCGAGCATACGGGTTTATTCAACTTAAATTGTACATATTTTCTATTCCAACAAGATGCCTAAATTACCATCAATTAAATTCAAAATGAATGTCATATAGTGAAATCGAAACAAACTATTTTATTATAATCTTTCTAAGTCTTAGACAAACATCTTAATATTCCAAACGCCAAATATCAGTTCAAGATCACAAATAAAACTATAAAATTCAGTAGAAAATACAAAGTTTTAAGTTTATTTAACTATAATTCTGTATAATACGATTATCCGATCAATTCTTTAATTTACGATTATTACCATAATTTTTTTTCTGTATCTCTTTCGCTCTAACGTACGATAGATTAAATCTATTTCTGCTACATTTTTTTTAAACTCAAACCGCAAAGAAACAAAAAACCTTATCTCAACAGCAACATAGACCCAAACACAAGAACAAAAACACAATGGAATAAATAAATAATTATAATAATAACGAATGCACAGATAGACTACTAACATATCATAAACTCAAACGAACACAAAAAATAAAATAAAAACACACACATACCAACATACGTAATTGAATTTCTAAAAACGAATCAATACTATAAAAGAGTTTATGCGCAAAATCGAAACAAATATAATCACGATTGTAAACGAAGTATAATCGTGATATCAAATCGTGAGATTTTTTTTTTGAATTAGATATGTATGAAAATTTAATCAAAAAAGATTTTCTCGAATACATTTTATCATTTTTCTACGGGAATTCATCTACTTGATTTTCGACAAGAAGCTTACAAATTATTTATATTTTTATGGAACTACATATGTGGTGTAGCTTTGTTAAAATGTTTGTATATAAAAATCTTTTTATCTCTTTTATTTTTATTAAATCTTTTAATCTCTTTTGCTTATTGTTAATCATATGATGGTAAAGTTTATGTTTAAAATATGTATGGAAATTTCCGAATTTCCATTAATTACCGAACTTTATTCACCATTTTCAAATAAAATTACTAACAAAAACTAATAAAAATAACATACATTTAGATGATTATTTTTTATAGTCTTCTTCTAACCATCATTGACATCAAAACCCTCCTCTTTATAAAAATCCAATTTAACTAAATAAAAAAACCGAAACGAAAAATCCCCTTAATTCATCTCTTTTAAGATTCAAAGATATTTTGTTTTCTTCTCTTTTATCAAAAAACATAACCCATAAAGTGATCATAAATCAAAATCTTTAAGAACATAAAATAAAAGCATTAAATGTATGTAGATGTAAAAAAAGAAGAAAACGATGAAGAAATGAAAAAAATATGATTTTTTTTTGTACAATATGAAAACAAACAAAACAAAACTTAAGAAGAATACGAAAGAAGAAAAAGAAACTTCTTGAAATAATTTCCGCATCAATTCCCTTTTTTGCTTTGTAATTCGCGCGCATTTACATTTGTATGGTTTTACGTTTTTTATTTAAAATTTTATCAGACGACTATGTTTTTGATAACAAAAAAGTTGTGTTTCTGAAACTTTACAAAATGTTAAATTAAGGAAAAACAAAGTAATGGTATATGAAAAACATAGTTTAAAATGTATTTTTAGTTAACTTAAATTTCATATCTACGAATATATTTATATTTAGGTTAACATTATGAAAAATCGCTTGGGATAGTTATATTCAAACAAAAAACACATCCTACATATAAAAATATGCAACCTCACCCTATGAACAATATTTAAATGACATTTCATTTTATTATAATCATAAATGAAATGGAAAAACGTTATTTTAATTAATATTATGTTATTTTAGCTGCACTTAAAGCCCTAAAAATTGGAAAATACTGAAATTCGAAGAGTAAAATAAGAACCAAACCCCATTAAAAAAAGTTTGTTTTATTTTATTGGCAGTTTTGACAGCTACTAACTATCGAATAGCACAGTACATAATTGAAATTAAACGCACGAGCATAGTTATAGTCTAAGATCCGGCTGCAGGATTAGTGCGCTCATCGATTTTTTGCTAAAACCAAATTTTTATGTATATTTATAATTAGGAGAATATATATTATCTACCAGGTTGCCTATCGAAATTTGGCCGCCAGTATTTTTAATTAAATTATTTTTAGTTGATTTTTGGGAAAAAAATTTCGTTCACTTGTTTTTTAAGTAAAATATCGTCTACATCACGGCAATTTATATAAAGATTCTAAAAATTCACGGTTGCCATTGCGCACCTGGCCGCACCTCTTCGCAGCCAGGTGTAAACAGGTATGATTTCGATACATTTATACGTTCATAACGTACATTGATTAATTCTATATCAAATTAAAGCTAATTTTTTTCTATTTATTATCATATATGGTTGCCTAATTAAATCCGGCCGCAAATAAGGGTTGCTGGCTGTTAAAGATGATAAATATTTAAGGTAGAGTGAAAGAGAGCTAGCGCGTAACATCATTTGTCAGACGAGGATAACGACTGCCAGCTGTGCGACGCTCTTAAGCCATTGCGCATGCGTCGAATGTTAGTGTTCTCAACCACCGGGGAGTAATAGAGACGACTTAATAAATACTCCAAAAAAGTTGTCTTCCTTTTCAAAATGACAAATTTAAAAATTACAACAAAAAATGGTAGAATCCTAGTTTATCCCCCCAAATAAATTTGCGTTTTTTTTTCAGATAAATAGAAAGATTAGGTCCTCTGCATCCTAATTATGAAAAAAAAATTTGCGGAAATGAGGGGGTCAAAAGTTATAAAGGATTAAACTTTCAATTTTACCTTGGTCCCCCCTTTGGTTTTTTTTTTAGTTTTTTTTTCTTTCTTTTTTTCCTTATTTTTATTTATTATTTATTTATATTTTATCACACACTAAAATATTGAAATTAAAAAAACTACCTTGGTCCCCCCTTTGAGTTTTTAGAAGTAACTTGATTTGATTTTTGATTTTTTTTTTGACTCGCTTCTGCGACCTTGCACAACTTCGATCAAAAATAGCGCCGCCCCCCCTCCCCGCGTCGCCTCCGCGTCCCCTGCGCCGCAGGGGGACCAATGTAAAATTTAAAGTTTTATCCCTTATAACTTTTGTTCCCCTCATTTCCGCAAATCTTTGTTTTCATAATTAGGATGCAGAGCACCTAATCTTTCTATTTATCTGAAAAAAAACGTAAATTTATTTAAGGGGATAAACTAGGAATGTTCTCAAAAAATTAATATTGATTTAACTCTCTTTTACTCTACCTTAAATATTTATCATCTTTAACAGCCAGCCACCCTTATTTGCGGCCGGATTTAATTAGGCAACCATATATGATAATAAATAGAAAAAAATTAGCATTAATTTGATATAGAATTAATCAATGTACGTTATGAACGTATAATGTATCGAAATCATACCTGTTTACGCCTGACTGCGAAGAGGTGCGGTCAGGTGCGCAACGGCAACCGTGATTTTTTAGAATCGTTATGTAATTTGCCGTGATGTAGACGACATTTTATTTAAAAAACAAATGAACGAAATTTTTTCCCTAAAATCAATTAAAAATAATTTAATTAAAAATACTGGCGGCCAAATTTTGATAGGCAACCTGGTAGATATATATTCTCCTAATTATAAATATACATAAAAATTTGGTTTTAGCAAAAAATCGATGAGCGCACTAATCCTGCAAGTCGGATCTCGTACTATTATACATTAATATTTCGCTTAAAACACAAACACCGTGCGAATCGGATACCAAATCGGGTCGCCCGAGTTCAAGTCCTTCTTACCACCAGGTAACCAACCACCAGGCTACAACAATAGACTGCAGGAAATATGCATCTATAGAGTCAGGGGCGAACACAGAAAAAGTGTTAGGGAGGGGTCGAACGAATTTTTTTTAATAAATAGTTCTGTGTAGGAATTGCAACAACACACATAGATACCTTTTAAGACCTAGGTCCCACAACAACATGCGTGTTGAGGTGCTGATGAACGCTTTTTAAACCTTTGTGAATTGTACGCCCCCGGCCCTGTTGATTCGGACTAAGCATTTCAATTGTACGATGTAGATCGGTGTGTTTGTTTCCATCGGTTGTTGATCTTTTGTTTCAAAAAACGTATTGGCTGTCAGATTTGTCTTCCAAAAATTTTTATTTTAAAGACTTTGAAAAATAAATTTCCCGTTGCCGTATCAAAACTTCCCAATTTTTACCGTTTCTTTTAGGAAAAATTGTCTATCAAGCTTTCAATTAAAAAAAATATACATATATATAAATCCAATTGTTTATATGGAAAAAACTTCAAAAACCACTACTATAACAATATTTGTTTCGATTCTTCATACAACTAGTGGAATAAGAGAGTATTTCTATGAAATAGAGCATTAAATCTATCAAAATTGCGAGACATTTTTAAAAGAAGTAAATATGGCTTATTTATTTTATTATTTATTTATTAATATAATACAATACAGGTAAGGCAAGCCTTCTCAAAGTCTGTATTGAGTGATAAACATAATAAAAAGGAATAAAGAATAGAACAATAATTTAGAAGAAATATAATAAATACTTAATAAAATGCTTAGAATGAAATATAATAAATACTTAATACTAACATAAAATATTGAAATTCATAACAATAAAAAAAAACTTTTATATTTAAATTAATTCGACAAAGTAACTAAAACACTTTCTTTTAAATATGCCAAGAGTATTTGAGCATTTAGTATGATCAGGAAGATTATTATAGATTTTAATACCATGAACGAAAATAGAGTCTGAGAATTGTTTACAAGAGTATCTGCTACTAAGAGACTGAAGTCTACGTGTTCGCATGGAAGAACCAAACTGTAATAAGGAAGATAAATAAGACGGATGCTGAACATGCAAAATAAAAAACAACACATACGGTACTGTAAATATGAGAAGAAAGAGCAACCGAGTATATGGGAAGCATAATTTGAGACATGATCATATCGTTTAAGTTTATAAACATAACGTGTACAATTGTTAAATGCGATTTGGAGCGATTTTTTAGAATCGAAGTCAGAATTGTAAAACAGAACATGACAATATGTAAAGAGTGGTACAATTAACGTTTTGATAAACAGCAAGCGTATATTTAAAGGAATAAAGTGTTGAAATTGACGCAAGCAATGTAAAGAAAAATTTACTTTACGACAAACTTGATTAGTGTGATCAGACCATGTTACGCCAAGATTCTTCACAGTGTCAGTAAATTGAAGTTGGACACCATTTAAGAACAATGGAGGTAACACAATGTCAAGGCGACGTTTGAATATAAAAATACACTGTGTTTTAATAGCATTAAGTGAGAGTCCATTAAAACTAGACCACCTAGAAACAGAGGCTAAATCTTCATTGATTTGATCAAATGCACAGTTAATCTCCTTTAGCTGAGCAGAATGATACATTTGACTGTCATCAGCATATAAATGAAATGAGCAAAAGTTAATGTGATAAGGTAGATCATTTATATACAAAGCAAATAACAATGGCCCCAAGATAGACCCCTGAGGTACACCAGAAAATAACGGAAGAGGATTCGAGAAGTTATCTCCAATACGCACACTTTGACGTCGATCAGACAGATAAGAGACCAGGAATCGGACAGCAAGTGGAGAAAAACCAAAATAAAACCATAATTTTTGTACCAGGCAAGCATGATCAATTGAATCAAAGGCTTTCGTAAAATCTAGTAGAATTAAAATAGAAAATTTAGATTCATTGAGTTTACTTCCAATGTCAAATACTATTTTAGAAAGCGCAGTTATAGAAGTACACTCTAAAAAGTTTTTGTTGAAAATTACTACAATTAATGTCGGTTACTTGTTGCCAGCAATTATTGTAGTAAATTCGCATTGCGGTGTGAATTAAAATATTTACACTAAAATTGAGGAAATTACTTGATGATATAGCAATAAAAATGTGTGAAATTCTGATAAAATAGTTAGAAATAACTCTAAAAAATATGTGAAAACCCGATTTTCAATCGATATTTGAGCTATTATAGCTGGAAAAAAATCTGAAATAGTGGGAATTTCAACATAAAGTGTCGTTAAATAAATGTATTTCACATATTATAATAGTTGTGAAAAGTATTCGAACTTGAGGGAAATTTCACATTTTTAGTACGAATTTCAAATAAAAGATTGTAAATTAGTGGTAATATTAATTAAATTTATTACAATATATTTATAATATTCATATTTTTCTAAAATAAAAAACTATTATTATTTACATATTATGTTCAATATATTATGTAAACTACTAATATAAAAAATAATAATGTAAATTCAAGAAAATTTATCTAAAAATTCAATCCTTTTATAGGTTTAAAGTTAAATTAAAATTGTACAAACTCTGTTAATAAAGTATTTCTCTAGTTAAAGCTTAATTTATTAATTAGAGTACTAATTTTATTCAAATTGTTGCAAGTTTTTTCCCTCCTGGTATTGATTCTGGTTAGAACTTCAAGAAATATCGAACAAAAAATTCCATTGAATGGTATATTTGCTTTGGATACAAAATATTCATTATGTTATATAAACATAATATAAGTGGCTTAATATTAATATCACTTGTCCCGAAAATGTTTTGTTTTTTTCTATCGTATATGTAAACCGTCGAAAAGTTTGAATCAGCAGGATCTCTGTAATATACAAATAAAAATTTCAATTGGTTTAATTTGCACAAAAAATCCACTAAGTAAGTATACTAGATGCGATGCAAGTTATCGGTATATTTGAAATATATCTCATCTAGTGTCAGACAAAAACACATATTCTTCGCGCATTACGTACACTTAGAAAATAAAATAGTAGTAAAACTTACTCAATATAGCAGCCCATGGTGTATTGGACGATATATCACGTTCTATTTGATCCAGTGTGGTTCCTTAAACCTCCAACACACAATATTGTGTAATACACACTATATGTGTACACTATATACACACGTAATACACACGAAAACTAAATAGAAAAAACAAACACGTTTTTATTGTTGCCTTGTAACAACTAATAACGAAATGATTTTACTTTTTTTTTCTACGCGTCCGTTTTGGATTACAACAAATTGTAGCGTTAAAACACACACAAATATAGTAAAATAATATAAAAGTGTATAATACGATAATAATGTGGGAATCACGCAAATTTGTCGGGATTTATCAACCAAAAATTGTGAAATAACACAAAATAGTGAAAAACGGCATCTTTTATTAAATCAAACTACGTGAGTTTATTTCTCCACTTCAATGTGTAAATTTACACAGTATTTACTATATTTTAGTGATAAATCATGCGTTTTTAGTAAGATTTCCCAATCACTTTTTAGAGTGTACTATAGTTTTTACGAAACCCTGATTGAAAACCATATAATAAATTGTTACCCTCAATGTAACTTACCATTTGATTTTTAAGCAACATTTCAAAAACATTCGATAATACTGGTGAAATACTTATTGGACGATAATCACCAATCGAAGAGGGTTCTTTAGTTTTCGGTATAGGTAACACAGTCGAATGTTTCCAATCATATGGAAAAACACTTTTAGTAATACAAGAGTTAAAAACGTAAGTTATAAAGGGCAATATATATGGAAAGATGATTAACAAAAATTTAAGGCTAATATTATCAGAACCGATCGCATTACTAGAAATAGAACATAATGCATAATATACATCAGATTCCGTAACATGAAAAAAATTAAAAGCGTTGGGATTATCAATATTAACATATGGTAGAGGAAGAACAGCGGGAGATGTTTTTAATGATGTAAAATAGTCGTTGAAATCGTCAACAGAATATTTGGAATCTGAGCTAACTGAAATAGACTCATAAAGATTCAGTGAACGTAAAGTTTTCCACACATTTTGGTTACTCTTATTTAGAAAAATCGAGAAATAATTTACTTTGGCTTTGCGAATGAGATCAGTAACCTTATTACGAAATTTACGATATATAATTAAATCACTGTTATTACGACTGAGTATCCAAGTTCTATATCCTTATCACGAATAGAAATACAATATAAAATATGTTGATTCATCCAAGGATTGGAAGTGTTTTTAGAAAACAATTTTCGTTTCATAGGTACACACATACACTGAAAAAAACATGTCCTATTTCCAATCGAAATGCAATTGTTTCAACCTCACCGTGCGGTCACATATAAAGAATCAAACTACGAAATTGCTTCAACAACTCTAAAATTATAAATCGATGAAGTTGAGACAATCACACGAAACATTTATGTGAAAATAAAATATAGTTCAATTAATCTCAAATACTTAAACTTTAAAATGGAAAATTCATGATATAAGGCCAAAGAAAATTTTTTTCATGGAAATAGTTATTATCTTTATTCAACTACTGTTATATTGGATATAACACTTTATATTTTAAATAAACCTCATTCTGTTGTTAGGAAAATGTTATCGTGTAGTTGTCCCAATCACAGTGAAATTGTTTGCAAATAATGTTTCTTTGCATGAATAATCAACTGCCAACTTCGAGATGAGGTTGTCATGAACTTCAACTTTTTTTTCAGTGTATAATAAAGATGTAATATTAATTCAGTGATAAATTTAACTTGGGAATCACAATCAAGAATATGATAGATCTGATCCCACGGTTGTTGTGAGATGGTCTGATGGAGAAATTCAAAATTCAGTCCTGACATATCTCGAACAAAGTGAAAATTATTTGGTGGTTTAGGTAGTCTGTGATTATAAGACATATAAACAAGATCATGATCAGCAATACCAGGCAGTGGAGATTGACCAAACATCATTATCCTTGATCTATTAACCTCAGGAATAATAATGAGATCAAGATGAGCTGCTAATCGAGTTGCATTATAAAGAATTGAATAAAGAGCAGAAGAAATTAAGAGATTTTTAAAATTTCTTATTGGTAGTGTGGGATGTAAAGAGCACATATCGAAATTTAAATCACCCATAAGAATGGAATGACTATATTGTGATAATATAGGCTCAATAGCCGATGCAAAATCCTCAACATCACCAACACGAACTGGGGGTGGATTATAAAAAGTACCAACCAATATTTTGGATCCTACAACCGATATTTCAATAAATAGATACTCAAGTTTAGTTGAAAAAGAATAAGAAGATTTACTTAGAACTTTAACATTCAAACCTTGACGAACATAAAAAGCTACACCACCACACGCCTTACCAATACGATCATGTCTAAAAAGGTTAAAACCCGGAACATCATAAAATAATTTTAGATGAATTATTTAAAAAGCTTTCAGATATACCAAGTATGTGTAAGTGTGGCTTATCAAGTAACAATCTAATTTCGTCAATATGGGCAGTAATATTACGTGCATTAATGTGTGCAAAATTAAATGAAAATTTAGAAAGTGATAATCGTTCTAAATTTGAGTCCTCAGCAATATTCAAACTCACATCGTTCATGGCAAGATCCAAATTAAAGTCTTCCATCTAGAATGCATGATACTCTTAGCATAACTATAAAAAGAATTTAAAGTGACTGTAAAATAATAACTATCATTAATAATAACATATAAAGATAAATATCCAAATATATCAAACAATTGAACAAATTCATAACCATCCTCAAGTTCACTATTATAATTAATTAAGTGTGATTCAAACAAACAAAAAAAAAATTCAATGACAGTGGTCATTGGTAAAGATTCTCCTTCATAAAAAATATTTATAAGCCCCTGAACATTAAGATATATAAATTGTATACTTTTTAATTGCTAATAAAATGTTTTACTTTTTTCAGCAATGATCTTCTTTTTATACACTGGACAATTGAAATCTTTAGTGCTGTGATCAACACTAATATCATAAAGACCAAGATTACCCTTTGCTCTTTTACAGTTCAGACACGATGTTGTATAAGCAGTACACTCTTTTGCTAAGTGATTTGATTCACCACATTTGAAGCAGCATGAACCAATAGTACAATCTTTTGCCTTGTGATTAAATCCCCAGCACTTTAAACATCTTAGAATATTAAAATGCTCGTATATAATACATTTATCCTACTTCACATTAAGTTTACCACTAATGATTATATCTTTAAATGCATCTCGATCAACTTCAATAATTGCATTAAAAGATCCAGGCTTTTTAAATGATTGGTAAACTTTATGGCATTATAATCTTTTAAATGTAATGAAATTTTGAGATTTAATTGCATGTTCAATTATTTCTTTTGGATTATCATCACTCATTCCAATAATTAACAAATTAGGATTGCGTAGTTTTGGGGTATATATTTCATAGTCATTCCCAAGTTTTTCATGCAAATTCAGTTTAACGGTTTCAGATGATTGTTTATTACCGCAATTTACGATTATACCATCATTATTAATTTCACGGATATCATTTATTTCTACAGTTAAATTTGAAGGATCTACTGCATTTTTTACATCACGTTTAGTTAAAGCACTAGATTTATTTAGTTTGTTTACTTTTGGTTTAACAAAAACTGGTAATTTTAAAATATCAGCATACGACTTTTTTTATAATTGTTTCACTTAGGTTATTAATAATTTTATGAGATGCAACAAGTTTATCTACTTCATTAAAAATGGTATTCTTAATTTCTTTTGTATTATCAGTCAAGAGAGTATGGATTGTTTTTTTCATTGTATCTAAAATTTCTTGTTTGTTATCCTCTAATTGGGTTAGTATACTCGCAAAATCTTTTTTAATTATTGAAAATTTATTAGCACACTCTTCACAAATATAACAAATACCGATAGATTTTTGAATTAATCCAACATCATAATCACACAATAAAAGACATATTTTATGATATCTTTTATTACAGAAACCTCCACATACAATGTCTAACTTTTCACCAGTTCTACTACTTTTACTGCACTTTCCACAATCCATAATTGACATTAAAAAAATAGATTCATATCATAACTTAATTGTTTGAAAAATTCGATAAGAAAATTTAATTTAAATTTATTTGTAAAAAAAAAATGCCACAAAAAAAACAACGTCTTTATTCAACGAATACTATGTTTTTTTTGTGGCTTCACAGTAAAAAATCGTTCGTTCACGCACGGTTGTTCTGCAAAAAAACGGTTAGTTAAAAATTACTAAAGTTTTTGGTTTGTTTTTATTAACGAACCAATTTATTTAGCAAATGGAGATACTCAGTCAGATTTTAACGAACAAACGCACCAAATGTAGGCAATCACAATTTTTTATATTTTGACGAACTGTCGTCCGTTCTACACTGATACAAAATATTCTTGATTTTTCTATTTTGTTTTAATGTATATTTTTGACGAACAGAAAGTATATTTTGAATATATTATAGGAATAATATAGGAAATAGCATGAATTTTCATTAAAAATTGAATCAGATCGCTAAATTTTTCAAGGAAACTGAAGCGATATCATTGAAGCTGAAAGAGAAGTGAGAACAGACATGGTTGAAATAACAAAAACTAGGTTTACATATGTATGCTTTGCTTAAACAAATCTAATACGAACTTCAAATAAAGTCTGAAAAGGTGGTTGGGTTTGTATGATCCTATACGTTCATGCAAAGTTTTTTCTATAATTAACCTAGTTTTTTTCTCCGTAAAAACAGAAAATTTGTTTAATTGTTTTAATTTTTTAGCCCGATCTAGCTAAACCTATTAACAGATAAGTTCTATGTTATTAACCACCTGTCGTTCTATAGCAAGAATATCTCGCTATTAAATACTGGATTTAAAAAGTCATCAATCTACAGCTAGAAATTCAGCTATATAATCCTGGAGCTATTTATTTATTTAGGAATTTATTTATTTTATCTTCTGGGAGTTCCATTAAATACTGCGTCTAAATTCAGCCAAAAAGTTCTTAGAAATTACGGCTTAACATCTCATATTTAGTAAATGATTAGTAAATCAATCCAAAGATAAACATCTTCATCGAAAATTCAAAACAATTATAGTAACAATTATGCACCAAATTTAATGTATATTTCAGAGCACTAAATTCATATTTAATATACAATTATAATATCTTTTAATTTAATATCCTCTAACAATTATCATAGAACAAAACATTTTATTTTATCGACAAAACATAATTAAGGAACATAAAAATAAGAGAACTACGTTTTGCAAAAACAAGAACTCTAAAAAACTAATTTGTTTTATTATAAATTTTTAAACGATAAAACATCGCCTATTAAATATTGAAAATTTTTTAATTTCAATGTTCACCACAACACTCCTAGTGCCATCGAAGATGGAACGATAAAAGAAAAGTAGCTAGTAGAGTTGGAAAGAGGAGAAAGGAGTTTTTTTGGATGCTCGAGTATTGTAGCGAAAAAGAGAATGTTTGGAGGTGTCAGAAGAAGTAGAGTGGACAGTTGTCTGTATACAAGACAGTGTTTAGTTTGTGCGACTAAGAAATAGTGGCGAAAATAGAGTCGAGCCATCTTCAGATGTGACCTAAAGTAAGGTATTATCTGTCGATGCAGGGCCGGTTTTACCATGGGTGCAATGGAGCGACCGCAGCCGGCGCCGGTTCAAAAGGCGCCAAAATTAGGCAAATTTTTTTTAGCTTTTTTGTTTTTGGTTTTATTAAATTTTGAGAAAATAAAATTCTAATTTTGCAGTGTTTTTATCTTTTTTTTATCTCAAAATCTACTATTTCTTATGGGTGAACTAAATTCTATTACAATTATTATTTATAAATGCACTATACAATTCATAACGATTTTTTCTTTTCATCATCATCCAAAATTTAAACAAACAGAAAAAAACTATTCGTATGCACGATTTGTGTAGTAAAAATGAATTCGTTTTCATACTCGCCGAAATTTATTGTTTTAATTCTTAAACATTTACAAATTTCGGGTACGGCTCGGCTAATGAATCGTTTGTTTATTAAAATTGTTTTCGACGCTCGTGAAAAACTATATTTGATTGGATGCCGACCTAATATATTTATCATTTACTACTAGCTGCGTTTTTTTCATTTGGGTCTGGGTCAAGGTTTGAAAAAAACGATGTGGGTCACGCAAAGAAAAAAAATATTATATTTTGAATTGTTGGCAACACTGAGCTGAGAAGAAAAAAAATTGTGGACTTGTAGCACCATTTTGAAATTAAAACTCAAAATAAAAAAAATTCAAAAAATATTTAACGTCTCTTGAAAAATAAAACTTCATATAAAAAAAATTCAAAAACACTTAATCAGAAACACTAATCCATTTTTTTACATAGGGCAATGTTCATTGATTATTGCAAATGGCGTGAAATAAAATGAAATAAAATAATTGATAATTAACAAAAAACTGTAAACATCTATTCTTTAAAAAATATGGATTTCATATCGTAGATATAATAAAAATAATTTTAAGCAAATTTATTGAAATCATGTTGAAAACAAATCATATTGAAATTGATTTTAAACAAATTTAATAAAGTATCTTTGATAGTTTTTTTATTTTGAATAAATTTTCTTTGACATTTATAAGTTTTAAAATGACCATACCAACCTTATAAAATCAAAACCTACATTTCGCCATCTCTTGCAATTTTATGTAACCAAAATATTTTAGATCATTGATCTAGACCCAGATAAATATCTGGGTTATGTTGTTGTTGTTTTTACATGTAAAAAATAGAGTTGATCTAGACCTTGACCCTGACCCAAATGAAAAAAACGCAGCTACTATTCCATTATACTTGATTGTACACCCGATAATAGTCATGTAGAGCAAATGTCAGTTATAATAAGATTTGTAACAAAATGGGGGGAAAAATGGAAATTCGTGAACATTTTTTAGGATTTATGCCAGCAACTGATACAACTGGCGAAGGATTAACTCAAATATTATTAAATGAGCTCACTGAAATGCAGATACCATTGGCTAACATGAGGGGTCAAGGATATGATAACGGATCAAACATGAAAGGAAAAAATGCTGGAGTTCAAAATCGAATAAAGCTGCACTGAAAAAAACATGTCCTATTTCCAATCGAAATGCAATTGTCTCAACCTCACCGTGCGGTCACATATGGCGAATCAAACTACGAAATTGCTTCAACAACTCTACAGTTATAAATCGATGAAGTTGAGACAATCACACGAAATATTTATGTGAAAATAAAATATAGTTCAATTAATCTCAAATACTTAAACTTTAAAATGGAAAATTCATGATATAAGGCCAAAGAAAATTTGTTTCAGGGAAATAGTTATTATTTTTATTCAACTACTGTTATATTGGATATAACACTTTATATTTTAAATAAACCTCATTCTGTTGTTAACTGAAAATGTTATCGTGTAGTTGTCTCAATCACAGTGAAATTGTTTGCAAATAATTTTTCTTTGCATGAATAATCAACTGCCAACTTCGAGATGAGGTTGTCATGAACTTCAATTTTTTTTTCAGTGTGCTTAATACTAGAGCAACTTTCATACCATGTGCAGCTCATTCTTTAAATCTTGTTATAAATGATGCTGCGTCATCTTCCGGAGAAACTGTTAATTTTTTTAGCTTAATTCAAGAGTTATACGTATTTTTTTCCAAATCGGTCAGCCGTTGGGATGTTCTTAAGAAGCATATATAGATTAATATAAAGGCAGTTTGCGAAACTCGTTGGGCAAGTCGAATATCTGCTATAACGCCTCTTAGATTTCAAATTGCAGAGGTTTATGATGCTTTAGTGGAAATGCATTTAGACAGAACACGTGACACTTTAACACAATCTACAGCAAAAGGTTTATCAAAACAAATTTCGTGCCTAAAATTTCTTTGCAGTCTAGTTATCTGGCACGATATCCTCTCCAAAATTAATATCGTTTCAAAAATGATGCAAAGTCCAAACTTGAATGTAAGCGAATGTATTGCTTTGCATAAAAATATTTCCACTTTTTTAAAGAGCTACCGATCGGATGAGAAATTTAAAGATGTAATTAATGAAGCAAAAATTATGGCTGATCTCTTAGAGATTGAACCAAATTTCCCGCTCTCAAGTCAAATTAGAATTCGTCGTAAAGCAAAACATTTTGAATATGAATCACAAGACGACGTTTTACTAGACCCTCAACAAAATTTCAAAGTAAATTTCTTTTACTTTGTTCTCACTAGAAGACTCACTAGAACACTTTGTTCTCACTTTGAACTCACTAGAAGAAAGATTTATTCAAATGCAGGAGCACAATGAAAGATTTGGATTTTTATATAATATATTTGAATTAAAAAACCACGAAAAGGTTTACATTCTTAAACGTTGTAAGGATCTAGAATTGTTTTTGACGGATTTTTGCTCATCTGATAGCGATATCAATGCTATAGAACTTTGCGAAGAACTTCAAAATTTCAACGTAATAATAAATAAAAAACTAACTCCTATAGAAGTTTTAAACTCCCTTTGTTTGCAAAACATGGAAGACCTTTTTTCCAAATTTATTTATAGCAGTCAGGATACTGTTGACATTGCCAGTAACAGTGGCTTCCGCTGAAAGGAGCTTTTCTAAATTAAAGCTGATTAAAAATTATTTGAGATCAGGTATGTGTCAGGAAAGGCTAAATGATTTGGCTTTTATATCAATTGAATCTGATATTTCTGATTCATTAGAATATAAAACTTTGATCAAAGAGTTTTCTGAAATTAAGGCTAGAAGAGTGAACATAATTTGATTATTTATTTAGTATCAATTTGTTTTTAAAAATGAATGTTATTTCCTATTATTTTTGGTTTTTATAATATTTTTATCATATCTTATAAATGAATGTTATTTTTTTCTTATTTTATAATAATTGTTTTACCAATAAATTTTATTTTATTTTTATGATATATGTATTTAAAAAATGTGGAATATTTGTTGCTATAAATTCGTATAATTTAATTTATTTTTTTTAAATGTTGTATTATTGTCTTATGTAATTATATTTAAACAATTTAATATATACATACAATCACCAAATTCTACTGCTTTTTTATTCAGTTTTTTTTAACTACATGTGCCTGAAATCTGAATATGTTGGAATACAGATTTGATATTTTTTGGATTTTTCAAGTAGGCATAACGGTTTACGTATGAGTAAGGGTTAGGGTTAGGGTTACCGTAGGCTTAACGGTTTAACATATGACTTAAATCAAGATATCACATACCAATGGCGATTTCGGTGAGATATCACTAATCAAGGTAATATCCTAGGAGTGCTGGTGAAAGAACTCTAATCAGTCGACGAGAGCATTCCCAATATTCGTTATGGAGTATCCCTAGCTGATGATGTGCTACTCCATATAACCTTATTTGTGAGGTTTAATTTAATCATTGAGCAAAAACGTGATTCTCAAGGAGTGGGGAATTTTCCTCTGAAAGATTTGGAACCCCATTTTAGTTTTGTTGGTTCAAATTTTGCAAAAATTGGTTTAACCTCTTATTTTGTTTTCATTTTGAACATCTTATCGTGGAAAATTGTTTTATGTCGTATTGTATTATAAGAAATGATTTGAAGCTTTGTTGTCCACTATATAGAAAAACAAAGGAAAATATTAATCCAATTAAGAAAAATCATATGTACCACAATTTTAGTTATTATATATGCTATACAATATTTATATAAAGTAGAAGGCGCCATTTACCTAATCTGCACCCGGCGCAGAAATAGCTGGAACCGGCACTGTGTCGATGTTTGATCATATGAAGGTTAGAAGAAATTGTGTTAGGAGAGAGTTAAAAACTGATGTGTTAGGAGAGATTGTGTTAAGCGAGAGAGTTGTTTAGGAATCGTTACCAGTTGGTGGAGAAAAAAATTATGGGTCTTACCAATTGGAGTTCTGCAAAGAAAAAGAAACGAACAATTATGGAGTTATGGTAACATGAGTGGAGATATAGGTCTGACAGAGCTGAGCTGCCTGAGACCAATATTTGTGCAGATGTGTACCATATGTTAAAAGGTTCGTTTAAAAATACAAAAAGCAGAAAAGTAACGTCGTAACGTCGGTGATGCTGAATGTCTGACAGAATACAGTTGTCTGAGACAATACTAGCATGTACAAACGTGAATATTAGTTCATTTTTCAAAAAGAAGCTGTTAAAAGCAAGAATAAGCAGAAATTTAGCGTAAGCAAAGGAGTGCATATGGTAACACAAGTGTGGTAAAGTCTGACAGTACAAAGTTGACTGAGACCAATGTTTACTTTGGAGACGTGCACCACGTCACCCGCAGGAGGGATCGATTTTGATCGATTATGATCAATGTTGATCTACGGGTCTGACTACCCTGCGTACTCCAGTCCCTGCCATTGACATATGAGTTAGCGTGAGATATCACATACCACTGGCAATGGCAGGAGATGTCATTAGCCAAGATAATATCTTAGGGTGCTGCCCAAGTAGGTTTTGCCAGACATTGACATACGGCCAAGCACTGGTCCATTAATGGTTAACAGTACTTGGCTATTGTTACTGGGCCAATACTAAAACCAATCATCGGCCGATCTATGGTTTACAGAAAATAGCCAGTATATTGTTACCTTTGAATGGCCAAGCACTGGCCCATGAATGGTAAATATTACTTGGCTATTGTTATTAGGCCAGTACTGTAGCCATGAATTTGCCGATCTATGTCATTTTTTTTAAATTTCACTAGAGCATTATCCCTTTTAGAAAAACATAGTTTGAAAAATTTCACATATAGTTTAGTTATCGCCTTGTCGGTTGAAAGACTATGGTAATAAAGAAAAGGTTGGTATATATTTTAATTTATTTTCATTTCTATTTTATTTTAATAATTTATTTAAATTTATGTATAAAAAATATTATTTTATATTTTTTTTAATGGCGGAGTACTGACGGAGTCAGGGCGGTGTTTGCCATTACTCAGCCATTCTTGCAACTGAACCAGTTGTATGGGGAGTTTTGAATTTTTTCCGTAATTTTTATTTTATTTTAAATTAGTTTGTATTTAATTTATTTAAATTTACATATGATAATAATGTATATTTCTTTTAACGGCCCAGTCATGGTTGCCAGTATTTGGCCCAAGAATGGCAACCATTTATTGTCCGAAGTTATCATCCAGTAAAATTATGTTAATGGCCCAGTCGTGGTTGCCATTACTCGCCCATTGCTGCATTACTGGCGGCCAGTAATGGACCATTACTGGACCAGTTGTACAACCTTGTATGGGTGGCGAACGAACTTCAATTAGTCAACGGCAGCACTTCCAGTCTTAGCTGGGCAGCGTTCCGTAGTGGTAACGCTCATCGGCTCTTCCGAGGAATCAGACCAACACGTAATTATGTGTGGTCTTTGTGCCTCGCTGCATCAGCTGGATTATTGGCAATTATAGTTTTGTTTTGTTTTCTGCAAATTTCTCACAATTTGTTTTTCACTTATTATTTTGTTATTATTTCTTCATCTTATCATGAAATATTGGCATATGTCATATTTTGTTGTATGATAGGATGTTTTACTTAGTTATCCTTTTTAAAATAAAACATAAAAAATTAAATAAACCTTTCTATATATATGGCAGTACAACCGAAAAGATATAAGTCTGCAAGTGGTAAAGCAAATTTGCGCAATCCACCCGCCCATAAAGCGGTACGTCCCCAGTATTTGCAGGTACAACACATATATGAATCACTAAAAAATTTTAAAATACATATTCAAAACATCTGCGGATTGAACGCTAACCATGACCACGTGCAACATCATCTTGAGCACGACAAACCGAACATTCTATTCCTTACAGAAACACAAGTTTCTGAAAATTTTCTCTTTATAGAATCGCTTAATTTCAAATATAGGCTCGAATCAGCTTTCAAACTCCATCAGGGCGTATGCGCATCCATTCATGAGAGTGTTGCGTATACACGCTTTCCAAATTTTGAACTACACGGTGATGACTTCAATACAATGGTTTTAAAGATTTGTCTTCCAGAAATTACATTTTTGACAATAGCTTTATACCGGTCCCCCAACAAACGTAGCCCAAACTTTTTTAATTTTCTGACAAAAATTGTGGACGAGATTAGAGCAAAGTCCCCTAATTGTGAAGTTGTCGTTACCGTTGACTTCAACGCCACAACAAATCATGGTTGGAATTCTCCAAATCGACCGACGATGTTGACAATAGTGGAAAACTGGCAGAAATTTTTGCTGCGTCTCAGGGCCTATTCCAAATTGTTAAAAACCCGACTTTCACTCCCCGTAATGGTGGTGATAATAGTTTTCTTTTAGATCTCTATCTTACCATAATGCCAGATAGTACTTGATAGTCGATGTCGCGAAAGGTAGTATTGGAAATTCTGATCATTATTTAATTTCATCAGTTATCAAAACTGATTTACTTAAAACTACAGCTCCCAAATAAAATATTTCACTACTCAAAAATGGATAAGAGTGGTCTTCAAAATTTTTCCATGGTTTCCCTTTCGACCGTCATTGTTTTTACACTGACAATGTAAATGTTTCTGCTCAAAACTTTACAGAAACCATCCAATTTGCTATTAATAAATTTTTTCTCCATAGTAAAACCCAAACAAAAATACTTCTATTCGAAAGTTGCCAAAACGGCACTTAGAAACAAACGTAGATCATTTAATATTTGGATTCATAACAAAACTCCCACTAATCGATCCCAATATCTAAGGCCAAAAAAATATCTAACCAGATTATCTCAAACGAAAAGTCTGAAATTGAAAGAGCGAAAGCCTCAAAACTTACGTCTATGTCTATTTCTGACAAGAGTTTCTATAGTGCCATTAATTCTTTAAATTCTCGTACAAAATTTTCTATTCCCCCTATTATTGATGGTGATTTAATCGTCAATGATCCCGCAAGAAAAGCAAACTTGTTCGCTGAACGCTTTGCTCTGAGCTCCACTGTTTTGGAAACTCCTAAGGAAATACCCCAAATCCAGTCTTCAGGAGTTAATATGAATGAACTTCACTTCAAACCCGAAATAGTCACTAAACTTTTAAAGGGGTGGACAATGGACAATATTCCACCCATTATTTTAAAAACCTTTTCCAAAGAACTTGCACCAACTTTGACTAAAATATTCTACCAATCCTACAAATCTGGTATATTTCCCTCGTGCTGGAAGTTGGCAAATGTCCAGCCCATCCCCAAAAAGGGACCAAAATTCGATATCTAAAATTATAGGCCAATAGCTTTACTATCGGTCCTATCCAAAGTCTACGAGCATTATATTAATACACATATTTCAAAATTTCTGGAAGAAAATCATTTAATATCCAACAGCCAATACGGTTTTCGAAACAAAAGCAGATGCAGATTGCAGATGATAGTACTCTGCACAAGTCGTTCGAGCCCCTTCCTTCAAAAGGTAAAATGCACGAACGAATTATTCCCGCCCGGAGAGACGCTGCCATAAGCGTGAATAAAGACCTAAAAAAAGTCGCCGATTGGGGTGACCAAAACCTGGTCAATTTCAACTCTACCAAAACACAGCTGTTGATTGTTTCCAGATCAAAGACCGAGTTCCCCAAAGATATTTTATTCAGTATGTGTGATGAACCAATAGGTGAATGTAAAAACATTCGTTTATTGGGTGTCACAGTTTCAAATGACCTACTCTGGAACGCTCATGTAATGGCGATGGCAAAAAGCGCGTCTAAAAACTCGGCCTCCTAAATAGATGCAAAAAATTTTTCACTCCATACCAATTGCTCAATGTTTATAAGTCCTATATTCGTCCCTGTATGGAGTACTGTTGTCAAGTTTGGAGTGCTGCTTCTGTTTCCATCTTTTCCCTCTTGGACTCTGTTCAAAAGCGGGCTATACGAATTGTGGGTGATCGAGCGTTGACATCAAAACTTGATTCCCTACAAAATCATCGCACTGTTGCTGACCTCGTTGTTTTTTACAAATATCGTCATCAACAGTGCTCAGATGAAATCAGCGGCATCATGCCTCAAACTTATTCTTACCCCCGTTCCACTCGGCAATCGGCTACCGCATCCAGTGAAACGGTCGAGATCCCGCACTGTCATGCTGGCAGATCGCAGAAAGACTTCTTTATCCGAACTGCATACAAATGGAATTGTTTCCCGAAATCCTTAGTCTCAGGTGGCTTCAACCCGCAGAGGTTTAAGAAAAGCGTTCATCAACACCTTGGAACGCCAGTTGTTGTGGGACCTAGGTCTTAAAAGGTGTCTGTGTGTTGTTGTGACACATATTATAAACCCTATTACACAGCACGTTCTGTTTAAAAAAAAAAAAAATATAAAAAGATCGCTTTGAGAAGAAATATCTGATTAACGACGAAATGTCGTTTTAAATATCCATAAGAACCATACCTGTTCGTCAACAGATAAATGGTTAACGTCAGAAGATTTTCATGTTGTAAAAACATATCTGTTTTGTCAACAGATAGATGGTTAACGTTAGGACTTAGGAAATGTTCATGTTATGGTAACATATGGGTAACGTTAGGGATAGAAATTAAAAAATCTGAAAATTCGAAAAATTTGTTTCGGCCCATAAGTTAAGGAGATTGGCGCGGGTCTTACGAAGGAACAAGGTGATTAATTCAGCCCATGAGTAACGGAGAATGAAGTGAGTCTTACGAAGGAAAGATATGTGAAGCTTCGGCCCATGATATCGATTATTAGACAAAACGAAAAATTCAAAAAAATGGTCGCACTAGCAATAGTTGGCATGTCTTTAAAGCCGAAAAATATGAATTTGGAGAGAAAAAAGAAAAATGTGTCGCTAGTAGGAAACTAGATTATGGCTTAACAGTCGAAACGACTAGTTGGAAGAATATGTGGTCTCTACGGGAAAAGTGTTGTGTCGTGTAAAAAAAGAAAACATTATAATAAAATTAAATTATTTAAAACAAAACGAAGCAAGCACTAATTTAAATTAAGATAGAGAAAAAAAAATTAATTAAATTATAAATTTGCTACTTCTTAAAGTTGACTCCATTGGAAAGTTTGTTCATTATCGGGGTAACCAATTATAGCTGCTTGAATATATTTTTGTCAGGACGGTGAGCAGTAGCTTGATTAAATGCTGACAATATAGTTGATTAATATTTAATACAAATATTACACTGGATATTTTGCCCATAAATTCGAAAGATTTCTTTTTGTTCTATTGATGATTTAGTTTTCCAATCAACTTTTTTCAATGTTTTTTTTTTAACTGAAAATGATATCTGCTTTGATAGTTCCATCAACATCAACAAATATTTAAAAACTTGTTATAATTTAATTTAACTAAATTCTGTAGTACACACTATTTATCAATCAATTTTTCAAATGCAGAATGTTCCAATTCATTAACTTGTATTAACACATTACAAACGTAGTTAACTCCATTATTAATAATTCTTATTTGTATTTTTGATATAGAAAAATTACAATTTTAATTCAAATACAAATCATGAATAATCTTCTTCAATAAAAACGTTTAGATTATTTGTTTAGTTAGTTTACAATGAATTACCATTCAGAAATTACATAAAATTAACAAATATTTTTCGTGCCACAGTCAAAGAAATTTTTATACGAAAACTAATTATTTTCTTAAATGATGAAAAATAATTAAATGGAACTTTCAGTAAAATGAAGGAAAAATAAAAAAGTGTAAACCGTTTTCAACATACAAAAAATAAGAACTCTGAAAAACTAATTTGTTTTTTTATAAATTTTTAAACGATAAAAATATCGTCTACTAAATATTGGAAATTTTTTAATTTCAATGTTCGCCACAGTTCTATACAAAAAAAATTACGAACAGTTGGTCGTTCTTTAAACGTCAACGTACCGTTTGTACGATATGTAAATGCTGTTTGTTTCGTCAAATTTTAATATATTTCTCTCAGATATTTATTAAGAGCGAAAAATTATTACGGCTACGACGACATTTCTTAACAATCCTTTTAGTCAATCGGTGTTGTGTTTTTTTTTTAAATAAAATAGTTCAAAATATAATAATTCATATTATTAAGTGTAAAATAAAACTTTGTAGTGATAAAAGTTAAAACTAAACTGAGAAAATAGTAGATTGTAATACTAGTGCGAATGCGTTTTCCAAACAAGAGTTAGTTTGCCGCACGACCGCAGGGAGTGCGGCAAATAACTCGCGTTTGGAAAACGCATTCGCACTAGTAATACACACTATTTTTTGTAACAAGTGCGTAAAATTTATAAATATTTATTTAATCATTTATTTAACAAAGTTATAAACAAATTTAAGCTTTTTAAAAAATTAAAGTGCGCCATATTCGTTGTAATAGTTGTAAATTATACTAGCTCGAAAATATAAACATAAGAATCCAACTAAAACAACACATAGGAATCCAATAAGAGCTGTCAAAATTGTAAACTTTGAAAACCTAAATTGTTTTTCCTTGCAATTCAAATGATGCAATGTGTTTAAGTTGTTTTTACTATATGGTAAGTTATTTAAATTATTATTTTGATATTTTAGTGCTGTAAAAATATTATATAAAGATAGATATAAAATAGGATAGATTTAACTACAAATCTCACATGCAGGCGGCGTTACGGTCCAGGCTTACAAAATATTTTGTGGTCATATGTGCGGAAAAGTAGTTTTTTCTTTTATTCTATTCTAGTACAAAATTGAATATTTTTTACGCATGTGTTACAAAAACAATTTTTGTGAAACGGTGAAAAACAGTTTTCGTGAAACTGAAAAATAATTTCTTTGAAACTGAATTTTTGGTGGTTAGTTAGTTTATAGTATATTATATATTTCTTTTATTTCTTGGTAATCTGTTCATAAATATTGTCTGTAAAATGCAGTAACGAAATTGCTTATTATAATTTTTGCTTTCTGAATTTTTTTTTAGAAAAAAAGTAGTGTGTGTACCAGAGTACACAGGTAAGAAGTGAAACTTCTTTATGACATATTATTTTTCTACTATTTAGAACTTCACAGAAATTGGGTAGATAAGGCTTAGGAAAAAAAACGCCGATTATTGATAACCAATTGTTTGGTGAGTATATATCTTCGTATTAATCTCTGATACTCTCCAATTCACCATGACCACCGTGACCACATTACCAGCATGACCAGCATGACCACCATGACCACAATGACCGCCATAACCAACATTACCATCATGACCACCGTGAACACCATGACCATCATTACCACCTTGACCACCATGACCACCGTGACCACCATAACCACCATGACCACCGTGACCACCGTGACCACCATAACCACCATGACCACCATGACCCCCGTGAACACCATGACCATCATGACCACCGTGACCACCGTGACCACCATAGCCACCATGAACACCGTGAACACCATAACCACCATGAGCACCGTGACCACCATTACCACCATGACCATCATAACCACTATGACCACCATGACCACCATGACCACCATGACCACCATGACCACCATGACCACCATGACCACCATGACCACCGTGACCACCGTGACCACCATAACCACCAAGACCACTATGGCCACCATTACCGCCATGACCACCATGACCACCATGAACACCATGACCACCATGACCACCATGACCACCATAACCACCATGACCACTATGACTACCATGACCGCCATGACCAACATGACCATCATGACCACCGTGAACACCATGACCACCATGACCACCATGACCACCATGACCACCGTGACCACCATAACCACTATTACCACCATGACCACCATGACCACCATGACCACTATGACCACAATGAACACCATGACCACCACGACAACCGTGACCACCCTGACCACCAAGACCACCATGACTACCATGACCACCGTGATCACCGTGAACACCATTACCACTATGACCACCATGACCACCATGACCACTATTACCACCATGACTACCATGACTACCATGACCACCATGGCCACCATGACCACAATGACCACCATGACCACCATCTACAATCGACACATCCATATAACATTTAGTACAATACTAAATAAATAACGGTGCATGCACATTGTATGAGGTTTTTCCTCATGAGATTTGAGCAGCTTTTTATTATTATTTTTTAAAAGAAATACAATGCTTTAAAATATAGGTAGCTCAATTCTCTACTAATCATGAGAAAAAAGTTAAGAAATTTTTAACTTTTTCATTGAGGAAAAAGTATTTCAAAAATAAATTTTTTTTCTCAAAATAAATATTCATACAAACTTTCATGAGTAAAAGTATTTTCATTGTGCATGCTCTGTTAATAAAAATAAAATTATCAAAACAAAATTAAAATTTATAAAAAAACAACGTAACCGAAAATCGTGACGATTTTTTAAAATTTTACACTGCCTTAAAATTTCTCTCATACGCCGATAAAGAAGTTTCACTTCAATTAAGTGTAAGTATTAACTACAAGCCTTAAATTTGGTCAAAAACAATGGCAGAGGCAGACCTATTTCTTAACACTATAGGTTCCCATTTTGATAAGAAAATTCTTATCAAAATGTAATATAAGACAGATATATCTTATATTCATTCCTATTGCATTTAGTGCAGAACAATTATTTCCATCATACTTTGATATTTTCAGTGCTGGTATGTTCCGTATTGTTTTTAATTTTATTTAATTATTAAAAATTATTGGGTTAACACATACCCAAAAATACAGAAAATTGAAGCAAAATATTTCAAAAATAAAAATTTGTTGATTAACAAATTGGTTGCCATGGTTTTTTGTGCACACATACGTACACATAAGAACATGAAATTTTTATTTGTGGTGTAGCTAATGCATTATTTTTGTACACATTATTTGCCATAGAACAGTATTGTGCAAATTACACTAGCGTACGCAAAATGAAAACTGTGTCTATATCGGTATACTAATACATTGTCAGTGTATCTTATGTGAATTTCTTTTCGTACGTCAGATCAAAAACAGATAGTTTTGGTTCGTTTCGCATGTCAGATAAAAAAAAATCGATCTTATTTTTAATCTGAAATCTTTTTTTCAGATCTGAGATTTTAGCAAGATTTACTAATACCAATGCAAGTGAAATTAGGCATATGTCAATTGTATGCATTTAGAACGTTTTAACGTAGAAATAGAACGTTTTTAAATTTAACATAATCTGTTGTATTTAAAAAATCGAAACCGCATCAAGTGCAGCCATTAAGTGTAACATTAAGGGAACCATTTTAAATTCACAAATTGAGAAATAAGTGGTATCTGGTATTTACTATTTGATATTTGATATCTAATATGACCAAGTGCCCCTAAAATGGTGAAAGTACCCCAGCATGAAGCAAATTAGCAAATTTAGATTCATTCAACAAAATAAAAAAGATTTATTTAAGACGACTGGAGAGTAGTAATCGAAAAGTAATCAACTGGTCTGACATATGTATTTAAATTCCATTAGCAGTTTACGGATGTAGTGTAGGTCTATATAATATAAGTTGTGTTAGTTTTATAGAAAAAACGAATTTATCCTCTTTATGTTAGTTATTCACCAAAAACTACATTTATTAATTAATCATTGATGTGTTTTTGCCAAATGCAGGACATTAAATCTTATTTATCAACTCAACGTGAAATTGAATTTAATGATGGAACATTTATGGCTGAATATAAAACAAATGAGGATAAAACTTTGACTACCACACAAAGCATTAAAATTATAAATCCAGAAAAAAACGACTAAAGTTGATAAAATTCTTTGGGCAAAATCTGTTATTAAAATTTTTCCATCGTTACGAGACGTATCCACTGAGGAAGGATATGTAAGTTTAAGCTTTTTATTTCTAATAAAATAATTATATAAATTATAAAATCTTTTTATTATTATCTTTAGGAAACAATATATGATTCCAAAACGCGTGGTCGGTTTTTAGGTAATCGGCTTAAAACGATGAATAAAATAAAGCATAGAAAAAAAAATATTCGAAAACCCCATTTTGGAAACAGTTGAACAACCAAACGAAGATAACTCGACTGAAAAAGAGTTAGAAGGAAGCATTGCCTTGCTCAAAAGCTTGGATACCAGCGATAGTCGTTTTAGTTCTCTTTGGAAAAAAAACTTTTAAACACCGACGCATATACATATATATGAATAGTTATGAACTAAAGATTTTTTTAAAGAATAAATTTGTGTAAAAAATTAAAAAATATGCTTGTTAAATATATTTTTAATAAAGTAGTGATAGCGTTTTACTTGGAACAGTGTGTTTGATAGCTTTCACACGGAGAAAAATCGTTTTTCATAGATTATGATTAATCTTGTCATAATTTCAGAAAAGTCGTCCTTATGTTTTTTATGGTTATTAATCATATATTATAGATATAGACAATAAGAATTATGCATTCTTACTTAATCGTGGATTATGCCCAAATTTTTTAAAATTTTACATTGTTTTGTGACACAAAATCATAAATTAAGAAAACAAATATATTTAAGAGTTTGATGGAAATTATGAATACATAATCATACCTAATACTTATGCTATGATTATCAAAATCATAAACTGCATACAAATAATAGTTGATTGAACATTACACATTGAATTTTTTTGAATTTATTTCTAATAAAGAATAACTTATGAAATATTTTTTACAATTCTGTAAAAACATACTTTTTCATAGCTTATGCTCTCTAAGAATAATCTCTGCTCTTAATTTAATAAAAAGAAGAGATTATTCTTTTAAAGAGTATAAGTTATGCAATAATGATAATAATTTTAATACTGTTCGTGCAATTTTAAAGTTTTAAAGTTTTTTGTTTCGCGGTTCTCTAAATGTAAATACTTAAAAAATTTAGTTAAATAAATTAATATTTGGAAAAGTTTAAATAAAAAAAGTATTCAATTGTGATAGTGATATGATTGTGATTACTAGCGATAAGGCAAGAATTTATTTTTTTTTTGTATTGTTAAATGTGTAACCAATACGATCTTAATGGTTAAAAAAACTACACTAACGGCAACCCATACAAGGTTGTACAACTGGTCCAGTAATGGTCCATTACTGGCCGCCAGTAATGCAGCAATGGGCGAGTACTGGCAACCACGACTGGGCCATTAACATAATTTTACTGGATGATAACTTCGGACAATAAATGGTTGCCATTCTTGGGCCAAATACTGGCAACCTGCATGACTAGGCCGTTAAAAAAATATACATTTTTATCATATGTAAATTTAAATAAATTAAATACAAACTAATTTAAAATAAAATAAAAATGACGGGAAAAATTCAAAACTCCCCACACAACTGGTTAAGTTTCAACAATGGCTGAGTAATGGCAAACACCGCCCTGAAAAAATCCATAAGAAAATATTTTCTTCCTCCGCCATAAAAAAATATATAGAATAATATTTTTTATACATAAATTTAAATAAATTATTTACAAAATAATTAAAATAAAATAGAAATGAAAATAAATTAAAACATATACCAACCTTTTCTTTATTACCACAGTCTTTCAACCGACAAGGCGATAACTAAACTATTTGTGAAATTTTTCAAGCTATGTATTTCTAAAAGGGATAATGCTCTAGTGAAATTTAAAAAAAAATGACAGATCGGTAAATTTATGGCTACAGTACTGGCCCAATAACAATAGCCAAGTAATATTTACCATTCATGGGCCATTGCTTGGCCATTCAAAGGTAACAATATACTGGCTATTTTCTGTAAACCAAAGATCGGCCGATGATTGGTTCTAGTATTGGCCCAGTAACAATAGCCAAGTACTGTTAACCTTTAATGGACCAGTGCTTGGCCGTATGTCAATGTCTGGCAAAACCTACTTGGGAACATGTGAAAGTTGTTGTTGTTAATTTGTGTTAATTAGTGTTCATAATAGCGTTCGATTTGACTGAAGTAACTAATGTATCTGAGTATCTATATCTGTATCTGTATCTTAAAATTATAATATAAAATCAAAAATTTAAATTTTTTCAAAATTCTAAAATATTCCAAAAATTCTTACAAAATCAAAAATTGAAACTTTTTGTAAAATTCTAAAAATATATATAAAATTCAAAAATTTTTATTACCTATCGATTAAAATAAACAAAGCTTATTATTAAATTAATTTTAATTGATGATTTTTCCAAAAATCATTTTGCACGATTTCTACCGCCGATAGAAATAAAAAAATCGTTCATAAATCTCCACTGAATTTTTAGAGAATTATGAACGATTTTTGTTGAATTATCACCCATTTTTTTTATCGTTCGGATTTAACTTCCGAACATCGTGGTATTTTTCATTTTGAATTTTTGTTTTTGTGATTGTTTATAATTTACGTTAAGTTTGTTTTAAATTAAAATTTTAGAAATATAATTACATTCATAGTAAACATTTTCATTTAAAATTCAATATAACAATTCATATTTTTTTGCAAACTGTCATTTTTAGTGTTGTTGTTGTTGTTGTAAATATCGCCGATAAATTTTTTGTTCATGTGGTACATTTTACCTAAAACGACCGAATTCGTTCGTTTATATTTTGCATGTGGGATGGCTTTAATAGTGTATTCTTTTCTACCTGTTCGGTACAAGTTCCAACACAGAATTGACGAAATTTTTATTCTTTTGAAAAAAAAGCAATACCAAAAAAAACAAATTTCGATAATCCGGAGTCGGAACTTGTACCGAACAAGTAGAAAACAATTTACTATAAATTTCATTCATTATACTGAAATAATAATAAATAAGGCCAAGTACTCAAATGACCGAAAGATTATTCTTAACCAGAACGACAGGAAAGCATTTATTCACTCGCTATGTTATTCTGTGACAATTGCTGTTGTTTTTTCAGTAAATTCAGTTATTTGAGTCAAATCGAGTAAAGTAGCATGTTTGGCGTTTAGAAATGTTTAAATAGTTTATAACTTAACTATAAGTTAAATATAATTACATATGTATTCTTATTTACAGGTTTTGATTTCTTATCAGAGCATTAATTTTCAACAATTTACATATTAATTAGTTTAAGGTAAACTACCAATTTCATGTTCAATTACATTTTATGTATACAAATTATTAATTTAATTTTTTCAAAAAAAGGGCCTGATTGAATCGATTTAAAAAAATGATACCAACATCAAAAATTCGAACTGTCTCCAAGATTCCGAAAAACTCAAAAATTCCAGCTTGCTTCAAAACTCCAAAAATATTCAAGAGAATATTACAAAATAAAATTTAAACTTTTTTCAAAATTCCAAAAATATTTTAAAACTTATAAATAATATAAAATCAAAAATTTTATTATTTTTTCAAAATTCTAAAAACATTAAGGAATTATAATAAATTCAAAAATATAAAATATTTTAAAATTCTTAAAATATTCTAAAAATTTGTTGGAACCAAAAATAAACTGAATAAATAATCACCATGGTCCTACTATATTTTTAATCAATTCAACTTAGTATGGTAAATCATAAAAAAATCAAGTTGATATAACGGGACAACCCGTTTACTTTAAACATAATTTTGTTTTATATAATTATATTTTAAAATATTCAATTATTAATTATTAATCGCTATTCGAGTTGTCCACAACTCAGTTGTTGTAAAGTCCAAAAGGAGTTGTGATGGCAGTTTTAGATACATCTTCAGCAGCGACAGGTATTTGGTGGTAGGCTCGAACCAGATCTACCTTTGAAAAGATAGTGCAACCTTGTAAATGCAAGGAAAAATTGTGGATATGTGGGAGCGGATACCGATCTGGTACTGTCACTTCGTTCAATCTCCTGTAATCCCCGCAAGGACGCCAGTCGTTGCTGTCACGTTTAGATACTAAATGTAGAGGCGAAGAAACGGGTGATGCCGATTGTTTGCACAACCCTAATGATGACATATACTCAAATTCGCTCCTTGCTATTCTGTGTTTTTCGGGGTTCAAACGACGGTAACGTGCAAATGGAAGCTGTCCCTTCGTCACAATTCGATGCGCTACATTGTGTTTAATAGGTAAATCGTATCTAGGTTCCTGTGTAAGGCTTGGATATGAAAGAAGAAGTGCTCCATACGGCCCGTTGACGGTAAATAATCGAGGAGTTGGTGAAGAATCGGCTGAATCCATCACGTTGACCACTAAAGATGTATTCGAGTCAAGTAACCGCTTATTTCCTAAGTCCACTATGATTCCAAATTTTGTCAAAAAATCAGCACCTATAATAGGCCTGGTTACTGACGCGACAATGAATGCGTGGCGGAAGTCACGGCGAAAACCTAGATCGATGCAGAGTAATCTAACACCGTAAGTTATGATTTCTGAACCATTTGCAGCGTAGATAATATTGCATGAATCTCGAGATTTATCTTTAAAGAGAGCAGAAGGAACTACTGAAACATCAGCTCCAGTATCTATGAGGAACGTAAGTTTTGTTTTGGGGCATTTAACAAATAAACGACGATTTTGTTGCGTCCCATTGTCCGTCGCGATAACGCAGGGACGACTTAGTTTTCCGACCTATCATCGAGTTTGTCATCGTGTTTCAAAGAGGACTTATTGAAAGAGCATTTACCATGGCAACGTCTGGCATCCATGCCAAAACGAAAATGATAGTAGCATAAACCCGACTTTTTAGGTGCATTGCGTGAGAAAGACTTCGAATGTGATCGGCTTCTAGAACGGTTCTGCGAAGTACTCCGAAATCTTGAACGAGAACGATTAAATTGTCGCTGAAGTTCGTTGATTGCTATAGCAAGGCTTTCAAGGGTCACGGGACCTTTCGAATCGTCTTTTTCTGGTATGGTGGCACTATAAATCGATGATGTAGATGGACGGTTGTATTCCCAAATTTTATCGGCTAGTGTTAGAAGCTTATCAATTGGTTCGGTCTCTTGAACCACTATGATGGATCGAACAGAATCCGGTAGTCGTTGAAGCCAAAGAGTTTTTAGTAGATCGTCATTCACAGACTTAGAAGATCCAGCAAGAGACAACAATCGCCTATAAAATGTTGATGGTGTTTGGTCTCCCATGGTTGTAGTACCTATCAGTTGTTCAATACGACGTGTTTGTGAAAGGCTGAGTCTGTTGATAATTTCTGATTTTAACTTGTTAAATTTTTCAAATTCAGGTGGGTTCCGAATTACGTCAGACACGGTCGCGATGATATCCGTAGGTAGTGACGCGGTCGTAAACAAAAATCGTTGTTGGTCAGATGTGATTCGCTTTGCACTGAAAACCGCTTCTGCCTGTACAAACCATAAATCTGGCATTTCGTGCCAAAACGGTGGTAGGCTAATATGTACATTTGAATCGATATTGGAACCAGATTGTGGTGTGGATATAGAAACAGAAGGAGTGGAAGACGTATCTCTAGTTTCCTCCTTTTTGTTTGGATCGACCATTTTAATGATTTAATACACCACAAATCTAAATTAAAACAACCCGAATGTTAAAAAAAAATTAAACGAACTAAAGGAAAACCAAAATGTTTTTAAAATACTAAACAAATTTTTAAATTTTATCACCAATAATCAATCAAAGAAAACAAAAATGCTTTTTTATGTATCCCACCCGAACAAGGTAAGAGCATTAAATTGTAAGGAATAAAATAATCACTGCACAGAACAATTCAAAATAGTATGAAAAAAATCATATAAAAAATTTCAACTTAGCTTATAATTAATCCTGTTCTCTAACGACGACCTCTAAAATGCAGTTAGACTTTCTTTGTTGAATAGTTAGATTTCCGTGGTTGAATTCTCTTGATGATGCATGTGTGTGTTGCGATGACTTGTTTTCCGATATTTATTGTAGTTTGATAAATTTGATTAATGAATAACTGAATATGTTATTATAAATATCCATAAATTAATCTCCAAAATTTTGTTGTCAAACAGCTTGAATTATGTACACGGTTGCAGTGCTTATAGCTGTAAATGTTGGTTACAGTTGTTGATTGGTACTGTTGTACCGTTGTTGATATAATTTTTCAGCTCTAGAAAAGTAGTTTTCCAAAGTAATTTGGCCTTTTTAAGAAAATGTTTTGGAACTTACCCTTTACCTGGTACGATTTATGAAAATCGCACCAGGTTTCCGAATAACAAGGCGTCTTTTCTTTAAAGGCAGAAGGCTGCAGATTATGTCCAAGTCGGCTGGTCACCAATGTAATTGCCGCTGTGTTGATATCTAATGATTTCAATATTTTTACAACACCAGTTTTTGGCAATTAACTTTTATAAAAAACTAAACACTTGGTTTATATTTATAAAACTTTTATAAAGGATTTGATTTATTTCACAACCAATGATTTTATAATTTATTACATTTATTTATTATTAATTATTATAAAATCAAAAATTTGCAACTTTTTTCAAAATTCAAAAATTATAATAAAATCAAAAGTTTAAACTTTTTCAAAATTCTAAAATATTCCAAAAATTATTACAAAATCATGTATTGATTTTTTTTCAATATTCCAAAAATATTGCAAAAATTATAACAAAATAAAAAATTCAAACTTTTAAACAAAAAAGTTAGAATAAAACCATTTTAAAAACTTTTTCAAAATTCTCAAAATATTCCATAAATTATTACAAAACCAAAAATTGATACTTTTTTCAAAATTCCAAAAATATTGCAAAAATTATAATAAAATCAAATATAAAAACTTATTTCAAAATTTTAAAAATATTTATAAGAAATAAGAAATATACAATAGTTTTATTTTTATGTTCTTTATTACTTAATTACTTAATTAATGTTCTTTTTTATGTTTTTAATTTTTAAATAATTTTTCTGTATAAATAATTATACATTAGTCAGTGCAATAAACAAATTTTTAATAAAATTAAAATTATGACGTTTTAATTATAAAATTATGATTTTCATAGGTATAATATATTAATTCATGAATAATAAGAATGATTTTGATTATCCGTAAGTATGAATAATTTGTGAATAAGCCTGGAAAATAATTCTAAAAGTATGATTACTTTTGGCATAAGTTATGCAATTAAGTCACATTTTGTGATATGTTTGTCCAGAAACTGTTCGTAAAGTTTCATAAATTCTGATTAGATTTACTTAATCTATGAACAACTATTAAAGATTTTATTCTTACTTAATCATATGTTGTGAATATTAAGCATAATTAAGGAATTGTTATTCAAAGAAATTCCTATGAATAATAGGTACAATATATCATTTTTTCATTAATCATAGAATATGAATATTAAAATCATAATTTATGAATTGCTTAATCCAGGAATAAGTTATGTCTATAACGAATAATATATGCAAAAATTTCTCTCTGTGCATAAAACTTGTAGTATTCTAAACTTGTAGTATACTAAAACTCAGTTAATACAGTTTATAATAACTTTAAAATTATAATTATAACATAGGGAGGGGCTGAAATCTCACAGCTCTGAGATATCAAGACTTCGGTCTGGGTAAAGGATTTTGATATAGTTTTCGGCAAAAACTTTTATGAGGACATGGTTTTTAGATTTGGGCAGCGATGTATATCAAACATAACTCTTTGTTAAAGTACAAGTATCTCTGTTTAAAAATTTATTACAAAACTAACACGAAACATCAATACGTTGCCGGAAAATTATAATCAAAATTCCAAAAATATTGTTAAATTAAATAAAATCAAACTTTTTCAAAATTCCAAAAATTAGAATAAAATCAAATATTTAAATTTTTTCTAAATTCCAATAATATTCCAAAAATTCTTAAAAATTCAAACTTTTTCCATAATTCTAAAAATATTGCAAAAATTATTACAAAGTCAAATATTCAAAATTTTTTCCAAATTCCAAAAATTATAATAATATTAAAAATAAAAATTTTTTCAAAATTCTAAAAATATTCCAAAAATTCTTACAAAATCAAAAATTAAAACTTTTGCCGAAATTCTAAAAATATTGCAAAAATTATTACAAATCTATAATACAAAGTTTTTCAAAATTCCAAAAATATTTCAAAAACTATAACAAATTCAAATATTTCCATGTCCAATTTCATTTTAAATTACATTTACGTCATAAAAACAGCTTCATTTTTTTTCCAAAAAATTGGCAAAAAAAATAAATGAAATCATCTTTTGACACACTTGACATTATTTTTTGACAAACTTATAATGCCATAATTCTCTATAATAATAATAAAATTTCATGTCATACAAACTATTAATTTTATTTTTTTCTAAAAAAATTGGGTAAAAAATAAATAAAAACCCTTCTTTTGACACACTTGACAACATTTTTTGACAAACTTATAATGCCATAATTCTCAATAATAATAATAAAATTTCATTTCAAAGAAACAATTTTATTTTTTTCCAAAAAATTGGGTAAAAAACTAAATAAAAATCTTTTGACACACTTGACAACATTTTTTTGACAAACTTATAATGCCATAATTCTCAATAATAATAACAAAATTTCATTTCAAACAAACAATTAATTTTATTTTTTTTCCAAAAAATTAGGTAAAAAAATAAATAAAAATCTTTCATTTGACACACTTGACAACATTTTTTGACAAACTTATGTTATAATGCCATAGTTCTCAATAATAATAAAAAATAAATTTCATTTCAAACAAAATTTTAATTTAATTTTTTCCCAGAAAATTGGGTAAAAAAATCAAAAAAATCTTTCTTTTGACACACTTGACAACATTTTTTTGACAAACTTATAATGCAATAATCTAGATTTTGGTCTCACATACCAATTCCGACCATCAAGATTTCTCCAAATTCAATGTTTCTACTCGTAATCACTTAAAATGAACGTTTTTTAACCAAAAAATATGCAAATTTCCTTGTTTTGACACACTTGACAATTTTTTTGACACACTTCCGGTACAGTTATCAAACACATCGTCCTTTCGGCTCTTCCCATTGAGTAAACCTATTTTTAGAAAAAAAAAATTTTGAAATCCGTTCAGCGGTTTTCTAGATTTCGTCGGTTGTGACGGACGGCCGGCAGACAGACACACATTTTTTTTTTTTGCTTTTTTAGAATCAGTAGGTCCTAAAACGTCGAGAAATGCCAAAAAAAGTGGGGGTAAGAATTTCACTTTGAGCTCATGAATGTAATACTTAGGTCTTTCAGACCGAAGTAAAACCGAAGTAACTCTATGTTCAATTACATTTTCAGCAAACTATTTGAAAACCTTCCATTTAGCGATTCAAGAAAATATTACAAAATCACAAATTCATATTTCTTTTTGGAATAAAAATATTGTAAAAATTAGAATAAAATCAATCTTTTTTCAACATTCTAAAAATATTCAAAAAATTATTACAAAATCAAAAATTGAAACTTTTTTCAAAATTCCAAAAATTATAATAAAATCAAATATTTAAAATTTTTCAAAATTCTAAAAATATTCCAGAAATTCTTACAAAATCGAAAATTAAAACTTTTTCCAAAATTCTAAAAATATTGCAAAAACTATTACAAAATCAAAAATATAAACTTTTTTCAAAATTCCAAAAATATTTCCAAAACTATAACAAATTAAAAAATTTCCATGTCTTTTTTTTAAATTACATTAACGTCATTTACGCTACATTTTTTTTCCCGAAAAATTGGCTAAAAAATCAATGAAATCATTTTTTGACACGCTTGACTTTATTTTTTTGACAAACTTATAATGAATGCCATAATTATCTATAATAATAATATATTTCCATGTCATACATATTATAAATTTTATTTTTCCAAAAAATTGGGTAAAAAAATAAATAAAAATCTTTCTTTTGACACACTTGACAACATTTTTTGACAAACTTATAATGCCATAGTTCTCAATAATAATAAAAAAAAATTTCATTTCAAACAAAATTTTAATTTAATTTTTTCCCAGAAAATTGGGTAAAAAAATCAAAAAAATCTTTCTTTTGACACACTTGACAACATTTTTTTGACAAACTTATAATGCAATAATCTAGATTTTGGTCTCACATACCAATCCCGACCATCAAGATTTCTCCAAATTCAATGTTTCTACTCGTAATCACTTAAAATGAACGTTTCTTAACCAAAAAATATGCAAATTTCCTTGTTTTGACACACTTGACGATTTTTTGACACACTTCCGGTACAGTTATCAAACACATCGTCCTTTCGGCTCTTCCCATTGAGTAAACCTATTTTTAGAAAAAAAAAATTTTGAAATCCGTTCAGCGGTTTTCTAGATTTCGTCGGTTGTGACGGACGGCCGGCAGACAGACACACATTTTTTTTTTTTGCTTTTTTAGAATCAGTAGGTCCTAAAACGTCGAGAAATGCCAAAAAAAGTGGGGGTAAGAATTTCACTTTGAGCTCATGAATGTAATACTTAGGTCTTTCAGACCGAAGTAAAACCGAAGTAACTCTATGTTCAATTACATTTTCAGCAAACTATTTGAAAACCTTCCATTTAGCGATTCAAGAAAATATTACAAAATCACAAATTCATATTTCTTTTTGGAATAAAAATATTGTAAAAATTAGAATAAAATCAATCTTTTTTCAACATTCTAAAAATATTCAAAAAATTATTACAAAATCAAAAATTGAAACTTTTTTCAAAATTCCAAAAATTATAATAAAATCAAATATTTAAAATTTTTCAAAATTCTAAAAATATTCCAGAAATTCTTACAAAATCGAAAATTAAAACTTTTTTCAAAATTCTAAAAATATTGCAAAAACTATTACAAAATCAAAAATATAAACTTTTTTCAAAATTCCAAAAATATTTCCAAAACTATAACAAATTAAAAAATTTCCATGTCTTTTTTTTAAATTACATTAACGTCATTTACGCTACATTTTTTTTCCCGAAAAATTGGCTAAAAAATCAATGAAATCATTTTTTGACACGCTTGACTTTATTTTTTTGACAAACTTATAATGAATGCCATAATTATCTATAATAATAATATATTTCCATGTCATACATATTATAAATTTTATTTTTCCAAAAAATTGGGTAAAAAAATAAATAAAAATCTTTCTTTTGACACACTTGACAACATTTTTTGACAAACTTATAATGCCATAGTTCTCAATAATAATAAAAAAAAATTTCATTTCAAACAAAATTTTAATTTAATTTTTTCCCAGAAAATTGGGTAAAAAAATCAAAAAAATCTTTCTTTTGACACACTTGACAACATTTTTTTGACAAACTTATAATGCAATAATCTAGATTTTGGTCTCACATACCAATCCCGACCATCAAGATTTCTCCAAATTCAATGTTTCTACTCGTAATCACTTAAAATGAACGTTTTTTAACCAAAAAATATGCAAATTTCCTTGTTTTGACACACTTGACGATTTTTTGACACACTTCCGGTACAGTTATCAAACACATCGTCCTTTCGGCTCTTCCCATTGAGTAAACCTATTTTTAGAAAAAAAAATTTTGAAATCCGTTCAGCGGTTTTCTAGATTTCGTCGGTTGTGACGGACGGCCGGACGGCATTTATTTTTTTTTTTGCTTTTTTAGAATCAGTAGGTCCTAAAACGTCGAGAAATGCCAAAAAAAGTGGGGGTCAGAATTTCACTTTGAGCTCATGAATGTAATACTTAGGTCTTTCAGACCGAAGTAACTATATATATATATATATATATATATATATATATATATATATATATATATATATATATATATATATATATATATATATATATATATATATATATATATATATATATATATATATATATATATATATATATATATATATATATATATATATATATATATATATATATATATATATATATATATATATATATATATATATATATATATATATATATATATATATATATATATATATATATATATATATATATATATATATATATATATATATATATATATATATATATATATATATATATATATATATATATATATATATATATATATATATATATATATATATATATATATATATTATATATATATATATATATATATATATATATATATATATATATATATATATATATATATATATATATATGTATGTATATATATATACATATATATATATATATATATATATATATATATATATATATATATATATATATATATATATACATACATATACGAGTATTTCGCCCGAACTAACAAATTATGCGCAGCGGCCCAATAATCGCTGCTATAAACTAAAACTTGTTAACCTATTCAACGAACTGAAAATAGCTAAAAATTGGCTTTTTGTGATATAAATACAACTAACAAATTAAGTGATAATGAAACGAACCACAGTAACCTTCACACATAATCTAACGAACGGCGGTTTATTACTACAACGGACGAATATTTGGTAAGTATGCTTGAAAATTAAAAAAGGACAAATTTAGATATTTAAATATTGAATGTAACGAACACTGTTTTATAACTTATACGAACGTGTTCCATGTTTGATTTAAAAATAACTCTTAAATCGGACAAACTAACGAACCATAAATACTTAATATAACCCTCTGTATAGTCTATATCCAAACTAAAAAAAAGTAGCTCTCAATTAAACGAACAATGTTGTACAAAAACAAAGAACGTTGGTTATATTATGTATAAATTATATTTAAATCAACGCTTAACCAAACGAACCAAAAAATTTTTTAAAAAATCAACATTAAGTAATTAACGAACGAGACTTAGTTTAATTAAAAACCAACGTTTACAAGATTTTTTGAGAAAAACAATAACATACGGGCGTTCGTCAAAAAATTTTGTCTAGAAAAAAATGAAAAAAAATGAAAATTCAACGAACCATTGTGATACGACCTATATAGCGGTGCCAAAAAGCTGTTACGGAAGACGAACAATTTTTAACTGTGTTGATTTCGAAGTTTGCAAAAAATTTTAAAATTGCAATACCTCTTTTTCGATACGTATAATCGAAATAATGATACAAAACATCCAGTGGCGTCATTTCACCAAAATCTTAGGGGAGCGAGAATTTAAATGACATAAAAAGATTTTTTTCGTAAAACATAACATACACATTTTTATACACACATATATTTAAAAGCATTTAAATGCATCGACTTAGAAATAAAAATAAAATGCTTTTGAGCTACATTGGTTACTCTGCTAGTCTTCTGGTGTTGTTTCATCGAAGCGAATGCCGCAAAGTTCTGCAAAATCCCTTCATTTGTTAAAAATAATTTCAAATTTAATATCATCTCTGCATTGTTTAAGCATCAAGAAAGTAGTTTTAATTAAAGCGCTTGTGCTAGAAATTATTAAATCTTTGCTTTGTAACTGTTCAGAGAGTGAATTTGTAAACGACAGCAGATAGTGCAGCATAGAAAAAAAAAGGATGGCTTTTCAATACGATTTTTTAGATCCAGGGCATCCCGGGATTTAAAATTTATGAGTTACCTAGTCCCAGGATCCATAAAACACCACGGGATTGCAATCCCTACGTGACTCCTGTTATGTCAAATCGTTTTTTTGTTTGTTTGTTTGTTTGTTTGTTTTCCTTTATTTGTCTCAGAGAGAAAGAGTTATGTCTAAAGAGTTATGTCTAACACGTGGGACAAAATGCAAACATTCTTCCAAATACTAACTAATTAGAATTTCTATTGCGAGAAAGTGGAACGGTGAAAACGTGCTAACTAGATTGTGCATAAATTTACTATTTAATGCTTTCCTTTACTATCTGTTTACTATTTAATTCTTCAAACAATTCTTTTATTTTAATTGGACATTTAACGGTTAGGAAATGTGCTTGCAGTGGTTCGTACATTTTCTAAATTCTTTCTAGTGCTGGCATTATCGCCAGCTAGGTAGAGAGTTTCACTGTATCCAATAAGTTGATTATGTTCGACATTACTTTTGCCACAGAACTCCTTCAACGTCTTCAGTAAAGACAGTAAAATATCAAAATTTTTTTAACCCTGCCATTTAAATCAGCAGCATTTCTTATTGCATTATTTAGAATATGGGCTGCGAATCCAATACCCAATACACTCTGGTTCAAATTCGAGTTTAGCTTGTTTTTAAATTTTCACCCCTTGACGTGACACCACTAAAATTGGTGTTCGTGTTATCAGCGCAAATTGCAACAAAATAACAACAAAACTTGTTCAAGCTACTGGAGCTGGCAGCTTATAGCAACGCTTTTTTATGTTTATCTGTATCTATATGTCTTTTAATATCATAATGTCTACTGTTAGTTTGCAAATTCACTCCGACTGGTAATACACTAAACTTTTGCGTCGTTATATTTTGATTTTTTTATAAAAGGATGGTCCAATTCAATATCGTATAAGAATTTACGTAAGCCTTTTCTATCCGTCTTGATTTGCAGGAGAACTTTTTAAATATAATTTTAAAAATTAGTATAAATTTACCTTTTATAGTAACTAAAAACTTTTGTTACACAAGTAAAGACTGTAAAACAATTGAAACAATTTATTTTAATTTTACTAAATAATTAATATCTTTTCTTTATTCTGTAAGTATAAGAGGTATACAGTATACCTCTCGTTCTATCTTTTGCAAATCTATACCATTTATCAAGTTTTTATGCTGTTTGCTTTGTTTGTTCTTTATTGAGAAAAAAAATTATGTATTAGAAAATAATAATTTTACTTTTGAGCTACCTAGTTAAAGTGTGTTTTAAACAGAGTTTGGAACGCTACCTATACCACTCCTTTACTTTGTTTTTTCAGAGTGCGTAGCTTAAAAAAAATATAACACTCTCACATACAGGAGTAAAAATAATAAAATATCATTCTTGCTACTAAATTGAAATAAATATTTTCTTTCAAATACTCAAAACATTTATTTTTGCGTCAAATTTGATGCTTTCCAACGTAAAATGCTTCGAATGATTCGTTCAATTATTGATGTATTGTTAGAAAAATGAATATAAAGGATGACGTAGAGTGACTAATTTTCTTCTTTTGCAAATCGAATGAAAGAACAGGAAAATGTAATCTGCTCCAAAGGAGTAAAATCGAAAAAACAAAAGTTTTACTCTTACGAGTAACTATATTCAAATTATGAACTTTTTAATTTTTGAATATTATTTGAAATGATTGAAATGAGTGCTCGAATAAAGGAAAATTGTAATTGTATTTTTAAGTAAAATATTTTGTATTTTGTTTTTCATAATATACTTTCGATCTCTCGTATATACACCTCGGAGATGTTTCTATAAACAAAGAAACCTTTTCGCTGAGGTAGATCTGTTAGACATTAAAAGATATGTAGATTATTGAAGTGAAATAACTGAGTTTAGTATTTCTAAGAAAATTATAGTTAAAACACTATTTTAGTAAAAAAATATTGCACTGGTTTGTTCTCTCAATATGGTTAAATCAACATATACATAACATTATACAAACTGCAAGAAAAAACTGTGAAGCCATTGCTTTGACTAAGATATTGCGCAAACTGTACGTAGGTAGATATAAGGTTTTTTGATTATTTCGATAATGCAGGCAAATGTGGTGGAAATATTTGTTTCGTGGGACGCTTCGTGGGACAGATTTCTCCGTGGGACAACGCAATGAAATGTGTGACATAAACGTGCGTAAATTTTTCATTTGATTCAAAATTGTACAATTATTGCGAGCTTCCTTTAAATCTATAGGAAAAACCTACCACAACAAAATAATAGTTTCTCCCTCCCTGTGACTGTATAAAAAAATGAACAAAGATTGACGTTTAGGATACGTTTTGGATTTTATTATAACCAACCAAACATATAATTTTTGCTATTTTATGAATTAAAAATTATAGTCCATATAGCGAAAAGAATTTGTCAGCAAGTTTTCATAACATAGTTTGAAAATATTTACATAACTTAAATATTTGTTCGTGTCGTTAGAAAATATTGCTTGTCCATTATAAAACATTCACTATTATAAAATCACTGGAAATAACCCAATAAATTTAAATTGCTCCCGTAATTATTTTCATTCATTTTATAAAAATTAGCACAACTATCAAGAAAACTTTTGATATGTTATAGGATTTTACATTTTAGAATTGTTTTTAATTTATTGTTTTTAAAAAAGTCTTGTAAAGTTTGTACAATATGAATTTTTATATAGATAAAAAAACAAGGCCAAACAGTCAGGGTTCTCCAAATAAGTGGGGTAAAATTAGGTTGTGTTCTCCTGCATGTACTTACATTTAAGTTTATAAAAATTACCAATAACAATTGAAATTTGAATGTTAAATACTGCACTATGAACTCTCGAGGAACCCTATACTAATGAAATATTTTGTTTCCTCTGGCTCAGACACGAATATCTTATAAATAAAACACAATCGTTCTTCTAAAAGTGGTGATGCCGCGCACCTTATAGCACGATAGGATTTTGTCAAAATACGCACCCACGGCGTTTTTGGAAGAACGATCGTGTTTTGTTTATAAAACTGATTTCATCAGAAGATTAGAAGCAATACGACCGCCTCTCGTATCGGTGGCGCTCTAGTCCTTGATACAAAGAACGATAACGGTTTGAATATTGCGGTGAACTGTACTTTAGTCGGGCCAAAATAATATGTAACGTAATAATTATATTATCAGATATATTTCAATTAATAGTATGCGATAAAATTGGTATATTAGTTAAGTAAATCTTCTAAAAATTAGACGAATTTACAAAATAACAGTGCATTGAAATTTTTATGGTGTATAATTCTATCACGAATGGATGGTTTTATTGAATCGATGTATTGATAGTATCAGATCCTTGGGGGGAGGGGGCCAATGCCCCCAGCCCTACCCAATTGACGCCCCTGAAAACATCCTAATTTTTTAATATGTTCAAAATGCATCGATGCATAGAGAGGAGCCATCTTGTGGTTGCAGGTGATTTTATTTTTTGTGTCTTAAGTAGTGTGAAAATATTCCTGAAACTCAGAGATATGTTATTGCTTTTGGGATTTTCGAAACGTTTGATTCTATTTCCCTAAGAAATATCAGAACATCAACATCTGAAGGCTGAATCGATTTTACTGTATACTATAAAGGCGATGAATGGCAGATTCATTTAAACAAAATTATTGAGTAATCATCTTTCTGGAAGCATTGTAAAAAAATAGTTGTTGCGATCATTTTGAATAAGTTTAAAATTCAAAAAGCTTTTACAATTAATTGTGAAAAAGCCCGCACTTGCCAAGTTTTTGTCCGCTTTCCTGTTTTAAATGAAATATCCCGTAAACGGAAAAAAAAATCACCCCGATCTGGCATTATTGCTGTGTATTAATATAATGCTCATATATTTTAGATAGAACTGAGAGCAAGGGTATTGCGGTCTATAATATTAATGGGCTGGACTTGGATTGAGATGGGCTGGACGTTGGCTAGCTTCCAGCACGAAAGAAAAATATCAGATATATAGGATTTGTAGAAAATTTTGGTAAGAGAAGGTGCAAGTTCTTTTGAAAATGTTGTTAGAATAATAGGAGGAATGATGTTCAGGCCGGAGACTTTGCTAGTAGTTAACCCCCTTAAGTTTTTTTTTGACAATTTTGGGTTTGAAATAAAGATCTTTCATATTAACTCCTGCAGCCAAATTCTGTAACTGTGAAGTGGTGAAGTGTTAAAAATTCCTTCATTTCGATTTTATCATTCATTTTTTATCATTTTACCATTTTTGCGATTCTATATGCGATTTGAATGTTAAAAAATTTAATAGCAAGCGCCGCACTGTCAAACGTCAACAATATATAAAATTAAATGTTTATTTTAACTTTTAACACAATTTAAACGTAAAACATTTATAAATTTACATATATATAAATATTTTAAAAAATAAATTTGAAAACTAAATCTGTATTTAATTTAGAAATGCAATTTTAAAAATCAAATCATATCGACGTTTTGGTGTTTTTTGACATAATGTCAATAACAACAAAAGAAACGATTTCATTTTATTGCCAAACACAACGTCAGTGTTAACTTTATAATTTTAAAACTTCACTCACTTAGATATTTTTGCGGTGCAGTGATAAAAAACTTATCACTTCACCGCTTCACAGTTACAGAATTTGAATGCTGAAGACTGGATTATTGGTTTTTCGTTAGGAGTTTCTAAAACAGTCGAGATCACAGCAAAGCGTTCCGCGAACAACGTGGTTTTTCTCGGGGTCAGTGACGATTAAATCACCGTTAATAATAGGAAAAAAAGAGTTGGTACCAGACTTTAAACAATTAATGGAAATATAAAAACTTTTGTCAGAAATGGACATGGTAGAAAGTTTTGCCGCTCTCGCTCTGTCAATTTCTGTTTTTTTCGTTTTCGTTTATCTGATTTAATATACTATTGGGCGGTATAGATATTAGGACTTAAATCGTTAAGGCATTTTTGTTGTGGAACCAAATTTTAAATAATCTTTGTTTGTTTCTAAAGACCAATTTGGCTGGAAAACAAATATTTTTGTTGGGGTTTCATTATTGAGAAGGGGACGAATTTATTGATACTAAAACAGTTTATTCAAACAAAATTTATACTATATTATTATTATATGTATTATTATTTTATTTTTATATTTATTTTCACTCGGATATAATGGCCAAATGGATACTAATGGTGAAATTAGGAAATTGCTTTATTTGTTTTTGATAAATGATCTTTCGTTGGTACAATTTAAAGTATCAGAACCTTTAGGTGGTTCAGACCATAATTTGATTTCCACTCATTTAAATTTACAAGTTCCTAAACAGTTTCATTCTAGTCCTAGTCTTATTTGGGTTGCATATTGGCAGGCAACATTTCTGCTTCTAATTTTTCAGAAATAATACACGTGGGTATGCGCAGGGCTATTCCGGCACTAAGAACAAAAACTTTCTTAATACAAGTATATTTTTAGACAATACAATAATTTGAATTATCTGAAGTAAAATATTATTGTGCTAAGTAAACATCTAAAGTAAATTTACTCAGCACAAGAATGTATTACTTAAGGCAATTAAAATGATTGAAAGACAATACGCTCTCCTTTAAGGAAGAGCGACGGGAAATTTATTTTTTTTGTCACACATATCTGCAACAGTCGGTTGAAAACCTTGGCGAGACTTTCATTGCTGCTCAGTGCTCAGCAATTCAAATCTTACTAATAAGCTTGATTCGTAGTATGTTGCTGATTTGAAGGTACACAAATACACTATGGATGAACGCGTGTGCCTGCCTAGATCAAATCAATTTTACATGAACAGTGTATCAATAGCAGCCCATCTTTTTAAGGTTCGAATGACAAGATGTAGCTTTTCAAAGAATTTTTTTTATCGACGACTACTAAAGAATATATACTTTTCATGTGCATGTCTTCCATTGTAATTTTATACATTCTCTAACTTGTGTATAGAACTACTATAGTTCTATAGTTTATTTGTTGGTATAGTATTATCAAAAGATTAAAACGAGAACAATACACAAATAAAATATAAAATAAAATATGCTATCTATGATTTACATATTTCAATATGGTGATAAAAACTTTAGCAGGCAAACTGGAAATTAATCGAAATATTTTGCAGTCGTGGATAAAATAGCATCTTGTATTCGCATAGGATGATGGCAATTCTTCACTCAGATGATTCTCTCCACTCCCTACGCTCGTTTCGGGAAACTTCATCCTCGTGAAGAATTGCTATCATTCTCAACTTATACAAGAATCTACTTTTAACAGAATCTAGCATCTCTGGTATGCCTAGCCTTACTGACGTGGGTCTTTCTTGATAATTGTAATCCACAAAACTTTGAAAATAGCGTTCAAAAATCCTCAAAGAGAATTGATCAATAGTGAGTAACCTTAGATCCCTAGTTAGCATCGTTTCTTACGATATTCATCAATGTTAATCTATAATTTCTTATGGTTAACACTAAATAATGTCTAACTTTAAAAAACAATACTGAAAAATTATCGGTTAGGGAGGGGCCCGGACCATTCTTTCAACAGCTTCAGAAACTCCAACGGTTGATTGTAGAAAATTTCCAGTAATACAACATTCAAAATAATACACAAAATATTTCTACTCAATAACTGTCAGATTCGCATTGTTTTTTATGGGAGTGAAGCGTAGCGAAACTCCATTTTTCCCCGAATGTTGATTTTGTATAATTTTTGTTTGTTTGAAAGTTACTAAGTAAGGATTTAAAAAAATATCATACTGATATAATAATTTATAATTTTATATGATTTTTTTCAATTTTGATTTGTCAAACATGTCGATTTTAAAAAGAACATGTTTTAATAACTGCAATAACTGCATTCGAATCGGTAGATGTAGTAGCAACGACGTCAAAAGTGACACTAAACCACCGGTAACTTCACCGTTCATATTATATAGGTGCCGGGTCACAGCCGGGTCACAACGCACTGCAGTGGCGTTAAAGGCAACTATATAGCGGACGGATTTGCTAGGCAAAGAACTGAACTCGATCTTCTACAAGAAATGGAAACTCTAAGCGAGTCGTTTACTCCTCTTAAACAACTAACTTATGACAGGGTTAAATGCGTAATCTATAGGGCGGTGGTCACACACCATCAGCTGCAAGATAAGCAGGTAAATCTTTTACAGACTAGACCTACAGCGTTCCAAAAAACTTATATCCTTGAGTAGGCAGAATACTTGTTCATTGTTAAAGTCATCACTGGTTACTGGATCCTTGGATGGCACCCAAGTACTGATGGCAGGAGCTGTAAGGAGGAGGATCAGGCGAAACCAACGTTGCATCTGCTTTGTACGTATCCAGCATTCGCCCATTATACGGCAAACTTATTTTGGAACGCACACATTTAAAACTTCCACCGACCTGGATAATTTTAAAATCACGCAAATACTTGACTTCATTAGAAGCTCCAAATGGTTCGAGTAGGGGAACGAGATTCTTTGGTATCACAACCGACGTATTTTGGTCTAAGTATGTCGTCCTGATGTTGTGTTTTGGTGACAGTCACTGCAACCTAACCTAACATAAATAATCTAGCAAAAAAATATAAATGACCGTAAATTTGAAAATTAACCTCAAATTGACACACCCGTTATGTATTAAAAGAAAGAAATAAAAACGGAAACTTTATTAATTATTTTTTAATTATTTTTGAAAACACTGATATCAGTCTTTAAAATTTATTTTTATTTAATTAATAAAAACAATATTTCGGCACATTGCCATTTTCAAGTTAATCAACACATTCAACACTTAATTTGTGTATTATTTTTTATATTTTTTTATATTTTTTTCAACTTGAAAATGGCAATGTGCCGAAATATTGTTTTTATTAAATAAATAAAAATAAATTTTAAAGACTGATATAAGTGTTTTCAAAAATAATTAAAAAATAATATCTAGTTCAGAAAAACTCAAAAATATTAAAATATTTATTAATTATTTTACTCAGCAATATTATTGGGGTCAGGCCCACCCTAGAACAATTTCCTAGTTACGCCAATGCTGATCATCATTATAAAAAACAAGCGATTGGATTGTGTCCTACGTGAAACTCCGACCAGAACATTGACATAATTGTGGAATTAAGACATGGTGATGGCCAGCGAACGTTCCTCTATATACGGAATATAAATCGTACAAAAAATAGTGTTGTACGTCGTTCACAGCAGCTGTTGTAATTGAATAGTAGTATAGTTTTACTATACAGCGGGAGGTTTCCAGGTTTCGTAGAGCTTTTTTTCGTCACAAATCTATGATGTAATCAATTTTTACCTGATCGGTTTGATTGAGCGTCACATTCTTGATTTTTGACAATGTATTGTATCTTTAGTTAAAATCACAGCACATAATGCCACTTATATGTCAATCAAAACACTATTGGTCGATTCTTGAAATTAATTCACATTTTGCGTCAGAATTCGATCCCTTTGCAGATCTTTTTTGCATTTTTTCATTGATTTGATATATAAAGCAAGTTGGATTTGATATGAAACAAGTCAACATGGTCGTGATTTTTCGGGTATTTGTTACAGTTAACCTCTAGTAATCGCCAACCTTTAATGCAAGATAATGTTTCTTGATTGACCATTGACGGTGCAATTTGCATTCATGGTCTACACAAATCATGAATAATATTTTTGGTCATTATTTCATGCAAATCTGGGATCAATGGGATAGGTGGCAATTAAGCATTTCCAAAGAAATTGCATCATAAATGAGGTTATTTGTCAGAAAACATCCTACTCCGTAACCATAAGTATAACTTAATCATGATTGAATTTAATTTTCATCATAAAACCTCTAATGACATCTTGTACCCTAGTATAATTCATGTGGTAAAGAGAAATCGTTGGTCGTTATACTTTCTTGGTGATAAGTTATCTAGACATTGGCTGTTTTCGACTTGGCTTGGCTCCAAGAAGACCATTCAACTTCACATATTACCCAGTGTTATACAATGGAATTATTGAAATACATGTTTTACAGCATATGATATGATAAAGTATATAGTGATCCCGTTTGACCGCAACGGCAAGGCCGCGCTAATCGTGTGTTCAAGTGTGAGACGAACACGAGTGGTCAAATTTTAGAGGATCCCTATAATCTTATTTCAGAAATATTTTATAAAATTAATAATATAAAAGGCATATCTGCAAAATATTACACAAGGTTGTATTAAAACTGCGGCATTTATCCACTAAATAACAAAACATTTACTGCTGACGAGCTTTTATCGTCATTTGTAACAGATAGGCTTGCGCATCATATAAAGTCCCATACTACAAGGAACTCGAAGTGATTTAATAACTACATCACATTCTTTACTTTTGGTCGAACCTAGCATTTCGAGATCTAAAATGAATTTGCCAGCCATATGCTGAACAAATTATACCTATATAATAAAACCAATGAAAACAACGCAGGTAAGACCCTATCTTAAAAGCAGCTCAACAGAAAAAGACTGCAAAATTGAAGAAAAATAATCAATAATAATCAATAATCAATAACCACAACAAAATCAATTAAATTAAAGTACTTAAAGTGAAATCTGCGAAACTGCAGTTGAACATATTCGTATTTTGTAATTTATTTCACATATATCAAACGTAAAAAATAATGCAAAGTTAAAACGATAGATATTTTGTTTGGGGCAAAATTTTCGATTTTTACTATAGGTATTTTTCAAATGACCAAAAAATTTTACGTTTCTCTTGTTTTGGCTCTATTTACTGAATAATAGAAAAATTGGATAACATTCAATTCGCTCAGCAAATCACAGAAAATGGAAAGCGGCTGTATAGCTTCTTAGTTAGTTAGATATATTTGCTATATAATAATAATAATAATAATCCTTTATTGACTTCAAATTTATAATACAGTTGTGTACATTTAATAATTTACTGAGATCAGCTTTTAATAGTAAGCTTTACAGCAGATGAAATTAATTATTATGAGTATTGCGAGAAAAAAAAAATGAAAAAAGAATGTTTATATATACAAATGCAGTTCAGTCTGCTTAGTAACTAATAAAAAACTTATATTTACCTAACCTACTTAAATCTAAACTTAAAAGCTACGTTGCAAAAATTAAGCGGTAGTAAAGCTAATTGCGTTTATCAATTCATTTTCAATATAATTTAATTTATTTATATATCTATCATTAGCTTCTCTAGCAACTACATTGACAAGCTTTATATTTAATTCGTTGTGCAGTCTTAAAGTGCTATAACGTCTATAGGGCGTTTATATATAGTTTTTAGAAATTTGTTTTGAATGATTTGAAATTTCTTTTTATGACACAAAGCAATATCCCACCAAATTGGCGCACCATAAAGTATGATATTAAGAATCACACACTTGTAAATTAGTGTCTTATTATGACTATTCAGTTTACTATTTCTGTTGAGTAGAGGATATAGACTTTTGAACAGTGCATTACATTTTTGTTGTATTTGAGTGACGTGTGTCTTAAATGTTAATGATTTATCCAAATAAATTCCTAAATATTTAGTTGAAGGTTTCCATTCCAAAGAAGAGTTTTGAATCAGAAAGGGTTGTTGTGGAAGTTTACGGGATGCTCTGCACCTAGTAAAATAAATAGCTTCACATTTTGATATGTTAATACTAAGTTTCCAGTTTTTAAAAAATTCGAGAATTTTAGTGAGGTACAATTGAAGCTTATTGATAATAGATACCGCCAGCTCATCTGACACAAATATTGCAGTGTCATCAGCAAATAATGATAATTTACATTCACTATCTCTTGGAATATCATTGATGAATAAACAAAAAAGCAAAGGACTCAATACAGCACCTTGAGGAACCCCAGCTGGAATGCTAAGTATAGAGGACATGGAATCAAAAATCTGGACAAAATATGTTCTATCAGTTAAGAACGATTTTATGATTTTAATTAAAAATATTGGAAATCCATATATAAATAATTTATAGCAGACTGCGTCTTGCCAAACTTTATCAAAGGCTCGTTCAAGGTCTAATAATATCATTCCAGTAGATTTTAGCGAAGATCTATTAGATTTAATATGATTGACTACACGATGGATTTGATGAACTGTAGAGTGCCCGGATCTAAAACCAAATTGCTCGTTTATAATTATTTGATTGTCAGTTATGAACTCTTCCATTCTTCTTTTGATAATCTGCTCAAAGAGTTTTCCCAATGTACAAAGAAGACTAATAGGTCTGTAGCTTGTAGCAAGAGTGGGGTCTTTGCCAGGCTTTAAAACAGGAGTAATTTTTGCTTTTTTCCATTGAATGGGGAAATAGCCTAGGTTCAAGCAGCACTCGAATATTATCTTAAGAAAATGGATTCCACTTTCAGGAAGATTTTTAAGTAAAATAAATGGAATATTATCTACACCTGGAGCTTTGAGCCTTGGAAGGAATTTCAAAATATCAGAAATTTCAGAAGGGTGAATTTCAGGAATTGTAGCATTGTTATCCAAATTATTGAAATTAGTGCAAAAGTCATTCACTTGTTCTTCAATTACAATATTGGAGTTTGGAATTTGATGAGCGTCAAGGAAAACATCAGCCAATACTTGTGCTTTTTCTGTATTTAAGAAAATTCGATTTTCAGTGTTGGGAGTAACTAATGGTGGAATGGACTTGCGATGGTTTTTAAAATGTTTAGTTGTTTTCCAGAAGTTTTTTGAACCATTATCCAAGCATTCAAGCTTCGTTTGCCATTTTTGATTATAAAGGATATTTATATGATATTTAATAATTCTATTTAGCAAGTTTATTGAGGTTTTAATGTGAGCAAGGCGACTTCTGAGGTAAGATCTTCTAAGCGAATTTCGGTGTCTGATAAAACTTAACACTTGATCAGATAATAACAATTTATCAGTTGGAAGAACAGGCACAAGCGGTACGGGTAGCTCACGAGCTGAAGAAATAGATGCTGTCAAAAAATCGACTGCAGCGTTGACATCTGAAATAGTATGAATTGAACTTAAATTGAAATTTTCAATTTCAGATGATATATGATTCTGATAAATGCTCCAATTAACATTTTTATAGTTAAAGTATTTACGATGGCAATGATCTACTTGATTATTAAATACTATTGAACAGAGGACTGGCAGATGATCGGAGCAGAGTGCTTGAATGGTGTTAACTTCGGATATCAACTGTGGGTTGTTTGTTAAAAATATATCAATAATACTAGGGACTTCAGCAGGACTATAGTGGGTAGGATCTTGGGGAGCGATAACAACACAATCAGAGTTAATAGAATAATCATATAAAGTTCGACCACCGCGGTTAGTTCTAGGACAAAACCAGTTAGGATGCTTACAATTTAAATCACCACCAATTAGGTAAGGAATATTACCACTACAAATTTTTATAAAATCATTTCTGAGATGCTCAGAATTCGAATATGAACAATATACAGAAAATATTTTAAGTTGATTATTATCACTACTTATTATATTAATACCCAGGGATTCTATACAATTTAATTTAAGGTCAGGAAGAAGCGAATGTTTAATGCAATCTTTTATAAGAATACCAACACCACCCCTGCGAAGATTTTCTCTATCATTACGATAAAAGCGAAAATTAGGAATCGAAAATGAAATAGAAGGCTTTAAATGCGTTTCACTAATAAGTAATATATCAATATCAAAATTATCTAAAAACTGAATTACCTCAAATTTTTTATTTTTTATACCGTACGCGTTCCACACACAAATTTTTAAAGAATTATGGATAACAGACATATTTAATAGCAATATTAGCCATAACATCAAATTGTTCTTCTTTGGAATGGCACCCCCGAAGTCCTGAAACAAGTTCTTTGAGAATTTGTAATAACTCATGTGGTGCAAACAAATCATTTGTGCTATCTGAATTAATATTAATTGAATTTTCATGATTGATTGCATTTGTTTGAACCACTGTACTGAACTGCATTTTTTTGTTAACAAAATTATTATTAAAATTATTATTAAAATTGTTATTGTTGTTTTGATGAGGTATTGAAGGAATAATAGGAAAATCCTGTTGTTGAAATGAAAACGTTGGTTGATTTGAAGGTCGACTCAACTTATTTTTTAGATTCAGATGATTTTTTATTTGAATGTATTTTTCTCTTTCTGGACAAATTATAGAGTTAGATGTATGATTTCCACTACAATTACAGCAAACATGTTTAGTAATATCGTTTTGTAAAGGACACTTCATATCATCAATATGTTCATCTCCACCACAGAAATTACATTTTGGCTTCATGTAGCATGCGTTCGCTCCATGACCATACATTTTACATTTATAACATTGGAGAGGACCTTTGCTGGTGGATCGACAAATTTCCCATCTGCACACTGTGTTATTAACAAATCTTATATTTTTTAATTGATTCAGAGACATTGATCCCTTTTTGAAAGCAACAAAATAAAGGGCATCTTCACTGTTTCGACGATATTTTTTAGGAATAGTTTTCCAAACATTAACAGGACTCAGGCCACTATTCTCGAGGCTTTTCTTAACTTCATTTGTATCCATATCATGGAGCCCACATAGTACAAATTTAACAAAGCGGTTTTCCTCAAGCGTATATGAGAACATACCATTGTTATGTTCTTTTAATTTAGTAAAAATTTTGTTATAGTCTGATAGGCTATATGTTAGTATTTTTATACCAATTGACATGATTTGTATATTATATTTTGAAATATTTAGTTCCTTCATATTTTTATGAATCTCCGTTGAGGAAGATTTTGTAATTATTGGAGGAATCTTTTCTACAGGTTTTCTAGAACTTTCACCAGACGTAGAACAAGTTTGCGATGTTTTTGCATATTTTGATAAATTAACGTTAGGCGGTAAACCTGCATACCTGTTTACTGTTGGGATGTCACTCATTTTAATGCCTTGACTCATCTGTTTAATGCTGCTGAGCGAGCTCCTAGGGAGGCTACGCATCTGGCGACTTATAGTTCTTTTATTTGTGAGCATCCACACACAATAATCACAAAACAATCAATTTATATTTCAATGTTTAACTTTAATTTGATTTGAATTTATAACTAACAACAAATCCAAACAAAAAATAAAACACAGTTAGAAATTTTAATATTGAAAAATTTGATTATAACTTGATACTTTGATGTTTACTTCGCAAACACCGAATATCGAATGTATTTGCTATATAAATGCATTTATTTTCGGTACATTAATGTCTCCCTATTGGAGCCTCCATCAACGTTTTACAATATATCTAAATTATTGTTACGTTCATTAATCTGTCTGTACATGGAAGTAAACAATAAATCATAAAATTTTAATGCATATTCAATTCTTAAAACAACTATGTATTCATTCATTCGACTCATTGATTTCCTTTAATTTCCAAACAAAAACTAAAGAAACCATTTCATCGAAATTCTATTTCAAATTCATAATGACCGCAAATTTTCAGGAAAATAAATTAACTCCTTTTTCAACAAAACACTCAGTTTATTTATACAATAAAACAACAACAAAAGCTATACAATAACAAATCAACTTTTATTGTTTCCCCTTCCCCACTTAACAAAAAAAATTCCACACAAAACAAATTCTCTCTTCATTTATTTCTTTGTTTGCGTTATTTAGTTGTTGTTGTTTTCTTTTTATGTATCTCTCTATATAAATATATTTGGTTGAATTTCATTAAAAGGCGTGGCATGGTTGGCGTGTGTTTCGAAAAAATTATATGTTTTTTTAGTTTTCTTTTATTTTTTTTGTTACCCAATAAAGCCTTAAAAGTTAGATAAATTAAAAACTAGATATATAAATATTTCTAAACCATATCAAATAATTATACACAGAAATATGTACGATTTGTTGTTGTTTCAAGGATAATTGATTATTTGTATATGAGGTATTGTTTTTTATTGTTCTCTGATTTATATTGGTTTCAAATAAATAATTAGGTTTATCAACAAGAGATGGTGCTATATCAAAATATTGATTTTATTATGAATTCCATGTTGCCGAGTTTATTTTTTCGTGATTATTTTTTAATAAACTCCATTTTATTTATTTGTATAATTTTAAAACTAAAAAAATACAAGGTTTTTGTTACGTTTATATGTATAAATGTTTATTTATTTAAATTTTATTTTGATTGATCAAATTCCAAGAAGTCAATAGCAGAACACTCCGCAACCGAATTTTTCAAATATGTAGTATAAAAATCAAAATAGAAATATACATAGAGAATAATTGTAATCTAAACAAGAAATACATAAGTTTGTTTGTTTTTGGCCATTTTCCAGATGAAACTGTTTCAGTTTTTTTATAATATTGGGGCAAAATTTTCATTTTTTAATGAAAATTTTAGAATTTCAAATTATTTTTGTTTAAATTAACTTAATAAACTGACTAACGAACATTAAAATTTTTTGGAGAGAAGGAATGAACTCATATAACACGACTTCAATCATTAGAGAAAAGGAATGATGTCATAATATTTATTATGAAGTAATCATAATATATAATATAAAAATATTATCAATGATGTACAAATTTATCGTTTAAGATTTATTTCCTATATAATATTCAAACGAAAAATTAGAAATCAGTTGTTTGGTTTTAAAACAATAAACCGGAAAGAGTAATGAAATCATTCAACTTCAACGGATATAAAAACACATTACGTTTTTGTTACGCATTTCAACGTGTTTCATAAAATTTGATTATAATTATATTAATTGTTTAACAAGATTCTATTATAAAAAAAAAGTAGTGTGTGTACCAGAGTACAGGTAAGAAGTGAAACTTCTTTATGACATATCATTTTTCTACTATTTACAACTTCACAGAATTGGGGAGATAAGGCTTAGGAAAAAAAAACGCAGATTATTGATAACCAATTGTTTGGTGAGTATATGTCTTCGTATATATCTCTGAATTCAGTGGCGTCATTTCACCAAAATCTTGGGGGGGGGGGGGGGGGGGGCGAGAATTTAACTGACATAAAAAATTTTTTTCGTAAAACATAACATACACGTTTTTATACACACATATATTTAAAAGCATTTAAATGCATCGACTTAGAAATAAAAATAAAATGCTTCTGAGCTACATTGGTTACTCTGCTAGTCTTCTGGTGTTGTTTCATCGAAGCGAATGCCGCCAAGTTCTGCAAAATCCCATCATTTGTTAAAAATAATTTTAAATTTAGTATCATCTCTGCATTGTTTAAGCATCAAGATAGTAGTTTTAATTAAAGCGCTTGTGCTAGAAATTATTATATCTTTGCTTTGTAACTGTTCAGAGAGTGAATTTGTAAACGACAGCAGATTGTGCAGCATAGAAAAAAGGATGGTTTTTCTATACGATTTTTTAGATCTCGGGCATCCCGGGATTTAAAATTTATGAGTCACATAGTCCCAGGAAAAATAAAACACCACGGGATTGCAATCCCTACGTGACTCCTCTTATGTCGAATCGTTTTTTTGTTTGTCTGTTTTCCTTTATATGTCTCAGAGAGAAAGAGTTATGTCTACCCTAAACTGACCAGAGCCAAATCGTTAAAATGTGGGACAAAATGCAAACATTCTTCCAAATACTAACTAATTAGAATTTCTATTGCGAGAAAGTGGAACGGTGAAAACGTGCTAACTTGATTGTGCATAAATTTACTATTTAATACTTTCCTTTACTATTTGTTTACTATTTAATTCTTCAAAAAATTCTTTTATTTTAATTGGACGTTAGGAAATGTGGTTGCAATGGTCCGTACATTTTCTAAATTCTTTCTAGTGCTGGCATTACCGCCAGACAGCGAGTTTCACTGTATCCAATAAGTTGGTTATGTTCGACATTACTTTTGCCGCAGAACTCCTTCAACGTCTCCAGTAAAGACAGTAAAATATCCAAATTTTTTTAACCCTGCCATTTAAATCAGCAGCATTTCTTATTGCATTATTTAGAATATGGGCTGCGAATCCAATACCCAATACACTCTGGTTCAAATTCGAGTTTAGCTTGTTTTTTAATTTTCACCCCTTGACGTGACACCACTAAAATTGGTGTTCGTGTTATCAGCGCAAATTGCAACTAACTTTTTGTCAATGTTAAATAACAACAAGAAAACAAAATAACAACAAAACTTGTTCAAGCTCCTGGAGCTGGCGGCTTATAGCAACGCTCAGAGGCGTAGCTAGGGGGGGCGGGGGGCGGTCCGCCCCGGGTGTCACCTGTTTTGGGGTGACACCCGAACGTAAAAAACTTAAACAAACCATCACAATGTTTTCAACGATAAATCACTTCGAAACCGTTTTGGGGTGACACCCGAACGTAAACAACTTAAACAAACCATCACAATGTTTTCAATGATAAATCACTTCGAAACCGTTTTGGGGTGACACCCGAACGTAAAAAACATAAACAAACCATCACAATGTTTTCAACGATAAATCACTTCAAAGCCGTTTTGGGGTGACACCCGAACGTAAAAAACATAAACAAACCATCACAATGTTTTCAACGATAAATCACTTCGAAACCGTTTTGGGGTGACACCCGAACGTAAACAACTTAAACAAACCATCACAATGTTTTCAACGATAAATCACTTCGAAACCGTTTTGGAGTGACACCCGAACGTAAAAAACTTAAACAAACCATCACATGTTTTCAACGATAAATCACTTCGAAACCGTTTTGGGGTGATACCCGAACGTAAAAAACTTAAACAAACCATCACATGTTTTCAACGATAAATCACTTAGAAACCATTTTAACCAGGTTATCCACATAATTTTAATTTATAAATTGTGATAACTTATAAATGTGTCCTATAAATGTGTTATTGGTTCAAAAAGAATCTATTCTACTTTTTAAAATTTTTGAGTTATTACGTGAAATAAAATTTTAAAAATATTAATCGAATCAACATGTTGAGCATTGAATCCCATCACCACAATTACTCAATAGCTTTGAATATTCCTATAGATACCATATTGACCGTTTTTTACGATATATTATTTAGTATGCAAGCATGATTATTTAATGACCAGGTCTGAAAACACATATGCTGAATAATGTATAGGAAAAGTGGTTTACGTCGATAATGTGGCACCCTTTGTCGATAGGGTGGCACCCTTGAGTTACAATGTCTCTATTCCAAAATTATTTCTAAAATATCCGCTTAACCTTACTACCTAATATATGTTTTACATTTCAAACAAATTAATTGCAAACACCTAAGGAAACTAACAAACAATCAAATTACCGTGTTTGTAAATGATCTCAAAATAATTTTTTTTCCTTTATCTTGAAACTCAAAGAATAAATTGAAATGTTTTATATATTTATATATTTGAATTGAATGAAAGTTTATCATTTAAAATTACATTTTGTTGGGTTTTAAATCCCTTGGAAATTTCAAACTCATCAAGAGATTCTTTTAAAGATCCTTGGCTACATAAATGTAAAGTCTTCAATTTTTAAAAGTGGTGTAGCTATTGTTATTAACTATGTAAATGGTTTGCAAAAATAAACTTTAAATTTTGTTTATTTTTTTTCTTAGGCAGGTATTCCTTAAATCAGTCTTTAAAACATTTTCCGGTTTTCCCGATGTAAAATTTTTCACAAAAATCACATTCGATTTTGTAAATTATTGAGCATGATTCTAGGATATTTAATTTTGGTTTCAATTCTTTATATAAAATATCTTTTAGGATTTCATACTTATATTTTTTTAAATAGTTCCTTATAATATTAGGCTATGATTTGTATATTCCATTTTATCAAATATTATTTAATATAAGTTGTTACAAGGAAATTTAAATAAATTAATTTTCTTTGCGGTGTATTTAGTCGTTAACACAGTGTACTTATTATGAACTATGTACCTATTATGTATCCTACAAATATATTTAGAATTAATGCTTTGCTGATACCTATACTATAATTAAAAATATTTTTTTAGATTTCGTTTAGCAAATATCCCAAAAAATAAATATGCCACGAGGAGTTCATACTTTTTAAAGAAAAAGTTGGTTCCAGCAGAGAAAGACCAAATCTATAAATATGTTACAAAACCCGATGATATCCAAGGTTCATCAAAAGAAACTGATTATCACGTTGATGCAACGAATGTTTCAGAGAATATTGGCTCATCTTCGGCAAGTAACAGCAACAATACAGAATTAATAATGATAACCTATGATGAAGAATTAGAAAGGAATAATGAAAATGACAGTGATAATGCCGCTAATGCTTCTACTATCGAAGACAGTATTTGCATGGGTGAATCACTTCAGCACAAGAGATGTATCACATTGGAATATACTCGTCTCTGGTAATGTTCGCATTGAAATCATAAAAAAAGAAAGTGAACATTTTCAAAATAGAGAAGGGTCGTTTGTTACTGTATCTAGACACGGGTTAGACATAAAAGGTGATGTTCGCCATCTTTCTAAAGAATGGTTTTATAAAATGATGAATAATGGTGAAAAAATTCTACGGCCATGGATTGTTTATTCTCCTGTAAATAATAACTTGCGTCCTGCAAGTATTGCTTCTGTTGTCGTGTATTTGCTGTCACCAATAATAATAATACAAAATCAACATTTACTACTGGATATCAGAAGCGGTGGAAACTAAATCCCAAAGTGGCCGACCATGAAACTTCAAATGAACATCTGGAGAATTTTGAAAAGTGGAAAACTTTGGAAATGAGGTTTAAAATTCATAAAACGATACGAGACGCAGTCTTACAATTAATATATAATAAAAAACAGAAGTGGAAACATCTTTTATCAAGATTATTGGATATAACTTTGTTTTTATCTAAACAAAACCCAGCATTTCATGGACATGATGAAGGACAAAGTTCTTCAAATAAAGGCAATTTCTTAGAACTAACCAAACTATTGTCAAAGTATGATGTAGTGTTAAAAGAACACATTTTGAATTTGGAGCATGGTAAATCACCAAAGGTATCATATTTGTCACCAGATATACAAAATGAGTTCATAAATGTTTTAGCGATCCACGTAAAGTTTAAGCTTGTCAACGAAATTAAATCGGTTAAATATTTTGGAATTATGTTTGATAGCACACCTGACATTTCACATATTGATCAAATGTCAGAAGTGATTCGTTATGTGAAAATTGATGGTAGTAAAGTGGAAATCAAGGAAGTATTCCTTGGATTTTTTCCCTTACGTGGAAAAAAGCCGCTGATTTAAGCGATGAAATTCTTACACTGAAAAAAAAATGAAGTAATGATAACCTCATCTCGAAGATGGCAGTTTATTATTCATGCAAAGTAAAGATATTTACAAACAATTTCACCGTGATTAGGACAACTACTCAGTACTCAGTAACATTTTCCTGATAACAGAATGAGGTGTAATTAAAATATAAAGTGCTATCCAATATAACAGTAGTTGAATAAAGTTAATAACTATTTCCATGAAAACATATTTCTTTGGCCTTATATCATGAATTTTTCATTTTAAAATTTAAGTATTTGAGATTAATTGAACTATATTTTATTTTCACATAAATATTTCATGTGATTGTCTCAACTGCATCGGCTTATCATTGTGCGGTTGTTGAATCAATATGTAAAATTGTGAAATGCTGATAATTATTCAATTTCTTTCAAGTAGTTTTTATAAAAAACACTAATTCAGCTTCTGTTTTAATCAATCTCGTATTTCGATTCGCCATATCTGCCCGCACGGTGAGGTTGAGACAACTGCATTTCGATTGGAAATAGGACATGTTTTTTTCAGTGTAAAAATCTTGAAAATGATGGTATAGATGTTATGAATTGTCGCTCCCAAAGGTTATGATAATGCAGCTGTTATGAGTAGTATACATGGAGAAGTGCAAGCTATTATTAAAGCAAAAAATAACAAAGCAATTTTTGTGGGCTGCAAAGATCATTCAATTAATTTATACGGCCAACACTCGTCAGTGGAAGCCATTTTTACATGTTTTTCTGCTTCGACTAGCCGCTGGGAAGTGCTTGTTAAACACAACAAAGCAACTGTTAAAATACTCTTAACAGCGCATTGGAGTGCTAATTATGCTGCAGTAAAAGTATTGGCCGAAAATTTTGATGGGATTGTGGCTGCAACTGAGAAGTTAAGTGATCAACAAGAAAATGTAGACACTAGAGGCGCTGCACAGAACCTTATCAATGCAGCATGTGATTTTTCGTTTCTTTGCTATCTTTTGTTTTGGAATGATATTCTAAGAGAAATAATATCTGTGCTCAGATTGGATTGCAAAGCACGGGCTTGAATATTGATCAATTAGCTACAAAAATAGAGTCATTCCATAACGAAGTCTCATTGTAGAAGAGGCAATAGATCTTGCTGCGAAAAAATCGGAGGACGAATTCGTCATAAAAACGCAAAAAACGAACGGGTGGTGAGTTTGCACCTGATGTTGGACTGACACTGAGAGCTCAACTTAAAAGGGACATGTTGGAATGTCTTGACCGATTCAGTGTTGAACTCCGAACTAGACTGAAGTCAGTTCAAGATTTAGCTTCATTGTTCGAGGTTGTGCAGACAAACACTTAGTTTTTGGCGAACAGTGAAGAGTTAAAATTATCGGTATCAAAATTTACTGGTTTTTATGATGCGGTATTGGCAACAGAACTCCTCATAGAGATACAAAGGGTGAGGAGGCATATAACAATTGGACCTTTGGTAACTAAATTAATTTACCCGGGATGCCGTTTATCCCCAAACGAAACTTAACTTTGGAAATCTCTTATAGCTGGAATTTATTTTTCCATCAAAAAAAAATTAATAAGTACAAAAATCTAACGAAAAAAATAGTAATCATAATAATATAAATAATAAAAACCTTATTTTATATTCTGTTGTTGATGCTGTTTCCACCAGTTGCAATACCACGCTCCAAAGTTGTTGAATATATCGTTCTGAATGAGCAGAGATATTATTTCGGGTACCCAGTGAATTCCTTTAAGCCAATATTTGTTTAATTCCTGGTTTGAAATATAGAATATCCATTTGGAACTACGCACCACTACTATTGTTGCTATTATTAACCAAAAACCTTGACATCTTTTTGATAATCCAGATTTGTATTATATATATCGAAAACAAAGAACATCTGGTGTCACAGGATGAAACATTTTCATTAATGTTAACTTCTTATAAAATGGACAATTACAAGTCACAATTGGCCATAATAAATTTTTTTATTGTATTCTTATTAATGTTTACAACCATAACACAATAATAATTTCATTGTAAATTTGACTTATAATATTTTGTAATTGATGGACTTGTATTATTTCACATCACATTAATTAGCAATTAACTTAAAAAAAAGCCCACATATATCTTAACACATTAATGAATCTAGTTTTATGTAATGTTTTCACAAACTCAATTGAACATTTTATTTTAAGATTCAAAAACAGAAAGACAATATTTTCAAACAAAAATGTGTTTTTGTTAATTCTTTTTGACATCTTATCATGTCAAAACAGCTCGGGTAATACCAAAAAAAAATTCAATAAAGATTAATAACGACATCTGTTTGTTAGAATTGGAAATAAAAATTTAGTACGTTCGTTGCTTTTTATGGTACAATTGAAATTTAACTAGCAGTTAAGTATTAGAAAATTTTAAATTATTGTTAATGTGAAAAATGAATGGAAACTAATGAAATACATTTTTATTGAATTGAAAACAAAGAGGAATTTGGTTTTATTATTGTTTTGCGATTATTGCGATCGTTACAACATGAATTCAAGGTAAAAACCAAGATTTTTACTCTTGAAATCACAAAAACGTCGCCATCCCCTCTACGTCAGAAACCACCAAAGCACTATTAAACTTAAACTAATAATAGAAATTCTAATAACTATTTCTATATTTATCCTATTTTTTTAAATTAATCGCAATAAAAAAAAATAATTTTAAAAATGGTGGTAACTAAAATGGACTCATACGAGATATGTACACGTACGTCAGCAGATCAATATGATGATAAATGTGGAGGTAATGATTTGGATCCGCCTCACTCTATAGTGTGAATAATACCCAAATCAATACCTCGAAATTGTAACTCACATTAAACCAATGACGAATATGGGGATCGCGTATGAGTGCATTACTAGTAAAAAAAAATTATAATAACTATAGTAATCCTAAATTAAACACCTATTTAAATTCTAAAAACCGAAAATTAAATCTATAACTATAATAACTAATAACTAAGAATAGATGTTTAATTTATGAGAACTAATAATTCTAACAACTAAATTTAATTTTATAAAAAAAATATATTGAAAAACTTAGGCTTGGTGTATAGAAAACAGACGCTAGAGATTTCGATGGTAAAACCCGCAAAATCATGACCTCGCAATCACCAACAATAGTAAAACCAATTAACAAAAAAAAATGTAGTTAGTGCGCTGTAAATGAAAAAAAAATAATGAAAAACGAAAAAAACAACGAACGCCCCAAAAAAACTTTGCAAAAACAAACTTGTAAAGGAACAAAAAGGAAAGACCACCGTCGTAGCTAATCTTTGTTGAATCTTTTACAGAAATTCCTAAAATATTATACATGTAGAGATATGATTTATTTATTTAATTTCAGATCTACTGAAATAATTATATATACCTAAAACTAGTTATTGACGATAGCACCCCTAAAATATATTTATTTATTTTTAAAAAAAAAATAAAAAAATAAAAAATATTCAAAAAGGATGTTTATTTATTGGATGCAACGTCCTAGCTCAAAATATTGATTTATTTTTTTAAAAAATAAAAAATATTTATTTATCTCTTGAAGTATTGCTTAATTAGTAAAAAAAATTATTTTATTTAATTACCTAAAATTATTTAAATTTAAAAAAAATTATTTAGTTACCTAGAATTTAATTTACGAAAATTTATTTTATTTAATAAAAATTATTTATTTAATTTTTTGAAAAATTTGTTTGATTTATTTTATTTTTATTTAATATAATAAGAGATTCCCAAAATCTAGATTCGCCTGGAGACACATAAAAGTAAGTATGGCTACAATATCCATTTTATTTAGTATTTGAATTATCGCGTTCGCGAGCCCACTCCAACAATGCATGTGAGAACCGACTAGAAAAGCCCCTAACGACCAGATTCTACAGAACAGTATCTCCCCAACCTAACAAAAACAATCGCAACTGTCACGATTAGACTCTAGGCCCATTTCTACTGACCCAGCTGCGGTTGTTCTACCTAAAAATAAATTACCATTAAACTAATGCCATAGTCGAAGAACGCTCCCGAACACCAGACTTCAAATCCTAAACTTAATGAAAACTGTCTATTGCAAGCTAAATGTAAGAGTGGAAAAATGTTGAAGTTGTGTGAGGTGAAGCCTCGATCCTGATAAAAAAAAATGATTGGTTCTCCTCTTCATTTCGTTAAAGAAGCTTCTGTGCAGGGAATGGTACTACTGGTTTGTACCTAAGTACAGACCAGCAGTAGTCACTCCCTTATCACCAGAAAACTCCTTCTGAAATGAAGAGAAGAAACCAATGAACTTCGATCGCATGTCCATAATGGACAGAGGCGATCTAAGAACATAATTATGTTAAGGAGATAAGCCCCATGGATCCTTTGTTAGAGGTACCGCTGAGAGAAATTATCAATTACACACTTGTAATCATTACACAACAATAAAAAAATTAACACCCAAAAAAAAATCAATTAATTCTAACAAACGCTCAACTGTAGTGGAATGTACAATATTTTCATCGCGAGATTAAAAATAGTTCGAATCTACCACAACCAAAACAGGATTTTCACCGATTATAACCATTAGTGGTAAAGAAATTAAAATCATGTATTTATTTCACGCAGGCCAAAATGCACCGTTAAAACGAGCATCAGATTCCAGATCTAATTTATTAATGTATAAATATTTAAATATGATCTACTATCCAATTCCTATCAATGTATAATATTTGCCAAAGCTACTCACAAAAAGTTCAAATGGCCAAATCGTTTCATCGGTTTGGTTTCTTAATTTCATCTCGTTGGTGCTATTGTAACATAACACTCCACACAAACCACTACATCCGCTTCCTATATACCAAAAATATGTACAAATATGTACAATTATACAACAATTAACCTACTATATACACTATGTACAATGACAGTATAAAAAAACAGTCTCCGAAAAAAATTACTGCCCCAAAACGGTTTTTTTCCAAATTCAGAACAAAATACATTTCAAAGATGCACACAATTTCCCGGGGCCACTTGCGGTCCCAACCACCGTCGAGGGTTCTCTCCCCTGTGATTGGACTCAGAGATAGCGTTCTCTTCAGCCAATATCTCCGCATAAGCGTGCATGACTGACGAGAACTCTACCTCCTCGGCCAACCACGCTGCCTTCTGCTTCTTCCTCCTACTCTTTTTCTCCCTCCACCTTTTCCTATCCCTTTCTAGCCTCCTCAATCGATATCTCTCTCGCGCATCCATCACTTCATCCACACACTCATGCATTACTTCATCAACTACCACTTCTCCTACCAACTCCTCATTCATCTCATCCACTTCCTCATTTACAATCTCACTTATCAATTTATCCAGAACCTCATCATATTTTTCTTCATAAATATCATCCATTAATTCCAAAAATATTTTATGTTTTACTCCATCCAGAATCACATTTATCATTTCATCCACCACATTCCTCGCCTCAACCATTCTCTCTTTCCTCTCTTCATTCGCTCTCCCATCCACTTCATTCATCCAGGGCTCAAACCCACCTGGCCGACACCTCCTTAATAACCCCTGACCCCTCATAATTGTATACATTCTTAACAAAATTCAAAATATATAATACGAAATCCAATAACAAAGGTTATTGCAAATTTTATATAAAATATTCAACTTCCAAATGTATATAAAATATTTTTACAATAAAAAAACCAAAACCATAAACTGGTTTGTATTGTACCGTAGTATTACGAAAAAAAATCAACACGTAAACCAACCTGGTCTACAACGCCCAGTTTATACAATAACTGGTTTATTAAAAAAAAATAAACAAAAATCCGTACGTCGTAAAACCAACACTGGTTTTTCCCCAAAAATTCATATAATAGTAATTAATTATATATTATTATTAATAATTGTATAATAATAATTAATTTCTTTCCTATTCCTAAAAATAAAAAAAAAACCAATAACTGGTTATCCAAAAAGTGTTTGGTAAAAATATCTCTCGCTAAAATATATTTAAACCAATCTGGTAAATATGAAAAATTAACCGTTATTACGGTTTCTACTATCAAAACACGTTTTTGTTTTGCTACGCTGGCAACACCCACAAAACAAAAACCTAACGGGTCCTGTTTGGTTCGGCGTCACGTATAACAATTCAACTATTTACACCTGAAAATTCGACGATATCACAATTAATTGCATTATAATTGCATCATCATCAAAAATAGTTGTAAAATATTTATTTATTTAATATTTAATATAGAAAAAAAACCAATACTGGTTTTACACAAAATATAAACGGTTACCTATAATAAATCCAAAACTGGTTTATCAAAAATCTATAAAACACAAAAACCAAAAAAACTGTTTTTTTCAAAAATTTCCATAATAATATTGCGCCAAAAATAAAAATATCTATTTTTGCGCCTAAAAAAATATGACTCATCAAAAAATATCACTAAACCCATATAAAAAATAACCACAAAAACCAAAGTCTTTGTTTCAAGCGCCACGTATAACAATTCTAGGCCCTGATACGGAGCCACGTTATAACAATTGATTTGATTAGGAAATCTATTCCGAAACAAAAACCCTAAATTTCCATTAAATCAACCGATGACTAATTGAATTTTATTTCATATAAGTCATCGGTCAAGAAAACAAAACGAGAAAATTATTATTCATCTCAAAATAGATTTAAAATCAAGAAACATTATTTTGTTTTTGTTTAATATCAAAAAAAACAATAATTTATAAATTTTCAGCTGAAATGCTATATACAATACAAAAAGTATCACAAACAAACCGTAAAACTGGTTTTGACAAGAAAAAAATCTTTATGCCGGTTTCAATATATTTTAATATAAACATTTATTGCGCAAATACTGCTAATAAAAAGATTTTATTTCCACCAAAAAAATATATGAATACACAGGACTAATTGACAACCCAAAACCAGTTGACAACGCCTATAATCAAAAAAAATATACCTTTAGGCATTTAAAAGCGGCCAATGTTACAGTTTCTAACTGGGTGTACCTAGACTTTTTGAGATTCATCGTAGAATGAGATTTTTTAGAATTTATTCCGAATCTTACGGTCGCACTAAAGTTATTTATGACTATTTGCGTATTAGTAGCTTTGTGTGAGAGGAGTTTCAGCAAATTAAAATTAGTTAAAAATTACTTGCGGGCTTATAATAATAATGCTCATTTGTATTAATTAAAAAAAATTATAAATTACGTTTATCGGCTTTTTATTATTATTGACAGTTTTTATTTTTGGGGTGACACCACAATATCCGCTCCGGGTGCCACCCATGCTAGCTACGCCACTGGCAACGCTTTTTTATGTTTATCTATATCTATATGTCTTTTAATATCATAATGTCCACTGTTAATTTGCAAATTCACTCCGACTGGTAATACACTAAACTCTTGCGTCGTTATATTTTGATTTTTTTTATAAAAGGATAGTCCAATTCAATATCGTATAAGAATTTACGTAAACGTTTTCTATCCGTCTTGATTTGCAGGAGAACTTTTTAAATATAATTTTAAGAATTAGTATAAATTTACCTTTTATAGTAGCTTAAAACTTTTGTTACACAAGTAAAGACTGTAAAACAACTGAAACAATTTATTTTAATTTTACTAAATAATTAATATCTTTTCTGTATTCTGTAAGTATAAGAGGTATACAGTATACCTCTCGTTCTATTTTTTGCAAATCTATACCATTTATCAAGTTTTTATGCTGTTTGCTTTGTTTGTTCTTTATTGAGAAAAAAAAATTATGTATTAGAAAATAATAATTTTACTTTTGGGCTTCCTAGTTAAAGTGTGTTTTAAACAGAGTTTAAAACGCTACTTATATCACTCTTTTACTTTGTCCTTTCAGTGCGTAGCTTAAAAAAAATATAACACTCCCACATACAGGAGTGAAAATAATAAAATATCATTCTTGCTACTAAATTGAAATAAATATTTTCTTTCAAATACTCAAAACTTTTACTTTTTCGTTAAATTTGATGCTTTTCAACGTAAAATGCTTGATTCGTTCAATTATTCATGCATTGTTAGAAAATGAATATAAAGGATGACGTAGAGTGACTAATTTTCTTCTTTTACAAATCGAATGAAAGAACTGGAAAATGTAATCTGCTCCAAAGGAGTAAAATCGAAAAAACAAAAATTTTACTCTTACGAGTAAGAACGATATTCAAATTATGAACATTTTAATTTTTGAATATTATTTCAAAGGATTGAAATGAGTGCTCGAATAAAGATCAATTTATACGCAAAACTGCATCTTTTTAAGTAAAATATTTTGTATTTTATTTTCCATAATAATATTGCACTGGTTTGTTCTCTCAATATGGTTAAATCAACATATATATATATACATATATATATATATATATATATATATATATATATATATATATATATATATATATATATATATATATATATATATATATATATATATATGTATATATATATATATATATATATATATATATATATATATATATATATATATATATATATATATATATATATATATATATATATATATATATATATATATATATATATATATATATATATATATATATATATATATATATATATATATATATATATATATATATATATATATATATATATATAACATTATACAAACTGCAAGAAAAAACTGTGAAGCCATTGCTCTGACTTAGATATTGCGCAAACTATACGTAGGTAGATGATTATTTCGATAATGCGGGCAAGTGTGGTGCAAATATTTGTTTCGTGGGACGCTTCGTGGGACAGATTTCTCCGTGGGACAACGCAATAAAATGTGTGACATTTCCACGCAGCGTGGGACGTCTGGTCAGCTTACTACCCATAAACGTGCGCAAATTTTTCATTTGATTCAAAATTGTACAATTATTGCGAGCTTCTTTTAAATCTATAAGAAAAACCTACCACAAAAAAATAATAGTTTCTCCCTCCCTGTGACTGTATAAAAAAAATGAGCAAAGATTGACGTTTAGGATACGTTTTGGATTTTATTATAACCAACCAAACATATAATTTTTGCTATTTTGTGAATTAAAAATTCATAAAATGAATTTGACAGCAAGTTTTCATAACATACTTTGAAAATATTTACATAACTTAAATATTTGTTCGTGTCTTTAGAAAATATTGCTTGTCCATTATAAAACATTCAATATTATAAAATCACTGGAAATAACCCAATAAATTTAAATTACTCCCGTAATTATTTTCATTCATTTTATAAAAATTAGCACAACTATCAAGAAAACTTTTGATATGTTATAGGATTTTACATTTTAAAATTGTTTTTAATTTATTGTTTTTAAAAAAGTCTTGTAAAGTTTTTACAATCTGATATAGATAAAAAACAAGGCCAAACAGTCAGGGTTCTCCAAATAAGTGGGGTATAATTAGGTTGTGTTCTCCTGCATGTACTTACTTTTAAGTTTATATATATTACCAATGGCCAATAACAATTGAAATTTGAATGTTAAATACTGCACTATGAACTCTCGAGGAACGCTATATTAATGAAATCGTGGCTCAGACACGAATATCTTATAAACAAAACACAATCGTTCTTCTAAAAGCGGTGATGCCGCGCACCTTATAGTACGACAGAATTTGATCACAATACGCACCCACGACGTTTTTGGAAGAACGATCGTGTTTTCTTTATAAAACTGATTTCATCAGAAGATTAGAAGCAAGAGACCGCCTTTCGTATCGGTGGCGCTCTAGTCCTTGATACAAAGAACGATAACGGTTTGAATATTGCGGTGAACTGTACTTTAGTCGGGCCAAAATAATATGTAACGTAATAATTATATTATCAGATATATTTCAATTAATAGTATGCGATAAAATTGGTATATTAGTTAAGTAAATCTTCTAAAAATTAGACGAATTTACAAAATAACAGTGCATTGAAATTTTTATAGTGTAATAATTCTATCACGATTGGATGGTTTTATTGAATCGATGTATTGATAGTATCAGATCCTTGGGGGGAGGGGGCCAATGCCCCCAGCCCTACCCAATTGACGCCTCTGTCTCTGATACACTCCACATTGTTCGCCTGCAACGGTTGATGGTAAGTAAAATCAAAACGCTAAATTCTTTAACAAGATTTGGAAATGTATGAATGTTCTATTGACAGGCAATTAGTTGAACTCTGGTAGAACTTTGGAGTTCCTCATAAACCAGGTTCACTAGCCACCAAAGAGGCTTCAGCAATATTTCGAAATACTTTTATACGTTATATCTCTCAATAATCTGAAATTAATTTGGCAAATATTTTCACAATTAACATTTCAGATTAAACTTTATGAATGTTTCTGGTTCTTTAAATTTTGCCCACGGTAAAAGATTACATTGTAAGTAATTATATTTAAATTCAACTCATACCACAAAACCTACTACTGCTTTAAGTCCTTCCTAATATAAATAAATCTTTTCCTTTTATTTTATTTTAAAAATCAATTCTGATAAGATATTAATCAATAGAAAATAAAGCTTTTATCTTTCATAATATTCATTGCCTTATCTTGAAAACAAAAAAACTCTTATTTTTAATTTTCTTATTTATAACAAAAAAAAAATTACCAAAACAAAATTAAAATCTATAAAAATAAAATTACCAAAACAAAATTAAAATCTATAAATAAAAAAACATTGCGCGTAACGCGAATTAAATTTTGATTTATTCAATTTCACTTTTTAAAAAATGATTATTGAATCAAAAATATGAATCTTACAAGTATATTCACTGTAGTGTTATACTAAAAATTATAATATTAAATTATAATAAAAACTGCAGCAAGAATGACAATTGCAGTCTGAGTAAGAATTGAGAATTTACTTTAATATTACTTCTATATATACTATATTGTATTGATAAACATTTGTCATTCAAATGTTTATCGTATTTTAATTTCTAAGAAACTTTTTTATTTTTTTTTTTTTTTTTTTTTTTTAAACGGCGTTCATGCTCCATGCAGGAGCGTTGCCAGGCTAATCAGCTTCGAATATTCACCACGGTCATTCGCAACAGCGACATAATTACCATGGCAGCCGATTTTTTTAAGGTCGTTTATTACGTCAGTCTCCCATTGTAGTCGTGGTCTACCTCGCGGTCGCCCACTCCCTGGGGTACTAACGTACATTTTTCTAATCATTCCAGACTGTGAATCGGCTCGTAGAACATGCCCAAACCAAGCAATCCTATTAGAACGGATACAACCTATTATATCAGGACCCTCAAGAAGGTCTCTGATCTCAAAGTTATATCGGGTTCTATACTCTCCATCGTCTGTCTTAAGTGGACCAAAAATGTAGCGTAATATCTTACGCTCAAATACAGATAAATGCGATTCGTCATTCTGTGTAAGGGTCCACGTTTGTGATCCATACATCACAACCGGTCTAATCAATGTCTTGTATAACTTGAGCTTGGTGTTAGTTGATACATACGGAGATCCAAGGAGAGGTTTGATTGAGTAGAAAGTTCGATTACCTGCAGCGATTCGAGCTTTTATATCTGTAAGTATGCTGTTGTTTGAGTCAAGCATTGATCCCAAATATTTAAAAGATTCAACTCCCTCAATTCGTTCATCGCCGCACATCAAATCTTTCTTCTCAGACTCTCTTGAAACATTCATATGTTTGGTTTTATTGTAGTTAATTTGAAGACCAATATTTCTAGCTCCACTCTCAAGCGACTTAAAAGTCTCACTCATAACAGCTTCACTTCGGCCGAGGATGACAACATCATCAGCGTATGCAATCATCTGTACTGAGTTTATTGACAAGATATTGTTGTTAGTCGGTAGTTTCTTTTGACGGCACACATATTCCAAGGCTAAATTAAAAAGTATAGGAGAGATAGCATCACCTTGTCTTAACCCGGAGTCGACTTTAAAAAACCTTGATATTTCGTTCTCTACTCGTACACAGCATTGAGAGTTCTGTACTGTCATTTTGCATAGTGATACCAGTTTGCCAGGAATTCCCATTGACACCAGAGCAGACCATAGAGTCTCTCGTTCGAGAGAGTCGTAGGCCTGCCTGAAATCAATGAAGAGTTGGTGCACTGGTATGTTGAACTCTCGGCACTTTTCCAAAATCATCCTTATCGAGAAAAGTGCATCGGTGGTACCTCGGCCCCGCCGGAAGCCACACTGATATTCTCCAAACAGTTGTTCAGCAAAAGGATTGATTTTGGATAGCAAAATGTAAGAAAAGATCTTATATGCTGTGCAGAGTAGAGCGATTCCTCTGTAGTTTGCACATTGTAGGCGATTACCTTTTTTATGGATTGGTATCAGCATAGCTGTGTTCCAGTCCTGTGGCATGGTTTCAGTCCTCCAGATCATTTGAACAAGTTCAAACAATCTTAAGGATAGAGTTTCACCACCATGTACAATCATTTCGGATGTTATATCGTCGATACCAGGTGCTTTATTGCATTTTAATTTTGACAGCGCCGCATCGAATTCCTCTTTGGTGGGTTCGTCTACATGTACCTTTGACGCACGAATAAGCTTTGCTCGTCGCCCGACTTGTTTCTGGTCACTTAAGTTGAGAAGATTCTCAAAATAAGCGGCCCAAGTATCTAATATATTTTTAAGGTCTACTTGTAGCTCCCCATCTTCGTTTTGAATAGCAGTCGATCTAGTTTGAGGGCCCTTCTTTAAGGTTTTAACCTGTTGAAAGAAGTTACGCGATTGATGTTCCTTATTGAAGCTTTCAATCTCCTCACACTTTCTCTTCCACCATTCTCTCTTCGTTCGTCTACATAACTTTGTAACGGCTTGTCTTGCCAGTTTATAGTTCTCCTTCGTGGACCTGGTGTTGCGTCCTTGCAGACATTTCAGATAGCAATCTCTTTTGTATTGAATAGCGTCAAGACATGCTTGATCCATCCATGGCTTCTGGGAGTGGTTTTGTGGTCGTCCAAGTATTCCCTCAGCAGCGCTTAAAACAGCATCTTTGAGCAAATACCATGACTTATCGACGTCTCCATTAATGGTTTCTGATTTCTCCAATGTTTCGGCAATATGGTTTTGATATCTCTCTTCTGGTTCTGCATTCTTTAGTGATGAGATGTTAAATCGTTTCCGTTGATTGAATTTCGGAATGCTTGGGTTTGGGAAGTGGAACCTTATTTTAGCACATACAAGAAAGTGGTCACTTCCAATGTATGCACCTCTAAAGGATCGCACATCCAGAACACTCGAAAAGAAACGTGCTGTAACTAGCACGTGATCAATTTGATTTCGAGTGTTTCCATTCGGTGAGACCCATGTCTGCTTATGAATCGATCGGTGCGGAAAGAAAGTACTGGCAATTCTCAAATTATTTGATAATGCAAACTCAGTCATTCTCTCACCATTATCATTCGAATTCAAATGCAGACTGTTGGGGCCCACCACATTTCCATAAGAGATATCTCTTCCAACCTGCCCATTAAAGTCACCAAGAACCATAGTGAAGTCGCGTGTTGGTGTTTGTTTCATAACCTCTTCCAGTGCTATGTAGAAATTATCCTTCTCGTCGACGGTCTTAGCTTCAGTAGGTGCATGCACGGCAATAAGAGAGATATTGTTATATGTACCACGAACACGTAGGTAGCAAATCCTCTCACTGACCGGGATGAATTTCATCACGGCTTCTTGTATGCGTGCACCAACAAGAAAGCCAGTTCCAAATTCTCTTCGAGAAGGATGACCACTACAGTATAGAGAGTGACTATCCAAATCTTGTTTTCCGATTATTGGCTGTCTAATTTCTTGCAGAGCTATGATATCCATCCCATACCTCTCAGCCTCTGTTTCTAGACTTATAAGAGCATCAGGAGCGCTCAGGCTGCGCACGTTCCACGTTCCGATTCGGTAGTCTGGTCCTTTTTCACGTCCAGGTAAAATTCTGTTGTTTTTGTCCGGGTCTGTTTTTCTTTTCTGATTTCCAAATTTAACAAATAATTTTTTTTCCGGGGTTAGGGTGTTAACCTTAGGCCCAACCCAAATTGTCGTGAATGGGTCCGTTCTGCATCTTAAGGTTACCAGAAACAACCTTTTGACACGTTTATATAGCGAGCCGCTTGATCCAAGACAGACGCCCGCTTCAAGCCGCCCCTACCATGGAGAACAGACGCTTGAGTCGCATTGGTTTTAAGGCGCCAATTCGCCATGATGTACCATGATTGACTAAGCAGTTTTTACCCTGCTTGTCTCCGGTACACCAACCTAATTCTGTCAGCATTAACCAGGCAGCACGGCGTGGACGTCGAATTTCGGATTTCGCTACCCGGATTTCGCTAGGTAAAGAAACTTTACCTAAACATATTTCTAGTCAAAATAATATTAACAAGCAGTGTTTAAATTCATTTTTCATATCTTTCCTCTTCCGTTCTTCGCATTGGAAATTTAAAAATAAAACATAAATATCATGCTTAGGGAAGGATTGAAAAAACATTATTATATGTTTCCTTTCTTCTGAATCTTTGCTTTTATTTTGGTTAAAAGTTTCTTTTTTTTTTGTTCTAAAATATTTTCTATGCATTAGAAATTAAAGAACCAAATCATAAAATTTATTTGTTTATTCTTCGCAAAAGAAGATCAAGAAATTTTTTATAATATTGCTCTTTCCATGATTTTTCATTATTGTATGTAGGCAAATCTATACGAATTGTTTTGTAGGTATGTAAATTGATTATAATTATAAAATAGGTAAAATGAGTAGGTATATATTGATTTACTTCTGGAAGACTGTTAGGAAATTAATATGTTTATTTTTGAATGTTTTTGAAAAGAGGAAATAATAAAACTATGTTTAAACTTAAATATTTTATTTTTGCTGTTCGATAAGTTTGTAATTTTATTACGAAAACTTAAAACAAAGTTACTGTACATACTACATTTTGATATAAATTTTATTTCATTTAATAAACTTAACAAATAATAAAAATGGTATTATTACTAGTCAATACAAAATACTCTAGAATAACATGACTAATATTCGTCTTGATATGTAAAATTGGCATTACATCTTACAAGAATTATTTCATTTATAAATTCTGCTGACAATTTATTCCTTTGGTCAGACAACAGAAGTTTTAATGATGAAAAACAACGTTCTACGCTGCATTGTGTAGCCGGAACTGCATGAACTATTTTGGCTAAAGTGCTTAAATGTGGTAATTCATTTTTTTTGACCAACCAGTAATTCAAAACATTAATATTTATATCCAAAGGTTGTGGATTGTAATTATTAATTTCTGTGTAAGCTGCGTCAATGTTAGTGTTGTTAACATTCCCATCTGATTGAATTTTTTTTTAAATGTAAGCATTCATTAACATATTTATATCAACAGCTGTTGAAGATGTGGTAGGTATAGATGATAAGTTTGATGAGATATTGCTAAGTTGTTCACTTTGTCCATTAATGAGATTACGTTGATGTTCAATGAGTTTTTTCAGATGCGCTATACTTTTTTCTTTATTCGACGTTGACATTATACAATTGAATCTCGGATCGAGAAACATTGCAGCTAAGATTACATTATTTTGAAGTAAATTGCTTTCGCGGGCTTGAATTTTTTCTAAAAGAAAGGTTGCCATAGGATTTAATATTTGCTCTACTGAAATTTTTAACTCGAGCCAATGCTTAAAAAAGTCGCCCATGCACAGTTGTTCGGACTGTAATTGCATTGTTATATTTCTAATAGGCTTAAATACTTCAATAAATTCTGTTGCAAAGCTCCATAAATTGTCTTCAATATTTAATTGTTTATAAGTATTTTTAAAAGTTCTACAATATTCTCTAAAGTCCAGCAGTCTTTCAATCATATTATAAGTAGAATTCCATCTGGTTATGTTGTTAATCACCGGCTGGGGTAATTGTTTTTCAATCAAAATATTTCTATGGGTTGGAGTTCTTAGATATATTGTCAATTTTTTGAAAACTTCAATATTGCTTTTAACATCAGGTCGTTCTTTCAAAAAGTCATTCACAACTAGTTACACCGTTCAACTGCACTTCGTGCTGCACATTTAATTGTATTTACTAGAAACATAGATTTATTTTGTTGTTCCTGAATGATTGTCTCAACCGCTCCATTTATATTCTGAATATTAGATTCATCATACAGTTCATCACTTTCGCTATCTGGTAAAAAATTCAATGCATCGTTAATAAGATTTGATGCTTTTACCATGTTTCTACCATTGTCGCAGGTAATCGAATAAATTTGATCAAGTTTTAAATCGTATGATGTTAATGCATCCTTTATAATATTTTTTATGTATTCGGATGTGTGTCGTTCTTTTAATTCAATCATAGAAATGGTTTTTATAATGATTTTATTTTCTATTACATATTGAATATTTATTCCGAGGAGTGATTTGTTTAATCTTGTTGCTTCATCAATTTTTAATGAAAACATTTTATTTTGTAGATCATTTTTTATTGATGTTTTTGTTTGCATTGAAGCTAAAGAAATTGCATTTTTCACTGACTCAGAATTGATAGTTATATTTAAACCTGAGCATATAGGTCCGATTATTTGACGAAAGTCACGAGAATTGAATAAGGAATAAGCACAACCATTTGCAATCATCCCTGCACATGCCTGCATTAGTTCTTGCTTATTAATTTTAACTTTTATAGTTTCTTTTTCCATACTTTGTTTTTTATTAGATTCCAAGACTTTAAGCTGATATTCGGTAAACATTTCTTTATGCTTAGATTTTAAGTGACGACGTAAATTAGCCACCTGATTATTAGATATTTTCACGCCGCAATTATTCACTAGACATATTTGTTGTTTTGTTTCCGTGTTATTTTTAAAATATTGACGAATGATGTCGTTTGTTTTCTTACCCATGACTACTTGTATGTTTGTAAATGATGTGACCGTTATTGTTTTAATATTAATATTACTTATCTGAGCCGCTTAAACTGTGATTTTATTATGAATTTAAGTTAGTTTATGTTGAACTTAAACGGGAAAATTAATCAATATACAAGTTCTTTTAAAGGGAAGAAATCTTGACTGTTTAACTCACTGCACATAATATTTGTATATCTAAGATTAAAAATTAATGTATTTATATCGATTTATTGTTTTCGACGTATTAACCATCCGAATCTTACAAAAACTAAAGATGATACAGAAAATTAACCTATTTAGATCTCATTTGAGTATGTATGCAAAATTTTTTCATTTGAAATATATTTCAGTATTAATTTTTATCCAATTACAAAGGACATGAAGTGTGAAAAAGGCACTACAAACAAACTGATTTTATGATTTTGACAAATACAAAAATATTTATATATAAATAAAAATAAGTAAGTGGAACCAAATAGAATTAGAAAACAAACAATTAATTATATGTACTGGTGATTTGTAATTATTTGAAACAAAAAGGACATTTTTTTATCTGCAGTACGTGATCTTTTGTTGATGTCGTTTAGCTAGAGAATCCAGATTTGGATTTGATAATGGAGATAATTTAGTACCCATTATGCATAATAAAATACATATACATAAATTCAACATATATTAAAAAATTAAATTGCTCTACACTTGTACCAATTTGAGCATTAAAGTCTCCTTTATGTTTTATATCGAACCACGGGATGTAGTTGATGACTTCTTCTAGTTTAGGGAAGAACAGATCTTCAATATATTCTGACTTGTCTCAGAAGCTGCAAAAATAACAATCGTAAACCTTAATTTTTCAATTTAAACTTGCAACATGCATTTCCGCATCATATTAAACAAATTAACTCAATTGGGAGATCTTCTGTTCCTTAAAAATAATAATAATTCTTAATATCTTACATAAACCTGTGTAAGTCGCGTACACTAATGCCTTTATCTTAATACTGATACATCCAGTGGAATCCAATATGCCGATATAATCCAGTGTACAGAAATCATAAAAACCAGGTTTTGCGTAGAAAGGAGCGCAAGTCCACGCATCTCTTTGTTTCGTGAATGGACCTCGATCTGATGATTTGTTATATCTTAAGGTTTTTAAAGCAATCTGTTTACACGTTTAAAACAACAAACAAACAACGATTACCACAACAAATGCAATTTGTATATAACTGCAACTTTGTTTAACACACTCTTCATTATCTGCAAACGGTCTAAATTATTTAAATTTTAATCTAAATTACAGTAAGTAAACAATTTTTTCGCTATTAACCGGAGAAATCACCATCAATCAATCCTTCTAATCGAAGGTAATTTTTCTCTTCCTAGCTAAGTAATGGTAATGAGCGTTAAATAATAATAATTAACTATGTACTTTGATTTCATTTGACTGAATTTTCAGAATACTTGAAATTTTGAAATACATATTTAACAAAATACTAAAACAAATTTAATCAAACTAAATATAACGTATTAAAAAAATACTTCGGTTGAGAAAGACATTACCTCGAACGATATATTACTCATCGCTACACCCTCGATCGATAATCGATTTCAGCGACCATAAAAAAATGTTTGCATAAAAAAGGAAATCAACAAGTTGTCCAGAACATCAACTTCAAACTCATCATCAACTTTCACTTCTCATCCATTTAAACCACTCCACACTAAATAATTATCTTACTTTTATCATACAATTTATGTATGAAATAACACAAATTTATTGGACAAACATTCAAGGTGTACTTAATTTTACACATATATCTATAAAGTATAAACACGCCAATTCTTAGAGAACTTATATATATAATTAGTGTATTCGATTTGACTGAAATAACTGAATAAACTGAAAAAACAATAACAATTGCAATACAATTTTTCACTTGTTCAGTTGCTTCAGTCAAATCAAACGCGACTAATATAGTAGAAGAGAAAAACATAACAAAATAGCAAATTTTTATATCCAAAGGAAAGATTCAAAATTTCTAAAGTGAATCTTTCTTTTCGAATAATAGTATATTATTGAATTAGGAGCTAAAGTCGTACTTTTTGTGTTGAGTCTATAGTTTGGCGGCCGACCGTAGGGAGGCCGACAATTATAGACGAAACACAAAAAGTCACTTTAGCTCCGAATTCAATACACTATTTTTTCGGCAAACGTTTAAATTTGTTTAAAAATATGAAATTAATGCATCAAATTTTTTAAAAATATGTTTTAGGTAATAAATTTTCTGAAATTAATTTTTTTTTATTTTTATTCATTAAAATGAACTGAAATGCATTCTGTTTTGAACAAATTAATAATATCATTTTATTTTACTTTACTGCCGCCGTAAAAATATGAAAATTACTTTACAGCCGCCGTAAAAATATGAAAATTACTTTACAGCCGCCGTAAAAATATGAAAGTTACTTTACAGCCGCCGGCAGAAAAAGTAAAAATGACGTCACTTTTGCAGCCGCCGGCTAAAAAGTAAGACTTTAGCTACTCCCCAGCGGCAGTAAAGTTAAACTTTACAGCCGTTAGCCGAAAAACAAATTAATTTTTATTTTTCAATCGTTCCAAATGAAGGAAGAAATTTTTTTTTTATATCGTTCCCTTCTTTTAAACAAAATAAGAAAAAATAAAATAAAAATTAAAACACAGAAAACAAAAAAAATTATTTCATATTTCGTTGCAAAAGAAAAGAAAACAAAATGATCTAGAAAAATAAAATTAAAGTAAACGTAAACCAAAAAATGAAAGAATATCGGATAAATAAAATTTAAATTTGAACACTGTTAACAAGTGTTTGATTAAAAACTGTGAGAATTGATCGAACATGTTTTATAGAATATCATATTACGTTATTTGTTTAGACTTGTATATTTATGAAAAGTTTATGAATTGACTTATGTTTATAAGATATCTATTTTGTTTAAATATTCAATGATTAAAATTATGAGACAATTAAAATAAGATTACATCATGGGAATTTCGTTTAATAGAATCTAAGTTTAAGTTTTTGGAAAGATTATCGTTTGTGGAATGGAATGTAACTCTTCCTTCGTTAGTCTTAGAATTCTCCTGAATTCTGTTAATTACTTTTACTTTAATTTTCTTTTGATTGATAAGATAATAAATTATGACACTTGTTATTACTATAATGATTACAATTGATAAACTTATACCTGTATAGGTTACTAATTTATGTACTTTTAATTCTTTAATTTCTTTAATATTATCTGTTGTTTTAATTAATATATCTTTTATATATGTTTTATAATATATGTTTTAATTAATATATATAAAGTATTTGTATTTGACTTATAATCTAGATTTGGTATAATATATTTATTTTTTATCTCATTAATGTTATTATAATATTGTTCATTATTTATTTGTATTGTACAATTAAAAAATTTGATAAAATAATTTCCATTTAATGTATATTTCCTATCATCACAATTTGATGTAAGATTTATTTTGTTACCTAACTGTACTAAAATACTACTATCATCTATATTGTATAATTCTGTTTTACAATCTCTAATATTTTGACAACTTTTATTTATAATACAATGTTTTAAATTATTCAATTGATGCAATGATTTAGCTTCATCATACTCAAAATATTTATTTTTAAATTCTAATGTTTTAGTAATTGGGAAATTTATTAAATTACAATTATCATAATTTGATAGTGGTATTATAAGTTTTTTGTTTATATACATCATTTCATAAGGTATTTTAATTAAAAATATTAATTTATAATTATCAGTTCTAGAAAAACCTACTTTTATTCTTTTTATTTTGTTAGCATCTATTTCGTATGTAATTATTTCTTCATGTGTTAATAATGATGGATGAATAATATTGAGATTTGATAATATTATGTTATCTTGTAGTTCGTTAATTATTTTGTCTGTCTCTTGAATTTTTAATTTAATATCGAATGCTGTTAGCCTAATTAGAGTATCATCTATTTTATTTTTTATGAAATTTTGAATAAGCTCTCTATCATTTTTAATTGAGTTAAGTAATGTATTTATAGATTTATTAAAGTTATCATTAATTTTGATTTGTTCGTTTAAGTTTACAATAAGATTATGATTATTAGTTTCAATTACTTCTAGTTTTTCATTAATTAATTGTCGGTCTTCATCGTCCATGGTACCTGTTATCCATTTGTTTACTGTGCCTATCCCGTTTATAAGTCCACGTTTATGTATGATATGATGTCCTTGTTTAAGTGTATTAAATTTTGTTAATAATTCTTCTAAAGTTTGTATCAAAGGGTTACTATAATTTTGCGGTAAATGAGCTACGCTTTTAATTAATTCTTTTACAATTAAATCTAACTGTTGTAAATCGATAATGTGTAATGAATAATTGTATGATTTTGGTATTAGTATTTTGTCTTCTTGAAGAATAGTGTATCCATTATTAGTTTCTATTTTCTCTACTATTAATTGAGTCTGTATAGGTGCTACTAACACTAGTATCGTCATTAGTGTAAGAAGTATCGTTGTTATTGGTTTCTGTGAATTTTAAAGCTCGTTTAATATTTATGGGATGTATTTTATCTAGTTTATATCTACGAAATTTAGGTTGATCTTTATGTCTTAAAGATTTGTAGTTTTTTATGTATCCTATTTTTCTAATTTCGTTATAGTTTTCACGATTTTTATTATGTTTCTTTAAACGTTTGGTTTGAGATTCAATTAAATTAAGATAAGTCTGGTCTTTAGGAATTTCTCTTTGTTCAATTTGATTAGGGGTAGCTTTGATCGTGCTATGGAATTGATTATTATAACATTTGATTGCTGTTAACATTTGACTACGAATAGGACTAGGTTGGTCAATATTTAAAATTCTTAATTTGTCAGTAATGGTATTGTTCAGTCTTTCTACGTCAGCGTTTCCTGTGTGACTATTTGGTTTGATTAAATGTAATTCTATGTTTTCGCTATTCAAAAATTCTTTAATATTAATGTGTTTAAATTCATTGTCGGCTATAATTTTTCTGGGTTTTTTATGATTAAAATAAATTTTAAGTTTTTCAATTAGTTCAATATGATTACGATTTTCTATTGGATATGCTGATGCGAATTTGGAAAATTTATCAATGAAAACAAGAAAAGATTGTCTTTTGTTTGTATAAGTATCTATATGAATAATTTGATCTTTGTCCGTTGGAATCTCTGTTTTCATAAATTTGGGTTTAATGGGGTTTCGATCGTATTTTCCTGTGTTACAAACATCACAGTTGTTGGTTATTTTATTTATTATTATTTTAATATGTTTATTATAAATTTTAAATTTAAGATTTTCATATAGAGCTAATATACCTGGGTGTTTTTGTTTTTTGTGTTCAATAGATATAATTTTTATCAATTGATCTTCAGATTCAATATCTTGAGCGAAATGAGTACATCTAATAAATTTTGTAGTGGGAAATTCTCGAATAAGAATTTGTTGGATTATATTAAAATCATGGTCTAATATGTCTGTGTAAATAGCTATTCTGGTATTAGATATATATGTTTTTAATTTATTTACTAAATCGTTATGATCTATATTTGGGTTAATATTAATTCTTCTATTTCCTAATATTTGTTCAAATTCTGTAGTAAAGTTTTCAGTAATAATTATTTGGGTTTTGAATCTGTTAATTATTGTTTCTAAAATTTGAATATGATCGTTTTGTTCTTCATGTTGAGAATGTACCGTTGGTATCATAGAAATATTATCGAGGTTTTCATTATTTGCATTATTATTATTATTATTTATATTTTCATTTTCTGTAACATTAATTTCTAACATATTTTCTTCCCTTCCTTCGTTTGTTTGAAACCTATCGTTTAATTTATTAATATCGTTTTCTATATTTATTTCATTTATTTCATAACTATCAGTATTAATTCTACTGAGAAAATCTGCGATTTTATTTTCTTTACCTTTTAAATATTCTATTTTTATATTGTATTCACCTAAAGATAAGATCCACCGTTGGAGTCTTGAATTTAAATCTTTACCTAGATATTTTGTATGAAGCCATTTTAATGGTTGATGGTCTGTTTTTAATTCAAATTGTCGACCATAAAGATAAGGTCTAAAGTATTTGATACCCCAAACTACTGCGAGTAGTTCTTTTTCTGTTGTGCTATATTTAATTTCATGATTATTTAAAGTACGACTAGCATAAGCTATGGGATGATTATCCTGAAGTAATACTGCTCCAATTGCATATTGACTTGCGTCTGTATTTATTTTGAAAGTTTTATTAAAGTCGGGATATTTAAGAATAGGATGAGTTGTTAACAATGTTTTCAATTGTTCAAACGAATTTATATAAGATGGGTCTAAAGGATTAACCTTGGTTTCTTTTTTTAAATATTTGGTCATAGGTTGTGCTATTTTAGCATAATCTTTTATAAATTTACGATAATAACCGGTAATTCCTAAAAATGATTTGATCTGTTTTTGTGTTAAAGGTAATTTAAGTTCAGTTATATTTTCAATTTTTTTTGGATTTGGTTTAATTCCATTTGTAGTCAAAACATGACCTAAGTATTCAGTTTCTTTACAGAAAAAATTGCATTTGTCAATTTGGATTTTTAAGTTAGCTTCTCTAAGCTTTTTGAAAATTTTATTAATACTGTCTACATGTTCTTGTATTGAGGAACTAAAAATTAAAATGTCATCTAAATATACAACACATATTTTGTTAATATATTCACGAAGTATTGAGTTCATAAGTCTCTGAAATGTTGCTGGTGCGTTCTTCAAACCGAAGGGCATTCTAACGTATTCATAGTGTCCAAAGGGTGTAGAGAAAGCCGTCTTTCTCTGGTCTTCTTTTTTCATTAAGATTTGATGAAATCCTTTTGCTAAGTCAAGGGTTGTGAAGTATTGGGCTCTACCCAATTTATCTAAAATATTTTCGATGTTGGGAATTGGAAATTTATCGTCAATAGTTTGTTCATTTAATTTACGGTAGTCAATAACAATTCTCCATTTTTTTATATTTGAATTATCTAGTTTCTTTGGCGCAATCCAAAGAGGTGAGTTAAAAGGTGAATTTGATTCTTTTATTATTCCTTGTTTTAACATATCGTTCATTTGTATTTCAATTTCTTTTTCATGAATAAGAGGATATCTGTATATTTTACAGTAAATAGGATTATCAGTTTTTAATTTTATCTCATGAGTTATCTCGTGAGTGAAGGTCAAATTATCACCTTCATTAAAAAATAAATCTCTATTATTTACTAATAAATGTTTTAAATATTCATGTTCTTCTTTATTTAAATGTTTTTCATTAATTTTATTAAAAATTTCATTTTTACTATCACTAATAGGTTCAAGATAATTAACTTGAGTTAATACAATTGGATATAATTTATTTTGGAATGGAATTTGATATTTGTTAAATATTTCAAGAAATTCGTTTTTTAAATTGATTACAGCATCAAAGGGATTAAGAAAATTTAAACCTATAATAGCGTCATATTTTTCACTCTGTAGTGGGAATATTTTCCACTCTAACGTACCTGTTTTTATTAGTTCTGTTGGAATAGGTGTTACCATTTTATGAGTAACAATATTTGGTTTAGGAGGTCCTAAAGAATTAAATTGAAGAGGAAAGTCTAATTTAGTTATTTTGTAGTTAAGTATATTTGGTTTAATAATACTAGTTTCTGATCCAGAATCAATTAAACAATATAGGGGTTTATTATCAATTGTTAGTTTTACTATAGGCAACTGGTTGTTTGAGGAGTTTCTAAAAAATTTACCTCATGATTGATTGTGTTAACTTGGTTAATTGTATCGACTTCCATTGGTTCAGGTCGATTTTGATTATTTCTAAATTGATTTGATTGATTTGCAAAAACATTTCTATTATCAGGATGATTATTACGATAGTAATTATTATTATTATAATTATTATGATTTTGATATCTATTTGAATTATTTTGATTACGATGATGATAATCATTATTATTGTTATAATTTCTATTTTGATTATAATTTCTATTTTGATTGAAATTTCTATTTTGATTAAAATTTCTATTTTGATTATAATTTGTATTTTGATTATTATTATTGTATTTAAAATTATTGTTATTATTTGAGAAATTTGGTTTATTGAAATTTTTATTTTGTTGAGAATTATAATAATCTTTATTATAATGAAATTTGTGATTTTTGTTAAAATTATTTTGTAATTGTTTGTTATTTCTAAATTCTGATTTGATTACATCTTCACTAACATATATTTCAGATTGACATAAAACATTATCTAATTCGAAAAGAGTAGTATCATTATTAATTTGGATTTGTAAAATCGGAATTATTTTTGATTTAAAAATTTGTACTAGCTCTTTATCAATTGAATCGTAAGTAAAATTATCTTCGTTGTTAAAATCACATATTTCACTACACTCTGAATTAATATTATTTAACTTATAAAATAAATCTCTAATATTACTAACCTTAAAACCTTTTGCTTGATAAAGCAATTGATGAATTGTATTTTTCGGACGAAATTTTAATGTAAGTTGTTGCACTACTTTCTTCCAATTACGTTGGTGTTCAGGAATTTCCAAAATTATTGTTTTAGCTGTTCCGATGATTTTATTATTAATAATTTTCTTCAAGCAATATTCTTTTAATTCTGTGTTGTTGTCCCCACACAAATTCTCGACATCCTCGACGGATTTTAGAAATGATTTGAGACGAAATGCGTCTTCTCCACTGAATGTAGATATTTCGTTGAAATTTCTAATAACTTGATCGGCTGTTAAATTAAATTTGGTTTGTTGTAAACCTTGAAGTTTCACTTGTTGTTCATTAATTTGTTCGGTTAAACGATGAACTTGATCAATTAATGCTTGATCCATTTTAATTCGATTTTTATCAAATAATAAATTACGTTTTGAATTAATTTTTGTTGTTTTAAATATTTTAACTTTTATTAAAATAAACTTTAATTTTATTAATTATTTTGTTTTACGACGATTTAAAATTGAGGTGATTTAAATTTTGTTTCTACGAATAAACTGATTTTTAGTTATTCTATGTATACTTTTAAAATCACTGGCTGATTATAAAGGTGAAGTGTTTATATTTCAGTTCACTGATTTTTAGTTAACTTTTAATTTTCACTATCACTGTTTATAAGTTCGTTTTACTAGATCTAATATCTTCAGATACAGATCCTATCAACTGCGCCAATTAAATTTTGATTTATTCAATTTCACTTTTTAAAAAATGATTATTGAATCAAAAATATGAATCTTACAAGTATATTCACTGTAGTGTTATACTAAAAATTATAATATTAAATTATAATAAAAACTGCAGCAAGAATGACAATTGCAGTCTGAGTAAGAATTGAGAATTTACTTTAATATTACTTCTATATATACTATATTGTATTGATAAACATTTGTCATTCAAATGTTTATCGTATTTTAATTTCTAAGAAACTTTACCTAAACATATTTCTAGTCAAAATAATATTAACAAGTGTTTGATTAAAAACTGTGAGAATTGATCGAACATGTTTTATAGAATATCATATTACGTTATTTGTTTAGACTTGTATATTTATGAAAAGTTTATGAATTGACTTATGTTTATAAGATATCTATTTTGTTTAAATATTCAATGATTAAAATTATGAGACAATTAAAATAAGATTACATCATGGGAATTTCGTTTAATAGAATCTAAGTTTAAGTTTTTGGAAAGATTATCGTTTGTGGAATGGAATGTAACTCGCGTAACCGAAAAACGTTTCATTTTTTTTATACTGCAATAAAATTTCTCTCATACGCCGATAAAGAAGTTTCACTTCAAAAAGTGAAAATATTTGAAATAATTGTTTTATTTAAATGCTATATGGAATGAGAGACAACCAGGCTCATGCAAACCGTATATATTAGCTTTGAATGCACTGAAAAAAATTAAAGTAATCTACTTCATTCCGAAGCTATAGCAGCTTATTATTCAAATAAAGAACAGGTAAATATTTGCGTGACAACACAATAAGGTTTATTTAAATTATATATAAAGTTTTACATACAAGATAACAGAAGTTGAATGAAGTTAATAACTATTTGCGCATAAATGAAATTACTTTGGCCTTATATCAATAATTTTTCATTTCAAAGCAGAAGTATTTGAAATTGGTTGAATTGTAATTAATTTTCACACAAAAATAAAATGCAGTTAGCCTTAACTACACCGTTCTGTACCTGTACAGCTGTTGAATAAATGTTAGGGTTCTATTTGCCATATTTATTATTTGCTATCGGGACTAGGTTGAAACAACCGCATTTCGATTAAAAAATATATAGAACATTTGTTTTCAATGTGGGTTTGAGTATGCTAGTTTTGTGATCGGAATGGATAATCGAAACAAGACGCCGATGCTTCGAATTCGATTATTTCCGGTTTTCTTGAAACTTCGGTAATCGTTAGTATAATAAAAAAAAATTAATACGTGTTTTTGAAGTGAAAAATTTATATATTCGCGTTACCATGTTTTATATGAATTTTTGAAGAACAAAAAAATATTTGAACAAAAAGAAATATTATATTTGAACAAAAAAATACGAAATAGAATTTGGTGATCACGGTGTTCACGGTGGTCATAGTGGTTATGGTGGTCATGGTGGTAATGGTGGTCACGGAGGTCATGGTGCTCATGGTGGTCATGGTGGTCATAGTGGTCATGGTGGTTATGGTGGTCATAGTGCTCATGGTGGTTATGGTGGTCAAGGTGGTCATGGTGGTCATGGTGGTCATAGTGGTCATGGTGTTCATTGTGGTCATGGTGATCATGGTGGTCAAGGTGGTCATGGTGGTCATCGTGGTCATAGTGCAGGTCATGATGGTCACGGTGGTTATGGTGGCCACGGTGGTCATGGTGGTCATGGTGTTCACAGTAGTCATGATGGTCATGTTGGTCATGGTGGTCATGGTGGTCCAGGTGGTCATGGTGGTCATGGTGGTCATGGTAGTGATGGTGGTCATGTTGGTCATGGTGGTCATGGTGGTCATGGTGGTCATGGTGGTCATGGTGGTCATGGTGGTCATGGTGGTCATGGTGGTCATAGTGGTTATGGTGGTCATGGTGGTAATGGTGGTCACGGTGGTCATGGTGGTCATGGTGTTCACGGTGGTCATGGTGGACATGGTGGTCATAGTGGTTAAGGTGGTTATGGTGGTCACGATGATCATGGTGGTCACGGTGGTCATGGTGGTCATGATGGTCATGGTGGTCACGGTAGTCGCGGTGGTCATGGTGGTCATGGTGGTTATGGTGGTCACGGTGGTTATGGGGTCCACGGTGGTCATGGTGGTTATGGTGTTCATGGTGGTCATGATGGTCATGGTGTTCACGGTGGTCATGATGGTCATGTTGGTTATGGCGGTCATGGTGGTCATGGTGGTCAAGGTGGTCTTGGTATTTTCATGTGTATTTGTAGAATTATACCATTCATGTGTATGTATAATGTTAATGTGTATGTATAATGTGTATGTATAATGTACATACACATGTACACATGAAACACATTTGTAGAATTATACCAGAATTATACCGTGCAAATGTGTATAATGTCCTATATATAGATGTTTTTCTATATACCTATTGAATCGTACTATCCCCAAGCAGGGTTTGCCGGACTCTGAATTACGGCCAAGTCCTGGCCCATTAATTGATAACAGTACTTGGATATTGTTATTGGGGCAGTACTGAAACCATTCATCGACGGATCTTTGGTTTACAGATTGTGAAAAAGATTAATTTATTCCACACAGTAGCTTTTTATTGGTGCCCTTTCAAATATGAAAAATGAAAAGCAACATTTTCGACATATTTTATTATGGAAAAGGAAAAATTATGTGCAAGCAAGAAAAAATTTATTCGATGTGAATAGAAAAGATGTATTGACATTTGACATGAATTTGTCAAATTCAACCGTTCATATGACCATTTTAAAATTGAAACGGTTTATGGTTGATGTTATAGATACATAACCTTCACGAGCAGGAATTTGTCAGGGCTCAAGTAAGGTCCTGATCAGGTTTGCCCTAATTCGGATCAGGCATTGGTAGGGCTGCCTGATTGGGGCCCTGATCATGATTGTAACGCTTTCGCCCTATCAGGTCCTAATTGGGATTACCGGATCAGACCCTGATTGGGATAATCGGATCAGGCCCTGATTGGGATATCCGGACCAGACTCTGATACATTGTAACGGCGGACTATTCAATTTTTACTCTGAAAATAATAATTTTCAAACTCAATTATAATTTTATTAATTTTCTTAAATTGTAGCTACATTTTTTTGTACTACTGTTGTCGGTTTAGTTACGTCACGCAATTTCAATAAACATGTTTGATTAAATGTTTTTTTAACTTGGGGGATTGTTTATTATTACTGGAAGGGGAAACAGAAAATCTAAAATAATATGATATATATAACGATATCAAATGTTTAAAGGGATCAGTATAGTTTTGGAAATTGAAAAAAAAACAATATGTTATAAAGAATATAATTTATTTATTTAATTTATTTTTGTAACAATTGTTTAAGTTTTTTTAAGTTAGTATAATTTTGACATCAAAATGATTTGTTATAATTCTTAAAGTTAATTAAAAATTAAATTTCTGTGATATCTATTCTGAGTTTTTCTATTTATTTATTTATTTTGATTGTAATAGTGGAAATTATTTTTGGTAAACTCTTTTAGTAAATGAAAGTGGAAAAAAAATTTTGAATCTAAAATACAAATATACATATACAAGATGTGAAAGTATTTATTTAAGTGAGGTTGGTGAAACCGTTCAACCCACTTTTTGTACTCCATTGGATACCAAGAATTGTTTGTATGAGTATTATTCTTAAGTAATAAAAAGACGTCTTCGAAATGTTGCAAATTGTGCTGTTTTATTGAAATTAATCGATGTGATTGCTCTGCTTACGTTATCATTATGGACCTCTATGGATAAATATGACATCCATAAATTGAGCTATGGGATTGTTATCAGGGCATCGGAATTATATATATTAATAACACTTATTTTTACCGTCGCAAGATAATGACGCCGGTTGAAGAAAATCATTGGAATATAAAGGAAATTCGTTTCTATTAAATGTGAAAAATAACAACGAATGACAACATTCAAGACAACATTCAACACCAGCTATTAATGTAAGCTTTGATTTTATTTGTATATTTTTCGTTGATTCATTTAGTTTTCGTGTTCCGATATTGCTTTCAAAAATATAAAAAGTTTTTTTATAACAGATTTCCAAGTGATGATTTTGTTTGTGTGTAAAATCAGTGTTTCAGTTCTTAGTTTTTGAGCTACCCGGCATAAAATTAAAATAATAGTTACAATAAAAGTTCAAATGGCATAACAACATATTTATATATTATATACATAAATTAATCAAATTAAAATAAAAAAATTACAATGGAAAAAATTAAAGCATACATACTACCATCCTAATAACTATTATTATATTCTTTCAGCCGAGAAGCGCTAACTAAACCATACATAAAACGATTTTAACTATATATTTCTAAAATAGATAATACTCTAGTAAAGTTTAACCAATTGAAATTTCAGCTAGGGGTCAGATACGAAAAACCTGATCAGGGCCGGATAGACCTGATCAGGGCCAGAACCCTAAAAGGGTATTCTAAATCAGGCCCGGAACAGGCCCGGAACAGGCCCACATTAGATTGCCTTAATAGGGATTGCCCTTGTAGAACTGACCAGGCCCTGATCACGCCCTGGCTGTTTTCAGGTTTTCCCTAACTAATTTCTGCTCGAGTTATTATGGTGATATATTAACTAAATTTTATGGTTAATGTTATTAAAAGAAAAACATATGATGACGATATTTGAACCATATTTTGTTTACCTTATATGGTTGAATTTGAATATACTATTGTTATATTACTTCTGTTTGAAAGCTAAAAGTGAAATTTTTACCCCCACTTTTTTGGCATTTCTCCACGTTTTAGGACCTACAGAATCTAAAAAAGCAAAAAAAAATGTATGTCTGTCTGCCGTCCGGCCGACACAACCAACGAAATCTAGAAGGCGGAGGGGATTCGAAAAATTTTGAATTCTTAAAATAGGTACACTCAATGGTAAGAACCGAAAGGATGATGTGTGCGATAGCTGTACCGGAAGTGTGTCAAAAAATCGTCAAGTGTGTCAAAACAAGGAAATATGCATATTTTTTGCTTAAAAATCGTTCATTTTTAGTGATAATCAGTAGAAACAAAGAATGTGGAGAAATCTGGATGGTCGGGATTGGTATGTGAGATCAAAAACTAGATTATTGCATTAGAAGTTTGTCAAAAAAATGTTGTCAAGTGTGTCAAAAGAAAGATTTTTATTTACTTTCTTACCAAATTTTTTGGAAAAAAAAATTAATAATTTGTATGACATGAAATTTTATTATTATTATAGAGAATTATGGCATTATAAGTTTGTCAAAAACATAAAGTCAAGTGTGTCAAAAATGATTTCATTTTTTTTTAGCCTATTTTTTGGAAAAAAATGTAGCTGTTTTTATGACGTAAATGTAATTGAACATGAAATTAGACATGGAAATTTTTGAATTTGTTATAGTTTTTGAAATTTTTTTGGAATTTTGAAAAAATTTGTATTTTTGAATTTTGATTTTGTATAATTTTTGCAATATTTTTAGAATTTTGGAAAAAGTTTTAATTTTTGATTTTGTAAGAATTTTTGGAATATTTTTAGAATTTTGAAAAATTTAAAATTTTTGATTTTATTATAATTTTTGGAATTTTGAAAAAAATTTCAATTTTTGATTTTGTAATAATATTTGCAATATTTTTGAAAAAAGAATTTTGAAAAAAGTTTGAATTTTTAAGAATTTTTGGAATATTATTGGAATTTAGAAAAAGTTTAAATATTTGATTTTATTCTAATTTTTGGATTTTTTCAATTTTTGATTTTGTTATAATTTTTGCAATACTTTTAGAATTTTGAATAAATGGAATTTTTGAAGTTTATATATATATTTTTAGAATTTTGAAAAAAGTTTCAATTTTTGATTTTGTAATAATTTTTGGAATATTTATATTTTTTTATTTTATTATAATTTTTGGAATTTTGAAAAAAGTTTTAATTTTTGCAATATTTTTTGCAATACTTTTAGAAAAAGTTTTAATTTTTAATTTTGTTAAAAATTTTGCCTTCGTACAAAGCTTTTGGTGAAAACTATATAAAAAGATAAAAAGAATTGATTTAAAAAAATTCCAAATATTATAATAAAATCAAAAATTCCAACTTTCTTCAAAATCCAAAAATATTCAAGAGAATATTACAAAATAAACAATTCAAACTTTTTTCAAAAATCCTAAAATTTTTAAAAATCATCATAAAATCAAAAATTTAAATTTTTTTTCTAAATTTAAAAATATTCCAAAAATTATAATAAAATCAAAAATTTAAACTTTTTTAAAATTCTAAGCAATCCAAAAATTATTACAAAATCAAAAATTGAAACTTTTTTCAAAATTCCAAACATATTGCAAAAATTATAACAAAATCAAAAATTCACTTTCTAAGATTCTAAAAATTATAATACAATCATAAATTTCAATTTTCTTCAAAAGTTCAAACATATTCAAGAGAATATTACAAAATCAAAAATTGAAACTATTTTCAAAATTCTAAAGATATTGCAAGAATCAAAACAAAATAAAAACTTTTTCAAAATTCTAAAAATATTCCAAAACTTATAATAAAATCAAAAATTAAACTTTTTTCAAAATTCTAAAAATATTCCAAAAATTAATCAAAAATCAAAGATTGAAATTTCAAAATTCTAAAAATATTGCCAAAATTATACACACAATCGAAAATATGAAAAATCATATGTAAAAATATGCTCATTTTCGTGTTTTGACACACTTCATGATTTTTTGACAAACACTTGACACACACTTGCTTTCGCCAATACAAATTTCGTCAATACTAAACATATCAAATGTTTTAGGCATTTAAAAAAAAAAAAACTATAAAACTTGCGCAGTTTCAAAAGAATAGCCCCATTCCCATAGTATTATTCAAAAAAACGTAGAAAAATCTGTTTGGAATCCTAAAACATTATTTTCAAAATATGATAGCACATAATATATTATATATGTAAACCAAAAGAAATTACTAAAAATGCATGCCGGCAAAACTGCATTTCAAAGCAATAAAAAAAATTCAGAATTTAGTTTTTTTCATTCGTTCCACACATACAAAATTTTGATTTTAAAAGCAAATCCACAAATAAATGTACATTTTCAAACGAATTGCCCAATTAACATATACTGCTGACACTTAACATTTTAATTTACAAAAGTTTTATCTGTGAGGAGAGTACACCCTGTTTTTCGATGATATGATTTTTCGATGTAATGATATTTCGATGATGTGATTTTTTTTTTCGGTTTTACGATTTTCGATGGTATGATTTTTCGATTTTGTGAATCAAATTTTCGATGATATGATTTTCGGTGATGTGATTTTTCGATGCTATAACTTTTGGACGTAATGAATTTTAGGTGTTATGATTTTCGATGTTGCGATTTTCGGTTGTGTGATTTTTCGACAGTATGATTTTTATTTTTCAATTTATTACTTTTTTTTGATATAACGATTTTCGATGGTATGATTTTTCGATGATATGACACGATCCGCATCAAATGTAATCAAAAAGAGAAAACCTGTTTGACAAAAAAACACAAACAAATGTACTGTAAGTTTTTGAAAATATACATATTCATTATGAAATTCATTAACTATATATTTCTAATTAAAATACAATTATTTTACATCTATAATAATAATATTACAATAAAAAAACAATTAAACAAATTTCATTCATTATTCTGATGTATTTCATGAAAGATATAATTCAGATTAACTATAGTTGTTGTCCATCTGAAATGAACAAAAAACGATATCAAACGAAGTACTTTTCGTATTTAAAAATTGTAATAAAATGGTGGAATTTTAGTTCAGTCGTAAAATAGTACATTATGATGCAAGGACGTAAGGCTAAGGTTTTTGGGCGTATGTTGAGTTTGCAAATCAGGGCGCCAGCCGAGATTTGCACCCACATTAAGACCAAAATGACTTACATCGTTGCATCATATACATCATATAGTACACATATACTTTTTTTAATTCGTCGCAAGCAAAATATTTAAAAAAGATTGTTTAATCTATAAATCAAAATTAAAAATTTTTTTAAAATTTTGAAATAAAAATATGTTGAACAAGAGTAACCTTTGACCAAAGTATTTGTTATTTTTTTAAAACAAATCGTATAACTAATAAAAAACTACTATTTCGATTTGCTCTTTCCACACTGGTATGCAGTGCAACGCATCACTTCTTCGTTTCTTGCCTCTTTGCTTAACCATAAGTTTGGTTAGTTTTCTATATTTATGTATGATTAAAATATAACATAATCGTGATTGAGTTTAACCATGCAATGGTTATGTTTAGCCATGTTAATAACCATAAGTTATTTTTAAAAGAACTATAACATGGTTAAGACTATATACTTTAGAACAATTTTTTGTATACATAAGTAACCCGAGCAGAAATTAGTTAGGGAAAACCTGAATACAGTCAGGGCGTGATCAGGGCCTGGTCAGTCCTACAAGGGCAACCCCTATTAGGGCAATCTGATGTGGGCCTGTTCCGGGCCTGATTTAGAATACCCTTTTAGGGTTAACCTTATTTGAATATATCCGGCCCTGATCAGGTTTTTCGTATTTGACCCTTAGCTGAAATTTAAATGGGTTAAAATTCACTAGAGTATTATCCATTTTAGAAATAAATAGCTAAAATCGTTTCATGTATGTTTTAGTTGACGACTATAATAATAGTCATTAAGGTGGTATGTGTGTTTTAATTTTTTCCATTGTAATGTTTTTATTTTAATTTGATTAATTTATGTATATAATATATAAATATATATCAGGGTCTGGTCAGGATATCCCAATCTGGGCCTGATCCGATTATCCCAATCAGGGTCTGATCCGGTAATCCCAATCAGGACCTGATAGGGCAAAAGCGTTACACTCATGATCAGGGCCCAATCAGGCAGCCCTACCAATGCCTGATCCGGGTTAGGGCAAACCTGATCAGGGCCTTACTTGAGCCCTAACAAATTTCTGCTCGGGAAATTATTGTGGTTAAAATTTGATTATGGTTAAAACAAAAATAAATTTTGTTATTTTAACTAAGTTTTGTTTGTTCTCACCATTTTTCAAAATTTCAAACATTGTATGGTTAAAACAACCCACCCCGATAACCATGCGATTTTTTGTGTGCACGAAATGAAAAAATTTTACGTTCGTGAAATTGTCTCAACGAAAATGCAATATTTACATTTCTTGTAGAAAATTAGTATATTACATATCTAGAGTTGTAAATAGCATTTTACATGCGAGGGAAAATTTTGCGCATGAGACGCGTAGCGTCGAGTGCAGTATCTTCACGAGCATGGAAAATGCTTTACAACTCGAGATTTGTTATATACTTTTCCTACGACTTTGTTTTAATGCCCAAACGCATATAATTACTTGAAAAAATGAACTACTAATTATAAATTAAATGCAAATAGTTTACAAATTGTGGTAGGCTTTGCATTATTCTGTGTCAAAATGAATTGAAATATTTAATTTTTAAAAATCAAATTTTTCTTTAAATAAAAATTTTTCTTTTTATTAAAAGCGTGCGGTAATATATATATGAAAATCCATTACCGCACGCTTTTTTTTACTTACCGCACGCTTTTTTTTACTTACCGCACGCTATTTGAAATAATCAATTTACATGTCATGGATAGTGCGACGTAATTTATAATTTACTGTGATAGGAGTAGGAAAACGTATTTTTCATTTCATATGAAAATAATTTTTTTTACATTTGATTAAATTTTTAAATAAATTATATAATCAACAATTATTTCTTAAATTTTGTGCTTTTATTACATAAACGATTGTGTAGAACTATAGCAGCACGATCTGCTTTTTCAAACGGGAGTGATTGCAGCACTCGGTACGCTAGACGCGTTCGCAATAATTCTACTATATTCTATTTCAGTGTAATTTTTTTATAACGGCTTATTTGGTACGGCTACCTTAAACAAAGATAGTTCAATATAGAATCGGTAAACTTGATTTTAGTAAATGGCATTAAGTCCAAAAAAGTTCAAACTAATATATATACAAATGTCTTTTCTCGAAAACAAAAATAACGTTTGTCCGTAATTTTGGCATGTTTTAGGTAAATAATTTTTTAAATAATGAAAAATAAAATTAAAGGCAGCAATTTTTAAATCGTCATGTTTGAATAAATAAAATTCATAAAACTCGTATAAAACCATAAATTACTTTTATTTCATACTGATATCTAAAACGACATTTTTCGGATTATTTATGGTACAAAAAGTTGAACTTTAATGACCTTGGACTTTATAAAATCTTATAAAGTCCTAGGACGTTAAAGTTCAACTTTTTGTACCATAAACGTTGAACTTTAACGTCCTAGGACTTTATAAAATTTTATAAAGTTTTAGTAAGTTAAAGTTCAACTTCTTGAGCAAAATTTAAAACTCATTTCATTTTATTTTAATAAATTTCCAGTATGAAAAAAAATTTTATATTTACCTCAAACGAAAAAGTGTTTTTAAAGGTACTCACTAGTAATTTCGGCCTCGGCCGCAAACAACTAGCTCGTACTATAAAGTTTCACTTTTCGTTCTAGATAAATAAATAACTACCCGAGCAGAAATTAGTTAGGGAAAACCTGAATACAGTCAGGGCGTGATCAGGGCCTGGTCAGTCCTACAAGGGCAATCCCTATTAGGGCAATCTGATGTGGGCCTGTTCCGGGCCTGATTTAGAATACCCGTTTAGGGTTAACCTTATTTGAATATATCCGGCCCTGATCAGGTTTTTCGTATTTGACCCCTAGCTGAAATTTCAATTGGTTAAAATTCACTAGAGTATTATCCATTTTAGAAATATATAGTTAAAATCGATTCATGTATGTTTTAGTTATCGCTTCTCGGCTGAAAGACTATAATAATAGTGATTAAGGTGGTATGTATGTTTTAATTTTTTCCGTTGTAATTTTTTTATTTTAATTTGATTATTTTATGTATATAAAATATAAATATATATCAGGGCCTCGTCCGGATATCCCAATCAGGACCTGATTCAATTATCCCAATCAGAGTCTGATCCGGTAATCCCAATCAGGACCTGATAGGGCAAAAGCGTTACACTCATGATCAGGACCCAATCAGGCTGCCCTACTAATGCCTGATCCGGACTAGGGCAAATCTGATCAGGCCCTTACTTGAGCCCTGACAAATTTCTGCTCGGGTATTATCAGTGTAATATTTTTATAAAGCCTTATTTAGCACTTTTTAAACAAAAACAAATTTATTAAAATCGACCTACTCGTCTGAGCACAATTCAATTTTAAACTTTCATTGTTCCTAAAATTCTTAACAAACTTCGAGTCACCATGTGTCAAAATTAGTGAAAAAATAAAAAACAGGTATTTTATATGTAACATATTTTTTTTTATTATTCTAACGGCTACCGAAGTTTTAAGAAAATCGTAAATGGTTTGGGTTATACTTTGTTTTTGATCGGCGTTTTGATTCGATTTTTCATCTATCGTTTGCATGTTTCTGTTTAATGGTTTCTGTTGTGTTATCAATTTAAAATTAGGACAACTTTGGCTCTGATTGAAGTATTTTCTCAACCAGAGGCTAGAGAAGAGTACTAATTCCCAGTTTTGTGGATTAACACAGAGTTCAAAACTACCGATCCATTTAGCGAGGATGCAAAGAGTAATAATTGCATTAAATATCTGAGAGTACCAAGATATTTACCGATCACTTAAAAACCACGCCTTTTCATTTTGAACAACATTTCATTTATGACCAAGTTACAAATAAAAAGGGTGATAGTACTCCACCTCCGTGCACAAAATTTAAAGTGGAGCGCTCAGCAAGATCCTGATGATCTTCGTAAACGTGCAGGTGGTCCGTGGATATCACAGAAAATAAACACAAAGTGGTTAGTTGCAGTTAAGAGAATTGTCTTTCGTAAATATATACGTATAGCTGTTTTTACCAGTTTACCCTTGCACCATGCATCTTTGGATGTCGACTGCCTTGAAGGTTTAATTGCATCTCTTAAAATGTATTCTATTAATCTTTCCAGTGCTTTGACGGACCTGAGGTCCTTTTTAGGGTTTACAATGAGATCGCTTTTTCCACCATAAGTGTAAACATTATATTTGCTTCGGTAAATTTTCTAGAAATATGACACATCAAGAGACTGCTCCTGAAAATAAATGGTTGGTTGGTTTACATGGTTTTGTCAATGGTAATTACATTGGTAAAGGTAATTGGTTATTTCATATTTAAATGTCAACATAGATTATACCATTTGACCCACTACCTAGACTTAAAGGGCTTACAGATATTAACAGAAAATGCCTGACCAGTCCTGTTGTCACGCTTCATGACTGCATGTGTCTCTGAGCATTTCGGTAAGTGTGTTTATAGTAGAAGGTCTAGGGGCTGGGCATGTTTGGAACTAAAACTGGGAGCAAGTCACCCAGAATACTTCTAACGGTGTTTCAGTTTGTCCGTCTCCTGTTTTTATTTTTTTTTAATAAAAAGTGAGATTTATAAGTCACAACAACACAGAAAAACCTCTTAAGATCTAGCTAGGTGCTACAATAACATGCATTCTGAGCTGTTAATCGACGCCAATTTTTTTTTAACAAATAGAAAACTAAACAATAAATCTTATCAGTTATCATATATAATCAAATACAGGGTGGCGCAAAAAGAACGATATGATTTGGTTGCTTAATAACTTTTACATTTATTAATTTTTTTTTATTTTTATTTCAGAATCTTGTGAATAAGGCTTGGCAAATTTATAATGGAACAGTACACAGCGGAGTAGCGAACGAAAATCGTTGAATATTTTTATCAAAATCAAAGGTCAGTTATTTTAACTCGGCGAGCATATCGTCGATATTTCAATGTGTGGAATCTGCCCTCTGCAGCAACAATAAACCGCCTGGTTGGACATTTAGAAGAAACTGGATCAGTAAGAAACGCACGAATTCCCGGAAGACCATATTTCTTTGAAAATGCACGGGGCGACGCAGTTACCGTTAATGGCGCTCTGTATAGAACTATGCTGGAAAACTTTTTGAGGCCAGTAGTACAAAACCATCCACAGTTGTGGTTTTATCAAGATCGAGCCACAGCTCATACTGCAAGGGACACAATGGCTATTTTACAGGACATTTTTGGTGATCGCATTATTTCGCGCAGAAGCGTTTTTAGTTGGCCTCCGCGTTCACCAGATTTAACCGCTTCAGACTGCTTTCTTTGGGGTTATTTTAAAGAAAGGGTGTACGTAAATAAGCCACAGACCATACCCCAGCTAAAAAACAATATTCGTGATGAGATGAGATGAGCCATTTCACCTGAAATTTTGCGAAAAGTGATGGAAAATGTGCTGGAAAGAGCACGAATTTGCGAAGCAGCTAATGGCCACCACTTGCGGGATATAATTTTTCATGTTTAGGCCAAAAAAATTTGCCATTTGTATATTCGTATTTCCCAAAAAAAAAATTAATGTTATCATTTAAATAAAAAAGTTATCAAGAATTCAAACCATATCGTTCTTTTTGCGCCACCCTGTATATGAAAAAGGCGACTATTTCATTATAAGATGTAGCAAATACAATACAAAGTAGTATAGGTATAAATCAAATTTTATAAAAACTTTGAAACAACATAACATTAAAATGAATAACCGTAGAATCAGACTTTTATTAAACTTTTGGGAGAAGGAAATCAATTATTTAGCGTATTTTGCGAGATAAATTATGCTACAACTCGGTGACATTAATTTTGGATTATGGTAAAGAAACTAAATGAAAATGGAAGTGTGCGTAGTAGTTCATTAAAAGACAGAAAAGAAATTATAAAAGAAAATCTGTTGAAGATTCGAATAGAAAACAAAATATTAAATATTTGTTGTGATTGGCTTAGTGCTAATAACTACGATTACGGATTATGACCTTGTTTTAAAACAAACAAAAAATATTAAATTTTTTTTCAATGATAATTTAACAGAAATACGAAAATACAAGTATTTTGATAAGTAATATAAGAAATTTGAAAATATATATGTACGATGATAATATAAATTTGCTCTTCATAGAACTTATATAATAGGTAAAGACAGTTTTTTAATTTGTGTTGTGTTTGAAAAATTCAAAGGAAAATTCGGCAAGAATAAGATATAAAAATTTGAAACAAATAATTTTAAACGCTAATCATTTGTGTTGTCAAAATTATAGAATAATTGCAGATATAACTTTTTATTATTATCGATACATTATTACATCTTTCCGGTTGATGTGTGTGAGATGCCATTATTGTGTGCAGTTTGAACAAAATCATATCATCATAACTAACAATACTACCAACTGTACATTTGACGCAACGATTGGGTTGTTTTATATACTATATACTATACTATACTATACTCAACAATCGCCCAGACCAGATTGTTAGTGACAACTTGTAATGCTATTGGTTTTATTATTCTAGTGCAACAATCGCACGGATCAAAGGTGCAAAATTATTATTGTTATTGTGGGAATTAGATCATATCTTTAGTTAGTATGATCGGCTGAATCAACGTTGACATAATGAGTAGGATCCGATGCAATCATGGGGTGTGTGAAACCTTTATTTAATCTTTTTAAATGTAATAATCGTTGTTATATTGGTTTGTGTCTGTGTGTGGTGATCTCGGTTTCTTTTGCCGGTGGGGTCGTCAGTATCCCTACTATTTGTTTTCGAATATTTAATTTCGGTTACACAGTCTGATATGCATGCATATCTGCTTATTTGTACTGAACTATAGGGGATATTATTTCCCGGACACACATAGCTGAAGCTCGTTGGAACAAAACTTCGGTTGGCACGCAGTTCTCCGATTGCTTCCTGTTAGTGACCTCACTAGCAGGTCCAGTATTCATTACATATAGGATATCTCACGTTAACTCATATATCAATATCAGTGGTTGGAGGACGCGGGGTCGTCAAAAGAGCTAGCATTTTTGGGAGACCCAATGTTCAATTCAAACATCATGTCCTTGTTATTATTTGCCTTTGTATAAATTTTATTTAAGATGAATTTTAATGATGTATCCTGATATGAAATATTAATAAATCCACTATAGGAACTCAGCTAGCTTCGTCCAAGTTATACATTGTTAACTATTATGACAGTTGAACTTCATAATTCTAAGCAACCTCAAGCTTAGCTATCCTTTAGTTGTTAGTAGCACGATCTGAATTGTTATATACACAGCAATGATCTGATACACCTACACCCAATATGATACACCTGTAGATATCACCTGGTATGCAGGTGGCTCCGTTTGTAACTGAACTATTTAAATCGACCAGACTGATCATCAGCGCGGGTTGCTTTAAACCTTGATCCAGTTCATTTAGCTAATCATTTTGCACTTCCCCCCTCAAAATTGTATAATGATTGTAAAATCATCTAAGAATAAAATCATAGTAAATTGGCTCAATAGGTCCCTTTCAGCGAATTTAAGTCCCTCGATCTCTAACCAATTTATCTGTTGGATGAAAACTTATAACTTTGAATCCTAATACTTCCATTCTGTTTGCTGATTTTTCATTATTATGTCATAACTATATATATTATATAAACTGGATTTTAGCAAGTGGAAAATGTTGATAATTAAAAATAAAATTTAAAGCAAATGCATATTTATTTACTTCCTATAGCTTAACCTAAAACATATTTGATTTAAAACAATTATTTGGTCAATTTAATGAAAATATATATAAGATTAACCCGGATTAGTGAAGACGATCATTAGTAGTCTCTAGTGTTCCTGTTTAGGTTTTCTAATTTTCACTTAATTTAATTTAAAAATTTTAAGAATAAAGAAAACAACACAACTCCTATCGATAACCGAACATTTACAGCCGCAGAAGTACAATAATCGTTCAAACATGATGCGTACTTAATAGCATGTGCAATAAAGTTTTGTTCATATGAGCCTGAGAATAAATATGACCATGGCCCAGACGCAAAAACTAAAACGTCATCGCCACCATTTACTGCCTCTTTTGTAGCAACACCAGCACTAATAATTTTATCTCGATCATTTTGTTTACTTTCCAATACAGTCAGTGGATTTTTACGACCACCATCCTCATTCTGATGTTCGTTATAGCCTGGTCCGGTTGCATATGATAATTTTAAATAAGGTAGATTGTCAACATCACTCATTCCTGCTTCGGAAAATATTTCGCTGGTACGTTCCTTAAAAAAAGATGGTTTTATAATTTATGAAAAATGTATTTGAAGTTCGAGTATTTTACTCCATATCCAGCGATTGATAATGTACTGCCAACACTGCCAAATACAACAATCAAAGTTTCCGTATCTTTTGTCATCTGTTTTGCCATATTTAAAGCAGAATCGAATTGTGTTGCTTGATGAACTGCTTTGTATGGTTTATTTTGTTTGTGCGCCTTGTTGATCAAACCATCTACAAGAATAATATATTTTCGATTTAAAAAATCAAAAACTACTTTTATAAATCTCTTACCTTCAACAAACAGTAAAAACCCATTTTTATGTTCCGATTTTTGTAACATTTCTAAAGAATAATGTGTCATTCTCATCAAAGGTGGTTGTGTTGTTGTTGTAGAATTCAAATCGGATTGAAATTTAAAATCATCGGTGTCAAACAATCCTAACAAATAATCAATATTTGATGTATTCAAGCTTCCTAGCTGTAAATTGTTTGTGATATAAACTGCATTTCCTGTTTTATCCGTTTTCCATTTGTTAATTAAATTAGTATTATCCGTTCGCACGCCTGGATTTCCTTGTTCATCGATCATGGTTGTGGGTAGAAAATGTTTACGTCCACCACCAAATACTACTTTGAACTGTTTTCCAATGTCTCCGTTGATTAATTGTGATGCTATATCTACTACTTCAGTAGGCTTACAGTTACCATTAAGAACATCTTGATTTGATTCCCAATCTGAGTTTGAAACTGATGCATATAAGGCTGGAGCACTTCCAGCGGTTACACGATTTGTTGTAGCGAAGCCTACAACTTTTCCCGCTGCTAAAGCCCATTTGGCAATTGATTCAAGCTGACTTGTTGAGTTAACATTACAATCACTTTTCTCGACACCCGGTTTTACATTAATTGTTCCGCGTTTTGATTTGACACCAGTTAAGAATGCCGTACCTGCACATGCTGCATCTGGAGTTTGGCTGTCGACGCAATAGGTCTGGAAATAAAGCAATAACAATAACATTTCGAATGTAATTTATTATAGTTCTACTTATTACTCGAGTATGTCCACTCCATGGATAGGATTCAAATGCTAATGGTATTTCTTCTCCACCTTTTAGAAGTCTCGCTGCAGTTATTGTATTAGCTGATAAACCTTCTCCTACAAATATTACGATGTTTTTGGCTGTCAACTAAAAATAAATAAAAATTATAACAAAGCTGTCTAAAATGGTGAGCCTTCATGCTACGCATAAAAAAACTATATCTGAACTTTACAATTATTTTGTATATTCAACAATGGTTGAACAATTGGTTTTTTAATTCAATCATTTTTAATATAAGAAAAATGATTTCTAGTTTTTGCAATAATATAGATTATTGAATTATTAGGGACTTATTTTATAGTTTTTGTAATGATTATGTGACATTAAGTGCCAAATAAAACATAAATTATTATAATTTTATGTAGATTTCATATAAATATTATATATAAATATATATAAAATAATAATATATAATAAAAATATATAAATAGATATAAAATCTACCAATCTACCATGTTGTAAATCTACCATGTTGCATGGAGGGATCAGTTTTTTATTGTTTTGTAATTTTTTTTATTTTTGATCTACGGGTGTGACAACCCCGTGTACTCCAGTCCCTGGTATTGACATACGAGTTAACGTGAGATATCACATATCACTGGCAAGAACAGTGAGATATCACTAGTCAAGGTGATATCTTAGGGGTGGTGGCGGATGAACTGTATTCAGTCAACGTTAGCACCCTCAATCTTAGCTGTGAAATAATCCTTGATGATGAGACGCTATTGCTTCCTCGTAGAAACGAGCCTTCATATAACTATGTGTGGGCTTTAATCATTAAGAAAGACGGTGCGTCACAGGATCAAGGAATATGCCACCGACTGCATTATTGGCACTACATTTTTGTTTTGTTTCAGCAAATTTTTGTAAAAATTTGTTATTTACTTTTATTTTCTCTATTCTATCATAAAATATTAGCCTATGTCATATTTTGTCAATGATAGGATTTATTGTTTAGTTATCCATTCTTTAACAAAAAATATAAAAAAACAAAAGAAGGAAGATTTACGTCTATCAACACCTTTGAACGTATGTTGTTGTGGGACCTTGGTCTTAAAAGGTTTTTATGAGTTGTTGTGACACATATTGTAATTCCTACTACACAACACATTTTATTAAAAAAAAAAAAATTCCAATAGGTGAATGTAACCAATAGGTAACCAATAGATGAACCAATAGGTGAATGTAAAAACATTTGTTTATTGGGTGTCACAGTTTCAAAAGGCCTACTCTGGAATGTTTGGGCTTCTTTTTCCATCTTGGCCCTCTTGGACTCTGCTCAAAAGCGGGCTATATGAATTGTGGGTGATCGAGCTTTGACATCAAAACTTGATTCCTTACAACATCGTCGCACTGTTGCTGACCTCGTTGTTTTTTACAAATATCGTCATCAACAGTGCTCAGATGAAATCAGCGGCATCATGCCTCAAACTTATTCTTACCCCCGTTCCACTCGGCAATCGGCTACCGCATCCAGAGAAACGGTCGAGATCCCGCGCTGTCATACTGGCAGATCGCAGAAAGACTTCTTTGTCCGAACTGCATATACAAATGGAATAGTTTGCCGGAATCCTTAGTCTCAGGTGGCTTCAACCCGCAGAGGTTTAAAAAAAGCGTTCATCAACATCTTAGAACGCCAGTTGTTGGGGGACCTAGGTCTGGACCTAAGTCTTAAAAGGTATTTATGTGTTGTTGTGACACATATTCTAAACCCTATTACACAACACTTTTTATTGAAAAAAAAAAAAATTGCAATATATAAATTAGACTGGTCGTTAAAAATTAAATTTTTTCAGACATCCCCTAAAAAAATTAGTTTGGTACTAAAAACACGAAATTTTTTTTTGAAATAAAAAGAACACGCGCTGCAAAATCATCAAAGTTGATTTTTTGACAAAATTTTAGATTTTTTTAAATATCTCATGAAATATGCAGATTTAAAACAAAATCATATGAACATTTTTATTCATGCACCATGAAGGAGCGTTGCTAAGCTAATCAGCTTCGAATCGCCGTTATTTGCAACAGCGGAATAATTGCCGACATCGTCTTTGGTTGCATCAGTTATATAATTCCATACAAATTCCGCCATTTTATTGTATCTTTTGTTATATTACCAACAGCTTGAATAATTGCCGACATCGTTTTTTTACTACATCTATTATGGTATGTCTAATAAGTTCAACCATTGGTGCCATCATTTTGTTACATCAATTATTATATTTTTAACAATTTCAACGGCATGTTTTGTTACATCAGTTTTTATAATCCTGATAATTTCAACAATTCCTGACATCATCTTGTTTCACCAGTTATTCTATGCCTAATAAGTTCAACCATTGGCGACATCATGCTGTTACACCATGTTATAATATTGCAAACAATTTCAACAATTCCCGACATCATTCTATCAATTATCATTTTTATATCAATTATGATAATTCTAACAATCAGAACATCATTTTTTGTTATATTAGTTATTCTAATTCTGACAATTTTAACAATCGCCAACATCATTTTGTTACAACAGTTATAATTTTTATACCAAATTCAGCAATGTTATTACATCGATTGATATGTTACCAACAACTTGAATAATTACCGACATTCATTTTTGTTACATCTATTATTAGATGTCTAACAAGTCCAACAATTGTCTACATCATTTTTGCTACATCAATTGTTACAATTGCCGACATCATCTTGGTTACATCAATTATTATATTTCTAATATATTCACCGTATGTATGATTAAGTTAGTTAAGATGATCTGGTGATTAAGTTTTCAAAGGAATGAAGAGGTGGATCCGGAACAATCGTGGGGTGAGTGAAACATTTAAGCAAATTTATTTATTTTTAATGTAAAAATTACAGTCATATTGGTGATGATGTGATGATCTTGGCTTCTTCAGCCTTTGGGGTCGTCACTCGTCAGAGTCCCTTTTTTTCATTCTGTATACACCATCTTATTTGCGTGCCATATCTGATCATTGTTACTGGACTGGGGAAACTGCCTCTTGAACTCACAAGGCTGAAGTTCGTTGGTATAGAAACCTTGCTGGGTACGCAGTCCCCCGATTGCTTCCTGATGGTGAGTCACTAGCAGGTCCAGTGTTCATTACAAAATAAAGAAAACAGAATTTTTATTTTATAATTTAACTGTTACTGTATTTCAGCTTGTTCTTCTTTACTATAGTAATAGACGCTATTTCTTCAGAATATGGCCTAATAAGCTGAAATATGTAAAGAGTAACGGTTAAATTATAAAATCTTTATTTATGTTCATAAATTCGCTGTTAGTGACTATCGCCACTAGTTGGGATTTGGAAATTATATTCCAGACCCGTAAATCACACAGTTTTTCATTCAATGCCAACATAGTAACAGTATGAAAAACAGTAAACACTGTGTTTCTGTTCGTAGAGTGAAAATTAGACTAATACATGCTACATACCTACAGCTAAATTGTACAATAATAGCCGTGTTTGATTTGACTGAAGCAACTGATACAACTGAAAAATTAAATGCCATTGTTGTTGTTTTTTCAGTTGTTTCAACCAAATCGAACGAACTTATTATTGAAGAACATATTTTACGAAATACTGAATCAAAAGACAAAAAGTGAATAAATACACCTTAAATTATTTTATTTCATAGATATCTAAAACGACATTTTTCGAATTATTTATGGTACAAAAAGTTGAACTTTAATGTCCTAGGACTTTATAAAATTTTATAAAGTCCTTGGACGTTAAAGTTCAACTTTTTGTTCCATAAACGTTGAACTTTAACGTCCTAGGACTTTATAAAATTTTATAAAGTCCTAGGACGTTAAAGTTCAACTTTTTGAGCAAAATTTAAAACTCATTTCTTTTTATTTTAAAAAATTTCCCGTATGAAATAAAATTTTGTATTTACCTCAAACAAAAAGTGTTTTTAAAGGTACTCACTAGTAATTTTGGCCTCGGCTAGACGCCTCGGCCGTAAACAACTAGCTCGTACTTTAAAGTTTCACTTTTCGTTCTAGATAAATAAATAACTATTCTTCAATTTTTTTCTATTTTCTTTTGTAAGTTTGTTTTACTTCGGTCTGAAAGACCTAAGTATTACATTCATGAGCTCAAAGTGAAATTCTTACCCCCACTTTTTTGGCATTTCTCGACGTTTTAGGACCTACTGATTCTAAAAAAGCAAAAAAAAAAATGTGTGTCTGTCTGTTGGCCGTCCGGCCGTCACAACCGACGAAATCTAGAAAGCCGCTAGACGGATTTCAAAATTTTTTTTCTAAAAATAGGTTTACTCAAAGGAAAGAGCCGAAAGGACGATGTGTTCGATAACTGTACCGGAAGTGTGTCAAAAAAATCGTCAAGTGTGTCAAAACAAGGAAATTTGCATTTCACTTTAAGTGATTACGAGTAGGAACATTGAATTTGGAGAAATTTTGATGGCCGGGATTGGTATGTGAGACCAAAATCTAGATTATTGCATTATAAGTTTGTCAAAAAAATGTTGTCAAGTGTATCAAAAGAAAGATTTTTATTTATTTTTTTACCCAATTTGTTGGAAAAAAAATAAATTAAAATTTTCTTTGAAATGAAATTTTATTATTATTATTTAGAATTATGGCATTATAAGTTTGTCAAAAAAAAGTTGTCAAGTGTGTCAAAAAAAATGTAGCTGTTTTTATGACGTAAATGTAATTGAAAATGAAATTGAACATGGAAATTTTTGAATTTGTTATAGTCTTTGAAATATAATTTTTGTAATAATTTTTGCAATATTTTTAGAATTTTGGAAAAAGTTTTAATTTTTAACTTTGTAAGAATTTTTGGAATATTTTTAGAAATTTGAAAAATTTTAAATTTTTGATTTTATTATAATTTTTGGAATTTTGAAAAAAATTTCAATTTTTGATTTTGTAATAATTTTTGCAATATTTTTAGAATTTTGAAAAAAGTTTGATTTTATTTAATGTTTACAATATTTTTGGAGTTGTGAAAGAAATATGAATTTGTGATTAATATTTTCTCGAAACGCTAAATGGAGAGGTTTTTGAGTAGTTTGCTGAGTGTATCATCTTTTCACTAAATTATGTTAATTTATGATCTGTTATAATTTTCCGGCAACGTATTGATGTTTCGTGTTAGTTTTCTAATACATATCTAAACAGAGATAAGAAAATATTTGTACTTTAACAAAGAGTTTTGTTTGATATACATCGCTGCCCAAAACTAAAAACCATGTCCTCATAAAAGTTGTTTGCCGAAAACTATATTAAAATCCTTAAACCAGACCGAAGTCTTGATACCTCAGAGCTGTGAGATTTCAGCCCCTTCATTTTTTTTATTTTACGTTTCTTATATTTATATTGAAACATATTGGGTAGAACACTGTAGGTATTATTTTCAGTTGTTTCTTTTATTTTTATATCGAAATTTTTTTAGTTTGTTTTATTACAAAATATGTAAAATAAAAAATTAATAAAAACTATGTATTGGAACTAAATAATATGGACTAAATAGTTGAAGATTATTTAAATTATAGCTATTTATTAATTTATATTTATATTTTATATTTCATTCAATATGTATAACTATTATTTAAATGTATAAATGATTCATAAAAAAATAGAATATTCTATAAAATTTTAGAAATTCAATCTATTTTTCATAATACATATTATATTGGTGAAAGGCGTCTATGATATTTGTGTTTACCATAAATCTGATCTCACCTGAATTCAGTATATACTGTCGACTATTGTTTTTATTTTTATTTAATATAAGTTAAATGAAAAACAACAACAAGCGTTAGATCAAAAGCTTGTAATTGTTTTTCATTTAACTTATGTTAATAATAAAAATAAAAAACAATAGTCGACAGTAATACATATTATATCTTTTGATTTAATTGAAAATCAAAAAAAATTTTTTTAAAATTATCGGACAATTTTTTATTGAAAAAAAATGTATTTCTATTCAATAACAAAAAAAAGTTGTTAAAAAAGATATTCTTTACTTCATACAAAAAACGGTACATCAATCACCAACAGAAAAAAGAATAAAATGAAAAAAGAAGAAAACAACGAAACATTTCCTCAATTAAAAAGCTGAAGAAAATATTGCAGCAGCCGTAAAAATCCCCTAAATGCATTCTATATGTTTCAATACTTCGTAATAACGTCACAACGTTTTATTGTGCATTTAAACTGTGTCTTTTAATCGGTCTTTAGAATTAAAAAATGCATAAAAACCGAAATTTCTAACGATGCGGTTGAAAAACACAAGTAGTAAGTAATGGTAAACAGCACTTAATTTTCCGTACCTGCGAGGTTTTTGCTGAGTGCCTCTCGTTACCTCAATTAAATATACTTAAATTCTAGTTTGGAAGGACAGATGTCCTGGATGTTTTCAGCATTCCGATACTTCAAAATCCGTACTTGATTTGATTTCATTGGAACTCGGTTAAAAATGCTTAGGGTCTTCTTCTTACTTACAAACCAAACCAAATTTTACCAAAGCTCAAAATTTTTACACACTATATATTTATTTTTATAATTCGGTAGTTCAGGTACTAATATTCGGTATTCAGTACTATAAGATCATAATTACTCAGTTAACATCAAATAATTATTAACTTTAAACTAATAAAACTTATAAAAATTCAACAAATATATGACCACCATGACCACCGTGACCCCCATGATCACCGTGACCACCATGACCACCATGAACACCGTGACACCCGTGACCACAATGATACTTGTGACCCCCATAACCCCCCATGACCACCATAACCCGACCACCGTGACACCGTGACGCCATGCCCACAATGACACCCGTCACCACCATGACCACCATGACCCTCATAACCACCATGAACACCATGACACCCGTGACCACCATGACACCCGTGACCACCATGACACCATGATTGGTAAATAATGATAAAATTTCATCTTCAAATTACCATTGCCTCGGTGGCGTAGTGGATAGCGTCTCTGCCAATGGATTCAAATCGTGGCACTGGTGAAGAAGGTTCGAATCCCAGTCCAAGAGAGTCCCCACGTAAAAGAGAAAAGGAGTTTTTTTTTCTCAGAAAAATCCAAACACACTTTCGAATTGAAAAATTCGAAATGATTGCCTTTGAGTTCAATTGTTCACAAAAATCCCTAATAATTGAAAATCTATTCAGAAATTCAAGTCTAGTAAAATACAGTTATATAAATATAATATACACAAAAATCATAACAAAACAAACCACAATATGTCTTCCTTACATTACATTATAGATTGTTGTGATTTTAATTCTGTTATTGTTTTTTATTTGTTTGCAATAAAAACGACGGATTATGATAGATTTTAAAATTTATATATTACATTAAATATATATATTATATATTACATTTAAGATTTTTGTTGTTAACGTTAACTTAAAGAAAAAGTGTTTAACCAATTTTTTGAGGTACATGTTGTTATGCACCAACATGTAGTGTTTGGATGAACATATAATCTTATACAAGAATGTTAGAGTACTTATAAAATCTGGGCAAAGTGTTTGGCAAAAAAAATTGATGCTTGGCAGTCATATCTGACACACAAGAATCATTCTCCAATGCAAAGCACTTTTCCATCTGTTATGCCGCTGCTTTGGACTTGTACCATTCTTGCATTATAAGCTCACCAATTTACATATAAATTCGATCATTAAGCATAACGTACGTAACCATTTGAGCCATTTTATTGAATTTTTTTTTATGTCATATGTAAACATTCGGACGATTCATATTATTACGTTTTGTTTATATATACATTGCAAGTTTAAATTTAATATTTTCACTTTTGAAATGTTTCATTGTGTTGAAAGAAGATGATAATAAGTTCTTTCCACAGGTGGGTTCATATTTGTTTTGATAGTCGTTTTTGATGCAAAGATCACAAAACTTTGTGTTGGGTAATTTTTTTTATCGATGTCATAGTATTGATTGTTTTAATGTTTTTATTGCTTTTTCTTTCGTTTATTTAAGTTGAAATATAAATACCGCCAATTTCAGGTATTTCTTCAGTCATAATTTGATTTTTTACAATAAAAATCAATTAAATTTTAATTTTTGAAATTTAAAGAGTAAATTAATGATTTTGAATAATTTAGTCAGTTTTTTATGTTAAAATCTAAAAATTAAATTTGAAATTTCAAAAATGTTTTTTTCTTGATTTTTTTCTTGCCGCAGTTGAGTTTTTGATATTAATAAATTAAAAACTCAATTAATAAGTTTAAAGTTTTAGCCTCGGCTGAAATGAAAAATACAGGATAAAGTGATTTTTGGTTTATATTAAATGCAAAACAGAAAAAAAAGAATTTATATATGTTATAAGGTATATTGTAATTTGTGAATGTACAAAAAAGGGAATACAAAATAAATAAATAAATTGTTAAATTAAAATTAAAAATATTATCTATGTTATAATGTGATTTGTAATTTGAGGGATGTAAAAGCAAAGAAAAAAGAAATACACGAGAAAGAAATATAATATTGAGTTGAAACGTAAAATTTTGTAAATGTTATGAGTGGAATTGTGCCCCTGACCATGTGATAAATAATATTGTAAAATTTAACCAGATTATACCAAAAATATTGCGTTGAACGTAATTGAAAAAAAAAACACATTTAAATTGAGTCGATTGTTAAAGGTCGACCTCATATAACAGGAACGTAACGGACCATGTGACGATCGAAGTTACATAGAAATATTGTTATTGTATCCAGGGGTAAATTTTGGTTTAGAATATTTTGATTGGAATACAAGTATATATATTCAGTGATCACGAGAAATCTAAAGTTCAGGAAATTGCAGGTATTGTGCTATTTGCACAAAACAGAACAGCTTTCAACTTCGTGCAGTGCCGACTTCAATCAACAAGTCATTAAGTTAATTTCTTTTATCTTTTACATTTCGTGTTTTTATTTTTATCTTGCATATTGTATGTATTGTTGGATTTGATGATTTTGGTATGATTTGCTAAATTGTCGTAACAGAGATTTTTCTTGGGCCAGAGGCCATATTGGTTATTTAAGGTTTCTTGTTATACATAGTTTATACATCCCGGATATATAAACGGATTAAACACGTTTATAACAATGTAACGGGTATCTCGAAAATTGCGACTTTTTGCCGTAGGCTCTTGGCGTAATTCGTTGAATAACATATTTGTTTAGCACTCGTTTTTTATGCACGTTAATATAAATTTTAAAAAATCAAAGATTTAATTTTATTTCTATGATCACTCTATATATTTCGTCTTTTTAGGACATCCTCAGGAGTAATCCTGAGCCAGAGGATGTCCTAAAAAGACAAAATATATAGAGTGATCATAGAAATAAAATTAAATCTTTTATTTTTTAAACTTTATATTAACGTGAGTATAAAACAAGTGTTAAACAAATATGTTATCTATATTTTTGTTTGTCATGATTTTGCTCTTGAAGGCATCGTCACTGTATTTCGGCTGTAAGTTTGTTGAACAGTGGGTATTGACAGTTCTGGGCAATTTCACGTCACCGCAACAGCATTTGTTCTAGCATGTGACCTGACCCCCTCTGATTGCGGAACATGAGTATCTTTGAATATCGATTGCTAACGAATGACTAAACCAATTTAAGTCATTTATAGCTCATTGGAAAGGTAATTGATAGGACTTATAAAAAAATTACTTTAAATTTTGTAATAATTTTTTAAAACTGTGTTAAGCTTAAAAAATATTTTCAAAAATGGTGATGTTGGGGGTCAATCACACCAGTTAGTCACCCTCACTTTTACCACATTTTTTTTTCAGAAAAAAAGTGTTTCATTAATTCTTTATCCAAGCTAAAAATTTCCCGTTGGCAAAATTTCTCGTTTTAAAAATAAAATTTTTACAAAATTTTATATCCGTTTTTTTCAAATTTTTTTTCTAAACATTGCAGTGAATCATCTATTTAACTAAACCAAACGGAATTCTTGTTTTATAGTAATTTAATGACCATTTAATTATTTTAAGGATACAAATTAAGTATTTGAGGGTGTGGATGCTTTTAACATAATTTATCTTTTCATCCATTTGCCTGTCTGAATTCTGAAATTGAGTACCGTACTTTATTACCTATTAATGATAATACCTGTCATAAAATGAGAGCGCAGTAATGAAAAGAATAGTCTTTAGAGATATTTTGAGCGTACAGCATCATTACTAAATTCATTTGTCAATCTTGTTAAAAAAAATATTAGTGTTGTGTTAGGAAAGAAGTTTCAAAGTGTTTAATAGTTAAAATGAGTTTTTTTAAAACATGAGTCAATATCATTGTTTAAAACCTCTTGGTATCGGCAAGTGTTCAAAAACTTTACGAGATCTTACACCTGAAATTCAGAATAAATTACGTTCGATAAACTTTGTGTTTAATTTACATATGCAAATTGATTGATTGATTGATTGATTGGACTGTAGGACCAAGCACTAGGCGAGACTCCCGGATTACGGCCGGGCCACTTCCTACAGTCGTTTTACATATAACAATAGGTAAGGATAGGTAGGTAATTGTTAGTTAGGAGTGAACGACCCGGTTACAGACACCTGGCAAATCGTATCTAGCTACTACTGTTAGGAGACAATCACAAGGACAATCACTTATACATATAATCTGCAATCGCCAATCAGCAATCCCGTATCTAAAATTTCTCGCCTGCAATCTCCAGTCGGAAACCTGTTATTCATGTAATTTATTAGTATAATAGGATGATGACTAAATTGTAGTCCTCTGCACTCTTCAATCTGAATTCATGTTATTATATTTATGGTTAAAATTATTTATGGTTATTTATGGTTAAAAACATTTATATTATGTACATATATATAAAAACAAAGAAACCCCTTTGAAAATTGCGTGAATTTCATATAAAAAGTATTGGGATTGAATTGGATAAAAATATTATCTTTCACTTGATGTTTTTATTTGAAATGTATTTATTTAAATTTTATAAAACATTATTTTATATAATATAATTAACGCAAGAATGTTTTGAATTTTTCTTGAAACACAAGAATTAATTTAACAAAAACAATTAACCCTGCTCGTTGATATCGTTCAAAAATCTTATTGGATTTTATGGATAATGTTTGGATAAATAGAAAGAGATAAATCTATCACATAAAATTAAGTCAACAAATGAAATTTTAAACTGAATTTGAAATAATAACTAAATTTCGCTAGTTAAAGCTCTAAGTAGGTTTAAATTTTACACAAAATCGAATAGCACAATAACACCTTTATTTAGTTTTCTAGTAAAAATCAGAGTTAATAAATTTTACATTTAGGGAAGATTACATCTTGGTCGCCCACATCTTTCCATTTTTGAAAGCAATCTTACCTTAGAGTTTAGTTATTAAAACCAACACTTTAAAACTATTATATTAGATATAAAACTGATTATTACAATTAATGTTTTCACTACATTTAGTTATACTTATATATTTATCATTTAAGAGATTAATTTAGTTTAAAATTCACACTGTCACTTATAACAAGTGTTGATAAGACGACCATTCACCATTGTCATATATATATACACATATATACACATGCACATACATACACATACACACATATATACACGTGCATACACACATATATACACATGTACTCACATATATATACATATATACATACATGTACACATACATACATACATATATACACACATACACACATATACGCAAACATACATATACATATACATACATACATACATACATACATATACACACATATATATACACTCACATATATGTATATATATATATACATATATACATATATATATATATATATATATACATATATACATATCCATACACATACACATGTACATATATACATACATACACACATATACACACATACACACATGTATACATACATATACATATACATATATACATACACATACACCTACACTTACACATACACATACACATACACATACACATACATACACATACATACACATACATACACATACATACTCATACATACACATACATACACATACATACACATGTATACACATACATACATATACACACATACATACACATATATACGCACATACATACATACCTATATATATTACATATATTTATTAACAGCAAACATACATATTAAGAAGTTTTCACCTTATGTCCAACATACTAATTTATGTGGTATTGTTATATAAACATACATACATACATACATATACATACATATATATATATATATATATATATATATATATATATATATATATATATATATATATATATATATATATATATATATACATACATATACATATATACATACACACATATACATACATACACACGCACACATACATACATACATACATATCCATACACATATATATACACACACATATACACATATATACATACATATATATACATACACATACACACATACACATACATATACATACACACATACATACATACATGCATACATACACACATACATACACATATGTACATATATTGATAATTCATATAAATATGTTATATATATTTTGATAATTCAAATATGGAATATATGTATAAAATTTGTTTGAACGATATCTTTAATACTTTAGACGTATTTTTAGACTTCCTTTCATTTATTCCAAATTACATAAAATTGATAGAAATACGAAAGATGTTTTAAGAAAGTTATATATAAACATTAAAAACTAGTTTCAATGTTTATATATACCTTTTGTATTATATTCTGTAGCTGTAAATCAAAGAAAGTTAATTAATTCGAAGTTCTATTTTCATTAAATTTATTAAAACTAAATTAAATTAATGCCAAATCTCAGCTAATCTCATATATATATATATAAAAATTCAATTATTTCGAATAGCGAACCTAAGATATCAAACCATCAGTTTTTTTTAAGAAACAAAAATGTTATCAATGTTTTTTAAGAATAATATTTCACACGCCATGACACCTTTTCAAGTTGACGAAATTTGTATCTTTATTTCTAATAAATCTGCATTTTCATTAATTATATTATGAAATTTAAACTAAAATACTCCATTTTATTTACATTCATTTATTCCTGGTAATGGCATTTTGATAAATTTTTTTATTTTCTCTAAATCAACAAACAAAATTTTTTTTTTAATCAAAACAAGAAACACGAAATTCCAATTGGAGATGTTTATGTATATTCTCGAAATACACGACTTATTGATTAGATCGTTTCTTAATTTAACACTACAAAAATCAGATAAATTCTATAACCTTTTTAAAAATGTTAATAATTTTCATCGACTAAAATCACTACGGTTTAATTTCATTTTAATTTTAAATGAAAAAAAGTAATAAAAATAAACAACGACACAACAATGTTGTATCGAATTGAAAACCATAAATTACGAGATTTCAAGAGAAAAAAATTATTTTCCTGATTTTTTTCAATCTTTTAATTAGAAAAATTAAATTATTTTTAAAATACCACCATAATTATATATTTTTAATCAAAACAAGAAACACGAAATTCCAATTGGAGATGTTTATGTATATTCTCGAAATACACGACTTATTGATTAGATCGTTTCTTAATTTAACACTACAAAAATCAGATAAACTCTATAACCTTTTTAAAAATGTTAATAATTTTCATCGACTAAAATCACTACGGTTTAATTTCATTTTAATTTTAAATGAAAAAAAGTAATAAAAATAAACAACGACACAACAATGTTGTATCGAATTGAAAACCATAAATTACGAGATTTCAAGAGAAAAAAATTATTTTCCTGATTTTTTCAATCTTTTAATTAGAAAAATTAAATTATTTTTAAAATACCACCATTATTATATATTATTATATATCATATATTATATATTATTGAAGCACTTGGTTTGAAACACATTTTAGATAACTTTTTGAGTAATAAGACACTTTAAATGTGGTAAATTATTAAAGTAAATATATATATATATTTATCACGACGGAGAGTTTTATCCACGTCCATCTTCTTTCGTTGCACATTTTACTCTCTGTGTTTAATTTACATATGCAAATGCGAATTTATTCGTCTTGTAATTGGGCCCTGATACGGAGCCACGTATGTAATTGATTCACTTCGTGAATCGGATTGGACTTTTATCACTTTGTTTCTGTTCAATATACTGTTAAAACTATACAAATCACAAGCACATCTGATATTCCATCGTTTTTTATAGTGGGAAAAAAATAAAAGTTAAAGCAAAGGAGATCACTCCCGCCATCCGGATTGTCCCTACACGGATCTTAAATTTTGGAAATCTCTTATTATTCTTCAATTAGCCTATCATTCTAAAAACTAAGTTGAACTACACAAAAAAACTAAATTCCAATACTAATATAAAATTAGACAAATACCTTATTTTAAACTGTTGATTCTGTTTCCACCAGTTGCAATACCACGCTCCAAAGTTGTTGAATTTTGATCTGGATAAGCAGAGATATTATTTCGGATACCAAGTGAACTTCTTTAAGCCAATATTTGCTTAATTCCTGATTTGAAATATTAGAATATCCATTTGAAACTACGGCACCACTACTATTGTTGTTATTATTATTCAAAACATTGACATCTTTTTGATAATCCAAATTTGTATTATATATTGGAAAAAACATCTGGTGTCGCATGATGAAACATTTTCATCAATGTTAACTTCTTATAAAGTGGACAATTACAAGTCACAACTGGCCATAATAAATCTTTTTATTGTATTCTTATTAATGTTTACAACCATAATAACAATAATAATTTCATTTCAAATTATAAATTTGACTTATATTTTTAGTATTTGATGTTTTTATTATTACACATCACATTAATTAGCAATTAATTTAAAAGAGCCAACACATATATTAACACCTTAATGAATCTACTGAATTTTTTCTAAAATCAACTCTGAAAATATTTGTTTGAAGCACAAATATGGAATGACCTCTCAACATTGGAAAAATGTGATTTTTTGCTTTTTTACATCTCATGATGTCAAAACAAATCGGGTAATATTGAAAATTCAGCAAAGATTAATAACGACAACGACATCTGTTCGTTAGAATTGGAAATAAAATTGAGTACGTTCGTTTGCTTTTTATAGTATATTCAAAATTCAACTAGCAGTTAGTTTTAGAAAATTTTAAAATTATTATTAATGTAAAAATGAACGGAAACTAATGAAATACATTTCTATTGAATTGAAAACAAAGAGGAATTTGGTTTTGTTATTGTTTTGCGATTATTGCGATCGTTACACCATGAATTCAAGGTAAAAATCAAGATTTCTACTCTTGAAATCACAAAAACGTCGCCATCCCCTCCATGACAGAAACCACCGAACTACTTCCACTTATTAAACTGTATCTGGGATCGAGATACCCACAGTCACTGGCGTCAAGACCGATGACCGGTTCCAACACTCATGAAGTCCTTAAGAACTTCACTGAGTGTTGAGACCGACCATCCATCCGAACGTCAGCACCATGGACACCCCGATACAACCAGTAAGTATGACCTGAAGATGTGAACCCCAGAGACGACAATCAGCCAGAGGAACAACCCTACCTAACGAAAAGACATCATTCCCTGATGTCTTTCGCGTGATGTACTCCAAGATTCTTACCGCTCATATCTATGCACTCATAAAGTACATTTCCAATCTTAGTCTTAATCATTGCAGGTAAGAACTTTGGAGCCAATTTTGCCGAGAATTTTTTGGTAGCGTCACTCAAATGATGTTGCCGTACAAACACACGTTGTTGTGGTTGAAAAGTCCGTAGTTTAGATCGCAGGTTGTACTGATGTTGCGATTTCTTAAAAGCTGCTTTTAAATTTTGTTGAACCCGGTTCCTGAGCAGAGTCAAATGATCAGAGCGTTCTATTTCCTCACCAGCATCTTCACCAAGCTTGTGTAGTGATCTCAACAAATGGTAAGTATTTCCATCCGAGATTGGATGTTGACCAAATAATAAATAGTACGGTGAGTACTTGGTAGCAGAATGTACTGCAGCCCGCAGTGCATATGCGATTTCACCAATTTGTGAGTCCCACTTGGTATGTTGACCTTTAATGAACGCTCGAATTGCTGCTAGAACTGACCTATTGACCCGCTCTGACGCGTTGCTTTGAGGACTATAAACACCGGTCCTAATGTGTTTAATGCCGAAATCTGACAAAAGACTTTGAAAGTTCCTACTAGTGAACTGTTTGCCATTGTCACTGTGCAGAAACTCGGGTACCCCATATGTAAGAAACATTTCATTCCTTAGAAAAGCATTCACCTTCGGTGAAGTTGCGTTTCTAAGTGGTTTCAGTAGTACAAACTTCGTAGCATGATCCAGAACTATCAATAACACCGTATTCCCAAGTGTAGAGCGAGGATACGGTCCCAAAAAATCTATATAGACTCTCTGCCAAGGACGTGCTGTTTCGAATTGATATTGCATCGGAGGACGCAATATCTGATTCGTGGCTTTTGTTTGTTTACATGTGTCGCAGGACACAACATAGTTGTGTACCTGTGACGCCATGCCCGGCCAATAATAAAGACGTCGAAGTAATTCTAAAGTCTTTTTAACACCTCCATGAGCAGCAGTACTATCATCATGATGTTTCTGAATCATGTTTGAAGTCATCGGTTTTGGTACCCAGAGTTTCCACACAGGAACATCGTTAGGTATTGCATCAGGTCTTGGCTCAATACGTATGTATAGCTTATCATCCACGATTTTAACAGATGGAAAGTCCTTGGGTGATGATTGAACTTTAGCTATCATATCCGTATATTCCTTGTGCCGATAACCTTCATTGTCGATTTTGATGTCGTTAATGTGATGTGTTAATGCTTCCGTCAATTCCTCGTGTGCATCGTCATAAAGACGAGATAGAGCATCAGGGACTATATTTTGGGTACCTTTTTGGTGGACAATGGTAAAATCCATATGTTGGAGTTTTAGGCTCCACCTAGCCAGACGGCCACTCAAGTCTTTCTGTGACATAAGCCACTTCAGACTTGAGTGATCAGTCACAATTGTAAATCGGTGACCTTCAACATAGCCCCTGAATTTCTTCACACTCAGAATTGCCGCAAGACATTCAAGCTCAGAAACTGAGTAATTTCTCTGAGCTTTGTTAAGTTTCTTCGACATGAAGGCTATCGGACACTCTTGTCCGTCTTCGTCGATCTGATACAGTACACTACCTATCCCTGTCAGACTCGCATCGCATCTAATAAAGAACTCTTTATTATAATCAGGGTTTACTAATACCGGTGCTGTAGTCAGCAATCGTTTTAAATTTTCGAAAGCAGCTTGCGCTTCTAATGTCCATTTCAATTTACCAGAACTTTTCTTCAATAAATCTGTAATTGGTGATACCACGCTTGCATAGTTTGGTATGAAACGTTGGTACCAACCAGCCATTCCCAATAGTCTACGTATTTGTTTTACTGTAGATGGAGCTGGATACTCTGCTACAGCTCTTACCTTGTCAGGGTCTGTTCGAAGACCATCTTCACCAACTAAAAATCCCAAGTATTTGATCTCTCTCAGAACAAATTTACTTTTCTTGAGGTTTATTGTTAACCCAGCCGCTCTTAACAATGAAGAGACTTTGGACAGCAACTCCATATGTTCCTGGAACGTGGAAGAGACTACCAATAGATCATCTAAATAAACAAAGACATTTTCGTGATATTGATGTGGTATCACTTTGTGCATTAGCCGACACATTGTCTGGGGAGCATTGCACAATCCAAAGGGCATAACCCGGAATTGATACAATGGACGACCAGGCACTGTGAAGGCTGTCTTGTCTCTAGATGCTTCTGCCAGAGGAATCTGCCAGAAAGCAACTTTGAGATCAATACTTGAAATGTACTTTGTGCTATTTAGACGACCTAGTAAGCCATCAATCAAGGGAAGTGGGTAAGCGTCCTTTTTCGTTAGTGAATTGACACGACGGCTATCAATATATAATCTGTTTTTACCAGACTCTTTTTGTACCAAAACCACTGGCGAGCACCAAGAACTGTTACTCTCTTCGATCACGCCCATTTGAAGCATTCGGTCGAGTTCGGCATAAACCTTTAGTTGAACAGCCGGCGATGTGGGATAGTGCCTCTGTTTAACAGGTGCACTGTCACCAACATCGATGACATGTTCAACCAAAGAAGTCTTTCCGAGCCCAGACACTTCAAATGACGGGAAAGAATCCTTGATCATATCCAGTTCATGTTGCTGATCAGTGGTGAGGTTATGTATATTTAAAGTTATTGGCTCTGTACGAGTCAGTTCACTAACAAAAGAAGGAACAATACCAAATTTCTCCCAGAAATCTATGCCCAGGTAGAGCTCTTCTCGTAAACCAGGGACTATATGGAACCGCATTGGTTTAGTGGAGCCATTCACAGTTATTGGAATTTCGATGTAACCCAAAATTTTTGTTGCAGTACCATCTGCCGTACGAATACACGATGTGTACTTACGGTAAGTTGTACCTGCTGATTCCAATAATTCCAAGGAATTTTTTCCAAGTATTGTGATTGACGCTCCACTATCCAATAGACCTGAAATATGTTTGTCCAAAATCTTGATTGTCAATCGCGGCCGAGGATCCTTTGTTTCTGAAAGGATAGATGAAATACAAGCTTTACGAAATAATTTCCTCATCCTCCAATATCTAATGTTACGTTCAAGACGTCTAAAATATGTTCGATGTAATGATGGGAAATTAAATGTACTAGGTGATTTTATTCTGGTTTCCTGAGTGGTGATCGATCGTCCTGCGTTGCTACATCTCTCGTCGCCTTCTTCGTGCTCTTGTTCGGGCTGTTTTGAATCCATCGTTTCAATATATCCATCTCGATCTAGTTCCACATCCACCTCATATCCACCTGCTGTAGCTTGCTAATTCTTAAATTTGATGTTCTGGTCGGAACTGGTGTGGACCACAACCGTTCAAACTTCTGACATAAAGTCCGAAGTTCATCAATTGAATGTATTGTTGCAGCTAGAGTAGCGTTTTGGAGCTCCACACTCAGTCCCTCCCGAGCAATTTCTAGCATTTCACGGTCAGCAAATGGACGTGCTAAACGACGATTTAACGAACCAATCTCCACCAGATACTCGTACACGCTCTCCTTTGACTTTTGTTTGCGGTTCAGAAGAACTCGCAAGATCGCCTTATCATCAGTGAGCGTACCGAAGGTTTGTAGGAGTCCCTCCCTTAACACTGGATAGGTCACCACCTCATATTCATGAGTTAAATTCAGATAGTATCTGTCGGCAGCCCCCTTGAGATACCGTGGAACGATAGACCTAAGGTCGTCCCAATTCACACGGTCCCTCCTGGCAGCCGCCTCAACTCTATGAATAAACTCATGAACATCAGGAGAGTGACCAACTCCTGTGAAGGTTGGAACCCAATTTGAGTCATAACGACTCAAATTGTTCCCACGAACCCCTCGGTACTCCACTGGTGCTAACGCTGGAGCCGCGTCACGCCATACCTGAGGAGGTTGGTTGTATGGTGGTGGTGCTGTAAGTGGAGCTTGTGGATATAATGGTGGAGGTTGTACCTGTGGTACTGATGGATAATTTAATGATAATTGCGGTTGTACTAATGCTGGACTATTGTGTATGTGTTCAGCTTGGAGTGATGGACCCAATTGTGGTATTGCAAAGTCCTCTGCCCAATTGTTCCCCCTGAAGTTCACACCCCGAACCAGACATTCGATCTGTAGTTCGGTGGGTTCCAAACCATAGAACGGATGGTCAACGTCTAGTTGGTTTGACATTTTGATGGTAAAACCCGAAAAATTATGAACTCGCTAACAACAACACTAAAACCAATTCCCAACAACAAAAAATGTAGTTAGTACGATGGAAAAATGAAAACAATGAAAAACGCAAAACGAAAAAAAACAACGAACGCCCCAAAAAAAAATTTTGTAAAAACAAACTTGTAAAAGAACAAAAAAAACCGCTGTCGCCCCCAATCTTTGCTGAATCTTTTACAAAAGTTCCTAAAATATTGTATGTGTAAAAATATAATTTATTTATTTAATTTCAGATATACTGAAATATATATATATACCTAAAATTAGTTATTGACGATAGCACCCCTAAAATATATTTATTTATTTTTTAAAAAAAAATTGAGAAATAAAAAATATTCAAAAGAATGCTTATTTATCGGATGCACCGTCTTAACTTTGATTTATTGATTTATTTTTTTTAAAAAAAAATAAAAAATATTTATTTATATCTTGATGTATTGTGTAATTAAAAAAAATTATTTATTTAGTTACCTAAAACTATTTAAATTTAAAAAAATTATTTATTTAATAAAAATTTTATTTAATTAATTGAAAAATTTGTTTGATTTATTTTATTTTTATTTAATAATATAAGAGATTCCCAAAATCAAGATTCGTCTGGAGACAATTTAAAAAGTAAGTATGGCTACAATATCCATATTGTTTAAATTTAAAATATCGCGTTCGCGAGCCCACTCCAACAATGCATGTGAGAACTGACTAGAAAAGCCCCTAACGACCAGATTCTACAGAACAGATTCTCTCCAACCTAATAAAACAATCACAACTGTCACGATTAGACACTAGGTCCACTTCTACTGACCCAGTTGTGCTTGTTTAACCTAAAAATAAATTACAACTAAACCTAATGCGAAAGTTGAAGAACGCTCCCGAGCACCAGACTTCAAATCTTAAACTCTATGAAAACTGTTCTATTGTAAAGCTAAATGGAAAAATGGAAAAGTTTTTGAATTTGTATGAGGTGAAGCCTCTGATCCTGAAAACAAAGTATAATTGGTTCCTCTCTTCATTACACCGAAGAAGCCTCTGAGCAAAGAATGGTACTGCTGGTTTGCACCTAAGTACAAACACAACAGCACCACTCCTCGTCCCTGAGAACTTCACTCGCCGGATCAAGAGAAGAAACCAATGTTCTTCGATCGCATAACCCCGATGGCCATAGGCGATCTAAGAACGACATCAATGTTAAAGAGTGAAGCTCTATGGATGGCTTTTTAGGCCTACCGCTGAGAAAGAGATTTATTAAACCTAGTACAATACCATATATATATATAAAAACACCAATAATTGGTTTTCCAAAAGAAATTCAAAAAAAAAATTAATCACCAATAAAAAATTGAAAATACAAAAAATATATCCTGCACACACCCATATCATGTTCAATGAGCGAATTCAACGAACCATTGTACTTGTATTTGTATACAATAACCTATTTACACCTATGTACAACCCTGTACATTGACAGTACCAAAAAGTATTTACAAAATATGTACAATGTCATTCCAAAATATGTACACGATTATATACAAAAATATGTACAATGAAAATATGTACAATATTATTCCAAAAAAGATATATGAACTATATACAAAAGAAAATTATTTACAAAAATATTTACAAATATGTACAATATGTACAAAAACAAATTCAAATGACAGCACAAAAAAACAATCTCCAAAAAAAATTGCTGTCCCAAAACGGTTTTTTTTCAAACAAGCAAAAATAATTAATTTTAATTAATTATACAATGAGGAACAGGGGCCTCCTGTGGACCAGACCACTCCTCTACCTGTCGCATGGTCGGTGAGATGGGAACCACCTCAACCAGCTCCTCTATTTGAGTACTCTTGGTCGAGGAAGCTCCCAGCTCCACGACCAAGCGACTCTCCTTCTCCTTCTTCCTCCTCTCCTTTCTCTTCAGGTGTGAGCTCCTGTTTTTCTTGACCCGTCTCCTCTCACGCCAGCCCACATTCACTTCCTCAGTCACTTCATCCATCTCATCCGCTTCCTCATTCACCCCATTCAACTCCTCATTCACTATTTCACGAATCAGATCATCCAATAACTTATCATACCGTTCTCCATAAATATCATCCATAATTTCCAAATATATCCCATTTTTCACCTCATTCAAAACCACATTTATTATTTCATCCACCACATTCCTCGCCTCAACCATTCTCTCCTTTCTCTCCACATGCTCTCTCTCTTCCACCTCATTCATCCATGGCTCAAACCCCCCTGGCCGACACCTCCTTCTCAACCCCTGACCTCTCATGTACATATTATAAAATTCAATTAAAAATTTTAATAATAAAATATTTCCCCTGTATATATATAATCTATATATACACAAAAAAGGTATACATATAAAAAAACCACGCTGGTTCTCCCAACAAAAAATATTATCAACAAAAAAAAATATTCTTTTCAACCAAAACAAAACTAAACTGGTTTTTCCAGAAAATTTTGACCACACAAACCAAAACTGGTTTTCAGAAATCGCGCTAAGAATATATAATTAAAATTGCGCCAAAAATATGACTCATAACTAACCGTTATATCAAAAAAAAATTAACCGTAATCTCGGTTATCATTAACAAAAGCCAGGTTTTTGTTTCGGCCCACGTTTGTAAATTAGCCCTGATACGGAGCCACGTATGTAATTGATTCACTTCGTGAATCGGATTGGACTTTTATCACTTTGTTTCTGTTCAATATACTGTTAAAACTATACAAATCACAAGCACATCTGATATTCCATCGTTTTTTATAGTGGGAAAAAAATAAAAGTTAAAGCAAAGGAGATCACTCCCGCCATCCGGATTGTCCCTACACGGATCTTAAATTTTGGAAATCTCTTATTATTCTTCAATTAGCCTATCATTCTAAAAACTAAGTTGAACTACACAAAAAAACTAAATTCCAATACTAATATAAAATTAGACAAATACCTTATTTTAAACTGTTGATTCTGTTTCCACCAGTTGCAATACCACGCTCCAAAGTTGTTGAATTTTGATCTGGATAAGCAGAGATATTATTTCGGATACCAAGTGAACTTCTTTAAGCCAATATTTGCTTAATTCCTGATTTGAAATATTAGAATATCCATTTGAAACTACGGCACCACTACTATTGTTGTTATTATTATTCAAAACATTGACATCTTTTTGATAATCCAAATTTGTATTATATATTGGAAAAAACATCTGGTGTCGCATGATGAAACATTTTCATCAATGTTAACTTCTTATAAAGTGGACAATTACAAGTCACAACTGGCCATAATAAATCTTTTTATTGTATTCTTATTAATGTTTACAACCATAATAACAATAATAATTTCATTTCAAATTATAAATTTGACTTATATTTTTAGTATTTGATGTTTTTATTATTACACATCACATTAATTAGCAATTAATTTAAAAGAGCCAACACATATATTAACACCTTAATGAATCTACTGAATTTTTTCTAAAATCAACTCTGAAAATATTTGTTTGAAGCACAAATATGGAATGACCTCTCAACATTGGAAAAATGTGATTTTTTGCTTTTTTACATCTCATGATGTCAAAACAAATCGGGTAATATTGAAAATTCAGCAAAGATTAATAACGACAACGACATCTGTTCGTTAGAATTGGAAATAAAATTGAGTACGTTCGTTTGCTTTTTATAGTATATTCAAAATTCAACTAGCAGTTAGTTTTAGAAAATTTTAAAATTATTATTAATGTAAAAATGAACGGAAACTAATGAAATACATTTCTATTGAATTGAAAACAAAGAGGAATTTGGTTTCATTATTGTTTTGCGATTATTGCGATCGTTACAGTCTTGTAGAATTCGTCTCCTACTGATCAGTTCTACTGGAGGTATTGAAGCTGAAAATACAGGTGACACATCAAGAATCAATTTTGAGTGATGAAATATCAACGAGCAGAATCAACTTCTCGTGATGAAATATTGGAGGTACAGCCATTATCTATCAGCCTATCGATGAAAAACTACCAGAAGAAACTATTAATGAAGTGAAAAATTTTTATACGAATGATTCCATTAGCAGATTAATGCCAGGTAAACGTGATACGATATCTGTAAAACGTGGAAGTGAACGAATATTTCTCCAAAAACGGTTACTGCTATGCACATTAAATGAAGCATACGTTGAGTTTAAGAGCAAGTTTCCAGAATTAAAAGTAGGATTTACAAAATTGGCAATTCTTCGGCCTGATGAATGCGTAAAATTAGCGCAAGGAACTCGTAATGATTGTGTCTGCACCAATCCATGAAAACTTGAAACTAATGTTTCAATATTCAAAATTAAGTTGTTTCGGTAGTGAGCAATTTCCAGACTACAAAAGTTTAATGAAATTTGTTAGCTGTGGTAAATTACAAGATGAATGTCATTCATTGCAGTGTGTGGAATGTGCTAAAAATCTGGAAAAACTGGCAGATATATTACATGAAAATTATGAAACTAATGGAATTGTTGAGGTGAGATACCTGCAATGGAATACCACTGATGGATGCAATTTGGACAAGTTCATCGATTCTTCTTCAGCGTTTATACATAAATTAACTCACAGCCCAAAATTATTAATACCTCATCATTTTATTGCACAACAACAGTTCATGTATTTGGAAAACACAAAAGCTAAAGATAAATTATGTTAAAAGCATCCACACCCTCAAATACTTAGTTTGTATCATTGATTGTCATTGCCATTGTCATTGGCTATCTGTGTATGAAATTTTATCGAAATCAGAGGGGGTCAGGAACATCGCTGTTGCGGTGACGTGGAATTGCTCTATAGCTAAATTTCGTTATAACTACATTCTTTGACTTTCAATTAAAAACATGTTTGATGTTTTTTGATTTTATACATAATAATTTCAAATTAAACCACGAAAACAATTTAAGTTTTACCTTTCGAGAATACTTAATTATTATATATAAAAATATACAAACAGGGTTAAGGATTGTAATTTATTTTCAATATGGGTATATGATCCATTTAACAAAAATCAAAATTAATCGCCTGTAATAACTTAAGCCCCTATACATATATTATTTAGACAAACGAAAATTAAGAAGCTAATGGAAAATAAATAAAATTTGTTCACAGTATACACTGTATATAAATGTTAGAAATAAAATTAGTAATTATGCTTAATTTAGGGTTGATTTGTTAAAGCGACTATTCGAAGAGTACGAAAAATAAGAATTTGTGAAATGGACAGTTCTCCCCTTTTAACCACATCAAAATAAACTTATCTGTCAGATAATAATATCTTAGAAGTTAGAAACATCATTCCTCTCTCTCTTCAACTCAAAGTCTATTAAAACAATATTAAAATTAAAAAAAATCAAACATGCGTCACACCAACCACACTTATAAATCCAATTAAATCTTATTTATTCAATTTTATTAAAGTCACCCTTTTTTCAGTCGTATACAATTTTTTTTACCTTTATATGGTTTTTAGCTTTGTAGCCAACCAACCCCTCTTGTCTTCAATTTATTAAACTTGTGAACTAGTATAAAGGATTTAGATTTTCTTATTCCTGTTTCTTTTTTTTATTTATGAAAATTAGATAAGAAACATATTGAAGAAGTCAAAATTATATATAAAAAAAAATATGTGACGCAATTATCCCTCCGTTAAATTGGTATTTTATTGGTATAGTAAATGGGAATGTAAAGTTTTGAAAGAATGATGTTGAGATTTATTGTTGAAAATTGATTTTTGAAATTAACAGAATCGAGGGATTGTAATTATATTTTAATTGATTGTTTTTATTAGTTTTAATTGTTCAGGCAAATGTTGAAACAATTATCACTTTTATAATTATTCAGCTCCGTACACTAATCCGTATCATGTTTTATAAGCATTGCAAGTCGCCTGTAGTTAGCGAAAGTAAATAAGTTATGATAATTTTTACTCTTAATATGTCATTGGTCGTGCAGGAGAAGTGCACTAGTATCCGTTCCAACATCTGTTTGAACAGGTGTTTGAAATATCTCCTTGAAAGAAACACATCTATAAATGGTCACCTAAAAAGTACTCCGAAAATTTTTTGCCTTAGTTTTATTTTAATTTAAACCAATGAAATTCTCTAAAATGTAATGACATCATTAAATTTCACCAATAAAATTTGAATTATACTAATAAAAATATTTATACGTCTGGCGTACTGGGATATTAAAAATTATCATTCTAATGTTGAAATAATTCACTGTTATCAAAGTAGGTCAACGTATAATTCATAAAAAATATATAAATAAATGAAAAATGGCAAAAAATTTTCTAAACAAATTCCCCTCGTTCGTTGATAAATTCTCATAATTTTTTGAAAAATTTCTCAAGCAAGTGGTATTGATAAAAGCCCTCGGCCTACTTGCTTTCGAAATTTTTGGCAAAAAATTATTTCGAATTATCACCGCCCTTGGGAAATTACAACTGAAAATTTTACAAATGTCAATTAATATAGCTCGTATATGCTTTCCCCGTTAAATATTACAATATTCATGAAATTTTAGTTGAATTTAACCTTTTTAAAGGTGAATAAAATGAGACGATGCTGGACCTCTTTTAGTTTACAAGTCAAATTTAGAAGGTTTTAGTTTCCTTAAGCTGGAGACAACCGAAAACAGTCGGAACCACACAAAAAAAAACAAATTTTTGTAAATATTCAAAAAACAAAATGTTTGTAACTATAACAAGGAAAGGTATTACTATATCAAGTAAAAATTTGTTTAGTTTTGTAGGCTTTTCAAATATTTTTTTATTAAAACAAAATATTTTTCTTTCTACCCCTATAGAAAATACTTACTTTCCTCCCTCATACCAGGTAGGAAAGTCATATTTCCCTCCCTAGGGAGGAAAAGTACTTTCCAAAAGTCCTCCCTCTCATTTTAAGTATGTTAGGGTAGAAGGAAAAATCGTATGCATTACATGGGAGTAAAGCGTTTTTTCCTAATTTGGATGTTTACTGGAACCTACATCCTACATCCCACATCCTACTGGAACCTTTACATTCTACTTGGAACCTTCATCCTACTGGAGGAAAAGTGGCACTTTCCTCCCTAGTAATGCAAATAGCTATTTTTTTTTTAATTTTAAAACATCTTCCACAAAACTGTTTGTGTGTTGCATATTTTAAAATTTATTATTTCTTTTTTTTGTGTGCATGAAATAAAAGTTTATTAAAAAAACTTTACCATATATACCAGATTAGGTTACTCATACTTGAACTACTCACAACCCAAAAAACTCTGTAGACAAATTTTACATTTTCGTACAAAAATATGCTGCACCGAAATTTTTGTCAAAATATAAATAAAACAATACACACAAAATTAAACGACAACCAATGTACGCATGACACAGTTCTATATTTAAAATATTTACTAAATGAAGTCTATATATATTTACTTTATTTAATTGCAGCAAATCACTAACAAAAACTTATCGTATTCAGAGGCGTAGCTAGGGGGGGGGGGGGGCGGGGGGGCGGTCCGCCCCGGGTGTCACCCGTTTTGGGGTGACACCCGAACGTAAAAAACTTAAACAAACCATCACAATGTTTTCAATGATAAATCACTTCGAAACCGTTTTGGGGTGACACCCGAACGTAAACAACTTAAACAAACCATCACAATGTTTTCAATGATAAATCACTTCGAAACCGTTTTGGGGTGACACCCGAACGTAAAAACTTAAACAAACCATCACAATGTTTTCAATGATAAATCACTTCGAAACCGTTTTGGGGTGACACCCGAACGTAAACAACTTAAACAAACCATCACAATGTTTTCAATGATAAATCACTTCGAAACCGTTTTGGGGTGACACCCGAACGTAAAAACTTAAACAAACCATCACAATGTTTTCAACGATAAATCACTTCGAAACCGTTTTGGGGTGACACCCGAACGTAAAAAACTTAAACAAACCATCACATGTTTTCAACGATAAATCACTTCGAAACCGTTTTGGGGTGACACCCGAACGTAAAAAACTTAAACAAACCATCACATTTTTTCAACGATAAATCACTTAGAAACCATTTTAACCAGGTTATCCATATAATTTTAATTTATAAATTGTGATAACTTATAAATGTGTCCTATAAATGTGTTATTGGTTCAAAAAGAATCTATTCTACTTTTTAAAATTTTTGAGTAATTACGTGAAATAAAATTTTAACAATATTATTCGAATCAACATGATGAGCATTGAATTCCATCACCACAATTACTCAATAGCTTTGAATATTTCTATAGATACCATATTGACCGCTTTTTACGATTTATTATTTAGTATGCAAGCATGATTATTTAATGACCAGGTCTGAAAACACATATGCTGAATAATGTATAGGAAAAGTGGTTTACGTCGATAATGTGGCACCCTTTGTCGATAGGGTGGCACCCTTGAGTTACAATGTCTCTATTCCAAAATTATTTCTAAAATATCCGCTTAACCTTACTACCTAATATATGTTTTACATTTCAAACAAATTAATTGCAAACACCTAAGGAAACTAACAAACAATCAAATTACCGTGTTTTTAAATGATCTCAAAATAATTTTTTTTTCTTTTATCTTGAAACTCAAAGAATAAATTGAAATAGATCGTTTTTTAATGGACACAAAAATAATTACTGTGGAATAAAATGGCAGTTATGCAATTACTGCAGTTTTGCAAATTTTTGTAGGTTGATACATACTCATACTGTTTGTTTTCAGTTTTATATATTTACATATTTGAAATAAATGAAAGTTTATCATTTAAAATTACATTTTGTTGGGTTTTAAATCCCTTGGAAATTTCAAACTCATCAAGTGATTCATTTAAAGATCCTTGGCTACATAAATGTAAAGCCTTCAATTTTTTTTTAAAAGTGGTGTAGCTATTGTTATTAACTATGTAAATGGTTTGCAAAAATAAAATTTAAGTTTTGTTTATTTTTCTTCTTAGGAAGGTATTCCTTAAATCAGTCTTTAAAACATCCGGTTTTCCCGATGTAAATTTTTTCACAAAAATCACATTTGATTTTGTAAATTATTGAGCATGATTCTAATTGGATATTTAATTTTGGTTTCAATTCTTTATATAAAATATCTTTTAGGATTTCATACTTATATTTTTTTAAATAGTTCCTTATAATATTAGGCTATGATTTGTATATTCCATTTTATCAAATATTATTTAATATAAGTTGTTACAAGGAAATTTAAATAAATTAATTTTCTTGGCGGTGTATTTAGTCGTTAACACAGTGTACTTATTATGAACTATGTACCTATTATGTATCCTACAAATATATTTAGAATTAATGCTTTGCTGATACCTATACTATAATTAAAAATATTTTTTTAGATTTCGTTTAGCAAATATCCCAAAAAATAAATATGCCACGAGGAGTTCATACTTTTTAAAGAAAAAGTTGGTTCCAGCAGAGAAAGACCAAATCTATAAATATATTACAAAACCCGATGATATCCAAGGTTCATCAAAAGAAACTGATTATCACGTTGATGCAACGAATGTTTCAGAGAATATTGGCTCATCTTCGGAAAGTAACAACAACAATACAGAATTAATAATGATAACCTATGATGACGAATTAGAAATGAATAATGAAAATGACAGTGATAATGCCGCTAATGCTTCTACTATCGAAGACAGTATTTGCATGGGTGAATCACTTCAGGACTTAAGAGATGTATCACATTGGAATATACTCGTCTCTGGTAATGTTCGCATTGAAATCATAAAAAAAGAAAGTGAACATTTTTAAAATAGAGAAGGGTCGTTTGTTACTGTATCTAGACACGGGTTAGACATAAAAGGTGATGTTCGCTATCTTTCTAAAGAATGGTTTTATAAAATGATGAATAATGGTGAAAAAATTCTACGGCCATGGATTGTTTATTCTCCTGTAAATAATAACTTGCGTCCTGCAAGTATTGCTTCTGTTGTCGTGTATTTGCTGTCACCAATAATAATAATACAAAATCAACATTTACTACTGGATATCAGAAGCGGTGGAAACTAAATCCCAAAGTGGCCGACCATGAAACTTCAAATGAACATCTGGAGAATTTTGAAAAGTGGAAAACTTTGGAAATGAGGTTAAAAATTCATAAAACGATACGAGACGCAGTCTTACAATTAATATATAATAAAAAACAGAAGTGGAAACATCTTTTATCAAGATTATTGGATATAACTTTGTTTTTATCTAAACAAAACCCAGCATTTCATGGACATGATGAAGGACAAAGTTCTTCAAATAAAGGCAATTTCTTAGAACTAACCAAACTATTGTCAAAGTATGATGTAGTGTTAAAAGAACACATTTTGAATTTGGAGCATGGTAAATCACCAAAGGTATCATATTTGTCACCAGATATACAAAATGAGTTCATAAATGTTTTAGCGATCCACGTAAAGTTTAAGCTTGTCAACGAAATTAAATCGGTTAAATATTTTGGAATTATGTTTGATAGCACACCTGACATTTCACATATTGATCAAATGTCAGAAGTGATTCGTTATGTGAAAATTGATGGTAGTAAAGTGGAAATCAAGGAAGTATTCCTTGGATTTTTTCCCTTACGTGGAAAAAAGCCGCTGATTTAAGCGATGAAATTCTTACACTGAAAAAAAAATGAAGTAATGATAACCTCATCTCGAAGATGGCAGTTTATTATTCATGCAAAGTAAAGATATTTACAAACAATTTCACCGTGATTAGGACAACTACTCAGTACTCAGTAACATTTTCCTGATAACAGAATGAGGTGTAATTAAAATATAAAGTGCTATCCAATATAACAGTAGTTGAATAAAGTTAATAACTATTTCCATGAAAACATATTTCTTTGGCCTTATATCATGAATTTTTCATTTTAAAATTTAAGTATTTGAGATTAATTGAACTATATTTTATTTTCACATAAATATTTCATGTGATTGTCTCAACTGCATCGGCTTATCATTGTGCGGTTGTTGAATCAATATGTAAAATTGTGAAATGCTGATAATTATTCAATTTCTTTCAAGTAGTTTTTATAAAAAACACTAATTCAGCTTCTGTTTTAATCAATCTCGTATTTCGATTCGCCATATCTGCCCGCACGGTGAGGTTGAGACAACTGCATTTCGATTGGAAATAGGACATGTTTTTTTCAGTGTAAAAATCTTGAAAATGATGGTATAGATGTTATGAATTGTCGCTCCCAAAGGTTATGATAATGCAGCTGTTATGAGTAGTATACATGGAGAAGTGCAAGCTATTATTAAAGCAAAAAATAACAAAGCAATTTTTGTGGGCTGCAAAGATCATTCAATTAATTTATACGGCCAACACTCGTCAGTGGAAGCCATTTTTACATGTTTTTCTGCTTCGACTAGCCGCTGGGAAGTGCTTGTTAAACACAACAAAGCAACTGTTAAAATACTCTTAACAGCGCATTGGAGTGCTAATTATGCTGCAGTAAAAGTATTGGCCGAAAATTTTGATGGGATTGTGGCTGCAACTGAGAAGTTAAGTGATCAACAAGAAAATGTAGACACTAGAGGCGCTGCACAGAACCTTATCAATGCAGCATGTGATTTTTCGTTTCTTTGCTATCTTTTGTTTTGGAATGATATTCTAAGAGAAATAATATCTGTGCTCAGATTGGATTGCAAAGCACGGGCTTGAATATTGATCAATTAGCTACAAAAATAGAGTCATTTCATAACGAAGTCTCATTGTAGAAGAGGCAATAGATCTTGCTGCGAAAAAATCGGAGGACGAATTCGTCATAAAAACGCAAAAAACGAACGGGTGGTGAGTTTGCACCTGATGTTGGACTGACACTGAGAGCTCAACTTAAAAGGGACATGTTGGAATGTCTTGACCGATTCAGTGTTGAACTCCGAACTAGACTGAAGTCAGTTCAAGATTTAGCTTCATTGTTCGAGGTTGTGCAGACAAACACTTAGCTTTTGGCGAACAGTGAAGAGTTAAAATTATCGGTATCAAAATTTACTGGTTTTTATGATGCGGTATTGGCAACAGAACTCCTCATAGAGATACAAAGGGTGAGGAGGCATTTAAAAGCGGCCAATGTTACAGTTTCTAACTGGGTGTACCTAGACTTTTTGAGATTCATCGTAGAATGAGATTTTTTAGAATTTCTTCCGAATCTTACGGTCGCACTAAAGTTATTTATGACTATTTGCGTATTAGTAGCTTTGTGTGAGAGGAGTTTCAGCAAATTAAAATTAGTTAAAAATTACTTGCGGGCTTATAATAATAATGCTCATTTGTATTAATTAAAAAAAATTATAAATTACGTTTATCGGCTTTTTATTATTATTGACAGTTTTTATTTTTGGGGTGACACCACAATATCCGCTCCGGGTGCCACCCATGCTAGCTACGCCACTGGCAACGCTTTTTTATGTTTATCTATATCTATATGTCTTTTAATATCATAATGTCCACTGTTAATTTGCAAATTCACTCCGACTGGTAATACACTAAACTCTTGGGTTGTTATATTTTGATTTTTTTTATAAAAGGATAGTCCAATTCAATATCGTATAAGAATTTACGTAAACGTTTTCTATCCGTCTTGATTTGCAGGAGAACTTTTTAAATATAATTTTAAGAATTAGTATAAATTTACCTTTTATAGTAGCTTAAAACTTTTGTTACACAAGTAAAGACTGTAAAACAACTGAAACAATTTATTTTAATTTTACTAAATAATTAATATCTTTTCTGTATTCTGTAAGTATAAGAGGTATACAGTATACCTCTCGTTCTATTTTTTGCAAATCTATACCATTTATCAAGTTTTTATGCTGTTTGCTTTGTTTGTTCTTTATTGAGAAAAAAAAATTATGTATTAGAAAATAATAATTTTACTTTTGGGCTTCCTAGTTAAAGTGTGTTTTAAACAGAGTTTAAAACGCTACTTATATCACTCTTTTACTTTGTCCTTTCAGTGCGTAGCTTAAAAAAAATATAACACTCCCACATACAGGAGTGAAAATAATAAAATATCATTCTTGCTACTAAATTGAAATAAATATTTTCTTTCAAATACTCAAAACTTTTACTTTTTCGTTAAATTTGATGCTTTTCAACGTAAAATGCTTGATTCGTTCAATTATTCATGCATTGTTAGAAAATGAATATAAAGGATGACGTAGAGTGACTAATTTTCTTCTTTTACAAATCGAATGAAAGAACTGGAAAATGTAATCTGCTCCAAAGGAGTAAAATCGAAAAAACAAAAATTTTACTCTTACGAGTAAGAACGATATTCAAATTATGAACATTTTAATTTTTGAATATTATTTCAAAGGATTGAAATGAGTGCTCGAATAAAGATCAATTTATACGCAAAACTGCATCTTTTTAAGTAAAATATTTTGTATTTTATTTTCCATAATAATATTGCACTGGTTTGTTCTCTCAATATGGTTAAATCAACATATATATATATATACATATATATATATATATATATATATATATATATATATATATATATATATATATATATATATATATATATATATATATATATATATATATATATATATATATATATATATATATATATATATATATATATATATATGTATATATATATATATATATATATATATATATATATATATATATATATATATATATATATATATATATATATATATGTATATATATATATATATATATATATATATATATATATATATATATATATATATATATATATATATATATATATATATATAACATTATACAAACTGCAAGAAAAAACTGTGAAGCCATTGCTCTGACTTAGATATTGCGCAAACTATACGTAGGTAGATGATTATTTCGATAATGCGGGCAAGTGTGGTGCAAATATTTGTTTCGTGGGACGCTTCGTGGGACAGATTTCTCCGTGGGACAACGCATTAAAATGTGTGACATTTCCACGCAGCGTGGGACGTCTGGTCAGCTTACTACCCATAAACGTGCGCAAATTTTTCATTTGATTCAAAATTGTACAATTATTGCGAGCTTCTTTTAAATCTATAAGAAAAACCTACCACAAAAAAATAATAGTTTCTCCCTCCCTGTGACTGTATAAAAAAAATGAACAAAGATTGACGTTTAGGATACGTTTTGGATTTTATTATAACCAACCAAACATATAATTTTTGCTATTTTGTGAATTAAAAATTCATAAAATGAATTTGACAGCAAGTTTTCATAACATACTTTGAAAATATTTACATAACTTAAATATTTGTTCGTGTCTTTAGAAAATATTGCTTGTCCATTATAAAACATTCAATATTATAAAATCACTGGAAATAACCCAATAAATTTAAATTACTCCCGTAATTATTTTCATTCATTTTATAAAAATTAGCACAACTATCAAGAAAACTTTTGATATGTTATAGGATTTTACATTTTAAAATTGTTTTTAATTTATTGTTTTTAAAAAAGTCTTGTAAAGTTTTTACAATCTGATATAGATAAAAAACAAGGCCAAACAGTCAGGGTTCTCCAAATAAGTGGGGTATAATTAGGTTGTGTTCTCGTGCATGTACTTACTTTTAAGTTTATATATATTACCAATGGCCAATAACAATTGAAATTTGAATGTTAAATACTGCACTATGAACTCTCGAGGAACGCTATATTAATGAAATCGTGGCTCAGACACGAATATCTTATAAACAAAACACAATCGTTCTTCTAAAAGCGGTGATGCCGCGCACCTTATAGTACGACAGAATTTGATCACAATACGCACCCACGACGTTTTTGGAAGAACGATCGTGTTTTCTTTATAAAACTGATTTCATCAGAAGATTAGAAGCAAGAGACCGCCTTTCGTATCGATGGCGCTCTAGTCCTTGATACAAAGAACGATAACGGTTTGAATATTGCGGTGAACTGTACTTTAGTCGGGCCAAAATAATATGTAACGTAATAATTATATTATCAGATATATTTCAATTAATAGTATGCGATAAAATTGGTATATTAGTTAAGTAAATCTTCTAAAAATTAGACGAATTTACAAAATAACAGTGCATTGAAATTTTTATAGTGTAATAATTCTATCACGATTGGATGGTTTTATTGAATCGATGTATTGATAGTATCAGATCCTTGGGGGGAGGGGGCCAATGCCCCCAGCCCTACCCAATTGACGCCTCTGTCTCTGATACACTCCACATTGTTCGCCTGCAACGGTTGATGGTAAGTAAAATCAAAACGCTAAATTCTTTAACAAGATTTGGAAATGTATGAATGTTCTATTGACAGGCAATTAGTTGAACTCTGGTAGAACTTTGGAGTTCCTCATAAACCAGGTTCACTAGCCACCAAAGAGGCTTCAGCAATATTTCGAAATACTTTTATACGTTATATCTCTCAATAATCTGAAATTAATTTGGCAAATATTTTCACAATTAACATTTCAGATTAAACTTTATGAATGTTTCTGGTTCTTTAAATTTTGCCCACGGTAAAAGATTACATTGTAAGTAATTATATTTAAATTCAACTCATACCACAAAACCTACTACTGCTTTAAGTCCTTCCTAATATAAATAAATCTTTTCCTTTTATTTTATTTTAAAAATCAATTCTGATAAGATATTAATCAATAGAAAATAAAGCTTTTATCTTTCATAATATTCATTGCCTTATCTTGAAAACAAAAAAACTCTTATTTTTAATTTTCTTATTTATAACAAAAAAAAAATTAAAAAAAATTACCAAAACAAAATTAAAATCTATAAAAATAAAATTACCAAAACAAAATTAAAATCTATAAATAAAAAAACATTGCGCGTAACGCGAATTAAATTTTGATTTATTCAATTTCACTTTTTAAAAAATGATTATTGAATCAAAAATATGAATCTTACAAGTATATTCACTGTAGTGTTATACTAAAAATTATAATATTAAATTATAATAAAAACTGCAGCAAGAATGACAATTGCAGTCTGAGTAAGAATTGAGAATTTACTTTAATATTACTTCTATATATACTATATTGTATTGATAAACATTTGTCATTCAAATGTTTATCGTATTTTAATTTCTAAGAAACTTTACCTAAACATATTTCTAGTCAAAATAATATTAACAAGTGTTTGATTAAAAACTGTGAGAATTGATCGAACATGTTTTATAGAATATCATATTACGTTATTTGTTTAGACTTGTATATTTATGAAAAGTTTATGAATTGACTTATGTTTATAAGATATCTATTTTGTTTAAATATTCAATGATTAAAATTATGAGACAATTAAAATAAGATTACATCATGGGAATTTCGTTTAATAGAATCTAAGTTTAAGTTTTTGGAAAGATTATCGTTTGTGGAATGGAATGTAACTCTTCCTTCGTTAGTCTTAGAATTCTCCTGAATTCTGTTAATTACTTTTACTTTAATTTTCTTTTGATTGATAAGATAATAAATTATGACACTTGTTATTACTATAGTGATTACAATTGATAAACTTATACCTGTATAGGTTACTAATTTATGTACTTTTAATTCTTTAATTTCTTTAATATTATCTGTTGTTTTAATTAATATATCTTTTATATATGTTTTATAATATATGTTTTAATTAATATATATAAAGTATTTGTATTTGACTTATAATCTAGATTTGGTATAATATATTTATTTTTTATCTCATTAATGTTATTATAATATTGTTCATTATTTATTTGTATTGTACAATTAAAAAATTTGATAAAATAATTTCCATTTAATGTATATTTCCTATCATCACAATTTGATGTAAGATTTATTTTGTTACCTAACTGTACTAAAATACTACTATCATCTATATTGTATAATTCTGTTTTACAATCTCTAATATTTTGACAACTTTTATTTATAATACAATGTTTTAAATTATTCAATTGATGCAATGATTTAGCTTCATCATACTCAAAATATTTATTTTTAAATTCTAATGTTTTAGTAATTGGGAAATTTATTAAATTACAATTATCATAATTTGATAGTGGTATTATAAGTTTTTTGTTTATATACATCATTTCATAAGGTATTTTAATTAAAAATATTAATTTATAATTATCAGTTCTAGAAAAACCTACTTTTATTCTTTTTATTTTGTTAGCATCTATTTCGTATGTAATTATTTCTTCATGTGTTAATAATGATGGATGAATAATATTGAGATTTGATAATATTATGTTATCTTGTAGCGTCCATGGTACCTGTTATCCATTTGTTTACTGTGCCTATCCCGTTTATAAGTCCACGTTTATGTATGATATGATGTCCTTGTTTAAGTGTATTAAATTTTGTTAATAATTCTTCTAAAGTTTGTATCAAAGGGTTACTATAATTTTGCGGTAAATGAGCTACGCTTTTAATTAATTCTTTTACAATTAAATCTAACTGTTGTAAATCGATAATGTGTAATGAATAATTGTATGATTTTGGTATTAGTATTTTGTCTTCTTGAAGAATAGTGTATCCATTATTAGTTTCTATTTTCTCTACTATTAATTGAGTCTGTATAGGTGCTACTAACACTAGTATCGTCATTAGTGTAAGAAGTATCGTTGTTATTGGTTTCTGTGAATTTTAAAGCTCGTTTAATATTTATGGGATGTATTTTATCTAGTTTATATCTACGAAATTTAGGTTGATCTTTATGTCTTAAAGATTTGTAGTTTTTTATGTATCCTATTTTTCTAACTTCGTTATAGTTTTCACGATTTTTATTATGTTTCTTTAAACGTTTGGTTTGAGATTCAATTAAATTAAGATAAGTCTGGTCTTTAGGAATTTCTCTTTGTTCAATTTGATTAGGGGTAGCTTTGATCGTGCTATGGAATTGATTATTATAACATTTGATTGCTGTTAACATTTGACTACGAATAGGACTAGGTTGGTCAATATTTAAAATTCTTAATTTGTCAGTAATGGTATTGTTCAGTCTTTCTACGTCAGCGTTTCCTGTGTGACTATTTGGTTTGATTAAATGTAATTCTATGTTTTCGCTATTCAAAAATTCTTTAATATTAATGTGTTTAAATTCATTGTCGGCTATAATTTTTCTGGGTTTTTTATGATTAAAATAAATTTTAAGTTTTTCAATTAGTTCAATATGATTACGATTTTCTATTGGATATGCTGATGCGAATTTGGAAAATTTATCAATGAAAACAAGAAAAGATTGTCTTTTGTTTGTATAAGTATCTATATGAATAATTTGATCTTTGTCCGTTGGAATCTCTGTTTTCATAAATTTGGGTTTAATGGGGTTTCGATCGTATTTTCCTGTGTTACAAACATCACAGTTGTTGGTTATTTTATTTATTATTATTTTAATATGTTTATTATAAATTTTAAATTTAAGATTTTCATATAGAGCTAATATACCTGGGTGTTTTTGTTTTTTGTGTTCAATAGATATAATTTTTATCAATTGATCTTCAGATTCAATATCTTGAGCGAAATGAGTACATCTAATAAATTTTGTAGTGGGAAATTCTCGAATAAGAATTTGTTGGATTATATTAAAATCATGGTCTAATATGTCTGTGTAAATAGCTATTCTGGTATTAGATATATATGTTTTTAATTTATTTACTAAATCGTTATGATCTATATTTGGGTTAATATTAATTCTTCTATTTCCTAATATTTGTTCAAATTCTGTAGTAAAGTTTTCAGTAATAATTATTTGGGTTTTGAATCTGTTAATTATTGTTTCTAAAATTTGAATATGATCGTTTTGTTCTTCATGTTGAGAATGTACCGTTGGTATCATAGAAATATTATCGAGGTTTTCATTATTTGCATTATTATTATTATTATTTATATTTTCATTTTCTATAACATTAATTTCTAACATATTTTCTTCCCTTCCTTCGTTTGTTTGAAACCTATCGTTTAATTTATTAATATCGTTTTCTATATTTATTTCATTTATTTCATAACTATCAGTATTAATTCTACTGAGAAAATCTGCGATTTTATTTTCTTTACCTTTTAAATATTCTATTTTTATATTGTATTCACCTAAAGATAAGATCCACCGTTGGAGTCTTGAATTTAAATCTTTACCTAGATATTTTGTATGAAGCCATTTTAATGGTTGATGGTCTGTTTTTAATTCAAATTGTCGACCATAAAGATAAGGTCTAAAGTATTTGATACCCCAAACTACTGCGAGTAGTTCTTTTTCTGTTGTGCTATATTTAATTTCATGATTATTTAAAGTACGACTAGCATAAGCTATGGGATGATTATCCTGAAGTAATACTGCTCCAATTGCATATTGACTTGCGTCTGTATTTATTTTGAAAGTTTTATTAAAGTCGGGATATTTAAGAATAGGATGAGTTGTTAACAATGTTTTCAATTGTTCAAACGAATTTATATAAGATGGGTCTAAAGGATTAACCTTGGTTTCTTTTTTTAAATATTTGGTCATAGGTTGTGCTATTTTAGCATAATCTTTTATAAATTTACGATAATAACCGGTAATTCCTAAAAATGATTTGATCTGTTTTTGTGTTAAAGGTAATTTAAGTTCAGTTATATTTTCAATTTTTTTTGGATTTGGTTTAATTCCATTTGTAGTCAAAACATGACCTAAGTATTCAGTTTCTTTACAGAAAAAATTTGCTTTTGTCAATTTGGATTTTTAAGTTAGCTTCTCTAAGCTTTTTGAAAATTTTATTAATACTGTCTACATGTTCTTGTATTGAGGAACTAAAAATTAAAATGTCATCTAAATATACAAATACAACACATATTTTGTTAATATATTCACGAAGTATTGAGTTCATAAGTCTCTGAAATGTTGCTGGTGCGTTCTTCAAACCGGAGGGCATTCTAACGTATTCATAGTGTCCAAAGGGTGTAGAGAAAGCCGTCTTTCTCTGGTCTTCTTTTTTCATTAAGATTTGATGAAATCCTTTTGCTAAGTCAAGGGTTGTGAAGTATTGGGCTCTACCCAATTTATCTAAAATATTTTCGATGTTGGGAATTGGAAATTTATCGTCAATAGTTTGTTCATTTAATTTACGGTAGTCAATAACAATTCTCCATTTTTTTATATTTGAATTATCTAGTTTCTTTGGCGCAATCCAAAGAGGTGAGTTAAAAGGTGAATTTGATTCTTTTATTATTCCTTGTTTTAACATATCGTTCATTTGTATTTCAATTTCTTTTTCATGAATAAGAGGATATCTGTATATTTTACAGTAAATAGGATTATCAGTTTTTAATTTTATCTCATGAGTTATCTCGTGAGTGAAGGTCAAATTATCACCTTCATTAAAAAATAAATCTCTATTATTTACTAATAAATGTTTTAAATATTCATGTTCTTCTTTATTTAAATGTTTTTCATTAATTTTATTAAAAATTTCATTTTTACTATCACTAATAGGTTCAAGATAATTAACTTGAGTTAATTCAATTGGATATAATTTATTTTGGAATGGAATTTGATATTTGTTAAATATTTCAAGAAATTCGTTTTTTAAATTGATTACAGCATCAAAGGGATTAAGAAAATTTAAACCTATAATAGCGTCATATTTTTCACTCTGTAGTGGGAATATTTTCCACTCTAACGTACCTGTTTTTATTAGTTCTGTTGGAATAGGTGTTACCATTTTATGAGTAACAATATTTGGTTTAGGAGGTCCTAAAGAATTAAATTGAAGAGGAAAGTCTAATTTAGTTATTTTGTAGTTAAGTATATTTGGTTTAATAATACTAGTTTCTGATCCAGAATCAATTAAACAATATAGGGGTTTATTATCAATTGTTAGTTTTACTATAGGCAACTGGTTGTTTGAGGAGTTTCTAAAAAATTTACCTCATGATTGATTGTGTTAACTTGGTTAATTGTATCGACTTCCATTGGTTCAGGTCGATTTTGATTATTTCTAAATTGATTTGATTGATTTGCAAAAACATTTCTATTATCAGGATGATTATTACGATAGTAATTATTATTATTATAATTATTATGATTTTGATATCTATTTGAATTATTTTGATTACGATGATGATAATCATTATTATTGTTATAATTTCTATTTTGATTATAATTTCTATTTTGATTGAAATTTCTATTTTGATTAAAATTTCTATTTTGATTATAATTTGTATTTTGATTATTATTATTGTATTTAAAATTATTGTTATTATTTGAGAAATTTGGTTTATTGAAATTTTTATTTTGTTGAGAATTATAATAATCTTTATTATAATGAAATTTGTGATTTTTGTTAAAATTATTTTGTAATTGTTTGTTATTTCTAAATTCTGATTTGATTACATCTTCACTAACATATATTTCAGATTGACATAAAACATTATCTAATTCGAAAAGAGTAGTATCATTATTAATTTGGATTTGTAAAATCGGAATTATTTTTGATTTAAAAATTTGTACTAGCTCTTTATCAATTGAATCGTAAGTAAAATTATCTTCGTTGTTAAAATCACATATTTCACTACACTCTGAATTAATATTATTTAACTTATAAAATAAATCTCTAATATTACTAACCTTAAAACCTTTTGCTTGATAAAGCAATTGATGAATTGTATTTTTCGGACGAAATTTTAATGTAAGTTGTTGCACTACTTTCTTCCAATTACGTTGGTGTTCAGGAATTTCCAAAATTATTGTTTTAGCTGTTCCGATGATTTTATTATTAATAATTTTCTTCAAGCAATATTCTTTATTTCTGTGTTGTTGTCCCCACACAAATTCTCGACATCCTCGACGGATTTTAGAAATGATTTGAGACGAAATGCGTCTTCTCCACTGAATGTAGATATTTCGTTGAAATTTCTAATAACTTGATCGGCTGTTAAATTAAATTTGGTTTGTTGTAAACCTTGAAGTTTCACTTGTTGTTCATTAATTTGTTCGGTTAAACGATGAACTTGATCAATTAATGCTTGATCCATTTTAATTCGATTTTTATCAAATAATAAATTACGTTTTGAATTAATTTTTGTTGTTTTAAATATTTTAACTTTTATTAAAATAAACTTTAATTTTATTAATTATTTTGTTTTACGACGATTTAAAATTGAGGTGATTTAAATTTTGTTTCTACGAATAAACTGATTTTTAGTTATTCTATGTATACTTTTAAAATCACTGGCTGATTATAAAGGTGAAGTGTTTATATTTCAGTTCACTGATTTTTAGTTAACTTTTAATTTTCACTATCACTGTTTATAAGTTCGTTTCACTAGATCTAATATCTTCAGATACAGATCCTATCAACTGCGCCAATTAAATTTTGATTTATTCAATTTCACTTTTTAAAAAATGATTATTGAATCAAAAATATGAATCTTACAAGTATATTCACTGTAGTGTTATACTAAAAATTATAATATTAAATTATAATAAAAACTGCAGCAAGAATGACAATTGCAGTCTGAGTAAGAATTGAGAATTTACTTTAATATTACTTCTATATATACTATATTGTATTGATAAACATTTGTCATTCAAATGTTTATCGTATTTTAATTTCTAAGAAACTTTACCTAAACATATTTCTAGTCAAAATAATATTAACAAGTGTTTGATTAAAAACTGTGAGAATTGATCGAACATGTTTTATAGAATATCATATTACGTTATTTGTTTAGACTTGTATATTTATGAAAAGTTTATGAATTGACTTATGTTTATAAGATATCTATTTTGTTTAAATATTCAATGATTAAAATTATGAGACAATTAAAATAAGATTACATCATGGGAATTTCGTTTAATAGAATCTAAGTTTAAGTTTTTGGAAAGATTATCGTTTGTGGAATGGAATGTAACTCGCGTAACCGAAAAACGTTTCATTTTTTTTATACTGCAATATAATTTCTCTCATACGCCGATAAAGAAGTTTCACTTCAAAAAGTGAAAATATTTGAAATAATTGTTTTATTTAAATGCTATATGGAATGAGAGACAACCAGGCTCATGCAAACCGTATATATTAGCTTTGAATGCACTGAAAAAAATTAAAGTAATCTACTTCATTCCGAAGCTATAGCAGCTTATTATTCAAATAAAGAACAGGTAAATATTTGCGTGACAACACAATAAGGTTTATTTAAATTATATATAAAGTTTTACATACAAGATAACAGAAGTTGAATGAAGTTAATAACTATTTGCGCATAAATGAAATTACTTTGGCCTTATATCAATAATTTTTCATTTCAAAGCAGAAGTATTTGAAATTGGTTGAATTGTAATTAATTTTCACACAAAAATAAAATGCAGTTAGCCTTAACTACACCGTTCTGTACCTGTACAGCTGTTGAATAAATGTTAGGGTTCTATTTGCCATATTTATTATTTGCTATCGGGACTAGGTTGAAACAACCGCATTTCGATTAAAAAATATATGGAACATTTGTTTTCAATGTGGGTTTGAGTATGCTAGTTTTGTGATCGGAATGGATAATCGAAACAAGACGCCGATGCTTCGAATTCGATTATTTCCGGTTTTCTTGAAACTTCGGTAATCGTTAGTATAATAAAAAAAAATTAATACGTGTTTTTGAAGTGAAAAATTTATATATTCGCGTTACCATGTTTTATATGAATTTTTGAAGAACAAAAAAATATTTGAACAAAAAGAAATATTATATTTGAACAAAAAAATACGAAATAGAATTTGGTGATCACGGTGTTCACGGTGGTCATAGTGGTTATGGTGGTCATGGTGGTAATGGTGGTCACGGAGGTCATGGTGCTCATGGTGGTCATGGTGGTCATAGTGGTCATGGTGGTTATGGTGGTCATAGTGCTCATGGTGGTTATGGTGGTCAAGGTAGTCATGGTGGTCATGGTGGTCATAGTGGTCATGGTGTTCATTGTGGTCATGGTGATCATGGTGGTCAAGGTGGTCATGGTGGTCATCGTGGTCATAGTGCAGGTCATGATGGTCACGGTGGTTATGGTGGCCACGGTGGTCATGGTGGTCATGGTGTTCACAGTAGTCATGATGGTCATGTTGGTCATGGTGGTCATGGTGGTCCAGGTGGTCATGGTGGTCATGGTGGTCATGGTAGTGATGGTGGTCATGTTGGTCATGGTGGTCATGGTGGTCATGGTGGTCATGGTGGTCATGGTGGTCATAGTGGTTATGGTGGTCATGGTGGTAATGGTGGTGACGGTGGTCATGGTGGTCATGGTGTTCACGGTGGTCATGGTGGACATGGTGGTCATAGTGGTTAAGGTGGTTATGGTGGTCACGATGATCATGGTGGTCACGGTGGTCATGGTGGTCATGATGGTCATGGTGGTCACGGTAGTCGCGGTGGTCATGGTGGTCATGGTGGTTATGGTGGTCACGGTGGTTATGGGGTCCACGGTGGTCATGGTGGTTATGGTGTTCATGGTGGTCATGATGGTCATGGTGTTCACGGTGGTCATGATGGTCATGTTGGTTATGGCGGTCATGGTGGTCATGGTGGTCAAGGTGGTCCTGGTATTTTCATGTGTATTTGTAGAATTATACCATTCATGTGTATGTATAATGTTAATGTGTATGTATAATGTGTATGTATAATGTACATACACATGTACACATGAAACACATTTGTAGAATTATACCAGAATTATACCGTGCAAATGTGTATAATGTCCTATATATAGATGTTTTTCTATATACCTATTGAATCGTGCTATCCCCAAGCAGGGTTTGCCGGACTCTGAATTACGGCCAAGTCCTGGCCCATTAATTGATAACAGTACTTGGATATTGTTATTGGGGCAGTACTGAAACCATTCATCGACGGGTCTTTGGTTTACAGATTGTGAAAAAGATTAATTTATTCCACACAGTAGCTTTTTATTGGTGCTCTTTCAAATATGAAAAATGAAAAGCAACATTTTCGACATATTTTATTATGGAAAAGGAAAAATTATGTGCAAGCAAGAAAAAATTTATTCGATGTGAATAGAAAAGATGTATTGACATTTGACATGAATTTGTCAAATTCAACCGTTCATATGACCATTTTAAAATTGAAACGGTTTATGGTTGATGTTATAGATACATAACCTTCACGAGCAGGAATTTGTCAGGGCTCAAGTAAGGTCCTGATCAGGTTTGCCCTAATTCGGATCAGGCATTGGTAGGGCTGCTGATTGGGGCCCTGATCATGATTGTAACGCTTTCGCCCTATCAGGTCCTAATTGGGATTACCGGATCAGACCCTGATTGGGATAATCGGATCAGGCCCTGATTGGGATATCCGGACCAGACTCTGATACATTGTAACGGCGGACTATTCAATTTTTACTCTGAAAATAATAATTTTCAAACTCAATTATAATTTTATTAATTTTCTTAAATTGTAGCTACATTTTTTTGTACTACTGTTGTCGGTTTAGTTACGTCACGCAATTTCAATAAACATGTTTGATTAAATGTTTTTTTAACTTGGGGGATTGTTTATTATTACTGGAAGGGGAAACAGAAAATCTAAAATAATATGATATATATAACGATATCAAATGTTTAAAGGGATCAGTATAGTTTTGGAAATTGAAAAAAAAACAATATGTTATAAAGAATATAATTTATTTATTTAATTTATTTTTGTAACAATTGTTTAAGTTTTTTTAAGTTAGTATAATTTTGACATCAAAATGATTTGTTATAATTCTTAAAGTTAATTAAAAATTAAATTTCTGTGATATCTATTCTGAGTTTTTCTATTTATTTATTTATTTTGATTGTAATAGTGGAAATTATTTTTGGTAAACTCTTTTAGTAAATGAAAGTGGAAAAAAAATTTTGAATCTAAAATACAAATATACATATACAAGATGTGAAAGTATTTATTTAAGTGAGGTTGGTGAAACCGTTCAACCCACTTTTTGTACTCCATTGGATACCAAGAATTGTTTGTATGAGTATTATTCTTAAGTAATAAAAAGACGTCTTCGAAATGTAGCAAATTGTGCTGTTTTATTGAAATTAATCGATGTGATTGCTCTGCTTACGTTATCATTATGGACCTCTATGGATAAATATGACATCCATAAATTGAGCTATGGGATTGTTATCAGGGCATCGGAATTATATATATTAATAACACTTATTTTTACCGTCGCAAGATAATGACGCCGGTTGAAGAAAATCATTGGAATATAAAGGAAATTCGTTTCTATTAAATGTGAAAAATAACAACGAATGACAACATTCAAGACAACATTCAACACCAGCTATTAATGTAAGCTTTGATTTTATTTGTATATTTTTCGTTGTTTCATTTAGTTTTCGTGTTCCGATATTGCTTTCAAAAATATAAAAAGTTTTTTTATAACAGATTTCCAAGTGATGATTTTGTTTGTGTGTAAAATCAGTGTTTCAGTTCTTAGTTTTTGAGCTACCCGGCATAAAATTAAAATAATAGTTACAATAAAAGTTCAAATGGCATAACAACATATTTATATATTATATACATAAATTAATCAAATTAAAATAAAAAAATTACAATGGAAAAAATTAAAGCATACATACTACCATCCTAATAACTATTATTATATTCTTTCAGCCGAGAAGCGCTAACTAAACCATACATAAAACGATTTTAACTATATATTTCTAAAATAGATAATACTCTAGTAAAGTTTAACCAATTGAAATTTCAGCTAGGGGTCAGATACGAAAAACCTGATCAGGGCCGGATAGACCTGATCAGGGCCAGAACCCTAAAAGGGTATTCTAAATCAGGCCCGGAACAGGCCCGGAACAGGCCCACATTAGATTGCCTTAATAGGGATTGCCCTTGTAGAACTGACCAGGCCCTGATCACGCCCTGGCTGTTTTCAGGTTTTCCCTAACTAATTTCTGCTCGAGTTATTATGGTGATATATTAACTAAATTTTATGGTTAATGTTATTAAAAGAAAAACATATGATGACGATATTTGAACCATATTTTGTTTACCTTATATGGTTGAATTTGAATATACTATTGTTATATTACTTCTGTTTGAAAGCTAAAAGTGAAATTTTTACCCCCACTTTTTTGGCATTTCTCCACGTTTTAGGACCTACAGAATCTAAAAAAGCAAAAAAAAATGTATGTCTGTCTGCCGTCCGGCCGACACAACCAACGAAATCTAGAAGGCGGAGGGGATTCGAAAAATTTTGAATTCTTAAAATAGGTACACTCAATGGTAAGAGCCGAAAGGATGATGTGTGCGATAGCTGTACCGGAAGTGTGTCAAAAAATCGTCAAGTGTGTCAAAACAAGGAAATATGCATATTTTTTGCTTAAAAATCGTTCATTTTTAGTGATAATCAGTAGAAACAAAGAATGTGGAGAAATCTGGATGGTCGGGATTGGTATGTGAGATCAAAAACTAGATTATTGCATTAGAAGTTTGTCAAAAAAATGTTGTCAAGTGTGTCAAAAGAAAGATTTTTATTTACTTTCTTACCAAATTTTTTGGAAAAAAAAATTAATAATTTGTATGACATGAAATTTTATTATTATTATAGAGAATTATGGCATTATAAGTTTGTCAAAAACATAAAGTCAAGTGTGTCAAAAATGATTTCATTTTTTTTTAGCCTATTTTTTGGAAAAAAATGTAGCTGTTTTTATGACGTAAATGTAATTGAACATGAAATTAGACATGGAAATTTTTGAATTTGTTATAGTTTTTGAAATTTTTTTGGAATTTTGAAAAAATTTGTATTTTTGAATTTTGATTTTGTATAATTTTTGCAATATTTTTAGAATTTTGGAAAAAGTTTTAATTTTTGATTTTGTAAGAATTTTTGGAATATTTTTAGAATTTTGAAAAATTTAAAATTTTTGATTTTATTATAATTTTTGGAATTTTGAAAAAAATTTCAATTTTTGATTTTGTAATAATATTTGCAATATTTTTGAAAAAAGAATTTTGAAAAAAGTTTGAATTTTTAAGAATTTTTGGAATATTATTGGAATTTAGAAAAAGTTTAAATATTTGATTTTATTCTAATTTTTGGATTTTTTCAATTTTTGATTTTGTTATAATTTTTGCAATACTTTTAGAATTTTGAATAAATGGAATTTTTGAAGTTTATATATATATTTTTAGAATTTTGAAAAAAGTTTCAATTTTTGATTTTGTAATAATTTTTGGAATATTTATATTTTTTTATTTTATTATAATTTTTGGAATTTTGAAAAAAGTTTCAATTTTTGCAATATTTTTTGCAATACTTTTAGAAAAAGTTTTAATTTTTAATTTTGTTAAAAATTTTGCCTTCGTACAAAGCTTTTGGTGAAAACTATATAAAAAGATAAAAAGAATTGATTTAAAAAAATTCCAAATATTATAATAAAATCAAAAATTCCAACTTTCTTCAAAATCCAAAAATATTCAAGAGAATATTACAAAATAAACAATTCAAACTTTTTTCAAAAATCCTAAAATTTTTAAAAATCATCATAAAATCAAAAATTTAAATTTTTTTTCTAAATTTAAAAATATTCCAAAAATTATAATAAAATCAAAAATTTAAACTTTTTTAAAATTCTAAGCAATCCAAAAATTATTACAAAATCAAAAATTGAAACTTTTTTCAAAATTCCAAACATATTGCAAAAATTATAACAAAATCAAAAATTCACTTTCTAAGATTCTAAAAATTATAATACAATCATAAATTTCAATTTTCTTCAAAAGTTCAAACATATTCAAGAGAATATTACAAAATCAAAAATTGAAACTATTTTCAAAATTCTAAAGATATTGCAAGAATCAAAACAAAATAAAAACTTTTTCAAAATTCTAAAAATATTCCAAAACTTATAATAAAATCAAAAATTAAACTTTTTTCAAAATTCTAAAAATATTCCAAAAATTAATCAAAAATCAAAGATTGAAATTTCAAAATTCTAAAAATATTGCCAAAATTATACACACAATCGAAAATATGAAAAATCATATGTAAAAATATGCTCATTTTCGTGTTTTGACACACTTCATGATTTTTTGACAAACACTTGACACACACTTGCTTTCGCCAATACAAATTTCGTCAATACTAAACATATCAAATGTTTTAGGCATTTAAAAAAAAAAAACTATAAAACTTGCGCAGTTTCAAAAGAATAGCCCCATTCCCATAGTATTATTCAAAAAAACGTAGAAAAATCTGTTTGGAATCCTAAAACATTATTTTCAAAATATGATAGCACATAATATATTATATATGTAAACCAAAAGAAATTACTAAAAATGCATGCCGGCAAAACTGCATTTCAAAGCAATAAAAAAAATTCAGAATTTAGTTTTTTTCATTCGTTCCACACATACAAAATTTTGATTTTAAAAGCAAATCCACAAATAAATGTACATTTTCAAACGAATTGCCCAATTAACATATACTGCTGACACTTAACATTTTAATTTACAAAAGTTTTATCTGTGAGGAGAGTACACCCTGTTTTTCGATGATATGATTTTTCGATGTAATGATATTTCGATGATGTGATTTTTTTTTTCGGTTTTACGATTTTCGATGGTATGATTTTTCGATTTTGTGAATCAAATTTTCGATGATATGATTTTCGGTGATGTGATTTTTCGATGCTATAACTTTTGGACGTAATGAATTTTAGGTGTTATGATTTTCGATGTTGCGATTTTCGGTTGTGTGATTTTTCGACAGTATGATTTTTATTTTTCAATTTATTACTTTTTTTTGATATAACGATTTTCGATGGTATGATTTTTCGATGATATGACACGATCCGCATCAAATGTAATCAAAAAGAGAAAACCTGTTTGACAAAAAAACACAAACAAATGTACTGTAAGTTTTTGAAAATATACATATTCATTATGAAATTCATTAACTATATATTTCTAATTAAAATACAATTATTTTACATCTATAATAATAATATTACAATAAAAAAACAATTAAACAAATTTCATTCATTATTCTGATGTATTTCATGAAAGATATAATTCAGATTAACTATAGTTGTTGTCCATCTGAAATGAACAAAAAACGATATCAAACGAAGTACTTTTCGTATTTAAAAATTGTAATAAAATGGTGGAATTTTAGTTCAGTCGTAAAATAGTACATTATGATGCAAGGACGTAAGGCTAAGGTTTTTGGGCGTATGTTGAGTTTGCAAATCAGGGCGCCAGCCGAGATTTGCACCCACATTAAGACCAAAATGACTTACATCCGTGCATCATATACATCATATAGTACACATATACTTTTTTTAATTCGTCGCAAGCAAAATATTTAAAAAAGATTGTTTAATCTATAAATCAAAATTAAAAATTTTTTTAAAATTTTGAAATAAAAATATGTTGAACAAGAGTAACCTTTGACCAAAGTATTTGTTATTTTTTTAAAACAAATCATATAACTAATAAAAAACTACTATTTCGATTTGCTCTTTCCACACTGGTATGCAGTGCAACGCATCACTTCTTCGTTTCTTGCCTCTTTGCTTAACCATAAGTTTGGTTAGTTTTCTATATTTATGTATGATTAAAATATAACATAATCGTGATTGAGTTTAACCATGCAATGGTTATGTTTAGCCATGTTAATAACCATAAGTTATTTTTAAAAGAACTATAACATGGTTAAGACTATATACTTTAGAACAATTTTTTGTATACATAAGTAACCCGAGCAGAAATTAGTTAGGGAAAACCTGAATACAGTCAGGGCGTGATCAGGGCCTGGTCAGTCCTACAAGGGCAACCCCTATTAGGGCAATCTGATGTGGGCCTGTTCCGGGCCTGATTTAGAATACCCTTTTAGGGTTAACCTTATTTGAATATATCCGGCCCTGATCAGGTTTTTCGTATTTGACCCTTAGCTGAAATTTAAATGGGTTAAAATTCACTAGAGTATTATCCATTTTAGAAATAAATAGCTAAAATCGTTTCATGTATGTTTTAGTTGACGACTATAATAATAGTCATTAAGGTGGTATGTGTGTTTTAATTTTTTCCATTGTAATGTTTTTATTTTAATTTGATTAATTTATGTATATAATATATAAATATATATCAGGGTCTGGTCAGGATATCCCAATCTGGGCCTGATCCGATTATCCCAATCAGGGTCTGATCCGGTAATCCCAATCAGGACCTGATAGGGCAAAAGCGTTACACTCATGATCAGGGCCCAATCAGGCAGCCCTACCAATGCCTGATCCGGGTTAGGGCAAACCTGATCAGGGCCTTACTTGAGCCCTAACAAATTTCTGCTCGGGAAATTATTGTGGTTAAAATTTGATTATGGTTAAAACAAAAATAAATTTTGTTATTTTAACTAAGTTTTGTTTGTTCTCACCATTTTTCAAAATTTCAAACATTGTATGGTTAAAACAACCCACCCCGATAACCATGCGATTTTTGGTGTGCACGAAATGAAAAAATTTTACGTTCGTGAAATTGTCTCAACGAAAATGCAATATTTACATTTCTTGTAGAAAATTAGTATATTACATATCTAGAGTTGTAAATAGCATTTTACATGCGAGGGAAAATTTTGCGCATGAGACGCGTAGCGTCGAGTGCAGTATCTTCACGAGCATGGAAAATGCTTTACAACTCGAGATTTGTTATATACTTTTCCTACGACTTTGTTTTAATGCCCAAACGCATATAATTACTTGAAAAAATGAACTACTAATTATAAATTAAATGCAAATAGTTTACAAATTGTGGTAGGCTTTGCATTATTCTGTGTCAAAATGAATTGAAATATTTAATTTTTAAAAATCAAATTTTTCTTTAAATAAAAATTTTTCTTTTTATTAAAAGCGTGCGGTAATATATATATGAAAATCCATTACCGCACGCTTTTTTTTACTTACCGCACGCTTTTTTTTACTTACCGCACGCTATTTGAAATAATCAATTTACATGTCATGGATAGTGCGACGTAATTTATAATTTACTGTGATAGGAGTAGGAAAACGTATTTTTCATTTCATATGAAAATAATTTTTTTTTACATTTGATTAAATTTTTAAATAAATTATATAATCAACAATTATTTCTTAAATTTTGTGCATTTATTACATAAACGATTGTGTAGAACTATAGCAGCACGATCTGCTTTTTCAAACGGGAGTGATTGCAGCACTCGGTACGCTAGACGCGTTCGCAATAATTCTACTATATTCTATTTCAGTGTAATTTTTTTATAACGGCTTATTTGGTACGGCTACCTTAAACAAAGATAGTTCAATATAGAATCGGTAAACTTGATTTTAGTAAATGGCATTAAGTCCAAAAAAGTTCAAACTAATATATATACAAATGTCTTTTCTCGAAAACAAAAATAACGTTTGTCCGTAATTTTGGCATGTTTTAGGTAATTAATTTTTTAAATAATGAAAAATAAAATTAAAGGCAGCAATTTTTAAATCGTCATGTTTGAATAAATAAAATTCATAAAACTCGTATAAAACCATAAATTACTTTTATTTCATACTGATATCTAAAACGACATTTTTCGGATTATTTATGGTACAAAAAGTTGAACTTTAATGACCTTGGACTTTATAAAATCTTATAAAGTCCTAGGACGTTAAAGTTCAACTTTTTGTACCATAAACGTTGAACTTTAACGTCCTAGGACTTTATAAAATTTTATAAAGTTTTAGTAAGTTAAAGTTCAACTTCTTGAGCAAAATTTAAAACTCATTTCATTTTATTTTAATAAATTTCCAGTATGAAAAAAAATTTTATATTTACCTCAAACGAAAAAGTGTTTTTAAAGGTACTAACTAGTAATTTCGGCCTCGGCCGCAAACAACTAGCTCGTACTATAAAGTTTCACTTTTCGTTCTAGATAAATAAATAACTACCCGAGCAGAAATTAGTTAGGGAAAACCTGAATACAGTCAGGGCGTGATCAGGGCCTGGTCGGTCCTACAAGGGCAATCCCTATTAGGGCAATCTGATGTGGGCCTGTTCCGGGCCTGATTTAGAATACCCGTTTAGGGTTAACCTTATTTGAATATATCCGGCCCTGATCAGGTTTTTCGTATTTGACCCCTAGCTGAAATTTCAATTGGTTAAAATTCACTAGAGTATTATCCATTTTAGAAATATATAGTTAAAATCGATTCATGTATGTTTTAGTTATCGCTTCTCGGCTGAAAGACTATAATAATAGTGATTAAGGTGGTATGTATGTTTTAATTTTTTCCGTTGTAATTTTTTTATTTTAATTTGATTATTTTATGTATATAAAATATAAATATATATCAGGGCCTCGTCCGGATATCCCAATCAGGGCCTGATTCAATTATCCCAATCAGAGTCTGATCCGGTAATCCCAATCAGGACCTGATAGGGCAAAAGCGTTACACTCATGATCAGGACCCAATCAGGCTGCCCTACTAATGCCTGATCCGGACTAGGGCAAATCTGATCAGGCCCTTACTTGAGCCCTGACAAATTTCTGCTCGGGTATTATCAGTGTAATATTTTTATAAAGCCTTATTTAGCACTTTTTAAACAAAAACAAATTTATTAAAATCGACCTACTCGTCTGAGCACAATTCAATTTTAAACTTTCATTGTTCCTAAAATTCTTAACAAACTTCGAGTCACCATGTGTCAAAATTAGTGAAAAAATAAAAAACAGGTATTTTATATGTAACATATTTTTTTTTATTATTCTAACGGCTACCGAAGTTTTAAGAAAATCGAAAATGGTTTGGGTTATACTTTTTTTTTGATCGGCGTTTTGATTCGATTTTTCATCTATCGTTTGCATGTTTCTGTTTAATGGTTTCTGTTGTGTTATCAATTTAAAATTAGGACAACTTTGGCTCTGATTGAAGTATTTTCTCAACCAGAGGCTAGAGAAGAGTACTAATTCCCAGTTTTGTGGATTAACACAGAGTTCAAAACTACCGATCCATTTAGCGAGGATGCAAAGAGTAATAATTGCATTAAATATCTGAGAGTACCAAGATATTTACCGATCACTTAAAAACCACGCCTTTTCATTTTGAACAACATTTCATTTATGACCAAGTTACAAATAAAAAGGGTGATAGTACTCCACCTCCGTGCACAAAATTTAAAGTGGAGCGCTCAGCAAGATCCTGATGATCTTCGTAAACGTGCAGGTGGTCCGTGGTGGACACGAAACCGCCGTTGTCAAAGAAACCCTCGATATCACAGAAAATAAACACAAAGTGGTTAGTTGCAGTTAAGAGAATTGTCTTTCGTAAATATATACGTATAGCTGTTTTTACCAGTTTACCCTTGCACCATGCATCTTTGGATGTCGACTGCCTTGAAGGTTTAATTGCATCTCTTAAAATGTATTCTATTAATCTTTCCAGTGCTTTGACGGACCTGAGGTCCTTTTTAGGGTTTACAATGAGATCGCTTTTTCCACCATAAGTGTAAACATTATATTTGCTTCGGTAAATTTTCTAGAAATATGACACATCAAGAGACTGCTCCTGAAAATAAATGGTTGGTTGGTTTACATGGTTTTGTCAATGGTAATTACATTGGTAAAGGTAATTGGTTATTTCATATTTAAATGTCAACATAGATTATACCATTTGACCCACTACCTAGACTTAAAGGGCTTACAGATATTAACAGAAAATGCCTGACCAGTCCTGTTGTCACGCTTCATGACTGCATGTGTCTCTGAGCATTTCGGTAAGTGTGTTTATAGTAGAAGGTCTAGGGGCTGGGCATGTTTGGAACTAAAACTGGGAGCAAGTCACCCAGAATACTTCTAACGGTGTTTCAGTTTGTCCGTCTCCTGTTTTTATTTTTTTTTAATAAAAAGTGAGATTTATAAGTCACAACAACACAGAAAAACCTCTTAAGATCTAGCTAGGTGCTACAACAACATGCATTCTGAGCTGTTAATCGACGCCAATTTTTTTTTAACAAATAGAAAACTAAACAATAAATCTTATCAGTTATCATATATAATCAAATACAGGGTGGCGCAAAAAGAACGATATGATTTGGTTGCTTAATAACTTTTACATTTATTATTTTTTTTTTATTTTTATTTCAGAATCTTGTGAATAAGGCTTGGCAAATTTATAATGGAACAGTACACAGCGGAGTAGCGAACGAAAATCGTTGAATATTTTTATCAAAATCAAAGGTCAGTTATTTTAACTCGGCGAGCATATCGTCGATATTTCAATGTGTGGAATCTGCCCTCTGCAGCAACAATAAACCGCCTGGTTGGACATTTAGAAGAAACTGGATCAGTAAGAAACGCACGAATTCCCGGAAGACCATATTTCTTTGAAAATGCACGGGGCGACGCAGTTACCGTTAATGGCGCTCTGTATAGAACTATGCTGGAAAACTTTTTGAGGCCAGTAGTACAAAACCATCCACAGTTGTGGTTTTATCAAGATCGAGCCACAGCTCATACTGCAAGGGACACAATGGCTATTTTACAGGACATTTTTGGTGATCGCATTATTTCGCGCAGAAGCGTTTTTAGTTGGCCTCCGCGTTCACCAGATTTAACCGCTTCAGACTGCTTTCTTTGGGGTTATTTTAAAGAAAGGGTGTACGTAAATAAGCCACAGACCATACCCCAGCTAAAAAACAATATTCGTGATGAGATGAGATGAGCCATTTCACCTGAAATTTTGCGAAAAGTGATGGAAAATGTGCTGGAAAGAGCACGAATTTGCGAAGCAGCTAATGGCCACCACTTGCGGAATATAATTTTTCATGTTTAGGCCAAAAAAATTTGCCATTTGTATATTCGTATTTCCCAAAAAAAAATTAATGTTATCATTTAAATAAAAAAGTTATCAAGAATTCAAACCATATCGTTCTTTTTGCACCACCCTGTATATGAAAAAGGCGACTATTTCATTATAAGATGTAGCAAATACAATACAAAGTAGTATAGGTATAAATCAAATTTTATAAAAACTTTGAAACAACATAACATTAAAATGAATAACCGTAGAATCAGACTTTTATTAAACTTTTGGGAGAAGGAAATCAATTATTTAGCGTATTTTGCGAGATAAATTATGTTACAACTCGGTGACATTAATTTTGGATTATGGTAAAGAAACTAAATGAAAATGGAAGTGTGCGTAGTAGTTCATTAAAAGACAGAAAAGAAATTATAAAAGAAAATCTGTTGAAGATTCGAATAGAAAACAAAATATTAAATATTTGTTGTGATTGGCTTAGTGCTAATAACTACGATTACGGATTATGACCTTGTTTTAAAACAAACAAAAAATATTAAATTTTTTTTCAATGATAATTTAACAGAAATACGAAAATACAAGTATTTTGATAAGTAATATAAGAAATTTGAAAATATATATGTACGATGATAATATAAATTTGCTCTTCATAGAACTTATATAATAGGTAAAGACAGTTTTTTAATTTGTGTTGTGTTTGAAAAATTCAAAGGAAAATTCGGCAAGAATAAGATATAAAAATTTGAAACAAATAATTTTAAACGCTAATCATTTGTGTTGTCAAAATTATAGAATAATTGCAGATATAACTTTTTATTATTATCGATACATTATTACATCTTTCCGGTTGATGTGTGTGAGATGCCATTATTGTGTGCAGTTTGAACAAAATCATATCATCATAACTAACAATACTACCAACTGTACATTTGACGCAACGATTGGGTTGTTTTATATACTATATACTATACTATACTATACTCAACAATCGCCCAGACCAGATTGTTAGTGACAACTTGTAATGCTATTGGTTTTATTATTCTAGTGCAACAATCGCACGGATCAAAGGTGCAACATTATTATTGTTATTGTGGGAATTAGATCATATCTTTAGTTAGTATGATCGGCTGAATCAACGTTGACATAATGAGTAGGATCCGATGCAATCATGGGGTGTGTGAAACCTTTATTTAATCTTTTTAAATGTAATAATCGTTGTTATATTGGTTTGTGTCTGTGTGTGGTGATCTCGGTTTCTTTTGCCGGTGGGGTCGTCAGTATCCCTACTATTTGTTTTCGAATATTTAATTCCGGTTACACAGTCTGATATGCATGCATATCTGCTTATTTGTACTGAACTATAGGGGATATTATTTCCCGGACACACATAGCTGAAGCTCGTTGGAACAAAACTTCGGTTGGCACGCAGTTCTCCGATTGCTTCCTGTTAGTGACCTCACTAGCAGGTCCAGTATTCATTACATATAGGATATCTCACGTTAACTCATATATCAATATCAGTGGTTGGAGGACGCGGGGTCGTCAAAAGAGCTAGCATTTTTGGGAGACCCAATGTTCAATTCAAACATCATGTCCTTGTTATTATTTGCCTTTGTATAAATTTTATTTAAGATGAATTTTAATGATGTATCCTGATATGAAATATTAATAAATCCACTATTGGAACTCAGCTAGCTTCGTCCAAGTTATACATTGTTAACTATTATGACAGTTGAACTTCATAATTCTAAGCAACCTCAAGCTTAGCTATCCTTTAGTTGTTAGTAGCACGATCTGAATTGTTATATACACAGCAATGATCTGATACACCTACACCCAATATGATACACCTGTAGATATCACCTGGTATGCAGGTGGCTCCGTTTGTAACTGAACTATTTAAATCGACCAGACTGATCATCAGCGCGGGTTGCTTTAAACCTTGATCCAGTTCATTTAGCTAATCATTTTGCACTTCCCCCCTCAAAATTGTATAATGATTGTAAAATCATCTTAGAATAAAATCATAGTAAATTGGCTCAATAGGTCCCTTTCAGCGAATTTAAGTCCCTCGATCTCTAACCAATTTATCTGTTGGATGAAAACTTATAACTTTGAATCCTAATACTTCCATTCTGTTTGCTGATTTTTCATTATTATGTCATAACTATATATATTATATAAACTGGATTTTAGCAAGTGGAAAATGTTGATAATTAAAAATAAAATTTAAAGCAAATGCATATTTATTTACTTCCTATAGCTTAACCTAAAACATATTTGATTTAAAACAATTATTTGGTCAATTTAATGAAAATATATATAAGATTAACCCGGATTAGTGAAGACGATCATTAGTAGTCTCTAGTGTTCCTGTTTAGGTTTTCTAATTTTCACTTAATTTAATTTAAAAATTTTAAGAATAAAGAAAACAACACAACTCCTATCGATAACCGAACATTTACAGCCGCAGAAGTACAATAATCGTTCAAACATGATGCGTACTTAATAGCATGTGCAATAAAGTTTTGTTCATATGAGCCTGAGAATAAATATGACCATGGCCCAGACGCAAAAACTAAAACGTCATCGCCACCATTTACTCCCTCTTTTGTAGCAACACCAGCACTAATAATTTTATCTCGATCATTTTGTTTACTTTCCAATACAGTCAGTGGATTTTTACGACCACCATCCTCATTCTGATGTTCGTTATAGCCTGGTCCGGTTGCATATGATAATTTTAAATAAGGTAGATTGTCAACATCACTCATTCCTGCTTCGGAAAATATTTCGCTGGTACGTTCCTTAAAAAAAGATGGTTTTATAATTTATGAAAAATGTATTTGAAGTTCGAGTATTTTACTCCATATCCAGCGATTGATAATGTACTGCCAACACTGCCAAATACAACAATCAAAGTTTCCGTATCTTTTGTCATCTGTTTTGCCATATTTAAAGCAGAATCGAATTGTGTTGCTTGATGAACTGCTTTGTATGGTTTATTTTGTTTGTGCGCCTTGTTGATCAAACCATCTACAAGAATAATATATTTTCGATTTAAAAAATCAAAAACTACTTTTATAAATCTCTTACCTTCAACAAACAGTAAAAACCCATTTTTATGTTCCGATTTTTGTAACATTTCTAAAGAATAATGTGTCATTCTCATCAAAGGTGGTTGTGTTGTTGTTGTAGAATTCAAATCGGATTGAAATTTAAAATCATCGGTGTCAAACAATCCTAACAAATAATCAATATTTGATGTATTCAAGCTTCCTAGCTGTAAATTGTTTGTGATATAAACTGCATTTCCTGTTTTATCCGTTTTCCATTTGTTAATTAAATTAGTATTATCCGTTCGCACGCCTGGATTTCCTTGTTCATCGATCATGGTTGTGGGTAGAAAATGTTTACGTCCACCACCAAATACTACTTTGAACTGTTTTCCAATGTCTCCGTTGATTAATTGTGATGCTATATCTACTACTTCAGTAGGCTTACAGTTACCATTAAGAACATCTAGATTTGATTCCCAATCTGAGTTTGAAACTGATGCATATAAGGCTGGAGCACTTCCAGCGGTTACACGATTTGTTGTAGCGAAGCCTACAACTTTTCCCGCTGCTAAAGCCCATTTGGCAATTGATTCAAGCTGACTTGTTGAGTTAACATTACAATCACTTTTCTCGACACCCGGTTTTACATTAATTGTTCCGCGTTTTGATTTGACACCAGTTAAGAATGCCGTACCTGCACATGCTGCATCTGGAGTTTGGCTGTCGACGCAATAGGTCTGGAAATAAAGCAATAACAATAACATTTCGAATGTAATTTATTATAGTTCTACTTATTACTCGAGTATGTCCACTCCATGGATAGGATTCAAATGCTAATGGTATTTCTTCTCCACCTTTTAGAAGTCTCGCTGCAGTTATTGTATTAGCTGATAAACCTTCTCCTACAAATATTACGATGTTTTTGGCTGTCAACTAAAAATAAATAAAAATTATAACAAAGCTGTCTAAAATGGTGAGCCTTCATGCTACGCATAAAAAAACTATATCTGAACTTTACAATTATTTTGTATATTCAACAATGGTTGAACAATTGGTTTTTTAATTCAATCATTTTTAATTATATAAGAAAAATGATTTCTAGTTTTTGCAATAATATAGATTATTGAATTATTAGGGACTTATTTTATAGTTTTTGTAATGATTATGTGACATTAAGTGCCAAATAAAACATAAATTATTATAATTTTATGTAGATTTCATATAAATATTATATATAAATATATATAAAATAATAATATATAATAAAAATATATAAATAGATATAAAATCTACCAATCTACCATGTTGTAAATCTACCATGTTGCATGGAGGGATCAGTTTTTTATTGTTTTGTAATTTTTTTTATTTTTGATCTACGGGTGTGACAACCCCGTGTACTCCAGTCCCTGGTATTGACATACGAGTTAACGTGAGATATCACATATCACTGGCAAGAACAGTGAGATATCACTAGTCAAGGTGATATCTTAGGGGTGGTGGCGGATGAACTGTATTCAGTCAACGTTAGCACCCTCAATCTTAGCTGTGAAATAATCCTTGATGATGAGACGCTATTGCTTCCTCGTAGAAACGAGCCTTCATATAACTATGTGTGGGCTTTAATCATTAAGAAAGACGGTGCGTCACAGGATCAAGGAATATGCCACCGACTGCATTATTGGCACTACATTTTTGTTTTGTTTCAGCAAATTTTTGTAAAAATTTGTTATTTACTTTTATTTTCTCTATTCTATCATAAAATATTGGCCTATGTCATATTTTGTCAATGATAGGATTTATTGTTTAGTTATCCATTCTTTAACAAAAAATATAAAAAAACAAAAGAAGAAAGATTTACGTCTATCAACACCTTTGAACGTATGTTGTTGTGGGACCTTGGTCTTAAAAGGTTTTTATGAGTTGTTGTGACACATATTGTAATTCCTACTACACAACACATTTTATTAAAAAAAAAAAAATTCCAATAGGTGAATGTAACCAATAGGTAACCAATAGATGAACCAATAGGTGAATGTAAAAACATTTGTTTATTGGGTGTCACAGTTTCAAAAGGCCTACTCTGGAATGTTTGGGCTTCTTTTTCCATCTTGGCCCTCTTGGACTCTGCTCAAAAGCGGGCTATATGAATTGTGGGTGATCGAGCTTTGACATCAAAACTTGATTCCTTACAACATCGTCGCACTGTTGCTGACCTCGTTGTTTTTTACAAATATCGTCATCAACAGTGCTCAGATGAAATCAGCGGCATCATGCCTCAAACTTATTCTTACCCCCGTTCCACTCGGCAATCGGCTACCGCATCCAGAGAAACGGTCGAGATCCCGCGCTGTCATACTGGCAGATCGCAGAAAGACTTCTTTGTCCGAACTGCATATACAAATGGAATAGTTTGCCGGAATCCTTAGTCTCAGGTGGCTTCAACCCGCAGAGGTTTAAAAAAAGCGTTCATCAACATCTTAGAACGCCAGTTGTTGGGGGACCTAGGTCTGGACCTAAGTCTTAAAAGGTATTTATGTGTTGTTGTGACACATATTCTAAACCCTATTACACAACACTTTTTATTGAAAAAAAAAAAAATTGCAATATATAAATTAGACTGGTCGTTAAAAATTAAATTTTTTCAGACATCCCCTAAAAAAATTAGTTTGGTACTAAAAACACGAAATTTTTTTTTGAAATAAAAAGAACACGCGCTGCAAAATCATCAAAGTTGATTTTTTGACAAAATTTTAGATTTTTTTAAATATCTCATGAAATATGCAGATTTAAAACAAAATCATATGAACATTTTTATTCATGCACCATGAAGGAGCGTTGCTAAGCTAATCAGCTTCGAATCGCCGTTATTTGCAACAGCGGAATAATTGCCAACATCGTCTTTGGTTGCATCAGTTATATAATTCCATACAAATTCCGCCATTTTATTGTATCTTTTGTTATATTACCAACAGCTTGAATAATTGCCGACATCGTTTTTTTACTACATCTATTATGGTATGTCTAATAAGTTCAACCATTGGTGCCATCATTTTGTTACATCAATTATTATATTTTTAACAATTTCAACGTCATGTTTTGTTACATCAGTTTTTATAATCCTGATAATTTCAACAATTCCTGACATCATCTTGTTTCACCAGTTATTCTATGCCTAATAAGTTCAACCATTGGCGACATCATGCTGTTACACCATGTTATAATATTGCAAACAATTTCAACAATTCCCGACATCATTCTATCAATTATCATTTTTATATCAATTATGATAATTCTAACAATCAGAACATCATTTTTTGATATATTAGTTATTCTAATTCTGACAATTTTAACAATCGCCAACATCATTTTGTTACAACAGTTATAATTTTTATACCAAATTCAGCAATGTTATTACATCGATTGATATGTTACCAACAACTTGAATAATTACCGACATTCATTTTTGTTACATCTATTATTAGATGTCTAACAAGTCCAACAATTGTCTACATCATTTTTGCTACATCAATTGTTACAATTGCCGACATCATCTTGGTTACATCAATTATTATATTTCTAATATATTCACCGTATGTATGATTAAGTTAGTTAAGATGATCTGGTGATTAAGTTTTCAAAGGAATGAAGAGGTGGATCCGGAACAATCGTGGGGTGAGTGAAACATTTAAGCAAATTTATTTATTTTTAATGTAAAAATTACAGTCATATTGGTGATGATGTGATGATCTTGGCTTCTTCAGCCTTTGGGGTCGTCACTCGTCAGAGTCCCTTTTTTTCATTCTGTATACACCATCTTATTTGCGTGCCATATCTGATCATTGTTACTGGACTGGGGAAACTGCCTCTTGAACTCACAAGGCTGAAGTTCGTTGGTATAGAAACCTTGCTGGGTACGCAGTCCCCCGATTGCTTCCTGATGGTGAGTCACTAGCAGGTCCAGTGTTCATTACAAAATAAAGAAAACAGAATTTTTATTTTATAATTTAACTGTTACTGTATTTCAGCTTGTTCTTCTTTACTATAGTAATAGACGCTATTTCTTCAGAATATGGCCTAATAAGCTGAAATATGTAAAGAGTAACGGTTAAATTATAAAATCTTTATTTATCTTCATAAATTCGCTGTTAGTGACTATCGCCACTAGTTGGGATTTGGAAATTATATTCCAGACCCGTAAATCACACAGTTTTTCATTCAATGCCAACATAGTAACAGTATGAAAAACAGTAAACACTGTGTTTCTGTTCGTAGAGTGAAAGTTAGACTAATACATGCTACATACCTACAGCTAAATTGTACAATAATAGCCGTGTTTGATTTGACTGAAGCAACTGATACAACTGAAAAATTGAATGCCATTGTTGTTGTTTTTTCAGTTGTTTCAACCAAATCGAACGAACTTATTATTGAAGAACATATTTTACGAAATACTGAATCAAAAGACAAAAAGTGAATAAATACACCTTAAATTATTTTATTTCATAGATATCTAAAGCGACATTTTTCGAATTATTTATGGTACAAAAAGTTGAACTTTAATGTCCTAGGACTTTATAAAATTTTATAAAGTCCTTGGACGTTAAAGTTCAACTTTTTGTTCCATAAACGTTGAACTTTAACGTCCTAGGACTTTATAAAATTTTATAAAGTCCTAGGACGTTAAAGTTCAACTTTTTGAGCAAAATTTAAAACTCATTTCTTTTTATTTTAAAAAATTTCCCGTATGAAATAAAATTTTGTATTTACCTCAAACAAAAAGTGTTTTTAAAGGTACTCACTAGTAATTTTGGCCTCGGCTAGACGCCTCGGCCGTAAACAACTAGCTCGTACTTTAAAGTTTCACTTTTCGTTCTAGATAAATAAATAACTATTCTTCAATTTTTTTCTATTTTCTTTTGTAAGTTTGTTTTACTTCGGTCTGAAAGACCTAAGTATTACATTCATGAGCTCAAAGTGAAATTCTTACCCCCACTTTTTTGGCATTTCTCGACGTTTTAGGACCTACTGATTCTAAAAAAGCAAAAAAAAAAATGTGTGTCTGTCTGTTGGCCGTCCGGCCGTCACAACCGACGAAATCTAGAAAGCCGCTAGACGGATTTCAAAATTTTTTTTCTAAAAATAGGTTTACTCAAAGGAAAGAGCCGAAAGGACGATGTGTTCGATAACTGTACCGGAAGTGTGTCAAAAAAATCGTCAAGTGTGTCAAAACAAGGAAATTTGCATTTCACTTTAAGTGATTACGAGTAGGAACATTGAATTTGGAGAAATTTTGATGGCCGGGATTGGTATGTGAGACCAAAATCTAGATTATTGCATTATAAGTTTGTCAAAAAAATGTTGTCAAGTGTATCAAAAGAAAGATTTTTATTTATTTTTTTACCCAATTTGTTGGAAAAAAATTAAATTAAAATTTTCTTTGAAATGAAATTTTATTATTATTATTTAGAATTATGGCATTATAAGTTTGTCAAAAAAAAGTTGTCAAGTGTGTCAAAAAAAATGTAGCTGTTTTTATGACGTAAATGTAATTGAAAATGAAATTGAACATGGAAATTTTTGAATTTGTTATAGTCTTTGAAATATAATTTTTGTAATAATTTTTGCAATATTTTTAGAATTTTTGGAATATTTTTAGAAATTTGAAAAATTTTAAATTTTTGATTTTATTATAATTTTTGGAATTTTGAAAAAAATTTCAATTTTTGATTTTGTAATAATTTTTGCAATATTTTTAGAATTTTGAAAAAAGTTTGATTTTATTTAATGTTTACAATATTTTTGGAGTTGTGAAAGAAATATGAATTTGTGATTAATATTTTCTCGAAACGCTAAATGGAGAGGTTTTTGAGTAGTTTGCTGAGTGTATCATCTTTTCACTAAATTATGTTAATTTATGATCTGTTATAATTTTCCGGCAACGTATTGATGTTTCGTGTTAGTTTTCTAATACATATCTAAACAGAGATAAGAAAATATTTGTACTTTAACAAAGAGTTTTGTTTGATATACATCGCTGCCCAAAACTAAAAACCATGTCCTCATAAAAGTTTTTTGCCGAAAACTATATTAAAATCCTTAAACCAGACCGAAGTCTTGATACCTCAGAGCTGTGAGATTTCAGCCCCTTCATTTTTTTTATTTTACGTTTCTTATATTTATATTGAAACATATTGGGTAGAACACTGTAGGTATTATTTTCAGTTGTTTCTTTTATTTTTATATCGAAATTTTTTTAGTTTGTTTTATTACAAAATATGTAAAATAAAAAATTAATAAAAACTATGTATTGGAACTAAATAATATGGACTAAATAGTTGAAGATTATTTAAATTATAGCTATTTATTAATTTATATTTATATTTTATATTTCATTCAATATGTATAACTATTATTTAAATGTATAAATGATTCATAAAAAAATAGAATATTCTATAAAATTTTAGAAATTCAATCTATTTTTCATAATACATATTATATTGGTGAAAGGCGTCTATGATATTTGTGTTTACCATAAATCTGATCTCACCTGAATTCAGTATATACTGTCGACTATTGTTTTTATTTTTATTTAATATAAGTTAAATGAAAAACAACAACAAGCGTTAGATCAAAAGCTTGTAATTGTTTTTCATTTAACTTATGTTAATAATAAAAATAAAAAACAATAGTCGACAGTAATACATATTATATCTTTTGATTTAATTGAAAATCAAAAAAAATTTTTTTTAAATTATCGGACAATTTTTTATTGAAAAAAAATGTATTTCTATTCAATAACAAAAAAAAGTTGTTAAAAAAGATATTCTTTACTTCATACAAAAAACGGTACATCAATCACCAACAGAAAAAAGAATAAAATGAAAAAAGAAGAAAACAACGAAACATTTCCTCAATTAAAAAGCTGAAGAAAATATTGCAGCAGCCGTAAAAATCCCCTAAATGCATTCTATATGTTTCAATACTTCGTAATAACGTCACAACGTTTTATTATGCATTTAAACTGTGTCTTTTAATCGGTCTTTAGAATTAAAAAATGCATAAAAACCAAAATTTCTAACGATGCGGTTGAAAAACACAAGTAGTAAGTAATGGTAAACAGCACTTAATTTTCCGTACCTGCGAGGTTTTTGCTGAGTGCCTCTCGTTACCTCAATTAAATATACTTAAATTCTAGTTTGGAAGGACAGATGTCCTGGATGTTTTCAGCATTCCGATACTCCAAAATCCGTACTTGATTTGATTTCATTGGAACTCGGTTAAAAATGCTTAGGGTCTTCTTCTTACTTACAAACCAAACCAAATTTTACCAAAGCTCAAAATTTTTACACACTATATATTTATTTTTATAATTCGGTAGTTCAGGGACTAATATTCGGTATTCAGTACTATAAGATTATAATTACTCAGTTAACATCAAATAATTATTAACTTTAAACTAATAAAACTTATAAAAATTCAACAAATATATGACCACCATGACCACCGTGACCCCCATGATCACCGTGACCACCATGACCACCATGAACACCGTGACACCCGTGACCACAATGATCCCCGTGACCCCCATAACCCCCCATGACCACCATAACCCGACCACCGTGACACCGTGACGCCATGCCCACAATGACACCCGTCACCACCATGACCACCATGACCCTCATAACCACCATGAACACCATGACACCCGTGACCACCATGACACCCGTGACCACCATGACACCATGATTGGTAAATAATGATAAAATTTCATCTTCAAATTACCATTGCCTCGGTGGCGTAGTGGATAGCGTCTCTGCCAATGGATTCAAATCGTGGCACTGGTGAAGAAGGTTCGAATCCCAGTCCAAAACACGTAAAAGAGAAAAGGAGTTTTTTTTTCTCAGAAAAATCCAAACACACTTTCGAATTGAAAAATTCGAAATGATTGCCTTTGAGTTCAATTGTTCACAAAAATCCCTAATAATTGAAAATCTATTCAGAAATTCAAGTCTAGTAAAATACAGTTATATAAATATAATATACACAAAAATCATAACAAAACAAACCACAATATGTCTTCCTTACATTACATTATAGATTGTTATGATTTTAATTCTGTTATTGTTTTTTATTTGTTTGCAATAAAAACGACGGATTATGATAGATTTTAAAATTTATATATTACATTAAATATATATATTATATATTACATTTAAGATTTTTGTTGTTAACGTTAACTTAAAGAAAAAGTGTTTAACCAATTTTTTGAGGTACATGTTGTTATGCACCAACATGTAGTGTTTGGATGAACATATAATCTTATACAAGAATGTTAGAGTACTTATAAAATCTGGGCAAAGTGTTTGGCAAAAAAAATTGATGCTTGGCAGTCATATCTGACACACAAGAATCATTCTCCAATGCAAAGCACTTTTCCATCTGTTATGCCGCTGCTTTGGACTTGTACCATTCTTGCATTATAAGCTCACCAATTTACATATAAATTCGATCATTAAGCATAACGTACGTAACCATTTGAGCCATTTTATTGAATTTTTTTTTATGTCATATGTAAACATTCGGACGATTCATATTATTACGTTTTGTTTATATATACATTGCAAGTTTAAATTTAATATTTTCACTTTTGAAATGTTTCATTGTGTTGAAAGAAGATGATAATAAGTTCTTTCCACAGGTGGGTTCATATTTGTTTTGATAGTCGTTTTTGATGCAAAGATCACAAAACTTTGTGTTGGGTAATTTTTTTTTATCGATGTCATAGTATTGATTGTTTTAATGTTTTTATTGCTTTTTCTTTCGTTTATTTAAGTTGAAATATAAATACCGCCAATTTCAGGTATTTCTTCAGTCATAATTTGATTTTTTACAATAAAAATCAATTAAATTTTAATTTTTGAAATTTAAAGAGTAAATTAATGATTTTGAATAATTTAGTCAGTTTTTTATGTTAAAATCTAAAAATTAAATTTGAAATTTCAAAAATGTTTTTTTCTTCATTTTTTTCTTGCCGCAGTTGAGTTTTTGATATTAATAAATTAAAAACTCAATTAATAAGTTTAAAGTTTTAGCCTCGGCTGAAATGAAAAATACAGGATAAAGTGATTTTTGGTTTATATTAAATGCAAAACAGAAAAAAAAGAATTTATATATGTTATAAGGTATATTGTAATTTGTGAATGTACAAAAAAGGGAATACAAAATAAATAAATAAATTGTTAAATTAAAATTAAAAATATTATCTATGTTATAATGTGATTTGTAATTTGAGGGATGTAAAAGCAAAGAAAAAAGAAATACACGAGAAAGAAATATAATATTGAGTTGAAACGTAAAATTTTGTAAATGTTATGAGTGGAATTGTGCCCCTGACCATGTGATAAATAATATTGTAAAATTTAACCAGATTATACCAAAAATATTGCGTTGAACGTAATTGAAAAAAAAAACACATTTAAATTGAGTCGATTGTTAAAGGTCGACCTCATATAACAGGAACGTAACGGACCATGACGATCGAAGTTACATAGAAATATTGTTATTGTATCCAGCGGTAAATTTTGGTTTAGAATATTTTGATTGGAATACAAGTATATATATTCAGTGATCACGAGAAATCTAAAGTTCAGGAAATTGCAGGTATTGTGCTATTTGCACAAAACAGAACAGCTTTCAAGTTCGTGCAGTGCCGACTTCAATCAACAAGTCATTAAGTTAATTTCTTTTATCTTTTACATTTCGTGTTTTTATTTTTATCTTGCATATTGTATGTATTGTTGGATTTGATGATTTTGGTATGATTTGCTAAATTGTCGTAACAGAGATTTTTCTTGGGCCAGAGGCCATATTGGTTATTTAAGGTTTCTTGTTATACATAGTTTATACATCCCGGATATATAAACGGATTAAACACGTTTATAACAATGTAACGGGTATCTCGAAAATTGCGACTAGCAGATAGAATTGATATCTATATTTTTATAGTTAACACTTTTTGCCGTAGGCTCTTGGCGTAATTCGTTGAATAACATATTTGTTTAGCACTCGTTTTTTATGCACGTTAATATAAATTTTAAAAAATCAAAGATTTAATTTTATTTCTATGATCACTCTATATATTTCGTCTTTTTAGGACATCCTCAGGAGTAATCCTGAGCCAGAGGATGTCCTAAAAAGACAAAATATATAGAGTGATCATAGAAATAAAATTAAATCTTTTATTTTTTAAACTTTATATTAACGTGAGTATAAAACAAGTGTTAAACAAATATGTTATCTATATTTTTGTTTGTCATGATTTTGCTCTTGAAGGCATCGTCACTGTATTTCGGCTGTAAGTTTGTTGAACAGTGGGTATTGACAGTTCTGGGCAATTTCACGTCACCGCAACAGCATTTGTTCTAGCATGTGACCTGACCCCCTCTGATTGCGGAACATGAGTATCTTTGAATATCGATTGCTAACGAATGACTAAACCAATTTAAGTCATTTATAGCTCATTGGAAAGGTAATTGATAGGACTTATAAAAAAATTACTTTAAATTTTGTAATAATTTTTTAAAACTGTGTTAAGCTTAAAAAATATTTTCAAAAATGGTGATGTTGGGGGTCAATCACACCAGTTAGTCACCCTCACTTTTACCACATTTTTTTTTCAGAAAAAAAGTGTTTCATTAATTCTTTATCCAAGCTAAAAATTTCCCGTTGGCAAAATTTCTCGTTTTAAAAATAAAATTTTTACAAAATTTTATATCCGTTTTTTTCAAATTTTTTTTCTAAACATTGCAGTGAATCATCTATTTAACTAAACCAAACGGAATTCTTGTTTTATAGTAATTTAATGACCATTTAATTATTTTAAGGATACAAATTAAGTATTTGAGGGTGTGGATGCTTTTAACATAATTTATCTTTTCATCCATTTGCCTGTCTGAATTCTGAAATTGAGTACCGTACTTTATTACCTATTAATGATAATACCTGTCATAAAATGAGAGCGCAGTAATGAAAAGAATAGTCTTTAGAGATATTTTGAGCGTACAGCATCATTACTAAATTCATTTGTCAATCTTGTTAAAAAAAATATTAGTGTTGTGTTAGGAAAGAAGTTTCAAAGTGTTTAATAGTTAAAATGAGTTTTTTTAAAACATGAGTCAATATCATTGTTTAAAACCTCTTGGTATCGGCAAGTGTTCAAAAACTTTACGAGATCTTACACCTGAAATTCAGAATAAATTACGTTCGATAAACTTTGTGTTTAATTTACATATGCAAATTGATTGATTGATTGATTGATTGGACTGTAGGACCAAGCACTAGGCGAGACTCCCGGATTACGGCCGGGCCACTTCCTACAGTCGTTTTACATATAACAATAGGTAAGGATAGGTAGGTAATTGTTAGTTAGGAGTGAACGACCCGGTTACAGACACCTGGCAAATCGTATCTAGCTACTACTGTTAGGAGACAATCACAAGGACAATCACTTATACATATAATCTGCAATCGCCAATCAGCAATCCCGTATCTAAAATTTCTCGCCTGCAATCTCCAGTCGGAAACCTGTTATTCATGTAATTTATTAGTATAATAGGATGATGACTAAATTGTAGTCCTCTGCACTCTTCAATCTGAATTCATGTTATTATATTTATGGTTAAAATTATTTATGGTTATTTATGGTTAAAAACATTTATATTATGTACATATATATAAAAACAAAGAAACCCCTTTGAAAATTGCGTGAATTTCATATAAAAAGTATTGGGATTGAATTGGATAAAAATATTATCTTTCACTTGATGTTTTTATTTGAAATGTATTTATTTAAATTTTATAAAACATTATTTTATATAATATAATTAACGCAAGAATGTTTTGAATTTTTCTTGAAACACAAGAATTAATTTAACAAAAACAATTAACCCTGCTCGTTGATATCGTTCAAAAATCTTATTGGATTTTATGGATAATGTTTGGATAAATAGAAAGAGATAAATCTATCACATAAAATTATGTCAACAAATGAAATTTTAAACTGAATTTGAAATAATAACTAAATTTCGCTAGTTAAAGCTCTAAGTAGGTTTAAATTTTACACAAAATCGAATAGCACAATAACACCTTTATTTAGTTTTCTAGTAAAAATCAGAGTTAATAAATTTTACATTTAGGGAAGATTACATCTTGGTCGCCCACATCTTTCCATTTTTGAAAGCAATCTTACCTTAGAGTTTAGTTATTAAAACCAACACTTTAAAACTATTATATTAGATATAAAACTGATTATTACAATTAATGTTTTCACTACATTTAGTTATACTTATATATTTATCATTTAAGAGATTAATTTAGTTTAAAATTCACACTGTCACTTATAACAAGTGTTGATAAGACGACCATTCACCATTGTCATATATATATACACATATATACACATGCACATACATACACATACACACATATATACACGTACATACACACATATATACACATGTACTCACATATATATACATATATACATACATGTACACATACATACATACATATATACACACATACACACATATACGCAAACATACATATACATATACATACATACATACATACATACATATACACACATATATATACACTCACATATATGTATATACATATATACAAATATACATATATATATATATATATATATACATATATACATATCCATACACATACACATGTACATATATACATACATACACACATATACACACATACACACATGTATACATACATATACATATACATATACATATATACATACACATACACCTACACTTACACATACACATACACATACACATACACATACACATACATACACATACATACACATACATACACATACATACTCATACATACACATACATACACATACATACACATGTATACACATACATACATATACACACATACATACACATATATACGCACATACATACATACCTATATATATATTACATATATTTATTAACAGCAAACATACATATTAAGAAGTTTTCACCTTATGTCCAACATACTAATTTATGTGGTATTGTTATATAAACATACATACATACATACATATACATACATATATATATATATATATATATATATATATATATATATATATATATATATATATATATATATATATATATATATATATATATACATACATATACATATATACATACACACATATACATACATACACACGCACACATACATACATACATACATATCCATACACATATATATACACACACATATACACATATATACATACATATATATACATACACATACACACATACACATACATATACATACACACATACATACATACATGCATACATACACACATACATACACATATGTACATATATTGATAATTCATATAAATATGTTATATATATTTTGATAATTCAAATATGGAATATATGTATAAAATTTGTTTGAACGATATCTTTAATACTTTAGACGTATTTTTAGACTTCCTTTCATTTATTCCAAATTACATAAAATTGATAGAAATACGAAAGATGTTTTAAGAAAGTTATATATAAACATTAAAAACTAGTTTCAATGTTTATATATACCTTTTGTATTATATTGTGTAGCTGTAAATCAAAGAAAGTTAATTAATTCGAAGTTCTATTTTCATTAAATTTATTAAAACTAAATTAAATTAATGCCAAATCTCAGCTAATCTCATATATATATATAAAAATTCAATTATTTCGAATAGCGAACCTAAGATATCAAACCATCAGTTTTTTTTAAGAAACAAAAATGTTATCAATGTTTTTTAAGAATAATATTTCACACGCCATGACACCTTTTCAAGTTGACGAAATTTGTATCTTTATTTCTAATAAATCTGCATTTTCATTAATTATATTATGAAATTTAAACTAAAATACTCCATTTTATTTACATTCATTTATTCCTGGTAATGGCATTTTGATAAATTTTTTTATTTTCTCTAAATCAACAAACAAAATTTTTTTTTAATCAAAACAAGAAACACGAAATTCCAATTGGAGATGTTTATGTATATTCTCGAAATACACGACTTATTGATTAGATCGTTTCTTAATTTAACACTACAAAAATCAGATAAATTCTATAACCTTTTTAAAAATGTTAATAATTTTCATCGACTAAAATCACTACGGTTTAATTTCATTTTAATTTTAAATGAAAAAAAGTAATAAAAATAAACAACGACACAACAATGTTGTATCGAATTGAAAACCATAAATTACGAGATTTCAAGAGAAAAAAATTATTTTCCTGATTTTTTTCAATCTTTTAATTAGAAAAATTAAATTATTTTTAAAATACCACCATAATTATATATTTTTAATCAAAACAAGAAACACGAAATTCCAATTGGAGATGTTTATGTATATTCTCGAAATACACGACTTATTGATTAGATCGTTTCTTAATTTAACACTACAAAAATCAGATAAATTCTATAACCTTTTTAAAAATGTTAATAATTTTCATCGACTAAAATCACTACGGTTTAATTTCATTTTAATTTTAAATGAAAAAAAGTAATAAAAATAAACAACGACACAACAATGTTGTATCGAATTGAAAACCATAAATTACGAGATTTCAAGAGAAAAAAATTATTTTCCTGATTTTTTCAATCTTTTAATTAGAAAAATTAAATTATTTTTAAAATACCACCATTATTATATATTATTATATATCATATATTATATATTATTGAAGCACTTGGTTTGAAACACATTTTAGATAACTTTTTGAGTAATAAGACACTTTAAATGTGGTAAATTATTAAAGTAAATATATATATATATTTATCACGACGGAGAGTTTTATCCACGTCCATCTTCTTTCGTTGCACATTTTACTCTCTGTGTTTAATTTACATATGCAAATGCGAATTTATTCGTCTTGTAATTGGGCCCTGATACGGAGCCACGTATGTAATTGATTCACTTCGTGAATCGGATTGGACTTTTATCACTTTGTTTCTGTTCAATATACTGTTAAAACTATACAAATCACAAGCACATCTGATATTCCATCGTTTTTTATAGTGGGAAAAAAATAAAAGTTAAAGCAAAGGAGATCACTCCCGCCATCCGGATTGTCCCTACACGGATCTTAAATTTTGGAAATCTCTTATTATTCTTCAATTAGCCTATCATTCTAAAAACTAAGTTGAACTACACAAAAAAACTAAATTCCAATACTAATATAAAATTAGACAAATACCTTATTTTAAACTGTTGATTCTGTTTCCACCAGTTGCAATACCACGCTCCAAAGTTGTTGAATTTTGATCTGGATAAGCAGAGATATTATTTCGGATACCAAGTGAACTTCTTTAAGCCAATATTTGCTTAATTCCTGATTTGAAATATTAGAATATCCATTTGAAACTACGGCACCACTACTATTGTTGTTATTATTATTCAAAACATTGACATCTTTTTGATAATCCAAATTTGTATTATATATTGGAAAAAACATCTGGTGTCGCATGATGAAACATTTTCATCAATGTTAACTTCTTATAAAGTGGACAATTACAAGTCACAACTGGCCATAATAAATCTTTTTATTGTATTCTTATTAATGTTTACAACCATAATAACAATAATAATTTCATTTCAAATTATAAATTTGACTTATATTTTTAGTATTTGATGTTTTTATTATTACACATCACATTAATTAGCAATTAATTTAAAAGAGCCAACACATATATTAACACCTTAATGAATCTACTGAATTTTTTCTAAAATCAACTCTGAAAATATTTGTTTGAAGCACAAATATGGAATGACCTCTCAACATTGGAAAAATGTGATTTTTTGCTTTTTTACATCTCATGATGTCAAAACAAATCGGGTAATATTGAAAATTCAGCAAAGATTAATAACGACAACGACATCTGTTCGTTAGAATTGGAAATAAAATTGAGTACGTTCGTTTGCTTTTTATAGTATATTCAAAATTCAACTAGCAGTTAGTTTTAGAAAATTTTAAAATTATTATTAATGTAAAAATGAACGGAAACTAATGAAATACATTTCTATTGAATTGAAAACAAAGAGGAATTTGGTTTTATTATTGTTTTGCGATTATTGCGATCGTTACACCATGAATTCAAGGTAAAAATCAAGATTTCTACTCTTGAAATCACAAAAACGTCGCCATCCCCTCCATGACAGAAACCACCGAACTACTTCCACTTATTAAACTGTATCTGGGATCGAGATACCCACAGTCACTGGCGTCAAGACCGATGACCGGTTCCAACACTCATGAAGTCCTTAAGAACTTCACTGAGTATTGAGACCGACCATCCATCCGAACGTCAGCACCATGGACACCCCGATACAACCAGTAAGTATGACCTGAAGATGTGAACCCCAGAGACGACAATCAGCCAGAGGAACAACCCTACCTAACGAAAAGACATCATTCCCTGATGTCTTTCGCGTGATGTACTCCAAGATTCTTACCGCTCATATCTATGCACTCATAAAGTACATTTCCAATCTTAGTCTTAATCATTGCAGGTAAGAACTTTGGAGCCAATTTTGCCGAGAATTTTTTGGTAGCGTCACTCAAATGATGTTGCCGTACAAACACACGTTGTTGTGGTTGAAAAGTCCGTAGTTTAGATCGCAGGTTGTACTGATGTTGCGATTTCTTAAAAGCTGCTTTTAAATTTTGTTGAACCCGGTTCCTGAGCAGAGTCAAATGATCAGAGCGTTCTATTTCCTCACCAGCATCTTCACCAAGCTTGTGTAGTGATCTCAACAAATGGTAAGTATTTCCATCCGAGATTGGATGTTGACCAAATAATAAATAGTACGGTGAGTACTTGGTAGCAGAATGTACTGCAGCCCGCAGTGCATATGCGATTTCACCAATTTGTGAGTCCCACTTGGTATGTTGACCTTTAATGAACGCTCGAATTGCTGCTAGAACTGACCTATTGACCCGCTCTGACGCGTTGCTTTGAGGACTATAAACACCGGTCCTAATGTGTTTAATGCCGAAATCTGACAAAAGACTTTGAAAGTTCCTACTAGTGAACTGTTTGCCATTGTCACTGTGCAGAAACTCGGGTACCCCATATGTAAGAAACATTTCATTCCTTAGAAAAGCATTCACCTTCGGTGAAGTTGCGTTTCTAAGTGGTTTCAGTAGTACAAACTTCGTAGCATGATCCAGAACTATCAATAACACCGTATTCCCAAGTGTAGAACGAGGATACGGTCCCAAAAAATCTATATAGACTCTCTGCCAAGGACGTGCTGTTTCGAATTGATATTGCATCGGAGGACGCAATATCTGATTCGTGGCTTTTGTTTGTTTACATGTGTCGCAGGACACAACATAGTTGTGTACCTGTGACGCCATGCCCGGCCAATAATAAAGACGTCGAAGTAATTCTAAAGTCTTTTTAACACCTCCATGAGCAGCAGTACTATCATCATGATGTTTCTGAATCATGTTTGAAGTCATCGGTTTTGGTACCCAGAGTTTCCACACAGGAACATCGTTAGGTATTGCATCAGGTCTTGGCTCAATACGTATGTATAGCTTATCATCCACGATTTTAACAGATGAAAAGTCCTTGGGTGATGATTGAACTTTAGCTATCATATCCGTATATTCCTTGTGCCGATAACCTTCATTGTCGATTTTGATGTCGTTAATGTGATGTGTTAATGCTTCCGTCAATTCCTCGTGTGCATCGTCATAAAGACGAGATAGAGCATCAGGGACTATATTTTGGGTACCTTTTTGGTGGACAATGGTAAAATCCATATGTTGGAGTTTTAGGCTCCACCTAGCCAGACGGCCACTCAAGTCTTTCTGTGACATAAGCCACTTCAGACTTGAGTGATCAGTCACAATTGTAAATCGGTGACCTTCAACATAGCCCCTGAATTTCTTCACACTCAGAATTGCCGCAAGACATTCAAGCTCAGAAACTGAGTAATTTCTCTGAGCTTTGTTAAGTTTCTTCGACATGAAGGCTATCGGACACTCTTGTCCGTCTTCGTCGATCTGATACAGTACACTACCTATCCCTGTCAGACTCGCATCGCATCTAATAAAGAACTCTTTATTATAATCAGGGTTTACTAATACCGGTGCTGTAGTCAGCAATCGTTTTAAATTTTCGAAAGCAGCTTGCGCTTCTAATGTCCATTTCAATTTACCAGAACTTTTCTTCAATAAATCTGTAATTGGTGATACCACGCTTGCATAGTTTGGTATGAAACGTTGGTACCAACCAGCCATTCCCAATAGTCTACGTATTTGTTTTACTGTAGATGGAGCTGGATACTCTGCTACAGCTCTTACCTTGTCAGGGTCTGTTCGAAGACCATCTTCACCAACTAAAAATCCCAAGTATTTGACCTCTCTCAGAACAAATTTACTTTTCTTGAGGTTTATTGTTAACCCAGCCGCTCTTAACAATGAAGAGACTTTGGACAGCAACTCCATATGTTCCTGGAACGTGGAAGAGACTACCAATAGATCATCTAAATAAACAAAGACATTTTCGTGATATTGATGTGGTATCACTTTGTGCATTAGCCGACACATTGTCTGGGGAGCATTGCACAATCCAAAGGGCATAACCCGGAATTGATACAATGGACGACCAGGCACTGTGAAGGCTGTCTTGTCTCTAGATGCTTCTGCCAGAGGAATCTGCCAGAAAGCATCTTTGAGATCAATACTTGAAATGTACTTTGTGCTATTTAGACGACCTAGTAAGCCATCAATCAAGGGAAGTGGGTAAGCGTCCTTTTTCGTTAGTGAATTGACACGACGGCTATCAATATATAATCTGTTTTTACCAGACTCTTTTTGTACCAAAACCACTGGCGAGCACCAAGAACTGTTACTCTCTTCGATCACGCCCATTTGAAGCATTCGGTCGAGTTCGGCATAAACCTTTAGTTGAACAGCCGGCGATGTGGGATAGTGCCTCTGTTTAACAGGTGCACTGTCACCAACATCGATGACATGTTCAACCAAAGAAGTCTTTCCGAGCCCAGACACTTCAAATGACGGGAAAGAATCCTTGATCATATCCAGTTCATGTTGCTGATCAGTGGTGAGGTTATGTATATTTAAAGTTATTGGCTCTGTACGAGTCAGTTCACTAACAAAAGAAGGAACAATACCAAATTTCTCCCAGAAATCTATGCCCAGGTAGAGCTCTTCTCGTAAACCAGGGACTATATGGAACCGCATTGGTTTAGTGGAGCCATTCACAGTTATTGGAATTTCGATGTAACCCAAAATTTTTGTTGCAGTACCATCTGCCGTACGAATACACGATGTGTACTTACGGTAAGTTGTACCTGCTGATTCCAATAATTCCAAGGAATTTTTTCCAAGTATTGTGATTGACGCTCCACTATCCAATAGACCTGAAATATGTTTGTCCAAAATCTTGATTGTCAATCGCGGCCGAGGATCCTTTGTTTCTGAAAGGATAGATGAAATACAAGCTTTACGAAATAATTTCCTCATCCTCCAATATCTAATGTAACGTTCAAGACGTCTAAAATATGTTCGATGTAATGATGGGAAATTAAATGTACTAGGTGATTTTATTCTGGTTTCCTGAGTGGTGATCGATCGTCCTGCGTTGCTACATCTCTCGTCGCCTTCTTCGTGCTGTTGTTCGGGCTGTTTTGAATCCATCGTTTCAATATATCCATCTCGATCTAGTTCCACATCCACCTCATAATCATCCACCTGCTGTAGCTTGCTAATTCTTAAATTTGATGTTCTGGTCGGAACTGGTGTGGACCACAACCGTTCAAACTTCTGACATAAAGTCCGAAGTTCATCAATTGAATGTATTGTTGCAGCTAGAGTAGCGTTTTGGAGCTCCACACTCAGTCCCTCCCGAGCAATTTCTAGCATTTCACGGTCAGCAAATGGACGTGCTAAACGACGATTTAACGAACCAATCTCCACCAGATACTCGTACACGCTCTCCTTTGACTTTTGTTTGCGGTTCAGAAGAACTCGCAAGATCGCCTTATCATCAGTGAGCGTACCGAAGGTTTGTAGGAGTCCCTCCCTTAACACTGGATAGGTCACCACCTCATATTCATGAGTTAAATTCAGATAGTATCTGTCGGCAGCCCCCTTGAGATACCGTGGAACGATAGACCTAAGGTCGTCCCAATTCACACGGTCCCTCCTGGCAGCCGCCTCAACTCTATGAATAAACTCATGAACATCAGGAGAGTGACCATCTCCTGTGAAGGTTGGAACCCAATTTGAGTCATAACGACTCAAATTGTTCCCACGAACCCCTCGGTACTCCACGGGTGCTAACGCTGGAGCCGCGTCACGCCATACCTGAGGAGGTTGGTTGTATGGTGGTGGTGCTGTAAGTGGAGCTTGTGGATATAATGGTGGAGGTTGTACCTGTGGTACTGATGGATAATTTAATGATAATTGCGGTTGTACTAATGCTGGACTATTGTGTATGTGTTCAGCTTGGAGTGATGGACCCAATTGTGGTATTGCAAAGTCCTCTGCCCAATTGTTCCCCCTGAAGTTCACACCCCGAACCAGACATTCGATCTGTAGTTCGGTGGGTTCCAAACCATAGAACGGATGGTCAACGTCTAGTTGGTTTGACATTTTGATGGTAAAACCCGAAAAATTATGAACTCGCTAACAACAACACTAAAACCAATTCCCAACAACAAAAAATGTAGTTAGTACGATGGAAAAATGAAAACAATGAAAAACGCAAAACGAAAAAAAACAACGAACGCCCCAAAAAAAAATTTTGTAAAAACAAACTTGTAAAAGAACAAAAAAAACCGCTGTCGCCCCCAATCTTTGCTGAATCTTTTACAAAAGTTCCTAAAATATTGTATGTGTAAAAATATAATTTATTTATTTAATTTCAGATATACTGAAATATATATATATACCTAAAATTAGTTATTGACGATAGCACCCCTAAAATATATTTATTTATTTTTTAAAAAAAAATTGAGAAATAAAAAATATTCAAAAGAATGCTTATTTATCGGATGCACCGTCTTAACTTTGATTTATTGATTTATTTTTTTTAAAAAAAAATAAAAAATATTTATTTATATCTTGATGTATTGTGTAATTAAAAAAAATTATTTATTTAGTTACCTAAAACTATTTAAATTTAAAAAAATTATTTATTTAATAAAAATTTTATTTAATTAATTGAAAAATTTGTTTGATTTATTTTATTTTTATTTAATAATATAAGAGATTCCCAAAATCAAGATTCGTCTGGAGACAATTTAAAAAGTAAGTATGGCTACAATATCCATATTGTTTAAATTTAAAATATCGCGTTCGCGAGCCCACTCCAACAATGCATGTGAGAACTGACTAGAAAAGCCCCTAACGACCAGATTCTACAGAACAGATTCTCTCCAACCTAATAAAACAATCACAACTGTCACGATTAGACACTAGGTCCACTTCTACTGACCCAGTTGTGCTTGTTTAACCTAAAAATAAATTACAACTAAACCTAATGCGAAAGTTGAAGAACGCTCCCGAGCACCAGACTTCAAATCTTAAACTCTATGAAAACTGTTCTATTGTAAAGCTAAATGGAAAAATGGAAAAGTTTTTGAATTTGTATGAGGTGAAGCCTCTGATCCTGAAAACAAAGTATAATTGGTTCCTCTCTTCATTACACCGAAGAAGCCTCTGAGCAAAGAATGGTACTGCTGGTTTGCACCTAAGTACAAACACAACAACACCACTCCTCGTCCCTGAGAACTTCACTCGCCGGATCAAGAGAAGAAACCAATGTTCTTCGATCGCATAACCCCGATGGCCATAGGCGATCTAAGAACGACATCAATGTTAAAGAGTGAAGCTCTATGGATGGCTTTTTAGGCCTACCGCTGAGAAAGAGATTTATTAAACCTAGTACAATACCATATATATATATAAAAACACCAATAATTGGTTTTCCAAAAGAAATCCAAAAAAAAAATTAATCACCAATAAAAAATTGAAAATACAAAAAATATATCCTGCACACACCCATATCATGTTCAATGAGCGAATTCAACGAACCATTGTACTTGTATTTGTATACAATAACCTATTTACACCTATGTACAACCCTGTACATTGACAGTACCAAAAAGTATTTACAAAATATGTACAATGTCATTCCAAAATATGTACACGATTATATACAAAAATATGTACAATGAAAATATGTACAATATTATTCCAAAAAAGATATATGAACTATATACAAAAGAAAATTATTTACAAAAATATTTACAAATATGTACAATATGTACAAAAACAAATTCAAATGACAGCACAAAAAAACAATCTCCAAAAAAAATTGCTGTCCCAAAACGGTTTTTTTTCAAACAAGCAAAAATAATTAATTTTAATTAATTATACAATGAGGAACAGGGGCCTCCTGTGGACCAGACCACTCCTCTACCTGTCGCATGGTCGGTGAGATGGGAACCACCTCAACCAGCTCCTCTATTTGAGTACTCTTGGTCGAGGAAGCTCCCAGCTCCACGACCAAGCGACTCTCCTTCTCCTTCTTCCTCCTCTCCTTTCTCTTCAGGTGTGAGCTCCTGTTTTTCTTGACCCGTCTCCTCTCACGCCAGCCCACATTCACTTCCTCAGTCACTTCATCCATCTCATCCGCTTCCTCATTCACCCCATTCAACTCCTCATTCACTATTTCACGAATCAGATCATCCAATAACTTATCATACCGTTCTCCATAAATATCATCCATAATTTCCAAATATATCCCATTTTTCACCTCATTCAAAACCACATTTATTATTTCATCCACCACATTCCTCGCCTCAACCATTCTCTCCTTTCTCTCCACATGCTCTCTCTCTTCCACCTCATTCATCCATGGCTCAAACCCCCCTGGCCGACACCTCCTTCTCAACCCCTGACCTCTCATGTACATATTATAAAATTCAATTAAAAATTTTAATAATAAAATATTTCCCCTGTATATATATAATCTATATATACACAAAAAAGGTATACATATAAAAAAACCACGCTGGTTCTCCCAACAAAAAATATTATCAACAAAAAAAAATATTCTTTTCAACCAAAACAAAACTAAACTGGTTTTTCCAGAAAATTTTGACCACACAAACCAAAACTGGTTTTCAGAAATCGCGCTAAGAATATATAATTAAAATTGCGCCAAAAATATGACTCATAACTAACCGTTATATCAAAAAAAAATTAACCGTAATCTCGGTTATCATTAACAAAAGCCAGGTTTTTGTTTCGGCCCACGTTTGTAAATTAGCCCTGATACGGAGCCACGTATGTAATTGATTCACTTCGTGAATCGGATTGGACTTTTATCACTTTGTTTCTGCTCAATATACTGTTAAAACTATACAAATCACAAGCACATCTGATATTCCATCGTTTTTTATAGTGGGAAAAAAATAAAAGTTAAAGCAAAGGAGATCACTCCCGCCATCCGGATTGTCCCTACACGGATCTTAAATTTTGGAAATCTCTTATTATTCTTCAATTAGCCTATCATTCTAAAAACTAAGTTGAACTACACAAAAAAACTAAATTCCAATACTAATATAAAATTAGACAAATACCTTATTTTAAACTGTTGATTCTGTTTCCACCAGTTGCAATACCACGCTCCAAAGTTGTTGAATTTTGATCTGGATAAGCAGAGATATTATTTCGGATACCAAGTGAACTTCTTTAAGCCAATATTTACTTAATTCCTGATTTGAAATATTAGAATATCCATTTGAAACTACGGCACCACTACTATTGTTGTTATTATTATTCAAAACATTGACATCTTTTTGATAATCCAAATTTGTATTATATATTGGAAAAAACATCTGGTGTCGCATGATGAAACATTTTCATCAATGTTAACTTCTTATAAAGTGGACAATTACAAGTCACAACTGGCCATAATAAATCTTTTTATTGTATTCTTATTAATGTTTACAACCATAATAACAATAATAATTTCATTTCAAATTATAAATTTGACTTATATTTTTAGTATTTGATGTTTTTATTATTACACATCACATTAATTAGCAATTAATTTAAAAGAGCCAACACATATATTAACACCTTAATGAATCTACTGAATTTTTTCTAAAATCAACTCTGAAAATATTTGTTTGAAGCACAAATATGGAATGACCTCTCAACATTGGAAAAATGTGATTTTTTGCTTTTTTACATCTCATGATGTCAAAACAAATCGGGTAATATTGAAAATTCAGCAAAGATTAATAACGACAACGACATCTGTTCGTTAGAATTGGAAATAAAATTGAGTACGTTCGTTTGCTTTTTATAGTATATTCAAAATTCAACTAGCAGTTAGTTTTAGAAAATTTTAAAATTATTATTAATGTAAAAATGAACGGAAACTAATGAAATACATTTCTATTGAATTGAAAACAAAGAGGAATTTGGTTTCATTATTGTTTTGCGATTATTGCGATCGTTACAGTCTTGTAGAATTCGTCTCCTACTGATCAGTTCTACTGGAGGTATTGAAGCTGAAAATACAGGTGACACATCAAGAATCAATTTTGAGTGATGAAATATCAACGAGCAGAATCAACTTCTCGTGATGAAATATTGGAGGTACAGCCATTATCTATCAGCCTATCGATGAAAAACTACCAGAAGAAACTATTAATGAAGTGAAAAATTTTTATACGAATGATTCCATTAGCAGATTAATGCCAGGTAAACGTGATACGATATCTGTAAAACGTGGAAGTGAACGAATATTTCTCCAAAAACGGTTACTGCTATGTACATTAAATGAAGCATACGTTGAGTTTAAGAGCAAGTTTCCAGAATTAAAAGTAGGATTTACAAAATTGGCAATTATTCGGCCTGATGAATGCGTAAAATTAGCGCAAGGAACTCGTAATGATTGTGTCTGCACCAATCCATGAAAACTTGAAACTAATGTTTCAATATTCAAAATTAAGTTGTTTCGGTAGTGAGCAATTTCCAGACTACAAAAGTTTAATGAAATTTGTTAGCTGTGGTAAATTACAAGATGAATGTCATTCATTGCAGTGTGTGGAATGTGCTAAAAATCTGGAAAAACTGGCAGATATATTACATGAAAATTATGAAACTAATGGAATTGTTGAGGTGAGATACCTGCAATGGAATACCACTGATGGATGCAATTTGGACAAGTTCATCGATTCTTCTTCAGCGTTTATACATAAATTAACTCACAGCCCAAAATTATTAATACCTCATCATTTTATTGCACAACAACAGTTCATGTATTTGGAAAACACAAAAGCTAAAGATAAATTATGTTAAAAGCATCCACACCCTCAAATACTTAGTTTGTATCATTGATTGTCATTGCCATTGTCATTGGCTATCTGTGTATGAAATTTTATCGAAATCAGAGGGGGTCAGGAACATCGCTGTTGCGGTGACGTGGAATTGCTCTATAGCTAAATTTCGTTATAACTACATTCTTTGACTTTCAATTAAAAACATGTTTGATGTTTTTTGATTTTATACATAATAATTTCAAATTAAACCACGAAAACAATTTAAGTTTTACCTTTCGAGAATACTTAATTATTATATATAAAAATATACAAACAGGGTTAAGGATTGTAATTTATTTTCAATATGGGTATATGATCCATTTAACAAAAATCAAAATTAATCGCCTGTAATAACTTAAGCCCCTATACATATATTATTTAGACAAACGAAAATTAAGAAGCTAATGGAAAATAAATAAAATTTGTTCACAGTATACACTGTATATAAATGTTAGAAATAAAATTAGTAATTATGCTTAATTTAGGGTTGATTTGTTAAAGCGACTATTCGAAGAGTACGAAAAATAAGAATTTGTGAAATGGACAGTTCTCCCCTTTTAACCACATCAAATTAAACTTATCTGTCAGATAATAATATCTTAGAAGTTAGAAACATCATTCCTCTCTCTCTTCAACTCAAAGTCTATTAAAACAATATTAAAATTAAAAAAAATCAAACATGCGTCACACCAACCACACTTATAAATCCAATTAAATCTTATTTATTCAATTTTATTAAAGTCACCCTTTTTTCAGTCGTATACAATTTTTTTTACCTTTATATGGTTTTTAGCTTTGTAGCCAACCAACCCCTCTTGTCTTCAATTTATTAAACTTGTGAACTAGTATAAAGGATTTAGATTTTCTTATTCCTGTTTCTTTTTTTTATTTATGAAAATTAGATAAGAAACATATTGAAGAAGTCAAAATTATATATAAAAAAAAATATGTGACGCAATTATCCCTCCGTTAAATTGGTATTTTATTGGTATAGTAAATGGGAATGTAAAGTTTTGAAAGAATGATGTTGAGATTTATTGTTGAAAATTGATTTTTGAAATTAACAGAATCGAGGGATTGTAATTATATTTTAATTGATTGTTTTTATTAGTTTTAATTGTTCAGGCAAATGTTGAAACAATTATCACTTTTATAATTATTCAGCTCCGTACACTAATCCGTATCATGTTTTATAAGCATTGCAAGTCGCCTGTAGTTAGCGAAAGTAAATAAGTTATGATAATTTTTACTCTTAATATGTCATTGGTCGTGCAGGAGAAGTGCACTAGTATCCGTTCCAACATCTGTTTGAACAGGTGTTTGAAATATCTCCTTGAAAGAAACACATCTATAAATGGTCACCTAAAAAGTACTCCGAAAATTTTTTGCCTTAGTTTTATTTTAATTTAAACCAATGAAATTCTCTAAAATGTAATGACATCATTAAATTTCACCAATAAAATTTGAATTATACTAATAAAAATATTTATACGTCTGGCCTACTGGGATATTAAAAATTATCATTCTAATGTTGAAATAATTCACTGTTATCAAAGTAGGTCAACGTATAATTCATAAAAAATATATAAATAAATGAAAAATGGCAAAAAATTTTCTAAACAAATTCCCCTCGTTCGTTGATAAATTCTCATAATTTTTTGAAAAATTTCTCAAGCAAGTGGTATTGATAAAAGCCCTCGGCCTACTTGCTTTCGAAATTTTTGGCAAAAAATTATTTCGAATTATCACCGCCCTTGGGAAATTACAACTGAAAATTTTACAAATGTCAATTAATATAGCTCGTATATGCTTTCCCCGTTAAATATTACAATATTCATGAAATTTTAGTTGAATTTAACCTTTTTAAAGGTGAATAAAATGAGACGATGCTGGACCTCTTTTAGTTTACAAGTCAAATTTAGAAGGTTTTAGTTTCCTTAAGCTGGAGACAACCGAAAACAGTCGGAACCACACAAAAAAAAACAAATTTTTGTAAATATTCAAAAAACAAAATGTTTGTAACTATAACAAGGAAAGGTATTACTATATCAAGTAAAAATTTGTTTAGTTTTGTAGGCTTTTCAAATATTTTTTTATTAAAACAAAATATTTTTCTTTCTACCCCTATAGAAAATACTTACTTTCCTCCCTCATACCAGGTAGGAAAGTCATATTTCCCTCCCTAGGGAGGAAAAGTACTTTCCAAAAGTCCTCCCTCTCATTTTAAGTATGTTAGGGTAGAAGGAAAAATCGTATGCATTACATGGGAGTAAAGCGTTTTTTCCTAATTTGGATGTTTACTGGAACCTACATCGTACATCCCACATCCTACTGGAACCTTTACATTCTACTTGGAACCTTCATCCTACTGGAGGAAAAGTGGCACTTTCCTCCCTAGTAATGCAAATAGCTATTTTTTTTTTAATTTTAAAACATCTTCCACAAAACTGTTTGTGTGTTGCATATTTTAAAATTTATTATTTCTTTTTTTTGTGTGCATGAAATAAAAGTTTATTAAAAAAACTTTACCATATATACCAGATTAGGTTACTCATACTTGAACTACTCACAACCCAAAAAACTCTGTAGACAAATTTTACATTTTCGTACAAAAATATGCTGCACCGAAATTTTTGTCAAAATATAAATAAAACAATACACACAAAATTAAACGACAACCAATGTACGCATGACACAGTTCTATATTTAAAATATTTACTAAATGAAGTCTATATATATTTACTTTATTTAATTGCAGCAAATCACTAACAAAAACTTATCGTATTCAGAGGCGTAGCTAGGGGGGGGGGCGGGGGGGCGGTCCGCCCCGGGTGTCACCCGTTTTGGGGTGACACCCGAACGTAAAAAACTTAAACAAACCATCACAATGTTTTCAATGATAAATCACTTCGAAACCGTTTTGGGGTGACACCCGAACGTAAACAACTTAAACAAACCATCACAATGTTTTCAATGATAAATCACTTCGAAACCGTTTTGGGGTGACACCCGAACGTAAAAACTTAAACAAACCATCACAATGTTTTCAATGATAAATCACTTCGAAACCGTTTTGGGGTGACACCCGAACGTAAACAACTTAAACAAACCATCACAATGTTTTCAATGATAAATCACTTCGAAACCGTTTTGGGGTGACACCCGAACGTAAAAACTTAAACAAACCATCACAATGTTTTCAACGATAAATCACTTCGAAACCGTTTTGGGGTGACACCCGAACGTAAAAAACTTAAACAAACCATCACATGTTTTCAACGATAAATCACTTCGAAACCGTTTTGGGGTGACACCCGAACGTAAAAAACTTAAACAAACCATCACATTTTTTCAACGATAAATCACTTAGAAACCATTTTAACCAGGTTATCCATATAATTTTAATTTATAAATTGTGATAACTTATAAATGTGTCCTATAAATGTGTTATTGGTTCAAAAAGAATCTATTCTACTTTTTAAAATTTTTGAGTAATTACGTGAAATAAAATTTTAACAATATTATTCGAATCAACATGATGAGCATTGAATTCCATCACCACAATTACTCAATAGCTTTGAATATTTCTATAGATACCATATTGACCGCTTTTTACGATTTATTATTTAGTATGCAAGCATGATTATTTAATGACCAGGTCTGAAAACACATATGCTGAATAATGTATAGGAAAAGTGGTTTACGTCGATAATGTGGCACCCTTTGTCGATAGGGTGGCACCCTTGAGTTACAATGTCTCTATTCCAAAATTATTTCTAAAATATCCGCTTAACCTTACTACCTAATATATGTTTTACATTTCAAACAAATTAATTGCAAACACCTAAGGAAACTAACAAACAATCAAATTACCGTGTTTTTAAATGATCTCAAAATAATTTTTTTTTCTTTTATCTTGAAACTCAAAGAATAAATTGAAATAGATCGTTTTTCAATGGACACAAAAATAATTACTGTGGAATAAAATGGCAGTTATGCAATTACTGCAGTTTTGCAAATTTTTGTAGGTTGATACATACTCATACTGTTTGTTTTCAGTTTTATATATTTACATATTTGAAATAAATGAAAGTTTATCATTTAAAATTACATTTTGTTGGGTTTTAAATCCCTTGGAAATTTCAAACTCATCAAGTGATTCATTTAAAGATCCTTGGCTACATAAATGTAAAGCCTTCAATTTTTTTTTAAAAGTGGTGTAGCTATTGTTATTAACTATGTAAATGGTTTGCAAAAATAAAATTTAAGTTTTGTTTATTTTTCTTCTTAGGAAGGTATTCCTTAAATCAGTCTTTAAAACATCCGGTTTTCCCGATGTAAATTTTTTCACAAAAATCACATTTGATTTTGTAAATTATTGAGCATGATTCTAATTGGATATTTAATTTTGGTTTCAATTCTTTATATAAAATATCTTTTAGGATTTCATACTTATATTTTTTTAAATAGTTCCTTATAATATTAGGCTATGATTTGTATATTCCATTTTATCAAATGTTATTTAATATAAGTTGTTACAAGGAAATTTAAATAAATTAATTTTCTTGGCGGTGTATTTAGTCGTTAACACAGTGTACTTATTATGAACTATGTACCTATTATGTATCCTACAAATATATTTAGAATTAATGCTTTGCTGATACCTATACTATAATTAAAAATATTTTTTTTAGATTTCGTTTAGCAAATATCCCAAAAAATAAATATGCCACGAGGAGTTCATACTTTTTAAAGAAAAAGTTGGTTCCAGCAGAGAAAGACCAAATCTATAAATATGTTACAAAACCCGATGATATCCAAGGTTCATCAAAAGAAACTGATTATCACGTTGATGCAACGAATGTTTCAGAGAATATTGGCTCATCTTCGGCAAGTAACAACAACAATACAGAATTAATAATGATAACCTATGATGACGAATTAGAAAGGAATAATGAAAATGACAGTGATAATGCCGCTAATGCTTCTACTATCGAAGACAGTATTTGCATGGGTGAATCACTTCAGGACTTAAGAGATGTATCACATTGGAATATACTCGTCTCTGGTAATGTTCGCATTGAAATCATAAAAAAAGAAAGTGAACATTTTCAAAATAGAGAAGGGTCGTTTGTTACTGTATCTAGACACGGGTTAGACATAAAAGGTGATGTTCGCTATCTTTCTAAAGAATGGTTTTATAAAATGATGAATAATGGTGAAAAAATTCTACGGCCATGGATTGTTTATTCTCCTGTAAATAATAACTTGCGTCCTGCAAGTATTGCTTCTGTTGTCGTGTATTTGCTGTCACCAATAATAATAATACAAAATCAACATTTACTACTGGATATCAGAAGCGGTGGAAACTAAATCCCAAAGTGGCCGACCATGAAACTTCAAATGAACATCTGGAGAATTTTGAAAAGTGGAAAACTTTGGAAATGAGGTTAAAAATTCATAAAACGATACGAGACGCAGCCTTGCAATTAATATATAATAAAAAACAGAAGTGGAAACATCTTTTATCAAGATTATTCGATATAACTTTGTTTTTATCTAAACAAAACCCAGCATTTCATGGACATGATGAAGGACAAAGTTCTTCAAATAAAGGCAATTTCTTAGAACTAACCAAACTATTGTCAAAGTATGATGTAGTGTTAAAAGAACACATTTTGAATTTGGAGCATGGTAAATCACCAAAAGTATCATATTTGTCACCAGATATACATAAATGTTCATAAATGTTTTAGCGATCCACGTAAAGTTTAAGCTTGTCAACGAAATTAAATCGGTTAAATATTTTGGAATTATGTTTGATAGCACACCTGACATTTCACATATTGATCAAATGTCAGAAGTGATTCGTTATGTGAAAATTGATGGTAGTAAAGTGGAAATCAAGGAAGTATTCCTTGGATTTTTTCCTTTACATGGAAAAAAGCCGCTGATTTAAGCGATGAAATTCTTACACTGAAAAAAAAATTGAAGTAATGATAACCTCATCTCGAAGATGGCAGTTTATTATTCATGCAAAGAAAAGATATTTACAAACAATTTCACCGTGATTGGGACGACTACTCAGTACTCAGTAACATTTTCCTGATAACAGAATGAGGTGTAATTAAAATATAAAGTGCTATCCAATATAACAGTAGTTGAATAAAGTTAATAACTATTTCCATGAAAACATATTTCTTTGGCCTTATATCATGAATTTTTCATTTTAAAATTTAAGTATTTGAGATTAATTGAACTATATTTTATTTTCACATAAATATTTCATGTGATTGTCTCAACTGCATCGGCTTATCATTGTACCGTTGTTGAATCAATCTCGTATTTCGATTCGCCATATCTGCCCGCACGGTGAGGTTGAGACAACTGCATTTCGATTGGAAATAGGACATGTTTTTTCAGTGTAAAAATCTTGAAAATGATGGTATAGATGTTATGAATTGTCACTCCCAAAGGTTATGATAATGCAGCTGTTATGAGTAGTATACATGGAGAAGTGCAAGCTATTATTAAAGCAAAAAATAACAAAGCAATTTTTGTGGGCTGCAAAGATCATTCAATTAATTTATACGGCCAACACTCGTCAGTGGAAGCCATTTTTACATGTTTTTCTGCTTCGACTAGCCGCTGGGAAGTACTTGCTAAACACAACAAAGCAACTGTTCAAATACTCTTAACAGCGCATTGGAGTGCTCATTATACTGCAGTAAAAGTATTGGCCGAAAATTTTGATGGGATTGTGGCTGAAATTGAGAAGTTAAGTGTACAACAAGAAAATGAAGACACTAGAGGCGCTGCACAGAACCTTATCAATGCAGCATTTGATTTTTCGTTTCTTTGCTATCTTTTGTTTTGGAATGATATTCTAAGAGAAATAATATCTGTGCTCAGATTGGATTGCAAAGCACGGGCTTGAATATTGATCAATTAGCTACAAAAATAGAGTCAATTCATAACGAAGTCTCATTGTAGAAGAGGCAATAGATCTTGCTGCGAAAAAATCGGAGGACTATGACATTCCAATGGAAAGCCGAATTCGTCATAAAAACGCAAAAAACGAACGGGTGGTGAGTTTGCACCTGATGTTGGACTGACACTGAGAGCTCAACTTAAAAAGGACATGTTGGAATGTCTTGACCGATTCAGTGTTGAACTCCGAACTAGACTGAAGTCAGTTCAAGATTTAGCTTCATTGTTCGAGGTTGTGCAGACAAACACTTAGCTTTTGGCGAACAGTGAAGAGTTAAAATTATCGGTATCAAAATTTACTGGTTTTTATGATGCGGTATTGGCAACAGAACTCCTCATAGAGATACAAAGGGTGAGGAGGCATTTAAAAGCGGCCAATGTTACAGTTTCTAACTGGGTGTACCTAGACTTTTTGAGATTCATCGTAGAATGGGATTTTTTTAGAATTTCTTCCGAATCTTACGGTCGCACTACAGTTATTTATAACTATTTGCGTATTAGTGGCTTCGTGTGAGAGGAGTTTCAGCAAATTAAAATTAGTTAAAAATTACTTGCGGGCTTATAATAATAATGCTCATTTGTATTAATTAAAAAAAATTATAAATTACGTTTATCGGCTTTTTATTATTATTGACAGTTTTTATTTTTGGGGTGATATCACAATATCCGCCCCGGGTGTCACCCATGCTAGCTACGCCACTGATCGTATTACTTCGTAATTGACGTTCAATTAAAAACACAAAAATTACATAAAATCAATTTTATATAAAAAAACTTTCACGATTCAGTGGAAATGGCTTAATCGATCATACAATAAAGTATGATTTATTTGCCGAACTAATTTAAGCTTATCTTTTGTAAGCTATTTAGTTAGTTTATTGATGTTATCGTTATAACACATTTAACTTAATTATGGTGATACCTCAATCTCTTAGTAATCAATCAAGTTTTTGCCGAGCCCACTGCCCATACAAGGTTGTACAACTGGTCCAGTAATAATCCATTACTGGCAGCCAGTAATACAGCAATGGGCGAGTACTGGAAACCACGACTGGGCCATTAATATAATTTTACTGGATGATAACTTCGGACAATAAATGGTTGCCATTCTTGGGCCAAATACTGGCAACCATGGCCGTTAAAAAAAATATGCATTATTATCAACAATTAAATTTAAATAAATTAAATACAAACTAATTTAAAATAAAATAAAAATGACGGAAAAAATTCAAAACTCCCCATACAACTGGTTCAGTTGCAGGAATGGCTGAGTAATGGCAAACTCCGCCCTGACTCCGCCATTAAAAAAAATATAAAATAATATTTTTTAAATAAATTATTTACAAAATAATTAAAATAAAATAGAAATGAAAATAAATTAAAACATATACCAACCTTTTCTTTATTACCATAGTCTTTCAACCGACAAGGCGATAACTAAACTATATGTGAAATTTTTCACACTATGTATTTCTAAAAGGGATAATACTCTAGTGAAATTTAAAAAAAATGACATAGATCGGCAAATTCATGGCTACAGTACTGGCCCAATAACAATAGCCAAGTAATATTTACCATTCATGGGCCAGTGCTTGGCCATTCACAGGTAACAATATACTGGCTATTTTCTGTAAACCATAGGTCGGCCGATGATTGGTTCTAGTATTGGCCCAGTAACAATAGCCAAGTACTGTTAACCATTAATGGACCAGTGCTTGGCCGTATGTCAATGTCTGGCAAAACCTACTTGGGTGCACCCAATTGAATACTAAATTAGTTTTGTAATCCAAATCTCTAAAAAAAATTTATTGTGCTCGAGTGCGTTTAAGTCTTTGCCATACATATATTTTTTTTTCAATAAAGATGTGATTTGTATTCTAGGAATTGCAATATATGTCACAACAACACATAAAAACCTTTTAAGACCAAGGTCGCACAACAACATGCGTTCTAAAGTGTTGATGGACGCATTGTGTTCTTTTTAAGGAATGGATAACTTAACAATAAATCCTCTTAATGAAATATGACATAGTCCAATATTTCATGATAGAATTGAGGCAGGCCTGCCGTAAAGGTTAGCCAGTTCCCTAGAGATCGTCGTGCTTTTAGGGTCTTCGTCCTTATACTTTATAGTTAAATTTTAAAATTTGGACTTTTTTTTGGACGTATATATGACAACCAAATATAGGGTTAAAAAGTGACACTTAACTATCTCAGCATAGTAACACTTTAATATGTAGGCGAATAAAGAATATGTTTTTTACTCCCCTAAGTGTTACTTTATTATGTAGTTTGCGGTTGTAAATTGTCACTTTTTAACCCTATATTTTGATGCCATAGTTACGTCCAAAAATATGAAAAACATTTATATTTGTATAAATCATATATACTGTCATATATATATATTATATATATATATATATATATATATATATATATATATATATATATATATATATATATATATATATGTATATATATATATATATATATATATATATATATATATATATATATATATATATATATATATATATATATATATATATATATATATATATATATATATATATATATATATATATATATATATATATATATATATATATATATATATATATATATTAGACTGGTCGTTAAAAACTAGATTTTGCGAGACGCCCCCTAGAAAAATTCTTTGTGGTCAAAAAACCACAACGGCATTTTTTTTTTTAAAGTCAAAAGAACACGTGCCGCAAAATCATCGAAATTTATTTTTTGATAAAATTGTTAATATCTCATAAAATATGCAGATGTCAAAAAAAATCACATAATCGTTTTTGTAGGAAATTTAATTCTCTACAAAAAAGGTCCACGTCATTTTTTTCCTAAAACCTATATTTCTGATGATATTTTGAAATAAAACTTGAAATTCTTCGAAACTCGTAAAACCACATGATGAAAATTTCGACGAAAAAGTACTAATTTTGATTTTTTTTGTCCCGATTATTTTTTTATACATTTCATTCTATAGCATAAGAAGAAAATTAGGACTTTTTCGTCATCTTTATTTTTTATGTTTTTTAAAAATTACGAAAACTTACAAGTTCATTTTCAAAATATCATGAGAACTATATGTTTTCGGGAAAAAATGACTTGGACTTTTTTTGTAGAAAATTAAATTTCCTACAAAAATGGCTATGTGATTTTTTTTGACATCTGCATATTTTATGAGATATTTGAAAAAATCTACGAATTTTTCAAAAAATCAACTTCGACGATTTTGCGGCACGTGTTCTTTTGATTAAAAAAAAAAAATAATGCCGTTGTGGTTTTTTGACCCCAAAGAATTTTTCTAGGGGGCGTCTCGGAAAATTTAGTTTTTAACGACCAGTCTAATATAGGGCCATTCCGCAGTGACGGGTTACCTGCGGTTACCCACTGTAACCCGGTTACACACTGTAACGACGGAATGG
>OY856186.1:282714500-282785212 GCA_963693315.1 Diogma glabrata
TGCATATAGCAAAACAAGATTCGAAATTTCTTAGCTGTAAATACTCATATCTCAAAAACGATTAATGATATGGAAAAAAAGTTAAAGCAAAGCCACGTTATATTGCAATTGTCTAACTTTCGTAGAACAAACTTTTTTTCTCAGAATAACAACAAAAAAGTTTTAGTGGAATTTTCTGAATTCGTTCTCAATTTTTCAAAAGGCTTCATTGCCTTCAGTGACATTTAGGAAAAAAAAGCTCCAAACAAAATATTAATATTTTTGCTAAACTAACATTTATTTAGAACATAACAGGTCGTTCAATAAGTCCGTAGGATAAGTAAGAAAAAAACAACATTTTGACAAAACTCGATTTTTTTATTCAACATAGTTGCCTTCGAGGGCGATACAACGAGTATAGCGAATTTCCAACTTTTCTATACCACTTTTGTAGTACGATTTCTCTTTCTCGTCAAAATAGGCCTCAGTTTCAGCGATTACTTCATCATTGGACTTAAATTTCTTTCCAGCAAGCATTCTCTTGAGATCTGAAAACAGGAAAAAGTCGCTGGGGCTAAATCTGGAGAATATGGTGGGTGGGTAAGCAATTCAATCGATCGATCTGTGACACGGTGCATTATCTTGGTGAAACAACACTTTTTTCTTTTGCAAATGTGGCCGTTTCTTTGCGATTTCAGCCTTCAATCGATCCAAAAGTTCACAGTAATACTCGCTGTTGATGGTGGTTCCTTTTTGGAGATAGTCGATGAATATTATTCCGTTCGTATCCCAAAATACAGACGCCATCACCTTACCGGCCGACTGTTGCGTCTTTGCTCGCTTTGGATTCGGTTCGTCGACTGATGTCCACTCAGCTGACTGTCTTTTGGATTCTGGTGTGTAATTGTGAAGCCATGTCTCATCCATTGTCACATATCTACGATAGAATTCCCTTTTATTGCGGTTTAACAGTGCCAAAGACTCCTCCGAAGCATCGATTCGTTGTTGTTTTTGGTCGACTGTGAGCTCACGCGGCACCCAATTTACACAGCGCTTTCGCATACCCAAATTTTCATGTAAAATGGTAAAAACACTACCATCTGCTACCTTTACAATGTCAGCTATTTCGTGCACCTTCAATTTCCGATCGTTCATAACCAATTTGTGGATTTTTTTTATGTTTTCTGGAATAACAGCCTCATTTGGGCGTCCACTGCGCTCTGCATCTTTTGTGCTGGTACGATCACATTTAAATTCAGCCATCCACTTCTCTACCATTTGTCTCGATGGAGCAGAGTTTGGATAATGTTTATCAAGCCATTGTTTGGTTTCCACTGTATTTTTTTTCATCAAAAAGCAATGCTTTATTAAAATTCGAAATTCACTTTTTGCCATTTTTTTTCAAAAACAAAAGTTGCTTCACACAAAATGCTATAACTCACGAATAAATAGTCAGATTGCTGTCAAATTTATACACGTATCGTTTGAAGGTTAGTACTAAATAAAAATCATATGGAAAAAATTCTAGTAACGCCATCTATGTGTCATCCTACGGACTTATTGAATGACCTTATACTTATAACTTTTATTTAAAAATAAAAAAGTTTTAGAACAAAAGATCCATTATTTTAAGTATTTCTTCAAATTTTCAGTTTAGCTTAACAGTGTATTTCTAAAAATATACTAAATCTATTAAAATTAATTAAACACAATATCATATTAATAAAAAAATTATTTGCCTTTAAAAATATTTGCAGAGTCACTTAGGAAAAACAACTATTATGGCAAGTGTCAGAATATGAGTATCGATCAATGCATTCCTGACAGTGTAGTTTATCGAGAAAAATTGTTGAAAGTCGAACTTCTACGGTTTTTTGTTAATTCAATAGTGTTCTCAAAATATGGATGCAAAAACTAATTTTTTAAGAAGCAGTTTAAAAATTTTAGTTATAAACTGTTAGAAGGTCTTGAAATTTGCATTTGCCTGTAGAGAACATTATTTAATAATTTACTAAAATGTCCATATCTTTTGATTTACTTAACCGAATTTCGTGATTTTATAATTGTTTAAAAGGATTTGAGCTAAGTAATTTTAGTAAATTATTTTAGCACGTTTCACATTTAGAAGCACACTAAGGTAATGGTAGTAGGTAGACAAAAGCTGATATTATAGTACGTCTAGAATTTTTTGACCGAGGTTTGAATAACAATATCAAAACAGCAATGGAGAAAAAGTTACAATTTCATAATCAAACCCACATGACATCCAGGAAAGCAAATATTTTCAAACTAGTACCGAATAAAATATATTTAAATTTTTTCGTGTCGACAAATTCTAGATATTTTTTGAAGTAGTCTTCGAAAAATTGCAAAATTTCTGTATGAAAACCCAGATTCTTGGATAGCAAATGAAGAATATTTGAACATTTAACAGCAAATTAAAGGAATTGTGGTCGTAATTCGTAAATGACGTTGCAGAACGGGGAGTAAAGTTATTGACGGACTACAATAGACATTTTAAGTCAAGATGAAGAACAGAAACCGTTCATGCTTCAAGATGTAGAGAATTATCGACAAAAAATCCTTAAAACCAACAAAAAATTCTGTTGCAGAAATCTTGCATGAATATTGGATAAGTAAGTGCAACTATAACTTCACCAATAACTAAGTGAAAAATGTGTTGAATTATCATTTAACACATCAATTTATAACAAAGTATGGAGTAATCAGCTAAATAGCATGTCGATTTACTACCTTGAATTTTCATTTCAACACTATTTCATATTTTGTCTAAACATTCTTACATTATATTTTGTTTTGCCTATTTCGAAATACTATATTTAATTTTTAGGTCACCCTATTATGCTGCTAAATTTGAAACGTACAAAAATAATTTACTAATATTACTTAGTTAAATAACTTTTAAACAAGTATAAAATCACGAAATTCGGCTAAGTAAATCAAAAGATACAGACATTTTAGTAAATTATTAAATAATGTTCTCTACAGGCAAATGCAAATTTCAAGACCTTCTAACAGTTTATAGCTAAAATTTTTTGAACTGCTTCTTAAAAATTAGTTTTTGCATTTAAATTTTGAGAATACTAACGAATTAACACAAAACCGTAGAAATCCGATTTTCAAAAAATTTTCTCGATAAACTACACTGTCAGGAACTCATTGATCGATGCTCATATTCTGACACTTGCCATAATAGTTGTTTTTCCTAAGTGACTCTGCAAATATTTTTAAAGGCAAATAATTTTTTTATTAATATGATATTGTGTTTAATTAATTTTAATAGATTTTGTATATTTTCAGTAATACACTGTTAAGCTAAACTGAAAATTTGAAGAAATACTTAAAATAATGGATCTTTTGTTCTAAAACTTTTTTATTTTTGACAAAAAGTTATAAGTATGTTCTAAATAAATGTTAGTTTAGCAAAAATATTAATATTTTGTTTGGAGCTTTTTTTTCCTAAATGTCACTGGAGGCAATGAGGCCTTTTTGAAAAATTGAGAACGAATTCAGAAAATTCCACTAACATTTTTTTGTTGTAGTTCTGAGAAAAAAAGTTTGTTCTAAGAAAGTTAGAAAATCACAAAATAAGGTGAGCTTGCTTTAACTTTTTTTTCATATCATTAAGCGTTTTTGAGATATGAGTATTTATAGCAGTCAAATCTCGAATCTTGTTTTACTATATGCAAAAGCGCTGGCTCTTGGATGCACCAATTGACCCAATTTTTGGTGTAAATATTCAGTATGGACCAATAAACGAATTTAGCCCTGAGCACCAAAAAAAAAATCAACTTGTTGTTTTTGGGTCGGTCTAATATATATATATATATACACATATATATATATATATATATATATATATATATATATATATATATATATATATATATATATATATATATATATATATATATATATATATATATATATATATATATATATATATATATATATATATATATATATATATATATATATATATATAAATATATATATATATATATATATATATATATATATATATTATATATATATATATATATATATATATATATATATATATATATATATACATATATATATATATATATATATATATATATATATATATATATATATATATATATATATATATATATATATATATATATATATATATATATATATATATATATATATATATATATATATATATATATATATATATATATATATATATTTTTTTTTTTTTTTTTTTTAATAAAATGTGTTGTGTAATAGGGTTTAGAATATGTGTCACAACAACACATAAATACCTTTTAAGACCTAGGTCTAGACCTGGGTCCCACAACAACTGGCGTTCTGAGGTGTAGATTAACGCTTTTTTTAAACATCTGTGGGTTGAAGCCACCTGAGACTAAGTGTTCCGGCAAACTATTCCATTTGTACGCAGTTCGGACAAAGAAGTCTCTCTGCGATCTGCCAGTATGACAGCGCGGGATCTTTACCGTTTCACTGGTTGCGGCAGCCGATTGCCGAGTGGAACGGGGGTAAGAATAAGTTTGAGGCATGATGCCGCTGATTTCATCTGAGCACTGCTGATGACGATATTTGTAAAAAACAACGAGGTCAGCAACAGTGCGACGATGTTGTAGGGAATCAAGTTTTGATGTCAAAGTTCGATCACCTACAATTCGTATAGCTCGCTTTTGAACAGAGTCCAAGAGGGCCAAGATGGAAACAGAGGCAGCACCCCAAACTTGACAGCAGTACTCCATACAGGGACGAATATAGGACTTATAAACATGGAGCAATTGGTATGGAGTGAAAAATTTTTTGCATCTATTTAGGAGGCCGAGTTTTTTAGACGCGCTTTTTGCCATCGCCATTACATGATCGTTCCAGAGTAGGTCATTTGAAACTGTGACACCCAATAAACGAATGTTTTTACATTCACCTATTGGTTCATCACACATACTAAATAAAATATCTTTGGGGAACTCGGTCTTTAATCTGGAAACAATCAACAGCTGTGTTTTGGTGGAGTTGAAATTGACAAGGTTTTGGTCACCCCAGTCGGCGACTTTATTCAGGTCTTTGTTCACGTTTATGGCAGCGTCTCTCCGGGCAGGATTAATTCGTTCGTGCATTTTACCTTTTGAAGGAAGGGGCTCGAACGACTTGTGCAGAGTACTATCATCTGCAAAACTATTTATTGGGTTGCTGGTGATTTTCAACAATTCGTTGATATAAATCAAAAATAGGGTTGGGGACAATACTGAGCCTTGGGGTACACCAGCGTTAATTAGTTTAGACTCAGAAGAATATCCGTCTAAGGTTACCGAAATGTATCGGTCGGATAGAAAATTTTGAATCAGCTTCACAACATTGGGATGAAAACCGTACGCAACGAGCTTGTTGATTAAGTTGGCATGCCAGACTCGATCGAATGCCTTGGAGATGTCTAAAGCGATAACGTATGTTTCACCACCTTTATCAAGTATGCTGTTCCAACAATGCGCTACATAGTTTAATAGATCGGTAGTTGATCTTTTGTTTCGAAAACCGTATTGGCTGTCGGATATTAAATGATTTTCTTCCAGAAATTTTGAAATATGTGTATTAATATAATGCTCATAGACTTTGGATAGGACCGATAGTAAAGCTATTGGCCTATAATTTGAGATATCGGATCTTGGTCCCTTTTTGGGGACGGGCTGGACATTTGCCAACTTCCAGCACGAGGGAAATATACCAGATTTGTAGGATTGGTAGAATATTTTAGTTAAAGTTGGTGCAAGTTCTTTGGAAAAGGTTTTTAAAATAATGGGTGGAATATTGTCCATTCCTGATGCTTTGTTGATGTTTAACCCCTTTAAAAGTTTAGCGACTATTTTGGGTTTGAAGTGAAGTTCATTCATATTAACTCCTGAAGACTGGATTTGGGGTATTTCTTTAGGAGTTTCCAAAACAGTGGAGTTCAGAGCAAAGCGTTCAGCGAACAAGTTAGCTTTTCTTGCGGGATCATTGACGATTAAATCACCATCAATAATAGGGGGAATAGAAAATTTTGTACCAGAATTTAAAGAATTAATGGCACTGTAGAAACTCTTGTCAGAAACAGACATAGACGTAAGTTTTGAGGCTTTCGCTCTGTCAATTTCGGACTTTTCGTTTGAGATAATCTGATTAGATATTTTGTTGGCCTTTAGATATTGGGATCGATTAGTGGGAGTTTTGTTATGAATCCAAATATTAAATGATCTACGTTTGTTTCTAAGTGCCGTTTTGGCAGCTTTCGAATACAAGTATTTTTGTTTGGGTTTTACTATGGAGAAAGGGACAAATTTATTTATAGCAAATTGGATGGTTTCTGTAAAGTTTTGAGCAGAAACATTTACATTGTCAGTGTAAAAACAATGACGGTCGAAAGGGAAACCATGGAAAAAATTTTGAAGACCACTCTTATCCATTTTTGAGTAGTGAAATATTTTACGGGGTTTGGGAGCTGTAGTTTTAAGTAAATCAGTTTTGATAACTGATGAGATTAAATAATGATCAGAATTTCCAATACTACCTTTCGCAACATCGACACTCGTAATATCTGGCATTGTGGTAAGATAGAGATCTAGTAGAAAACTATTATCACCGCCATTACGGGGAGTGAAAGTCGGGCTTTTTACAATTTGGAATAGGCCCTGAGACGCGGCAAAAATTTCTGCCAGTTTTCCACTATTCTCAACATCGTCGGTCGATTTGGAGAATTCCAACCATGATTTGTTGTGGACGTTGAAGTCACCGGTAACGATAACCTCACAATTAGGGGACTTTGCTCTAATCTCGTCCATAATTTTTGTCAGTATATTAAAAAAGTTTGGGTTACGTTTGTTGGGGGACCGGTATAAAGCTATTGTAAAAAAAGTCATTTCTGGAAGACAAATCTTTAAAACCATTGTATTGAAGCCGTCACCGTGTAGTTCAAAATTTGGAAAGCGCGTATACGCAACACTCTCATGAATGAATGCGCATACGCCCTGATGGAGTTTGAAAGCTGATTCGAGCCTATATTTGGAATTAAGCGATTCTATAAAGAGAAAATTTTCAGAAACTTGTGTTTCTGTAAGGAATAGAATGTTCGGTTTGTCGTGCTCAAGATGATGTTGCACGTGGTCATGGTTAGCGTTCAATCCGCAGATGTTTTGAACATGTATTTTAAAATTTTTTATTGATTCATATATGTTTTGTCCCTGCAAATTCCGTGGACATGCCGCTTTATGGGCGGGTGGATTGCGCAAATTTGCTTTACCACTTGCAGACTTATTTTTTTTCGGTTGTACTGCCATATATATATCAAAATGTTTATTTTATTTTTTTGTGTTTTATTTTAAAATGCATAACTAAGTAAAAAATCCTATCATACTACAAAATATGACATATGCCAATATTTCATGATAAGATGAAGAAATAATAACAAAATAATAAGTGAAAAACAAATTGTGAGAAATTTGCAGAAAACAAAACAAAACTAAATGCCAATAATCCAGCTGATGCAGCGCACCCCAGACGCACCGCCCACCACCTCAATCGAGGCACAAAGCCCACACATAACTACGTGTTGGTTCGATTCCTCGGAAGAGCTAATGAGCGGTACCGCTACGGAACGCTGCCCAGCTAAGACTGGAAGTGCTGCCGTTGACTAATTAAAGTTCGTCCGCCAGCACCCTAAGATATCATCTTGGCTAATGACATCTCCTGCCATTGCCAGTGGTATGTGATATCTCACGCTAACTCATATGTCAATGGCAGGGACTGGAGTACGCAGGGTAGTCAGACCCGTAGATCAACATTGATCATAATCGATCAAAATCGATCCCTCCTGCGGTATATATGTATATATATATATATATATATATATATATATACATATATATATATATATATATATATATATATATATATATATATATATATATATATATATATATATATATATATATATATATATATACATATATATATTAGACTGGTCGTTAGAAACTAAATTTTCCAAGACGCCACCTAGAAAAACTCTTTGTGGTCAAAAAACCACAACGGAATTATTTTTTTTTTTTAAATCAAAAGAACACGTGCCGCAAAATCGTCGAAGTTGATTTCATGAAAAATTCGTAGATTTTTTCTAATATCTCATAAAATATGCAGATGTCAAAAAAAATCATATAGCCATTTTTGTAGGAAATTTAATTTTCTACAAAAAAGAGCCATGTCATTTTTTCCCGAAAACGTGTAGTTCTCATGATATTTTAAAAATGAACTTGTAAGTTTTCGTAATTTTTAAAAAACATAAAAACAAAGATGACGAAAAAGTCCTAATTTTCTTCTTATGCTATAGAATGAAATGTATAAAAAATAATCGGGACAAAAAAAATCAAAATTAGTACTTTTTCGTCGAAGTTTTCATCATGTGGTTTTACGAGTTTCGAAGAATTTCAAGTTGTATTTCAAAATATCATCAGATATATAGGTTTTAGGAAAAAAATGACTTGGACTTTTTTCCTTTCCTTTTTTCAAAATTAAATTTCCTACAAAAAAGATTATTTGATTTTTTTGACATCTGCATTTTTTATGAGATATTAACAGTTTTATCAAAAAATAAACTTCGATGATTTTGCGGCACGTGTTCTTTTGACTTAAAAAAAAATAGTGCCGTTGTGGTTTTTTGACCACAAAGAATTTTTCTAGGGGCGTCTCGCAAAATTTAGTTTTTAACGACCAGTCTAATATATATATACACAAACATAAGAAAATACTAAGGATAATAAGAGGAAACAAAATAATAGTGATTACAATTAGCTTAAGCTTGTTGATTGAAGTTATTTATATTATTTGACGAAATTTATGATTTGATTAATCGTTGGACATCATGCAATATCTATAATTCAAAAACAAAATTTCCATGATTGAGTATCATTTACAGTTACGGAATGTCAACTTCCCAAATTCCACAGTTTTCAATGTTGACACTCAGAAGCTATATCTTTGTTCTAGCCCTCCTGGACTAAGCATTAAACGCAATATATAAGCATGTAAATTATTACGACCTTGAAAGCCGAGTGTATCCTGACGAATAATGGTTCCGTCCATTTATAGTAACTTTCAATAGTGTATTTAATTTATTGCGGAACCACCATCAATAGTAATGATTATCCAGTTTCGATTTATGTACCATATGCTCCCGAGAAACATTTACTTATATTATAACATGGTCCCTTACGACTCCCCAAATTGTTGATTCCAGATTAACTCAGGATTTCTCATATGTTACCTGTTGATTTTATTTTGTTCAGAAACCAAAAACACATTCCCCACGGTAAATTTCATTTAACAAACACAACATAAATCCCGTTAATTTTTTATTCTTTACAAAAACTTTCCTATCGTCAGACCAACAAAATTTTTCTTTATTTTAACATTTTTTTTCTTTTTCAGACAAATTACACCATATATCCACTTGTAGCTATTTAAGAAAAACACACAACTTATTATATTCAATATTCAATCTTTATAATAAAACATTTTTTTTGTACATTATCACTATACTATAGTTACAACAATTTTTCACGAACGTTTTGATTAAATATCAAAATCGGACTCAATTGGTTTAAAATCAATTAATGACTGACTAATTATATAAAACAACAATGCTTATTTTAAGAGTCTACCAAAAAAGGAAAAAAGAAAAGCATATGATCATTCAATTATTGTCTCTTTATTTTATTATATTCGTTACATTTCGGGGTATTGGGGTATTGGAAATATAACATTCATCATTATTTTTATATTGAAAAATATTTTGCGCTTGAAAAAAACTAGGTATCAATCTGTAATGACATCATACACAAAAAAAAATAAACGAAAAAACAATATCGTTAATGATTATTGCATACAAACTAGTCAGCCTGTTCACAGAAACAAATATTTTAAAAACAAAATGTATTGTAAAAAAAATGAAACATTTATATTGATTCCTTTTTGTTTACTTCCATTTGATTTATTTTGTTTATAAAAGAAAACCATGATGCTATCGTATGGACTTTGATTGATGGAATAAAGAATACAGATAAAATTGAATTAGTGCATTTATCGCTTTAAAGGTTTTGTTTGAATTTATAATTCTTATACAAGATTAGATGTTTTTTGAAGTAAAAACTTCTTTAGCCGCGTTGTGCAATTTTGTATGGAGTAAAATTTATATATTCGCGAACTCATTTTTAAGAGAAGAGAACAAAATATTTTTAAATATGAAATACATCTATCATTTCTTAACGTTTCAAATTGCGATGTGGATATCGCGGTCGACTAAGGTTCTATAGGTCGTGAGTTCAATTCCTGGTCTGGTTGGTACATTTTTGTTTTTTTTTTTTTTTAATTTTTATTAAATACCATTAAAATTATTTCTTTTACTCATGAATTCATAAAAATCATAAAAACTTCTTTTTACGAATTTTAAAAAATTGATCTACTTATAATGCAGATTTTTAAAATTATTGCTGATGTCTTTTTCCGTTTCGTTCAAATTATTATCATTTCGATATTAACAAGAAAATTAATTATTTTTTTCGCAAGCAGTGATAAAAATGATGATAAAATATTGATTTTCCCATAATGCATAGTTTCAAACACGTGAAACAAAGTAAGAAAACGAAAACTACTATTTGAGTATGTTTCTCTTTCAATATAATGTGTATTCGATTTAACTGAATAAACAACAACAATTGCATTCAATTTTTCAGTTGTATCAATTGCTTTAGTCAAATCGAACACATCTATATAAGTTGACATCTTCATCACAAAAGATTGATTTAAACACATGGGGCGTTACACGATTTTGCATGGGAAAAAATTTATATATTCGATTCATCATCATCTTCTATATATATAAAATTGAAAGTATGGATGTTTGTCGTTTATGCATTAATACACCATTCATCCGATCATCATGAAACTTTGAGAAGTTGTTGTGTACGCTTGCGCATAGGTAACTGGCAATTTTTGAAGTGAAAACTTCTTTAGGCGCGTTGTTCAATTTTCTATGAGGAAAAATTTATATATCCACGTTACCATTTTTAATATACATTTTTAAAGAACAAAATATTTTTAAATATGAAATACATCTACTTAACGTTTCAAATTGCGATGTGGATATCGCGGTCGACTGAGGTTCTATAGGTCGTGAGTTCAATTCCTGATCTGGTACATTTTTATTGTTTTTTTTTTTAATTTTGATTAAATACCATTAAAATTATTTGTTTTTTATTCATGAATTCATAAAAATAGTAAAAATTTCTTTTTACGAATTTTAAAAAATTGATCTATAATGCAGTTTTTTAAAGTTATTCCAGTCCATGCTAAATAAATATTGAATATATATAAAATTGAAAGTATGTCTGTTTGTTCTTTATGCATAAATACATTAATCATTATGAAAATTTGGGAAGTTGTTGTGTACACTTAATTTGCTTTTTATTTAACTATCGCTTTAAACGGTAGTTTGCTTTGATCAATGTTCTTTTTTGTTGAACATAATTTTTATGAAATTAAAAATAACGTAAGAAAGATAGTATAACCTGAAACAATTACATTATATTTACATATTTATATATACATATAAAAACATTATATATACATATCAAAATTATATGTACTAGAAATCGCCCAGTGTCCAAAACTCGGCCATTGTAAAAATAGAAATTGTAAAAAGACCTCCAACAAAATAGCTCCAACACATTATTTCAGAGCTTGATTTTTTGATATAATTGATTTTGAATTGTGAAACAAATAACTTTTAAAAAAATTACTTTCACATTTTTGCCATTTATTCTGAAAAAATCGTCAAAATTAAAAAAAAGTATTTTTTGGCACATCTACTACTTAAGACCTTTCCTACGATATACATATTGCCACACTTTTGATAGAGCAAATATTTTAAAATTGTACCGCAAAAATATTGCTTACGTATTTATATATATAGATTATTATTATTATTATTATTCATTGTTCATTGTTCATTGTTCATTTATTCATTGTTTTTCTGTACATTATAGTTTACAAACCAAAATCAAGCAAGCTTACAATTTAGATAATAAACCTAGATAGTTACACAACAAAATAAAATAACTTGCAATAGTTAAAAGAATTTTATAAAAGACGCTTCAGAGCTAAAGGGCTTCAGAGCTAAAGGCTAGCTATTTTGAAGCATATAGAACTTCGTTTCTTTTTGAGCATATAGAAGTTAGATATTGGATAAGGGTGCGGTATAATAGTCTAGTTTGCATAAAAATAAAATAAAAATTTAAGAAAAAAAAATAAAATGAAAATTCAAACATATTGTTACGTTTTTCCAACCTTACTTCGAATTGGCCTAACTCACAATTCGATAAACGCAATTCCCAATCTCTTTCTGAGTTCGATCACTGATTAGTAAGCAAACACACCAGGTTTTATTAAGTATTCAACACCTTAACTGTTCCACAACAACAGGAAAACAATACAGCAAACAATATTCCCAACTAGAATATTCTTCCAACAGCTTCGAAACTCCAACGGTTTATTGTAGAAATTTCCAATTCACAACGTTCAAAATAATACACAAAATATTTCTATTTAATAACACTTATAACTTTATTTACAAAAACTTTACACAAAAACTAATTTAAAGATCACTTTTATAATTTTTAACTTCACAATCGCAGGTTTAAAATAAACTGATTTTACATTTAATCTCACTTTACTGTCGCAGGTCTAAAATAAAACTAATTCAAAACTACAATAGGTAATTTTCTTATATACCTTCTGCAATACTTCTAGATAATTCGACATCACTTTCCAGAAACCTTGAGAAAATATTAGAATATTCGATTATTTTACGTTATGTTGATTTGATTCATAAAATCGTTTATGTTGACCCTATTTCTAAGAAGAGACAACAACAACAATATTCATTTCATTAATTTGTCTGTTGTGTTTTGTTGATTTTATTTTCCTGGAAGTGACCGTAATCGTCTAGATTTTTCTGAATCGTAACAATATGTATAACAATCCAAACACATAGTTTTTGGGTTACTATAAATAACATAAAAAACAAATGTATATATATTAGATAAAAACAAAATAAACCAATGTATGACATCAAACCATCAGAAACACAATCAAAAAAACTTACCTGAAGCATGAATTCAGGGAAGTATAAGAGAGAAGCAAATTGATATACATATACATATGTTGCGGAATATTAGAGTATACATATTTTGCGGAATATTCTTGTTTATGTAATGACGTTGAAAATTAACTCCTCAACAGTATCAATCTGAGTCATGACCCATTTTTAACTCTCTTTCTCTCTCTGGCATTTACATCCCATGTATGGATTTTGCCGTCTGTGCCACCAGCTTCCAATCATCTCGTTCCATAACCAGTTGACCATTTTTTCACACATCGTAATAATTTGGAAGTAGGGGTAGTTTCGTATATATGATCAGGTAGTTTGTTTAGCAAGAGAGGGCGGTATACGTAATGCAGTGTCTGAGAAGTTCTTTGTATGCTCTAGGAACTAATAACTTCCTTTTCCTGCTAAGACTAAATGAGTTATCAACCCGAAGTTGGAGGTATCCGCTTCTTAAGAAAAATAATTTGATAATTTTGTAAACATATAAGTTTCTCACAGGGAGAATATTTGCTTTCATAAATATAGGCATAGATTTGGTCATTCTATTTGTCCTGTAGATAATTCAGATTGCATGCTTTTGAGCCACCAGAGTAGGCTGCAGAGTAGTTTTATATGTACCTTCCCAGCTAAAGAGACAGTATTGAATTTTGGATTCAACTAGAGCATGATATACTAGCTTGTATACACCTTCAGGACAATTTTGACAGTGCAGATAGAGTTTGCTGATTGAATAGTTCAAATTCTTCTTTAAAACCAAGACATGTTGTTTACAATCCAATTTACAATCCAGTGTTACACCAAGATACTTAAAGTTTGATACATTTTCAATTTTGAAACAATCTCTACAACTTTGTGTACAACTTTGAGCATGATTACGGAAACCATGATCAGTCAAAGGTAAGTTACTATGTTTAAAGGACATCATTTGGGTTTTTGTGCTCAGCACTAGATGATGTGAATCGAACCAGCGTCGAACTAGTATTAGATCCTTTGTCATGTTACTTAGGTTGGAAGATATTGAATCACATGCATAGGTCATTGCTAATTCATCCGCAAAACCAATCACTGAAGCTATGAATCCAGAAGTAAAGAAAGAGTTGTTATATATCAAGAATAAGAGTGGTCCAAGGACAGAACCTTGTGGAACACCAAATGGAATTTAACCCATCATGATGATACAAATTTTATCATCTTCACCAAATATGTTGTTGGTTTGGAATTGTATGTAATACATGTTTCTAAAACTAAGAGAAGACTTAATACTTGTAACCTGATACTTGATAACATCAATTACATCAATTTAAAGCTCACAATCACGAGACGGAAATCGCATAAATTCTATACAAAGAAGCATAGCTTATGTATAATTAAACATGGATGGTAATCATGGTAAATAAACTAATTAAAAATGGTGGCACTTAGCCAATAGTGATTTGCAAACGGCAACAATGCGCCTATTCTAGTCAAAGCAATCGTTGAATCAAGACGTTGTTTTTTTGTGTCATTTTCTTACAAATAAATTTAAATTAAATTTTTTCATTGAATTTTCTATTAATTTTTTATACTTTTATTTAATTTTCTGTGTTATGAAACTTTTCATAAATTTACCGCTATTTACAGTTATTATAATTACTAATTACTTTTTCTTTTTTTCTGTTTTAGGTAAGTTTTTAGATTTTCAAAAAAAAGTTTCATCTATTAAATCTATCTACTGAAAAACTATCAAATCTGCTAAATATTAATTTTTTGGAAATAAATATTGATGTTGTTTTTTGGATAAGGAATTAAATATGGAAAAATTTAAGAAAACTTAGAAAAACCAATATCAATAACAAGTAAAATTGGAATCTAAATTTTTCAGATAAGAAAATTTTTATTATTATTATTATTATAAATTTATTTATTTTTATGTTTCTGTGTGTTTGTTAGGTACTTGGATTAATATTCAGGCAGTAAACTTCGTCCTAGTAACAAGTTTGCCCAACTGCATGAACAATTTTTCCTTTTGGTGATATAATAGATCTAAGTTTTTGTCGGGGATCCAACAAAGCATCTGGGCCAGATTGTATTCCTTCAATTATTCTAAAAACATTTATCAGTTTTGGCGTTTTCTGTTGATTGTTTACCTTTTATTGTTTCAATTTCTATTATGATTTCACAGTTCAATTGCGATTTCAGAGTTTAGATTGTCGATTTGGCAGCTGGAACTTAGACTTAGATTCAAGTTTTCGGGCTGTTGATTTGTCAGTTTGGATTTTGTTTTTATATTGAATGCAATTAAGGCTTTTCTTTAAGGTTTAAGGTTTATTAAGGTTTATAAACGTTGAGTTAAAATGTCTGAATTATCAATCAATTTTACAAACATAAGAGGTTTGAACATCAATCTCAACTCGGTCCACCAATATCTTGAACGTTGCCGTCCTGATATTCTTTTTTTAACAGAAACGATTATCAGTGGGCCGTAACATTAGATAATGGTAAATATATTTGTCCTAATTATGATCTAGAATCTTCATTCTTTAACAAACATGGTGTTTGCGCTTATGTTCGAAATTCTATTCCATATGTGAGGATTAAAAAATTTGAATTAAACACTAAACACCATAATATGGTATCTTTAAAAATTTGTTGCCCTAATCAAACTTTGTTTGTTTTTGGATTGTATCGTTCTCCTAACTCACCTGAGAACATTAATTTATTTCATGATCTGTCTGAAAAGATAGATAGGTTAGCTCAGTATCCTAATGCTAAGTTTATTCTTCTAGGGGACTTTAATGTTCATAATAAAGGATGGCTCATACACAGCTCCTCTACTGATGAGATAGGTAAACAGGCTGAGCTCTTTGCTCTTTATCATAATTTCACTCAGATAATAGACCAGCCTACCAGAGTTCCTGACATTCCTGGACAAAGTAGCAACTTACTTGACTTATTTTTGACAAATGATCCATGCTTAGTACAATCTAAAGTATCAGAGCCTTTAGGTGGGTCAGATCATAATTTGATCTCCACTAAATTAAATATACAAATTCCTAAACAATTTAAAGCGAATCCCCGTCTTGTTTGGGATTACAAAGCGGCGGATTGGCAAGGACTTAAAATCTTCTTCAAACGCTTTCCTTGGAAACATAGTTGTCTTACTGGCCAAGATCCAAACATTGCTGCTATTAATTTTTCTGAAATTATAGGTGAAGGCATGCGTAGATTTATTCCTAATAAATTGATCATTCCGAAGGTTGACCTATGGTTTTCGAGTAAATGCAAAAAAGCAATTAAAGCTAAAAAAAAGGCTTTTCGAAAGTTTTTCCAAAACAAAACTGATGAAAACCTTAGAGAGTATCGGAAAGAGAGGAATTTATGTAGGAAACTAATAGATTGAGAGAAAAATCTATTTAATTTGAAAAAAGCTTCTAAATTTGCTGAGCACCCAACTGGATCGCGTAACTTCTTTAAAGCCGCTAAGACTATCCAAGGCAATTTCTGTAAATCTTCTCTTCCTCCTCTTATTGATAGAGATATACCTATTATTGACCCAAAAGAAAAGGCTAATTTGCTAGGACATATTTTTTCTATAAATTCTACCTTAATCGAACCCAATTTCCAACCTAGACCTATTCCTAAAGCATCGCTCAAAATGAAGCGAATAATTTTTCGTAAAAACATTATTCGAAAAATGCTTTTACAAATTAATACCAACAAGGCATCTGGGCCTGATAATATTCCTCCAATTATACTTAAAACGTTTGCTAGGGAGCTAGCACCTGTAGCACCCTTGGTTCTACACCTCTGCCAATATAATTTACGGAACCGTAACAGTATAATTACTATGTGTGTGTGTGGTAGAGAAGGAAGAGAGTAATATGATTGTACGTACTGGTTTTTATATTTACATATATTTTATATTTCATATTATTCATTTTTGAATAATAATTAATTAGATCTCTTAATAAATCGATTGAGATAACATCAATCTGACGCGATTTAAATTTTGTGGTAAAATTATATAAAATAAAATTGTTTGATTATATAAGAATAAAAAGTGTTTGTATTACACAAATTGTGTTGTTAATAAAATATAGTTTAAAAACGTATAAACTATAAATGGTGACCCCGTGTTTTTGAGCATTTACTATCAAGTTTTTTTTAAAAAAATCATCATTAATTGGATTTGGAGCCCGTTATTTGACAAGGACGTTGCGGAGAAGAATTTTTAAATCACCGAAGCTGAAAGCCGGTTTAATTATATACAATAGGCTTTGTTTTAGGAAACCTGGTACGTTTTAAAAATACGTACCAGGTAAAAGGTACTTTTATATTATATTATTTTATATTATTATATAAAACATGCAGAAATTACAATCACATTTTCCTAAATTTTTCGGTGGAACTTGCAACTTAAATATCTCCAATAATCACAAGGATTTTCGAAATCACTTCAAATAGTGGTAAAAACAATATATCAATTATAATAATAACACTTACGAAAACAATTACAAAAATCATCGCTGAATAAGATCAACAATTACCATTACCAAAAATTATTATAAGCAAATCATCGCGGGATTAGAGATACATACAATAATTACTATTACCACAGTATTATATTATCTTCGCGGGACTTTATATTCAACAAATATTAACATTTAACAATCAACATCGAAGAATTTAAACAATCTTGTAATAGTTTCAAAATACAGAAATTTAATTAGAACGGTGAGTACAATAATAATATTTTTTCCCTTCAATAAAATTATATTGCCACACACACATATGATAAAATTTAAATAAAATTCAAAATTTTGTATTTTATGTATCTCTAAAGCAAAAAGATTTTTTTTGTTGGGAAAAAAAAATTTTTTTTGTTATCAATTGAAGATATATTTCCTAAATAGCAAAATAATACGGATTAAGTTAATGATGTACATATATGTATACTTTTGGTAGAGTATTTTTGAAAAAGCGAAAAAAAAAAATCATATTATTAATAAAAATAGTTATTTATTATACAAGGGAAAAAAGTAGTAGATTTTAGCTCGAGGTTGTGTTGTCTCCCGACGCGAAGCGGAGGGAGACAAAAAACCGAGAGCTAAAATCTACAATTTTTCCCGTGTATAATACACTATTTTTTTCTGTGACTGGATAAATATTAATATAATTATTGAAAAAATAATATTAAACAAATATTACAATATGTATATTCACCACACCATACGAATTTTTCTTGAATAAAAACTTAAAATTAAGTTTCATTTTATTTGTCAAAACCAGTTATTAACATCAAGAAGAAAACGGTATAACTTTTCATTAACATTAAAATAGTCATAAATGTTCATAAATATTCATAATATTCATCATTTATGTGTATATATGTATTTATATATATATTTTTATCTATCCGGGAAAAAAGTACATACTTTTTTCCCGGGGAAAAAAGTATTTTATGAAAAGTAGCATTTTTGCACCTGTCAGCAGAAGTAAAATGTTAAACTTTTTTCCCGTCACAGAAAAAAAATATATAAATAAATTTATCAAAATTTTGAGCTGTGAATGTATTTCAAAATTGTAAACGTTTATAAAATGAATCACTTTCTTTATTTTGTTTTTGAATGGGCTTCTTTAAAATATTTGCGTAGTAAAAGAAAATATATATTGTTATAATCATACATGTTTCCTCTGAGCTAAACAATTGTACTAGCTACGCTATAGTTAGTACCATAAATGGGACCATTCATTTCTGGTCAACATCGAACTATGGCTCGAACAAACCATGTTATGCATTGTTTTTCTAAAACCCCAGACCAAATCCTATTATTAATTTTGATGGTGTTATTCCTCAACGGAAAAACACAAACATCAACAGGATTTTTCGCCATTTTCATCGGGCTAATTTCACACACCTATGTATTTGATGGTGTTTGATGAAAATCATGTAAACACCATCAATAATAGCATCCAACAAAAATTTTTTTAAACTCAACTGACTGATGCTTGCCACATCATTGAATTTTCCCTACTATTCAACAATTTGTCGGAATATTTTATTCCAAGTTAGACAAATTGTCCATAACTTATTGCCAGACTCACTTGGCCTCTTCATCCAATCATACACTGGGCCAGACTCACTTGGCCTTTTCAAGCATTGATCCACTTACCAGACTCACTTGGTAGGATCAACATTTTCTATGATTTGTTTTTGTCACACGTGTCTTAGCTTCAGCAACCCCGCTGGCTAATTCTATGAACGCTTTAAAGTTCATAACACACGCCTCGACAACTTCTCAAGGTGAAGATTATAGTCAAACGCACTCTAGCTTCAGCTACTCCGCTGGCTAGATCTATGAACGCTTTAAAGTTCATTTTAGCGGTTTTGACTACAAACCAGGAAAATTCACAGTACTAACTCACTTAGTTTCATCCTGTGATAAACCAATCAGTCAGTTACATTTTGTTGCATTGGGGTCTTTCCTCGGAGGAATTCATTTTATGTTGTGTTATTTTTCAGTTATCTACATCTCTTTCGCTGTAACATACTTACTTTTTTTTTTCTTAAAGGAAAGGAGTCCTGTAGGACCCTTGGTTCTACACCTCTGCCAATATAATTTACGGAACCGTAACAGTATAATTACTATGTGTGTGTGTGGTAGAGAAGGAAGAGAGTAATATGATTGTACGTACTGGTTTTTATATTTACATATATTTTATATTTCATATTATTCATTTTTGAATAATAATTAATTAGATCTCTTAATAAATCGATTGAGATAACATCAATCTGACGCGATTTAAATTTTGTGGTAAAATTATATAAAATAAAATTGTTTGATTATATAAGAATAAAAAGTGTTTGTATTACACAAATTGTGTTGTTAATAAAATATAGTTTAAAAACATATAAACTATACACCTATCCTCACAAAAATATTTTATTTGTCTTATAAGAAAGGGATTTTTCCTGTAATATGGAAAATTGCTAGTGTACAGCCAGTAGCAAAAAAGGGTAGCAACACTGACCCATCCAATTACAGACCCATTTCAATTTTGTCAGTAGTGTCTAAAGTTTTTGAGAAATATATAAATTTTAATTTAATGAGCTTCTTAGAGTCTTCCAAATTACTTAATGAAAGACAATACGGCTTCCGAAAAGGAAGAGCAACAGGAGATTTGCTTTCGTTTGTTACTCATCTTTGGAACAGATCTCTTGAAAACTTTGGTGAGACTTTCGGTGTTGCTCTTGATATTTCCAAAGCATTTGACAAAGTTTGGCACAAAAATCTTATATGCAAGTTGAGATGTTATGGTTTAGATGAGCCACTAATTTCCTGGATACAAAGCTTTATATCTGAGCGAAAATTTCGAGTCAATGTTGACGGTATTTCATCGGATGTATTTTCGACTAATGCAGGCGTTCCTCAAGGTTCCGCTTTGTCCCCAACTCTTTTTCTTATCTATATTAATGACTTGTTGGTTTCAACAATTAATCCTATCCATAGTTTTGCTGATGATAGCACTCTTCATGCATCTCATGTTGCACCTAGATCGTATTCGCCTTTAGCGCTTAATAACTGTAGATCAAATTTGATAGATTCATTAAACGTTGATCTTAAAACTATCTTTGATTGGGGTGTTACTAACAGTGTTGAATTCAATACGTCCAAAACACAAGTTTGCCATTTTTCAAGATTATCAACACCTAACCCTTTTCCATTGAAGTTTGATTCCAACGTTTTGATAGAGAAAGAGTTCGTGAAACTTCTAGGAGTTGAGGTTGAAAATAATATGAAATGGAATTCTCATATTTTTACCCTAGCAAAAAGCGCTGTTCAAAAATTGGGGTTTTTGGGACGATTTCGTAAGTTTTTCAGTATCGAACAGCTTCTTTTAATATACAAATCTTTTATACGTCCCTGTATGGAATATTGTTCTCACATATGGGGTGGAGCATACTTATGTAGTTTGAAGTGTCTTGATTCTGTACAGCGGAGAGCAGTTAAATTGATTGGTAACTCAAATCTTACTAATGACCTTGATTCCTTGCAGCATAGAAGAAATGTTGCTGATTTGACGATTTTCTACAAATATTTCATGGATGAACGGGTTTCTGAAGAGATCAAATCGATTTTACCTAAGTCTGCAAACCTATCGCGTCATACCAGAGCATCGGTAGCGGCCCATCCTTTTACGGTTCAAATAATTAGATGTAGAACTGTAGCCTTCCAGCGCGACTTTTTCAACAGAGTCTCCCATCTCTGGAATTCATTACCTTCGTGGGTTTTCCCTGATAACTTTAACCCGCAAAAGTTCAAAGTCGGCGTTCATAAATTTCTAAAAGAAACTTAATTCTCAATTGATTATAATCCCTAGTTGGCATGGTATCTTCGGATATTCAGAGACGTTAATGTATAATAAATTATATTAACACTAAACATGCCTAACTTCCAATAAAAAAAAAAAAAAAATTAATACCAATGAATTTGCTTAGCTTACCGCAGCAAGATTTGTAAAATTTAAAATTGTTGATCTATGGGTATGACAACCACGCGTACTCTAGTCCCTGCTACTGCCATTTGACTTAACTTGAGATACCGTATACCACTGGCAATAGCAGTGCTATCTCATTAGCCAAAGTGATATCTTAGGGGTGCTGGCGGATGAAGTATCTTCAATCAACGATACCATCTCTTACTCTAAGTTATGGAATATTCTTTGATGATACGCTATTTTTTTTAAAATAAAATTTGTTTGGTAGTAGAAATTACAAGGTGTGTCACAACAACACATAAAAAACTTTTAAGAACAAGGTCCCACAACAACATGTTTTCTAAGGGGTTGATATAGACGCAAATTTTTATATGATATTTTTTGATTATTTTTAATATAAAAATGTATATAATAGTTGCTTGGAATGCTGATAGATGTGAAACCCAGAATAATTTCAATGATATTAATTTAAACATTCTGAAATTTTAATTTGCAATGCTATACAATAATTAGAAGATACAAAAAAACACGGTTATTTCAATGATTTAAGTTTTCACTTCTGTCGGCAGTCCTTAACACTGCCTTTTTTTTATTTGTAAATGCAAAATGTTGCGACATAACAAACTAAATAGCAAACTAATAACCCTGCCACAGCAGCATTCTATTTTCTTTTTCGCAACATATTAAATTGCGTAGGTTTGTCATTGAGCAAGAAATTAAAATGAGTGAAAAGCAAATTGTAAACTAAAATTTTCTGACAGATTCATAATCCACCAACTGAAAATTCTGATCAATTTAATATATGCCGAACCTGGTATACGGATCAAAAATCTATCAATTTAAGACGAATTATATACCAATTATTATTAACTAAAACTTTGTGCGAAATAAATTTTTTAGCTATGATAATGAAAACAAACACAAAAAACAAACGGCCACTTTGAATAATTAATTATAGTGATCTAAAAAAATTATAAATATTTTTTGTTTGCCTTGTTTCATGTCGGTTTATTTTTTCGGTTTATATTTAAATTTATTTTTTCTACAAGAGATGAAAACGCTGCTTGTTGGTGAGTGAAAATTTGATCACGGGACGCGTTAGCGTCGAGTGGGGCAGTTACACAAACGTAAAAGTTTTTATGCTTCACTTGCATATAATGTTATTATAAAGTCTAGGATACGCGATGTATAAACTCATCCATAAAAACCGAGGCGTTATGAGGCGTTATGAACTCATAATGCCCGTTTATAAAACGTTAAAAAAATAAATAATTTTGTTTGCACTCTTGTTTTGTGTTTAGAATGTAAATATAATTCATGTTTATAATTTTAAGAAGTAAAAGATTTTAATTCTTTAAATTTTCAAAAATTTTGAACGTCAATTTGGTTTTTGTCATACGTTACCATATGTATAGGAGAATTTATTTACATAGCAACATACAAACAAAAAAAATGCTTTCAAACTTCAAACTATTTATTTCTATGGCACACTATAATTCATTTGTATTTTGTGCATATCAATAAAGGAAAAATAGTATATTTTCCTACAAGAGATGAAAACATTGTTTTTTCGTGAGTAATCGTTTGTTCACGAGACGCGCTAGCGTCGAGTGAGACATGTTAACGAACGACAAACGTTTTTATCTTCCGTAGGAAACGCAATTTTTTCCATGATAGCAAATATATAATCGTTATTTACTATAAATTATAAAATAAAAAATCGACAACATCACATTAAAAATTCATATTTTATTTTTTCATGGTTGCGTTGCTTAAAAACTTTGTAAAATCATACAAAAAACTATAGCAACTACAATTTGTTATTCTTTTAACACTATATGCCCGAATAGCAATTTGTTCAGGTATGCCCTATTATGATCCGGGCCGGATCAGGATCTAATAAAGTAAATCCTAATAGGGCATTTACATCCGGTCCCTATCAGAAATCATACCTAATTTCACTACTAGGGCGTGCCGAATTTTTCCTGTTCCGGTCCGGATTTCAAAGACCTATCTCATCCCTAGTAGTAAATGCCGGACTAGGACCGTATCAGAATCATATCTGATTTTCTAATTAAGGTATGCCCTATTTGTCCTGATCTGAGCCCTATTTAATTTTAATAAATTTCATTTGGGTAAAATTCACTAGAGTATTATCCATTTTAGATATACATAGTTTGCGAAATTTCACATATATACTTTAGTTATTGCTTCTCTGCGTTATACATACATACACAGTTGAAAAAGTAACTGCAATATTCAAAGCAAGTTATTATTGAGGTTGTTATTGCAGGTTATTATTGAATTGTAAAGTAAATGTTGCATTAAACCTAATTTTAATGCATATTTATAAAATTTAAAACAACTCTTGCACCATAATTTATTTCTATAGAACAGCTAGAAGTTTTAATACACCTTGCTACAATTTAATACATTAAAAATTTAATGAAATTTCAAAATTCACTAGAGTATTATCAATTTTAGAAATATATAGTTAAAATCGTTTCATGTATGTTTTAGTTATCGCTTCTCAGCTGAAAGTCTATAATAATAGTGATTAAGGTGGTATGTATATTTTAATGTTTTCCGTTGCAATTTTTTTATTTTAATTTGATTAATTTCGGCAGGTGCGTAATAATCAAAGTAACTCGAAATTATGATGTAATTTGCATTAAAATGTCATACTAAAACAAATGTTGCGCGTAATATTATTTAATGCAAATAAGAGACATTTTTAAACAACAAGCTTTATATTTTACTCCAAGTACTCTGTTAAATATTGATGCAAAGAGCATTAGTTTAACTTTATATAGCAAGCTTTGTATGGTTTTGTAATGGAAATTTCCGTAGGACCTATATGTGTAGCAATTTGAATTACATATTCAATTTTTTTTAACTGTGTATAGGTAAGTTTAAAGTTAGATTATTTTTGTTAACATTTTTCTGTAAATTATGTGGGGTTTCAATTAAACTTTAGTTTAACACACGGCTAATGCAAATAATAAATACAAAATAGTTAAATCGAATACAAAATAAGTTACTTTATTGTTTAAAAATCACAATTCGAATGAATAATTTCTTTAATTTAATTACAATATATAGGTATCATTTTATTACTTCTATCCGATATATTTTAGTGGTTCTCAAACTTCACAATCGGCCGTCTTGATCATTCATCCGACTCGGATGAAAATTCGTCTGACGTTGCATTTTCGTATGTAGCTTTCATGTAGTCAGCACAGGTGGACGTCAAATGTGGACCCTCAGTATTTGTTACCTTTCGAACATCGTAACGATCTTCACCATTCTTTCTTAAAACTTCATATGGTCCCAAATACTTTCTTTGCAACTTTGATCCCGTACTAAACTGCGTTCTTTTGATCATCACCAGATCCCCAGTATTATAAACCGTTGCCGCTTTTCTTTTCTTGTTAAAATCCTTTCGATTTTCAACCGGTGCTTTCAGAATCTGAACCTTTGCTTCATCTTGATCCACCAACCGAAAATTCTGATCAATTTAATATATGCCGAACCTGGTATACGGATCAAAAATCTATCAATTTAAGACGAATTATATACCAATTATTATTAACTAAAACTTTGTGCGAAATAAATTTTTTAGCTATGATAATGAAAACAAACACAAAAAACAAACGGCCACTTTGAATAATTAATTATAGTGATCTAAAAAAATTATAAATATTTTTTGTTTGCCTTGTTTCATGTCGGTTTATTTTTTCGGTTTATATTTAAATTTATTTTTTCTACAAGAGATGAAAACGCTGCTTGTTGGTGAGTGAAAATTTGATCACGGGACGCGTTAGCGTCGAGTGGGGCAGTTACACAAACGTAAAAGTTTTTATGCTTCACTTGCATATAATGTTATTATAAAGTCTAGGATACGCGATATATAAACTCATCCATAAAAACTGAGGCGTTATGAGGCGTTATGAACTCATAATGCCCGTTTATAAAACGTTAAAAAAATAAATAATTTTGTTTGCACTCTTGTTTTGTGTTTAGAATGTAAATATAATTCATGTTTATAATTTTAAGAAGTAAAAGATTTTAATTCTTTAAATTTTCAAAAATTTTGAACGTCAATTTGGTTTTTGTCATACGTTACCATATGTATAGGAGAATTTATTTACATAGCAACATACAAACAAAAAAAATGCTTTCAAACTTCAAACTATTTATTTCTATGGCACACTATAATTCATTTGTATTTTGTGCATATCAATAAAGGAAAAATAGTATATTTTCCTACAAGAGATGAAAACATTGTTTTTTCGTGAGTAATCGTTTGTTCACGAGAAGCGCTAGCGTCGAGTGAGACATGTTAACGAACGACAAACGTTTTTATCTTCCGTAGGAAACGCAATTTTTTCCATGATAGCAAATATATAATCGATATTTACTATAAATTATAAAATAAAAAATCGACAACATCACATTAAAAATTCATATTTTATTTTTTCATGGTTGCGTTGCTTAAAAACTTTGTAAAATCATACAAAAAACTATAGCAACTACAATTTGTTATGCTTTTAACACTATATGCCCGAATAGCAATTTGTTCAGGTATGCCCTATTATGATCCGGGCCGGACCAGCATCTAATAAAGTAAATCCTAATAGGGCATTTACATCCGGTCCCTATCAGAAATCATACCTAATTTCACTACTAGGGCGTGCCGAATTTTTCCTGTTCCGGTCCGGATTTCAAAGACCTATCTCATCCCTAGTAGTAAATGCCGGACTAGGACCGTATCAGAATCATATCTGATTTTCTAATTAAGGTATGCCCTATTTGTCCTGATCTGAGCCCTATTTAATTTTAATAAATTTCATTTGGGTAAAATTCACTAGAGTATTATCCATTTTAGATATACATAGTTTGCGAAATTTCACATATATACTTTAGTTATTGCTTCTCTGCGTTATACATACATACACAGTTGAAAAAGTAACTGCAATATTCAAAGCAAGTTATTATTGAGGTGGTTATTGCAGGTTATTATTGAATTGTAAAGTAAATGTTGCATTAAACCTAATTTTGATGCATATTTATAAAATTTAAAACAACTCTTGCATCATAATTTATTTCTATAGAACAGCTAGAAGTTTTAATACACCTTGCTACAATTTAATACATTAAAAATTTAATGAAATTTCAAAATTCACTAGAGTATTATCAGTTTTAGAAATATATAGTTAAAATCATTTCATGTATGTTTTAGTTATCGCTTCTCAGCTGAAAGTCTATAATAATAGTGATTAAGGTGGTATGTATATTTTAATGTTTTCCGTTGCAATTTTTTTATTTTAATTTGATTAATTTCGGCAGGTGCGTAATAATCAAAGTAACTCGAAATTATGATGTAATTTGCATTAAAATGTCATACTAAAAAAAATGTTGCGCGTAATATTATTTAATGCAAATAAGAGACATTTTTAAACAACAAGCTTTATATTTTACTCCAAGTACTCTGTTAAATATTGATGCAAAGAGCATTAGTTTAACTTTATATAGCAAGCTTTGTATGGTTTTGTAATGGAAATTTCCGTAGGACCTATATGTGTAGCAATTTGAATTACATATTCAATTTTTTTAACTGTGTATAGGTAAGTTTAAAGTTAGATTATTTTTGTTAACATTTTTCTGTAAATTATGTGGGGTTTCAATTAAACTTTAGTTTAACACACGGCTAATGCAAATAATAAATACAAAATAGTTAAATCGAATACAAAATAAGTTACTTTATTGTTTAAAAATCACAATTCGAATGAATAATTTCTTTAATTTAATTACAATATATAGGCATCATTTTATTACTTCTATCCGATATATTTTAGTGGTTCTCAAACTTCACAATCGGCCGTCTTGATCATTCATCCGACTCGGATGAAAATTCGTCTGACGTTGCATTTTCGTATGTAGCTTTCATGTAGTCAGCACCGGTGGACATCAAATGTGGACCCTCAGTATTTGTTACCTTTCGAACATCGTAACGATCTTCACCATTCTTTCTTAAAACTTCATATGGTCCCAAATACTTCCTTTGCAACTTTGAGCCCGTACTAAACTGCGTTCTTTTCATCATCACCAGATCCCCAGTATTATAAACCGTTTCCGCTTTTCTTTTCTTGTTAAAATCCTTTCGATTTTCAACCGGTGCTTTCAGAATCTGAACCTTTGCTTCATCTCTTAATATCTCTCGGGCTGCACAAAACAAATATGCAGCTTCTTGTTCCATAACTTCTAATACTTCAGAATCTTCAACGCAGCGCATCTTGACATCCATTATCAATTCAAATGGGCTAAGTCCAATACTTCTCAGGTAAGAAATGTTAATAAACATTTGAACTTTATCAGTGTACTTGTACCAGTTCTCAGGATTTGCAGAAGACAGCTTAGATAAACTTGCCAGTACAATTGAATTGAGTCGTTCAACTTGGCCATTGCCGGTAGGAACTCCAGTTGTAATTGTTATATGTTGAATTTTATTGTCGGTGCAATATGTTTCAAAATCAGCATAAGTAAAACAAGCCCCACGATCTGTTATTATTTGGGCGGGACTCCCAAATACTATACTTTGTAATTCTTGCTTATCAATAACTTCCTTAGCACCAGTTGTCTTCGTCGAGTAGATCCACACAAACTTGCTGAACGCATCAATTACACACAAAATGTACTTATAATGCTTTTTCGTTGCAATAAGACTTCCAACATGATCGACATGGTATGTGGATAACGGTGTTTCATCCTTTGGTATTGGCTGTAAAAAACCCTCTCTTTTCCAGCTTTACGACTTGAAATTATACACGGAATGCAGTTCTTAATGACACTCTTAATTTTATCTAGCACCTTTGGTATATAAAACTGTCTTTGCACGAATTCTTCCGTCTTCTTAAGAACAAAATGTCCCTGTTCATGACATCTGCGAATAACATCTCTTTGCATGGCTTTTGGAACTACTAGAGTTTTGCATCCATCCAGCATCTTAAAAAAAAAACAATTATTTTAAATATAATAATCATATTCACATTCACTTAATGCACTTCACCGTACCTCATCCCCGAACCGATATAGTTCCCAACTGTTCAAAACACTAAACACTATATACAGATTCCGACTCCGGTTTTCGATCGCGTCTTTATTAAAAACATTCACCTTGACATAAATATTTTTAAATACCGAATCCCAACTTTGGTTTTCGATCGCGTCTTCATCAAAAATATTCACATCCGACAGAAATGTTTTTATGTACCGAATCCCGTTGAGCCCCCATGTGTGGGGTTTCAATTAAACTTTAGTTTAACACACGACTAATGCAAATAATAAAATATGGAGGGGCTGAAATCTCACAGCTCTGAGATATCAAGACTTCGGTCTGGGTAAAGGATTTTGATATAGTTTTCGGCGAAAAAACTTTCACGAGGACATGGTTTTTAGTTTTGGGCAGCGATGTATATCAAACATAACTCTTTGTTAACGTACAAGTATTTTTTATATCTGTTTAAAAACTTATTACAAAACTAACACGAAATATCAATACGTTGCCGGAAAATTATAATCCAAATCCAAAAATTTTGTTAAATTAAATAAAATCAAACTTTTTCAAAATTCCAAAAATATTCCAAAAACTAGAATGAAATCAAATATTTAAACTTTTTCTAAATTCCGATAATATTCCAAAAATTCTTAAAAATTCAAACTTTTCCAAAATTCTAAAAATATTGCAAAAATTATTACAAAATCAAAAATTAAAACTTTTTTCAAAATTATAATAAAATCAAAAATTTAAAATTTTTCAAAATTCTAAAAATATTCCAAAAATTCTTACAAAATCAAAAATTGAAACCTTTTTCAAAATTCCAAAAATATTCCAAAAATTAGAATGAAATCAAATATTGAAACTTTTTCTAAATTCCAATAATAATCCAAAAATTCTTAAAGATGCAAACTTTTTCCAAAATTCTAAAAATATTGCAAAAATTATTACAAAATCAAAAGTTGAAAATTTTTTCAAAATTCCAAAAATTATAATAAAATCAAAAATTAAAAATTTTTCAAAATTCTAAAAATATTCCAAAAACTCTTACGAAATCAAAAATTAAAACTTTTTCAGAAATTCTAAAAATAATGCAAAATTTATTACAAAATCAAAAATACAAACTTTTTCAAAATTCCAAAAATATTTCAAAAACTATAACAAATTCAAAAATGTCCATGTCCAACTTCATTTTCAATTATATTTACGTCATAAAAACAGCTACATTTTTTTTCCAAAAAATTGGCTAAAAAATAAATGAAATTATTTTTTGACACACTTGACATTATTTTTTGACAAACTTATAATGCCATAATTCTCAATAATAATAATAAAATTTCATTTCAAACAATTTTATTTTTTCCAAAAAATTGGGTAAAAATAAAAAAAAATCTCTCTTTTGACACAGTTGACAACATTTTTTTGACAAACTTATTATGCCATAATTCTCAATAATAATAATAAAACTCATTTCAAACAAACAATAATTTTATTTTTTTTTCCAAAAAATTAGGTAAAAAAATAAATAAAAATCTTTCTTTTGACACACTTGACAACATTTTTTTGACAAACTTATAATGCAATAATCTAGATTTTGGTCTCACATACCAATCCCGACCATCAAGATTTCTCCAAATTCAATGTTTCTACTCGTAATCACTTATAATGAACGTTTTTTAACCAAAAAATATGCAAATTTCCTTGTTTTGACACACTTGACGATTTTTTTGACCCACTTCCGGTACAGTTATCAAACACATCGTCCTTTCGGCTCTTCCCATTGAGTAAACCTATTTTTAGAAGAAAAAAAATTTTGAAATCCGTCCAGCGGTTTTCTAGATTTCGTCGGTTGTGACGGACGGCCGGCCGGACGGCCGGCCGGCAGACAGACACACATTTTTTTTTTTGCTTTTTTAGAATCAGTAGGTCCTAAAACGTCGAGAAATGCCAAAAAAAAGTGGGGGTAAGAATTTCACTTTGAGCTCATGAATGTAATACTTAGGTCTTTCAGACCGAAGTAATACAAAATAATTAAATCGAATACAAAATAAGTTACTTTTTTACTACTTGCATGAGAAATTTCAATTATTTACTCAAAAACCCAAGACAAAAGTTATTTTTCTCAGCTAAGGTTACTAATAATTATTCCCCACACCTAATAATAAGTATTTTAGCACCTTAGTAAATAATGAAAATATAATTTTTGTTCGTTTGTTATCTGAGTTCATCTTTGAATTTTTTAGTTTCTTCCTAAAATAATAATAATATATTAAAAAATAATAAGCGTTTTGATTTTATTTTAATAATAATAAATAATGAATGAATGCAAAAACTTCTTTGCAACTATAGTTTAGTTTATTTGAAATTTTAATTCGTGTTAAACAGAATTCTGTTGAAATTTAGTTTAGTTGTGAGTTGTAGACTAAAAAAATTCTAAATTTGGCTCAACAATATTGAATAGATTTTCAATTCAATTCAATTCATGTCAAAAATAAATAAAAGCTATATTTTTTAATGCAAAGCATATGTGATTTTTATATAGTTTTAAGAAAATTAATTGAAAATAAATTTCTAACTAAGCAGCCCTGAATAATAAATATCCAATACGCAATCCAATGATATGATACACAATGTTTCACCAAATCAAAATTTTTATTTATTCACCATTTGCTTATTAATTGACCTTTTATTTTGTGAATAATTAAGAGTTTTAGTGCATTTTTTATATCAAGTAGTAAAAAAAATAGTATATAAACCTCGGTGAATAAAATTTTCTCTATTTCGGTGCTTAATTCGCTCGAAACTTCGTTTCTCGCGAATTAATATCCACCTCAATGTAGAAAATTTACTTTATCACCTCGGTATATAATGTAATATTATTGTTTAAAAATCACAATTCGAATAAATAATTTCTTTAATTTAATTACAATATATAGGCGTCATTTTATTACTTCTATCCGTTATATTTTAGTGGTTCTCAAACTTCACATGTATGTAGTAGTAGATTTTTTAATTTTTCAAATGTATGTTGGAGTAAATTCCCTATTTTAAATGATCTGGTCCTGGTCCGGGTAGGGCTGCCTGATCCGGTTTGGATAGTTTGTGGCGTTACATTACTGATCAGGATCTGTTCAGTGTGCCTGATACGGTTCATATCAGTAGTAGGGAAAGCCGGATCCGGTCCAGATCTGAGCTCTTAGATAATGCTAGTCGGGTAGTGGAAAAAGAACCAATTTTAACAGGGCATTAAGCGTGATGAAAATAAACTTTTCATATGCTATCATAGAAAAATTAAGTTGTTTCTATTTGTTTTAGCTTATTGAGTGAAGTATAAGATCTTGTAAGAACCGCACCACTGGCGTTACGCACATAAAAAAAACCATTTTCACAAGGCATTAGGCCTGCTTGAAAATTGATTTTTCATTTTCAAACATAACTAAAATTAAATAGTCTAAAGTTTTTTAATTTTTCATCTGCTATCATAGAAAAAATTATTTATTTTTTTAATAAAAGAAGCTGGTGTGTTAGGAATTGCAATATGTATCCGCTTAGAGAAATACCTTTTATGACTTAGGAGTAGGTCCATTAAAACATATACTCCATGGTGTTGATGGGAAAATCTTGTACATTTTTGTAGATTTAATCATTGTTTTATAGATGAAAAACATGATAGGTGAATAGGTGAAAAAAGTGAAAATTTGAACTTGATCATTTTTGATTTTTCTGGAACTTGGCATATAAGTAGTATGAACAAAATAAAAAATAAAATTTATTTTACAACTTGTTGCATAGGGGGCACCCCAACATGCATGAACAATAAAACTCTGCTAATCCGATGTAACTTTGAAATTAAATAAACTAACCTGTGACTAATCGGTGACAAATGGCATACGTTTCCAAAAGTACAAAATACCATTTACCGTTTTGTCACTTCCATTAAATAAACAAACTTCCGGTAAAAACAACTTTTTTTCACTATCATTTATAAACCAATTTTAATAAAATTTTGATGGAAGGCGTGAATTTGTACAGTATAAAAGTGATTATTTTTATAGCGGTATTCTTTGTTAGTGGTGGATTATTGAAACTTGGGTTCTAAGATTTTAAAAAAACTCACAACAATTCGGCATCTTCGATTTTTATAGATTTTATAATGTTATTCATGCACTCCATTATATATTCACAATGCACTATATTTTATCTATACTTACTGTACAAATTTTTTTGTTAGCGTCGTCTGGCTACAATATTTCAATTTGATTACACCTTCAACTTGTTTTTGATTACCCATTAACTTATGGCTAGATAAGAAACACCGAAGATATGAAGTTAAAATCCGAAAATAAAAAAAACTTACATCAAAATCAATAAAAGTAAAAAAATTTAGTATTTCATTATATTAATTGAAGAACTTACCTTAACACCGATTTAATTTAAAGTCTAAGACAAAGTGAAATTAATTAAATTTGTTTTACGAAAAACAAAATGAAATCTTTAAGAATAATAGTATCAGTTGTTATAATTAGTTTATTTGGATTAGTTGTTGCAGAAGATAGTGATTTGTTTTTGGATACTGAAAATTGGATTAAAAATGGAAAAACTTTATTAAATTCAAAAATTGAAGTGACTTTGAAGAAAACGGTGAGCGTTTTTTAAAAACTAAAAACTAAAATAAAATTTGTGGTCATAGTTTCATCAGCGTGAGTCAAAAAATATTGATTCTTCTTGGAGAAAAATAACGTAAAAATGATGTATTAGTATAGGCTTGAGACATGATAGAACTGCTTCATCTTGTTGTTGTTATTTTATTATCATACAAAATAAATTCTCCATCAATTCTTCAATTAGTTTTATTTTATTTTAATTCATTATTTTAGAGAAACTTTGTTCACCATACATGAATTTAATTTATTAGTAATAAATAATTCATGTATGTTAAGCATAACTTTTATTGTTATGTTAAGCATAACACTTTAGTAGAACTTAAACAAAGTTCGTAAAAAGCATATTTTCCTAAAACTATTTATTATATATACTAGTATATATATTACGTAACACTTTTGATTCTCATTACGTTACACTTATTAACATCAATAAGTCCGTAGGATAAGTAAGAAAAAAACAACATTTTGACAAAACTCGATTTTTTTATTCAACATAGTTGCCTTCGAGGGCGAAACAACGAGTATAGCGATTTTCCAACTTTTCTATACCACTTTTATAGTACGATTTCTCTTTCTCGTCAAAATAGGCCTCAGTTTCAGCGATTACTTCATCATTGGACTTAAATTTCTTTCCAGCAAGCATTCTCTTGAAATCTGAAAACAGGAAAAAGTCGCTGGGGGCTAAATCTGGAGAATATGGTGGGTGGGTAAGCAATTCAAAGCCCAATTCATTCAATTTTGCCATCGTTTTCATCGATCTGTGACACGGTGCATTATCTTGGTGAAACAACACTTTTTTCTTTTGCAAATGTGGCCGTTTCTTTGCGATTTCAGCCTTCAATCGATCCAAAAGTTCACAGTAATACTCGCTGTTGATGGTGGTTCCTTTTGGAGATAGTCGATGAATATTATTCCGTTCGTATCCCAAAATACAGACGCCATCACCTTACCGGCCGACTGTTGCGTCTTTGCTCGCTTTGGATTCGGTTCGTCGACTGCTGTCCACTCAGCTGACTGTCTTTTGGATTCTGGTGTGTAATTGTGAAGCCATGTCTCATCCATTGTCACATATCTACGATAGAATTCCCTTTTATTGCGGTTTAACAGTGCCAAAGACTCCTCCGAAGCATCGATTCGTTGTTGTTTTTGGTCGACTGTGAGCTCACGCGGCACCCAATTTGCACAGAGCTTTCGCACACCCAAATGTTCATGTAAAATGGTAAAAACACTCCCAAGCAACAAAATAAGTCGAAAATTGGTAACATTGTAATTAAAATTCGACTTTAAGGTTATAAAACCTTAATAATGAGATGTAAAATTACATCGAATCGACATCGAATCGACCAATGTGGGGAAAAATTCGACGTCGATTCGACGTAATTTTAGGGGTAAAATATTCTATTTAGGTATTTTTCTTCCTACTTTTTCTACCTATTTAAGTAAATTTCTCCTTAATTTAGGAAGATTCCACGTCAAATCGACGTCGATTTAGGTTGCTTTGCACCTATTTTCAACCTAATTAGTTGTAAGTTACCAACTAGGTAATATTATAAGCAATTTTATCTTCTCCTTTACCAATTATAAAATAATATGTATTTGGGCATCACATGTCAAATTCGAAAAAGATGAAAAAAGGTAATTTTCACTTAATATATAATTTATAATAAATTTTAATTTTATATTTCGCAATAAAATGGTTTAAAAATGAATTTTTATAACGAAAAAAATATTATTGATAAACTTTAGGATTGTACTTCTAAAAATATTAATGGGCTTCAAAAAAAATAAATAATAAAAAAATATATTTTTTTCATTTCTTTAAAAATAATTTTCTTTTACCAAAAATCTCACTTAGATAACAATATGGCGAAGTAATACTTTCAACAAAAATAAGTTTGAATATGGCGGACTAAGCAAAATCTACTTTAAAGTAAATTTCACATAATTTTTCGACTTTAAAGAAAATTTTTCTTAATTTTAAGTTGACAATAACCTAAATTAGGTCGCAATCTTTTATTTAAGAAATTTCTACTTAAACTGGTAACATTCTACCAAATTGGTTGCATTTGAATTTCTACGCGTTCTATTTTGGTGAATTTCTACCTATTGGTACACCAGCATCGTATTGTATAAAAATTTAAGTATTGTTGCTGCTAATTGCACAAGTATAATGGCATATTCAATTAAACTTTTTTATGGAGATTTAATTTTCCATTGTCTATTGAATTTCTTTCTAAAACCCAATATGTGTTTCATTATAAAAAATAAATATAACCCAAATATATATGAAAATCTTATAATTATTTAATCTTTAGTCGATAATTTTATTAAGGGTACAAATAATGAATAATTACTTAGTTTCATTATTTACTAAATAACTTTGGTTTAATTTGTTAATAATTAATAATAGTTCTAATATGTAAATTCAAATTAAATTTACAAAAATTACATCAAACAAAATTGTACATCATTGTTCAAAAAAATGTTTTTCCTAATTTTTGTAATTACAGCAATAAGATATTACGTATAATTTTTTTTTGTTAAATTACATCCTTTAAATAGGTAACATATTTCTTATTTAAGTAAATTTTTACTAATTTTCGAAGATGAGGTCGACAATAAAATAGTATTTTTGGTATAATCGACTTATAGATTAGTTTTTAAGTTATTTTCTACCAAATATTTGATTATAAATTACCTTACAAGACTTAAGCTTACTATGAAGTGGAAAATTAGGTAAAATTAGGTGTAATTTTCCTTGTTTTTCAACTTAGAAAAAATGTTATTTGAGGTTGAAAATAGGTGAAAAATGTGGTAAAACTCTCCTCATTTTGCGACTAAATTACGTGTTCAAAATAAAATTGACTTTGAGGTTGATTTTAGGTAAAAATTAGGTATAGGTATGTGCTAGTTTTGACTTAAATTCTACTATTATTTTTATATTATTTTTTTGGGCAAAAAATACGTATAATCAACCTAATTAACTACCTATAAGTAAAATTCATTTGAAAGTCAAGAAAACTGGTTGAATCGACGTAATTTTTACATAATTAGGTAAATTTACACCAAACTGTAGTTGAAAATCACCTATTGTGTTGCTTGGGCTACCATCTGCTACCTTTACAATATCAGCTATTTCGTGCACCTTCAATTTGCGATCGTTCATAACCAATTTGTGGATTTTTTTTATGTTTTCTGGAATAACAGCCTCATTTGGGCGTCCACTGCGCTCTGCATCTTTTGTGCTGGTACGACCACATTTAAATTCAGCCATCCACTTCTCTACCATTTGTCTCGATGGAGCAGAGTTTGGATAATGTTTATCAAGCCATTGTTTGGTTTCCACTGTATTTTTTTTCATCAAAAAGCAATGCTTTATTAAAATTCGAAATTCACTTTTTTCCATTTTTTTTCAAAAACAAAAGTTGCTTCACACAAAATGCTATAACTCACGAATAAATAGTCAGATTGCTGTCAAATTTATACACGTATCGTTTGAAGGTTAGTACTAAATAAAAATCATATGGAAAAAATTCTAGTAACGCCATCTATGTGTCATCCTACGGACTTATTGAATGACCTAGTATAACAATCAATTTACATGTCATGTAAATGATGTAATTGATAATTTTTTTTTTCTGTCAGAAATTTTATTTTTCATCCATACAAACTATGATATTTAAACAGTAGTCTTTGTTTTAACTTTCGGCAATTCTTCTTGTCGTCGATAATTTTGCTTTGTCGTTATGGAAATTCTTTGTTGTCATTTTTTCTTCTAACAAAATGAAATATAATTTCATCTTAGTAGGCGCATAAATGCTATAAATATGTAATTTATTTTTGACAAATAAACATAAATATGCAATCATTGCATTATCTAAACTAAACTAAACCGAACTAAATTTGAGATAAAACGTTTCATACATATTTTTCCTTTTAAAGGCAAATTTAATCAACTATATTTGTTCAGTTTTGAGCTAAATGAATTATAATTCTAAAATTGATAAATTGTGAAACCTTTTGCATATAAAAATTACAAGATAAACATCGAAGAAAATTTTAATAAAAAATATGTGGAAGGTATTTGTCAATGTGGATTGTTGTTGTCGGTTCGTGCCATATATCATCGAAAAATCATATCATCGGAAATCGTTACATCGAAAAATAAAAAATGATTCTATATCGAGAAATCAAACAACCGAAAATCACCACGTCGAAAATCATAACACCGAAAGTTTTCTTGGTCAAAAAGTCATTACATCGAAAGATCGTTGCACCGACCTTTTTTCGATGAACTGGAAAAGTCAGATGATCGAAATTTTAAAAATTAAATAAAAAATCATATTATCGAAATATCATAACAAATGCTATCTGGCATTTAAATTTCCAATATTTTTATCTGTGAGGAGAGTATACCCTGTTTTTTTATTGAAAGATTTTTCGATGCAATAATTTATTCGTTAAATCGAAAATTTTCGATGTTATGGTATTTACGATAATACGATTTTTTGTTCTATTTTATGAATTTCGATTTATGAATCAAATTTTCAATTATACATATTTGAGTTTCGGTTGTGATTTGTCGATGCAGTGACTTTTCGGTGATGTGATATTTCGATCTACTGATTTTTCAATTTGAAATCCATTCGATGATATGAAAATCGGTGGTATGAACTTTCGGTCTACTGCTTTTCGGTTTTTAAACATTCGATTGTTTGATTTTTCGACACTTTGATGTGGACTCGTTGTTGTAAGCAACGATATCTATTGGTTTCAGGTCACTTTTAATGCTGAACTTTTATATATGTGAAACAAGTAAATCAATTACCTACCATGTCACCTCCCACGTTCAACTTTAAAATTCAATATTCAAACGATCATCTTTTTGTTTAATATATAAATAAATAAGAAAAAAATATATAATTATAAAATTTAAGGAGCACAACAGAACCGATTGGTTGCGCCCACATCAAACAATAAAAAAATAAAAGATAAAGATTCAAAAAAAAATTACAAAAGTTAGATGATGATGAACTTTTAGTAACTTAATACCAATATCATTCATATATTCCTTTTGTTATTTTCTTGGAACTTTATTTTTTATCATGTTTAAAATAAATGGGATGTGTGTGTCATTTACCAGGTAAAAATTAAACTAATATGTTTTGTTTTTGTAATTCAAGTTAGTAAAGTCAGTAATTTTGTAATTATGCTGTTGTTCATAATAAAAAGTATAGGGTTTGGGTTTATAGTTAAAGTTATTTTTTTATTCTTAATTTTGTTAACGCCTTTTAATTCATTTTTTGTGATTGATTGATTCTCAGATAAAAAAATGCTTAATATATTATAGGTATGCATATTGTGCTCGCACCTCTAAACGCTTTGTGATTTATTGAAGAATCACATTTGACGAAAGTCTTAGAATCAAAATAGCAGAATTATGCAAGAACGTAAAGCTATGGTTTTTGGACATATGTGGAGTTTGTAAATCGAGGCGCCAGCCGAGATTAACACCCACATTAAGTCCAAAATAGTTTACGTCTGTGCGTTATGTACTATTATTTATTCGCCGCAAATAAAATAAATTTAAAAAAAAAATTTTTCAGTCTAACGCCGCGTCTCCATTATATGATAATTTCCATCATGATAGTGATTTTTTCAATGTATGTGTGAGTATGTTACACAAAAAACTTTACTATCGGCAAATTATCCGGCTGATGTTTGACTAAAAATTTATCAGTAGTAATTTCCCAAAGGCGGTGATATTTCCAAATAATTTGTTGCCAACAATTTCGATAGCAAGTATATTGATAATCGCACGAGGCCGTAGGTCGAGGGCTATTATCAATACCACTTGCTTGAGGAATTTTCCAAAAAGTTATGAGAATTTATCACCGAACGAGGGGAAAACGTTTAGAAAAATTTTTGCCATTTTTCATTTATTTATATATGTTTATATGAATTATACGGCCTACTGCGATATCAGTGAATTATTTCAAAAATTATTTGATAATTTTTAATATTGCAGTAGGCCAGTCGTATAACTACATGTTATTAGGATAATTCATATGTCAATGGTGAAATTGAATGATGTCATTACATTTTAGAGAATTTCATTGAATTAAATTAAAATAAAACTAGGGCAAAAAAATATCAGTAGTAATTTCCCAAGGGCGGTGATAATTCGAAATAATTTTTTGCCAAACATTTTGAAAGCAAGCATAGCTCGAGGCCGTAGGCCGAGAGCTATTATCAATTGCTTGAGGAATTTTCCAAAAAGTTATGAGAATTTATCACCGAACGAGGGGAATTCCCGAACGTTTAGAAAATGTTTTGCCATTTTTTATTTCTTTATATATTTTTTAAGAATTACATATACATCTATCAGGTAATATCGCGATATCAGTTAATTATTTCATAATTATTTGATAATTAACTGATATCGCAGTAGGCCAGACGCATAATTATTTGTTATTAGTATAATTCAAATATGATTGTTCAAGTTGAATGATGTCATTCATTACATTTTAGAGAATTTTATTTCAAAAAGCTATATATGGTGTAAACAAAAAATCGAACCAAAAAGAAACCGTAAACTAAGAGTAAATCCGAAACCTTTTTAACCTTTTTAACCCGAACCAGAAACTTTTTTATACTTTTTACGCTCTGCAGTCTGCTTCTTAGTTGCAAATTTATAACATCGAAACGGTTGAATTACATTTTCCGTTTTTTACTCGGCTTTAAAAAACTTTGTCTTATCAGATAAAATAAAACCCGCACGGAACTTAACATGTAAAGTTCAGATTAGCAAACAATCAATTTATACTTCGCATTAATCTATCAATTTGGTTATGTATTGTGGTGAGTGATTATAGCTATATGACCGAATTAATAGATGGCTGTGAGCAATAAACGCCAACATTTTATCAAAACAATACAAATTAAATTTATTTTATATGACATCATAAAACTCATAATATTGACAAAAATATCATAAACATTTATATAACAGACAAGTTATTGATATCTTTTAAAAACAAAACATTAAATTAATAAGAAAAAAAAACAAAGAAACTGAAATAAATTTTTATATTTTATGACAAAGTAATTGACTTTTTGAAAGTATAATTTTATTTGTAACAAAAATATGATATGGGAATTGAAAAATGGGATCCGATGTTGTAAAAACTTTCGTTTGTGAACGGAACAAATGTTTATCGAATATTTTTGTTAGGTTTATTGGCTAATTCACATTTCACGTAATCTGTGTATCGACATATCGACATATATAGCTATAAAATTGTATATTTTTAAAATTTTTTAAGTGATTAATGTTTTGTGAGCAATTGTAAGACTGTCTGTCAGATTAGCTTTAAAAGTCCTAAGCTTCGCGTACGCGACCAAACAAAATTTCAACCGGGTGTATAAGTTGGTATTTATTTTTTTAGTAAAAAGTGCTGTGTAGGAGAAGAGGAATTACAATAAGTTTTTGTTTGTTTAATTCTATATGTTTTTGAAGTGAAAACTTCTTTAGGCGCGTTATTCAATTTTGTATAAGGAAAAATTTATATATTCGAGTTATCATTTTCACGCATCACGCATCACGTTTATATTTTTAAATTTAAAATATACCTCTATCCGTTGGTGACGTTTCAAATTGCAATATGGATATCGCGGTCGACTGAGGTTCTATAGGTCGAGAGTTCAATTCCTGGAGTTGGTACATTTTTTATTGTTTTATTTTTATTTTTTATTAAATACCATTAAAATTATTGTTTTTTATTCATTAATTTATAAAACTCATAAAAATTTCTTTTTACAAATTTTAGAAAATTAATCGATAATGCAGTGATAAAGATATTGCTACTGCATTTGCCCGTTTCGTTCAAAATTATTATCATTTCGATATTAACATTGGTTTTTTTATCATTGTTTTCTATAATTTTAATCCCTTGAAATAAAATAAGGAAAATAAAAACTACTATTTGAGTATGTTTTTCTTTCAATATGAGTTGACATCTTCATAACAAAAGATTGATTTAAACACAGCGATTTTGCATGAGTAAAAATTTATATATTCGAGTCATCAAGCATAATTCGAGTCATCAAGCATTCGAGTCATCATGCTAAATAAATATTGAAGCTATATGAGACATTCTCTTGAAATGTCTGATTTACAATTCAAAAATTTCAGTTTTTAAATATTTCACAAAAGATGTATTTTAGCATTTTCTAAGAAGCTGAGAACTGTATCTTTTTTAATCTAGAAAGGTTTGTGAAAGATCTAGATTTATTTTGAAAATGCTTGGAAAAGCTTGGACGGTATTGATATGGATGGTAATGACATTTCACTTCAAAGGAAATAAAGCATGGCTGCTATATAAAAAGCTTTGTGTATTTTGAATAAAGGCTTAGCTAAGAAAAGCACATAGCATATAGAAAAAAACATTAATGTTTAAAATAATTGATTACAGGTAAGAATGGTAATTATAAGAATAAAAATATTTAGGCATACTTTTTACTTCAGGAACTCTAAATAGGATGTATAAGGATGCTTACAGGCAAAAATGTTGTCTCATTAACAAATTGAAGATGGATACTGCTATCACAGAATGTAATTTAGGAAAGTAGCGCCATCCAGTGGTCATTACAGGCTATAAAAACTATGGATGGTAATGACAAAAAATGCAAGTGACAACTTTAAATAGAACAGGAATATTTTTTAAATGCATTTTATAGTCCAAGGACTAGTGAACCTTTTGGGCAACGGTCGTTCTGTAAGGCTAGAATTTTTTTTAGTGATAATTTATGAAATGTGAAGTACGGAAACCACAACCTCGCAGGCATCAGCCGTGCACGTCATCATCCCCTATATGTTTGAAAGTGTAAAAAAATTAAAAAAAAAAACTTCCTCCTGTAAGCTGGAAATTTGTATATGATTTAGCTCACTTATTGTAGAGTACAAAACAAAATTGACAGGCGATTTTGAGGTGCACAAGTATCTGCTAGGCGAATCGAAAAGTGTTGCAACCAACCGACCGGCCGTCACAACCGACGAAATCTAGAAAGCCGCTGAACGGATTTCAAAAATTTTTGTTTCCGAAAATAAGTTTACTCAATGGGAAGAGCTGAAAGGACGATGTGTTCGATAACTTTACCGGAAGTGTGTCAAAAAATCGTCAAGTGTGTCAAAACAAGGAAATTTGCATATTTTTGGCTTCAAAAACGTTCATTTTAAGGGTGTATATAACACTTATGAAATCAAAGATTTACGTCGGATTTTAAAATATATTACAGAATAAACGTTCTTGCATCGATTGGAATCAAAAACTTTAGATCTCACCGACAATTTTCGCGAAATAATCAATTTCAAAGTTATCATTCACTCTATGTTATATTCGGCGGAAGTATCAAAATTTGTTTAGAAAAATCAAAAATTAAGAATGTTCTTGCAAAGACATCCGAAAAAAAACTTACGTTCAGTTTCTCTGTGCGATTTATGATTTTTTGAGCCCAAAAAACAGCGGTGTCACCGGCAATCAGACGTAAATATTCAATTTAAAAAATTTATAAAATCTGCTGCGTACACCGGAAAGCTAACCGCCATTTGCATTAAGAAAATCTGGCAACGTTATGTGTTTCGGTCAAAGAGAAGTCTTTTCTCATCGTCCTTGTTCATAATAAGATATCGTGACAATCAGATTTTAAAATAAAATAATAAATATATTTATTTATTCCTACATGACACGCAACAATAAAACAAAATAATTTTAAATTAAAATAATAAATATATTTGACTGACTGCGACGTTGCCAGATTTACTTTTTCTTATAGTAGCGGTAGTCAAATTAGAGACACATATTTTTTGTGTCTATTTCTCCAGCCTGACATATGTGCCAGGCTGCTTATCTGAATTGTTCCTCTAGATGAACTCGCGGCGCTGATTCGAAATCTGCTGTCAGGCTGTGTCAGGCTGCCCTTTTTAACGTAGTTTCGGTGTCAGGCTGTCGAAATACATTTCTCCGGCCTGACACCATTTCTCCAGCCTGACATCGTGTTTTCACTCCAAAACGCATTATTTTTTATTGGCAACACGTTTTTTGTACAAATTTACAAAAAACATGTTAGCCTGACACCTGCCTGACACAGCCTGACAATCTTAAAAAAATTAAAATTTTAAACTTTGAACGCTTTTCTATCATAACATACGGGCACGTTTACACTCATTTGAAAAATACATGCAAAGGCAAGCATCAAAATGTACATTTAACAGTCCGTACAAACGCTAAATCGCTGATTGTTGATGTGCATTTCGATGCTTGCCTTTGCATGTATTTTTCAAATGACGATTGATCGCTTGCCTTATAGTTTTTCAGTGAAATTTAATGATTATCAGCGCGATATTTTGAAAGGTCATATCAATAGATTATTGAGTACATCTCAGCTGAATTTTATTTTGATGTTTACTCTTTCATATTAATAAAAAATATTAGTTTATTATTAAATATTATTATATTATTAAGCACCCACACTCAGTATTTGCGTTAGAAGTAAAAGCATGTAAGTTTTCTTTCACAAGTGGAGACGGTTTCAACGAACTTGTACCATATATAAATTAAACTTATCCATTTTATCGCATAAAGTTGTATTTACACACATCTTTTTTAAAAGAAGAAAAAAAAAATAAAGAAAAAGATACGTAAATACATGTGTGCGAATAAGACAAAACAATCACTTTTTTTTTAAAAAAAGATGTCAATCGTGTCTATTTCGCTAATTTTTATACCGATGTTACCCGAAAAGATAAAATGTTTGTCTTTTAAAACGAAAAATAAACTTTTTAGACTGTCTTTTTAGACTGCATTGTCCTTTGGCGTTTGTTTTTTGTGCTTGTTGATACGAAGTGCATTGTCATTCGGAAGAATGGGTGGCTCGAAATCGTCTTGATCCATCAGTTTTTCTGCTAACTCGTTTCGGACCAAATATGCTGATTTATGCTTTAGAATTTTCTCAAATTACGCTTTGTCCGTTTGCTGAATTCTACGTTTAAATTTGGAGTCATGTGCGTAATTTTCGTCGATGTTTGTTATTTTTATGTGTACATTTGAGTCATCCGATATGCATCGCACAAGAGCGGCACAGCCATCTGTATATTTTCCTTCACAACCAATATCATACGTGCGGGGGCTCTTTTCCATGGCTCTTTTCCATGACCAAACGCACGGTATTTTTAACGCAAACCAAATTAATGGCGATAATTTGCTGCTCCAACCTAGCTTTACAGTATGTCTCAATCGGTCAGCTTGGTATGATGTCCTTTTGGTGGACGTATCTGGTTGATCTGCCTTGATGTGATGTCCCCTTGATTTCTATTTAGTATATGATGGAAAGAGAGTCTTTATGCTGGGGGAACCCCATGCCAAACCTGTAGACTAAGTCCTATTGGGCAGACTTTCTTTCAGTAAAAGGTTTAAATAAAACTAAACTTTAAACTTTAAGATAAGTTTATTGATTGATTTTTGATTGCAATTTTCATTTAATGTATAGTACAATAATTGGTATATGATTTCGCCGCTATATTCTATAATCCCCTCCCAGGTTTATATTTATTTTAATAAATTAATCGATCATCCAATTAACGATCGATCTATTATAAAAAGGTAATATCGGTCAATTATATATGAAATAAATATATTTACCTTATTCAGCGGAAATTATATTTATTTTCGTAAATTTAATGTTGTTTCATTTTGTAATATTTTTAGGTTGTATTCATCAAATTTAATATAATTTTATATAAGTTAAATTACATCATTTAAAATACATTATGAGAATTTAGATATCTGAGCTTAGTTTGTTGTATATTATTTGTTATTTGTTTTGGTTGATGACTTGTTTAACTATATAAGTTAATTTAATGGGAAGAATAACATATGTATTGTATGTTAATTAGATTAGTCATACATATGTTACATCCTGATAAAAATTAGGTGTTCGATATCGCCATTAACTCTATCCTTAAGATTGTTTGAGCTTGTTCAAATGATCTGGAGGACTAAAACCATGCCACAGGACTGGAACACAGCTATGCTTATACCAATCCAAAAAAAGGTAATCGCCTACAATGTGCAAACTACAGAGGAATCGCTCTCCTTTGCACAGCATATAAGATCTTTTCCTACATTTTGCTATCCAAAATCAATCCTTTTACTGAACAACTGTTTGGAGAATATCAGTGTGGTTTCCGGCGGGGCCGAGGTACTACGAGGTGGGATAATTTTGGAAAAGTGCCAAGAGTTCAACATACCTGTGCACCAACTTTTCATTGATTTCAGGCAGACTACGACTCTCTCGAATGGGAGACTCTATGGTCTGCTCTGGTGTCAATGAGAATTCCTGATAAACTGGTATCACTATGCAAAATGACAGTACAGAACTCTTAATGCTGTGTACGAGTAGAGAACGAAATATCAAAGTTTTTTTAAAGTCGACTGCGGTTTAAGACAAGTTGATGCTATCTCTCCTATACTTTTAGGTAGATTTCATATAAAAATCTACCTATTGCAATGGGCTTTATCTCGGAGTTTCGGAAAAATTTTTATGCCAAACGACTATATATGATGAGCGGTGACGGAAAAACAAAAAAAAAATTATATATTATATATAAAATATATATATATATATATATATATATATATATATATATATATATATATATATATATATATATATATATATATATATATATATATATATATATATATACATATATATATATATATATATATATATATATATATATATATATATATATATATATATATATATATATATATATATATATATATATATATATATACATATATATATATATATATATATATATATATATATATATATATATATATATATATATATATATACAGTGAAACCTCCCGAAAGCGACCACTTATGGGACTGTAAATTTCTGGTCATTTTACGGAGGTGGTCGGGATGAAGAAACTTCTCTGAATATTGACCAAAATTATATTTTCGGAGTTTGGTCGTTTTATAGAAGTTTTGACAAATGGTAAATAAAACAAACGTCTTTTTCTCATATGACTGAAAAATATTTTCTGTTTGAACAATTGATGTTACCATTTGAGGACACTTATTTATTTTTTTTTTTAACTAAAAGTGCTGTATAATAGGGTTTAGAATATGTGTCACAACAAGACACAGGTCTTAAAAGTCGAGGTCCTACAATAACTGGCGTTCCAAGGTGTTGATGAACGCTTTTTTTAAAACTCTGCGGGTTGAAACCACCTGAGACTAAGGGTTCTGGCAAACTATTCCATTTGTATGCAGTGCGGACAAAGAAGTCTCTCTGCGATCTGCCAGTATGACATCGCGGGATCTCGACCGTTTCACTGGTTGCAGTAACCGATTGCCGAGTGGAACGGGGGTAAGAATAAGTTTGAGGCATGATGCCGCTGATTTCATCTGAGCACTGTTGATGACGATATTTGTAAAAAACAACGAGGTCAGCAACAGTGCGACGATATTGTAGGGAATCAAATTTTGATGACAAAGCTCGATCACCCACAATTTGTATAGCCCGCTTTTGAACAGAGTCCAAGAGGGCCAAGATGGAAACAGAAGCAGCACCCCAAACTTGACAACAGTACTCCATACAGGGACGAATATAGGACTTATAAACATGGAGCAATTGTTGTGGAGTGAAAATTTCTTGCATCTATTTAGGAGGCCAAGTTTTTTAGACGCCCTTTTTGCCATCGCCATTACATGATCGTTCCAGAGTTGGTCATTTGAAACTGTGACACCCAATAAACGAATGTTTTTACATTCACCTATTGGTTCATCACACATACTGAATAAAATATCTTTGGGGAACTCGGCCTTTAATCTGGAAACAATCAACAGCTGTGTTTTGGTAGAGTTGAAATTGACAAGGTTTTGGTCACTCCAATCGGTGACTTTTTTTAGGTCTTAATTCACGTTTATGGCAGCGTCTCTCCGGGCGGGATTAATTCGTTCGTGCATTTTACCTTTTGAAGGAAGAGGCTCGAACGACTTGTGCAGAGTACTATCATCTGCAAAACTATTTATTGGTTTGCTTGTGATTTTCAACAATTCGTTGATATAAAACAAAAATAGGGTTGGGGACAATACTGAGCCTTGACGGTACACCAGTGTTAAATAGTTTAGACTCAGAAGAAAATCCGTCTAAGGAAACCGAAATGTATCGGCTGGATTGAAAATTTTGAATCATCTTCACAACATTGGGATTAAAACCATACGCAATGAGCTTGTTGATTAAGTTGGCATGCCAGATTTGATAAAATGCCTTGGAGATGTCTAAGGCGATAACGTATGTTTCACCACCTTTATCGAGTATGCTGTTCCAACAATGCGCTACATAGTTTAATAGATCGGTAGTTGATCTTTTGTTTCGAAAACCGTATTGGCTGTCGGATATTAAATGATTTTCTTCCAGAAATTTTGAAATGTGTGTATTAATATAATGCTCATTGACTTTGGATAGGACCGATAGTAAAGCTATTGGCCTATAATTTGATATATCGGATATTGGTCCCTTCTTGGGGACGGGCTGGATATATGCCAACTTCCAGCACGAGGGAAATATATCAGATTTGTAGGATCGGTAGAATATTTAAGTCAAAGTTGGTGCAAGTTCTTTGGAAAAGGTTTTGAAAATAATGGGTGGAATATTGTCCACTCCTGAGGCTTTGCTAATGTTTAACCCCTTTAAAAGTTTAGCGACTATTTTGGGTTCGAAGTGAAGTTCTTTCATATTAACTCCTTAATGTTTTAAAGTTGCCAAACTGTTGGTGATTTCAGAATATGTTGGCAGAGGTTTGTCATTTTCTAACGGTTCTTCATCACTTTCCTCAGAATTACCTCCCACAAGAGGGTCTGAATTTTCGGCTCTCACTTCATTAACAATTGCATGGGAAATTTCATCTGTATCTGGTGGCTCACATACATCCAGAGATTCATCCATTACAACAAAGTTCTTAGTTTCTTTTTTCGACAGTGATGGTACGATTATAACTGTATCAGCGGCACTTACCTCAAGAGGTGGATATGTGTTAGTATGTATTAGTATCCGTGGAGACAGTAAATATGTAAGTCTGGACGAGCGTATTCAACGACGATTTGACATGTGGACAGAATAGACTAAAGAGTAAAAAAAGAAGATATATTTCTCTGTTTACATTTTAAAAAAAATATTTTTGGTCATATTAAGGGAGTTGATTTAATTCGCATAACTCTAAATACACTGGTCGCTAAACAGAATAGGGAGGTGGTCAGGTTAAAGATAATTTTTAGAACAAATTTGTATGGCTAATGTGTTGGGACTGTAAAAAAGTGGTCCATTTAAGGAGGTGGTCAGAATGAAGGGGTGGTCACATTAGGAGGTTTCACTGTATATATATATATATATATATATATATATATATATATATATATATATATATATATATATATATATATATATATATATATATATGTATATATATATATATATATATATATATATATATATATATATATATATATATATATATATATATATATATATATATATATATATATAAACGATATGAGATATAACGAAAACGAACGGTACTCTAACGGTCGCATTTGTTGAGGTAGATCAAAAAACATTTCTGTACTTATGTGTTATAAAAATATCTTGGACAAGTTCGTGAATTAGCAAATTCCAACAGGTGGTTAAGGAACTATAGCCTTTTTTCTAAAAAAATTGATTTTTAAAACCGTCATAACGGCCGTTTCGATACTAATATTTCAAAAAAATTAACAAATTTAGAATCTTTGGAATCTTTTTTATCAATTTGTTTTAAAAATAGATCTCTGCAGTTAGAGGTTCCTGAGTGAGCGGCTCCAACAAAAAAGTTTGAAAAAAAATTTTTTTTTGAAACAACCGGCACTCTCACGGTCGCATTTGTAAAGCCAGATCAAAAAACCTTTTCTAAAAATGTGCGTTTTATTAATATCTTGGACGAGTTTGTAAATCAGCCCAATCCAACATATGATTAAGAAACTAGAACCTTTATACTAGAAAAAACTCTGTTTTTTAGATCCGTTATAACGGCCGTTTGGATTCTAATATTTTTAAAAACTTCATAAATTTAGAATCTTTGAAACCTTTTTAATCAGTTTCTTTCAAAAAACAGACCTGTGCAGTTGGAGGTTTCTGAGTGAGCGGCTCCAACAAAAAAGCTTGTAAAACACAAAATGCGTTTGAATTATCCGGCGCTCTCACGGTTGCATTTGTGGAGCCAGCTCAAAAAAGCTTTCTTAAAAATGTGTGTTTTATTAATTTCTTGGACAAATTCGTAAATCAGAAAAATCTGACACATGGTTAAGGAACTAGGGGCTTTATACTAGAAAAAATTTGTTTTTTTAATCCGTTATAACGGCCGTTTGGATACTAATATTTTTAAAATCTTCATAAATTTAAAATCTGTGGAAGCATTTTAATCCGTTTCTTATAAATATAAACCTCTACAGTTAGAGGTTTTTGACTTGTTGGCTTCAACAAAAAAGTTTGCAACAATCCCCAACTACAATTTCCAAAAACCTTATAACAGTCAATTTCAACCTTATAACAGTCAAAAAAATAAAAGATTTGAATAGAAGAAATTAATTTTTTTTTCTTAGAAATAAACTATTTTGATATTTTGCAGTAATTGCACGACATATGATATAGAGTAGGTTTGTGTCACTAATTGTCACACACATGTTCTGTGGTAGATTTGATATTTGTTTGTTGCAAAATTGGATAGATATAATTTTGCTTATAGGTAGCTAATTTTCTTTTTAAAATTTGTTCTATATCTGTTTGAAATTAGTTTGTTTTGTTTAAACTAATCTGATACATCAGATTCTACTGGCACACAAAACAGTCTGATCTCGAAATCTACCTATTTATAGCGGATATACGTGCCGCTTGGACTTTTTTATATATAATACAAGTTCGTTGAAACCGTCTCCACTTGTGAAAGAAAACTTACATGCTTTTACTTCTAACGCAAATACTGAGTGTGTGTGCTTTCGGTTTCGTTCTTGCCATTGTTTAACATTCACTTTATTTTGTTAATATTTTTTATTTAAATGAAAGGGTAAACATCCAAATAAAATTCAGCTGAGATGTACTCAATAATCTATTGATATGATCTTTCAAAATATCGCGCTGATAATCATTAAATTTCACTGAAAAACTATAAAGCAAGCGATCAATCGTCATTTGAAAAATACATGCATAGGCAAGCATCGAAATGCACATCAACAATCAGCGATTTAGCGTTTGTACGGACTGTTAAATGTACATTTTGATGCTTGCCTTTGCATGTATTTTTCAAATGAGTGTAAACGTGCTCGTATGTAATGATAGAAAAGCGTTCAAAGTTTAAAATTTTAATTTTTTTAAGATTTTCAGGCTGTGTCAGGCAGGTGTCAGGCTAACATGTTTTTTGTAAATTTGTACAAAAAACGTGTTGCCAATAAAAAATAATGCGTTTTGGAGTGAAAACACGATGTCAGGCTGGAGAAATGGTGTCAGGCCAGAGAAATGTATTTCGGCAGCCTGACACCGAAACTACGTTAAAAAGGGCAGCCTGACACAGCCTGACAGCAGATTTTGAATCAGCGTCGCGAGTTCATCTAGAAGAACAATTCAGATAAGCAGCCTGGCACATATGTCAGGCTGGAGAAATAGACACTATTTTTTAGTACTATGAAATTATATAATATTTTGGAAATATTCTATCATAGAAAATTGTTGTAATTGCTAAAAAGCATTCCTGTAATGAAATTTTTACATAATAATTTGTTTGAAATTTTATTAGATGTACTACGCGATTTGACTATCTATACATCCTTAAGTGATTCCGGATATAAACATTGAATTTGAAGATATCTTGATGGTCGGGATTGGTATGTGATACCAAAATAGTAGATTGTATTACTAGTGCGAATGCGTTTTCCAAACAAGAGTTAGTTTGCCGCACGACCGTGGGGAGTGCGGCAATAACTCGCGTTTGGAAAACGCATTCGCACTAGTAATACACACTATTTTTTGTAACAAGTGCATAAAATTTATAAATATTTATTTAATTGTTCATTTAATCATTTATTTAACAAAGTTATAAACAAATTTAAGATTTTTAAGTAATTAAAGTACGCCATCTTCGTTGTAATAGTTGTAAATTATACTAGCTCGAAAAAAAACATAAGAATTCAACTAAAAAAACACATAGTAATCCAACTGAGCTGTCAAAATTGTGAACTTTGAAATCCTAAATGAATTGTTTTTTCTTGCAATTCAAATGATGCAATGTGTTTAAGTTGTTTTTACTATATGGTAAGTTATTTAAATTATTATTTTGATATTTTAGTGCTATAAAAATATTATATATAGATAGATATATGGATAGATTTAACTAAAAATTTAACATGCAGGCGGCGTGCTAGCCCGTGCACAAAATATTTTGTGGTCATATGTGCGGAAAAGTAGTTTTTTCTTGTATTTTATTCTAGTACAAAATTACATAATTTTTATGCATGTGTTACAAAAACTATATTATTGCATTATAAGTTTGTCAAAAAAAATGTTGTCAAGTGTGTCAAAAGAAAGATTTTTATTTATTTTTTTACCCAATTTTCGGAAAAAAATAAAATTAATTATTTGTATGACCTGAAATTTTATTATTATTATTGAGAATTATGGCATTATAAGTTTGTCAAAAAAATGTTGTCCAGTGTGTCAAAAGAAAGATTTTACTTGAGTTTATTTATTTTTTTACCCAATTTTTAGGAAAAAATAGTATTAATCATTTGTTTGACATGCAATTTTATTATTATTATTTAGAATTCTGGCATTAAAGTTTGTCAAAAAAATGTTGTGAAGTGTGTCAAAAGAAAGATTTTTATTTATTTTTTTACCAAATTTTTTGGAAAAAAATAAAATTAACTATTTGTTTGAAATGAAATTTTATTATTATTATTGAGAATTATGGCATTATAAGTTTGTCAAAAAAATGTTGTCAAGTGTGTCAAAAGAAAGATTTGCATTTATTTTTTTAGAAAATAATAAAATTAGTTATTTGTATAAAATGAAAAAATTAAAAATTCAAAAATTGAAACTTTTTCCAAAATTCTACAAATATTGCAAAAATTATAACAATATCAAAAATTAAAACTTTTTCATAAAATTATAAAAATATTGCAAAAATTATTACAATATATTGCAAAATTCTCAATAATAATAATATCATGTTCATTATACATTTCATTTTATACAAATAACTAATTTTATTATTTTCGAAAAAAGAAATGAAAATCTTTCCTTTGACACACTTGACAACACTTTTTTGATAAACTTATGATGCCATAATTCTCAATAATAATAATAGAATTTCAGGTCATACAAATAATTAATTTTATTTTTTTCCGAAAAATTGGGTAAAAAAATAAATAAAAATCTTTCTTTTGACACACTTGACAATATTTTTTTGACAAACTTTTAATGCAATAATATATTTTTTGGTATCACATACCAATCCCGACCATCAAGATATCTTTAAATTCAATGTTTATATCTGGAATCACTTAAAATGAACGTTTTTTAAGCCAAAAATATGCAAATTTCCTTGTTTTGACACACTTGATGATTTTTTGACACACTTCCAGTACAGTTAACGAACACATTATCCTTTCAGCTCTTCCCATTGAGTAAACTTATTTTTGGAAACAAAAATTTTTGAAATCTGTTCAGCGGTTTCCTAGATTTCGTCGGTTGTGACGGCCGGCCGGTTGGTTGTAACACCTTTCGATTCGCCTTGTGCACCTCAAAATCGCCTATCAATTTTGTTTTGTACTCTACAATAAGTGAGCTAAATCATATAAAAATTTCCAGCTTACAGGAGAAAGTTTTTTTTAAAATTTTTTTTACACTTTCAAACATATAGGGGATGATGACGTGCACGGCTAATCAGCCGGCCTGCCAGGTGGTGGTTTCCGTACTTCACATTTCATGAACTATCATTAATAAAATTTCTAGCCTTACAGAACGACCGTCACCCAAAGGGTTCACTAGCTCTCAGTCTATTAAAGAAAAGGCTACATTTTTTGGGATTTAAAACTTTAAAAAAATATATATTTTAAAATCAAATTTTAAATTTAATACAGTATAGACATGTCATTAAAAAGAAAAGTTCTGCTGAGGGACAGCTAATGGTAATAACATCCCACTATTTATCTTATACTTTCAAAAATAATAAATGATATATATTTAGTTTAAAGGCATTTTATTTGTCCATTGGGGATGCTAAATACATACAAAACAAATTAGTTCTTGAAATATTATTTTATGGTTGCTGTAGACATGGGACAGCAAATCAAACATTTCGAGAGAATGACTCATATATATAAAATTAAAAGTTATGTCTCTTTGTCCTTTATGCATTAATACACCATTCATCCGATCATCACGAAAATTTGGGAAGATGTTGTGTACACTAGCCCAAAGGTGACTGGCAAATTTTCTTTTTTAAAAAACCACCTCAGGGCCCTTATGATTATCTTAAGGGATTTTGCCTAAATGTTGATAATTATTTAATTTGGTTTTTCATTTTTATTTAAATATCGTTTTATACGGTTAGTTTGCTTTGATTAATGTTTTTTTGTTGAACATAATTTTATGAAATTGAAAAATGAAAGTATAATCTGAAACAATTACATTTGTATATCAAAATTATATGTATTGGAATTTAACACATCATGATGTAACAAATTTTATCATCTACACCAAATATGTTTTAGATGAATGCAATGGTATGTAATCATGTTTCTAAAATTAGTTGATAACATCGATTATATCGATTTAAAGTTCAAAATTACGAGAATGAATTCGCACATATGCTATACAAAGAAGCATAGCTTATATGTATGACTAAGCATGGATGGCAATCATGATGAATAAACTAATTAAAAATGGTGGCACTAGCCGATAGTGCTTTGCAAACGGTAACAATGCATTAATACTAATGAATTTAATACTTATTTGATTTGTAAAATTTAAAATTGTTTATCTATGGGTGTGACAACCCCGCGTACTCTAGTCCCTGCTACTGGCATATGACTTAACTTGAGATATCGTATACCACTGGCAATAGCAGTGAGATATCACTAGCCAAAGTGATATCTTAGGGGTGCTGGCGGATGAAATTTTTTCAATCAACGATAGCATCCCTTAGTCTTAGTTATGGCATATTGTTAGATGATGACACGCTCTTTTTTTTTAAATATCTTTTAAATGTTTAAATGTCTTTTAACGTTAAATGTTTTTTAAATGTTAAATGTAATAAGTCTGCAAGTGGTAAAGCAAATTTGCGCAATCCACCCGCCCATAAAGCGGCACGTCTACGGAATTTGCAGGGACAACACATATATGAATCACTAAAAAATTTTACAATACATGCAACATCATCTTGAGCACGACAAACCGAACATTCTATTCCTTACAGAAACACAAGTTTCTGAAAATTTTCTCTTTATAGAATCGCTTAATTCCAAATATAGGCTCGAATCAGCTTTCAAACTCCATCAGGGCGTTTGCTCATTCATCCATGAGAGTGTTGCGTATACACGCTTTCCAAATTTTGAACTACACGGTGATGGCTTCAATACAATGGTTTTAAAGATTTGTTTTCCCGAAATTACTTTTTTACACTAGCTTTATACCGGTCCCCCAACAAACGTAACCCAAACTTTTTTAATTCACTAACAAAAATTGTGGACGAGATTAGAGCAAAGTCCCCTAATTGTGAGGATATCGTTACCGGTGACTTCAACGTCCACAACAAATCATGGTTGGAATTCTCCAAATCGACCGACGATGTTGACAATAGTGGAAAACTGGCAGAAATTTTTGCCGCGTCTCAGAGCCTATTCCAAATTGTTAAAAGCCCGACTTTCACTCCCCGTAATAACGGTGATAATAGTTTTCTTTTAGATCTCTATCTTACCACAATGCCAGATATTACGAGTGTCGATGTAGTGAAAGGTAGTGTTGGAAATTCTGATCATTATTTAATTTCATCAGTTATTGAAACTGATTTACTTAAAACTACAGCTCCCAAATAAAATATTTCACTACTCAAAAATGGATAAGAGTGGTCTTCAAAATTTTTCCATGGTTTCCCTTTTGACCGTCATTGTTTTTACACTGACAATGTAAATGTTTCTGCTCAAAACTTTACAGAAACCATCCAATTTGCTATCAATAAATTTGTCCCTTTTCCATTGTAAAACCCAAACAAAAATACTTGTATTCGAAGGCTGCCAAAGTGGCACTTAGAAACAAACGTAGATCATTTAACATATGGATTCATAACAAAACTCCCGATAATCAATCCCAATATCTAAAGGCCAACAAAATATCTAACCAGATTATCTCAAATGAAAAGTCTGAAATTGACAGAGCGAAAGCTTCAAAATTTACGTCTATTTCTGACAAGAGCTTCTACCGTGCCAGTGAGCACGACAAACCGAACATTCTATTCCTTACAGAAACACAAGTTTCTGAAAATTTTTTCTTTATAGAATCGCTTAATTCCAAATATAGGCTCGAATCAGCTTTCAAACTCCATCAGGGCGTTTGCGCATTCATCCATGAGAGTGTTGCGTATACACGCTTTCCAAATTTTGAACTACACGGTGATGGCTTCAATACAATGGTTTTAAAGATTTGTTTTCCCGAAATTACTTTTTTACACTAGCTTTATACCGGTCCCCCAACAAACGTAACCCAAACTTTTTTAATTCACTAACAAAAATTGTGGACGAGATTAGAGCAAAGTCCCCTAATTGTGAGGTTATCGTTACCGGTGACTTCAACGTCCACAACAAATCATGGTTGGAATTCTCCAAATCGACCGACGATGTTGACAATAGTGGAAAACTGGCAGAAATTTTTGCCGCGTCTCAGAGCCTATTCCAAATTGTTAAAAGCCCGACTTTCACTCCCCGTAATAACGGTGATAATAGTTTTCTTTTAGATCTCTATCTTACCACAATGCCAGATATTACGAGTGTCGATGTAGTGAAAGGTACTGTTGGAAATTCTGATCATTATTTAATTTCATCAGTTATTGAAACTGATTTACTTAAAACTACAGCTCCCAAATAAAATATTTCACTACTCAAAATGGATAAGAGTGGTCTTCAAAATTTTTCCATGGTTTCCCTTTTGACCGTCATTGTTTTTACACTGACAATGTAAATGTTTCTGCTCAAAACTTTACAGAAACCATCCAATTTGCTATCAATAAATTTGTCCCTTTTCCATTGTAAAACCCAAACAAAAATACTTGTATTCGAAGGCTGCCAAAGTGGCACTTAGAAACAAACGTAGATCATTTAACATATGGATTCATAACAAAACTCCCGATAATCAATCCCAATATCTAAAGGCCAACAAAATATCTAACCAGATTATCTCAAATGAAAAGTCTGAAATTGACAGAGCGAAAGCTTCAAAATTTACGTCTATTTCTGACAAGAGCTTCTACCGTGCCAGTGAGCACGACAAACCGAACATTCTATTCCTTACAGAAACACAAGTTTCTGAAAATTTTTTCTTTATAGAATCGCTTAATTCCAAATATAGGCTCGAATCAGCTTTCAAACTCCATCAGGGCGTTTGCGCATTCATCCATGAGAGTGTTGCGTATACACGCTTTCCAAATTTTGAACTACACGGTGATGGCTTCAATACAATGGTTTTAAAGATTTGTTTTCCCGAAATTACTTTTTTACACTAGCTTTATACCGGTCCCCCAACAAACGTAACCCAAACTTTTTTAATTCACTAACAAAAATTGTGGACGAGATTAGAGCAAAGTCCCCTAATTGTGAGGTTATCGTTACCGGTGACTTCAACGTCCACAACAAATCATGGTTGGAATTCTCCAAATCGACCGACGATGTTGACAATAGTGGAAAACTGGCAGAAATTTTTGCCGCGTCTCAGAGCCTATTCCAAATTGTTAAAAGCCCGACTTTCACTCCCCGTAATAACGGTGATAATAGTTTTCTTTTAGATCTCTATCTTACCACAATGCCAGATATTACGAGTGTCGATGTAGTGAAAGGTAGTGTTGGAAATTCTGATCATTATTTAATTTCATCAGTTATTGAAACTGATTTACTTAAAACTACAGCTCCCAAATAAAATATTTCACTACTCAAAAATGGATAAGAGTGGTCTTCAAAATTTTTCCATGGTTTCCCTTTTGACCGTCATTGTTTTTACACTGACAATGTAAATGTTTCTGCTCAAAGCTTTACAGAAACCATCCAATTTGCTATCAATAAATTTGTTCCTTTTTCCATTGTAAAACCCAAACAAAAATACTTGTATTCGAAGGCTGCCAAAGTGGCACTTAGAAACAAACGTAGATCATTTAACATATGGATTCATAACAAAACTCCCGATAATCAATCCCAATATCTAAAGGCCAACAAAATATCTAACCAGATTATCTTAAATGAAAAGTCTGAAATTGACAGAGCGAAAGCTTCAAAATTTACGTCTATTTCTGACAAGAGCTTCTACCGTGCCAGTGAGCACGACAAACCGAACATTCTATTCCTTACAGAAACACAAGTTTCTGAAAATTTTCTCTTTATAGAATCGCTTAATTCCAAATATAGGCTCGAATCAGCTTTCAAACTCCATCAGGGCGTTTGCGCATTCATCCATGAGAGTGTTGCGTATACACGCTTTCCAAATTTTGAACTACACGGTGATGGCTTCAATACAATGGTTTTAAAGATTTGTTTTCCCGAAATTACTTTTTTACACTAGCTTTATACCGGTCCCCCAACAAACGTAACCCAAACTTTTTTAATTCACTAACAAAAATTGTGAACGAGATTAGAGCAAAGTCCCCTAATTGTGAGGTTATCGTTACCGGTGACTTCAACGTCCACAACAAATCATGGTTGGAATTCTCCAAATCGACCGACGATGTTGACAATAGTGGAAAACTGGCAGAAATTTTTGTCGCGTCTCAGAGCCTATTCCAAATTGTTAAAAGCCCGACTTTCACTCCCCGTAATAACGGTGATAATAGTTTTCTTTTAGATCTCTATCTTACCACAATGCCAGATATTACGAGTGTCGATGTAGTGAAAGGTAGTGTTGGAAATTCTGATCATTATTTAATTTCATCAGTTATTGAAACTGATTTACTTAAAACTACAGCTCCCAAATAAAATATTTCACTACTCAAAAATGGATAAGAGTGGTCTTCAAAATTTTTCCATGGTTTCCCTTTTGACCGTCATTGTTTTTACACTGACAATGTAAATGTTTCTGCTCAAAACTTTACAGAAACCATCCAATTTGCTATCAATAAATTTGTCCCTTTTCCATTGTAAAACCCAAACAAAAATACTTGTATTCGAAGGCTGCCAAAGTGGCACTTAGAAACAAACGTAGATCATTTAACATATGGATTCATAACAAAACTCCCGATAATCAATCCCAATATCTAAAGGCCAACAAAATATCTAACCAGATTATCTCAAATGAAAAGTCTGAAATTGACAGAGCGAAAGCTTCAAAATTTACGTCTATTTCTGACAAGAGCTTCTACAGTGCCATCAATTCTTTAAATTCTGGCACAAAATCTTCTATTCCCCCTATTATTGATGGTGATTTAATCGTCAATGATCCCGCAAGAAAAGCAAACTTGTTCGCTGAACGCTTTGCTCTGATTTCCACTGTTTTGGAAACTCATAAAGAAATACCCCAAAGGAGTTAATATGAATGAACTCCACTTCAAACCCAAAATAGTCGCTAAACTTTTAAAGGGGTTAAACATCAACAAAGCCTCAGGAATGGACAATATTCCACCCATCATTTTAAAAACCTTTTCTAAAGAACTTGCACCAACTTTGACTAAAATATTCTACCAATCCTACAAATCTGGTATATTTCCCTCGTGCTGGAAGTTGACCAATGTCCAGCCCGTCCCCAAAAAGGGACCAATATCCAATATCTCAAATTATAGGCCATATAGTTTTACTATCGGTCCTATCCAAAGTCTACGAGCATTATATTAATACACACATTTCAAAATTTCTGGAAGTAAATCATTTAATAGCCGACAGCCAATACGGCTTTCGAAACAAAAGATCAACCACCGATGTATTAAACTATGTAGCGCATTGTTGGAACAGCATACTTGATAAAGGTGGTGAAACATACGTTATCGCTTTAGACATCTCCAAGGCATTCGATCGAGTCTGGCATGCCAACTTGATCCACAAGCTCGTTGCGTATGATTTTCATCCCAATATTGTGAAGCTGATTCAAAATTTTCTATCCAACCGATACATTTCTGTTTCCTTAGACGGATTTTCGTCTGAGTCTAAACTAATTAACGCTGGTGTACCTCAAGGCTCAGTATTGTCCCCAACTCTATTTTTGATTTATATCAACGAATTGTTGAAAATCACCAGCCACCCAATAAATAGTTTTATAGATGATAGTACTCTGCACAAGTCATTCGAGCCCCTTCCTTCAAAAGGTAAAATGCTCGAACGAATTAATCCCGCCCGGAGAGACGCTGCCATAAACGTGAATAAAGACCTAAAAATGTCGCCGATTGGGGTGACCAAAACCTGGTCAATTTCAACTCTACCAAAACACAGCTGTTGATTGTTTCCGGATCAAAGACCGAGTTCCCCAAAGATATTTTATTCAGTATGTGTGATGAACCAATAGGTGAATGTAAAAACATTTGTTTATTGGGTGTAACAGTTTCAAATGACCTACTCTGGAACGATCATGTAATGGAGATGACAAAAAGCGCGTCTAAAAAACTCGGCCTCCTAAATAGATGCAAAAAATTTTTCACTCCATACCAATTGGCAACAGTGCTCAGATGAAATAAGCAGCATCATGCCTCAAACTAATTCTTACCCCCGTTCCACTCGACAATCGGCTACCGCAACCAGTGAAACGGTCGAGATCCCATGCTGTCATACTGGCAGATCGCAGAAAGATTTCATTGTCCAAACTGCATACAAATGGAATAGTTTGCCGGAATCCTTAGTCTCAGGTGACTTCAACCCGCAGAGGTTTAAAAAAAACGTTCATCAAGACCTTAGAACGTCAGTTGTTGTGGAACCTAGGTCTAGACCTAGGTCTTAAAAGGTATTTATGTGTTGTTGTGACACATATTCTAAACCCTATAACACAACACATTTTATTCAAAAAAAATAAAATAAAATGTGTATGGTAGTAGAAATTACAATGTATATCATAACAACACATAAAAACCTTTTAAGAACAAGATTATTTTAAATATAAAAATTTATATAATAGTTGCTTGGAATGCTAACAGATATGAACCCCAGAATAATTTTAATGATTTTAATTTAAAAATTCTGAAATTTTACTTTGCAATGCTACAATAATTGAAAGATACAAAAAAACAACTATTTCACTGTCTTAAGTTTTCACTTCTGTCGACAGTCCTCAAGACTGCCTTCTTTTGTTTTTTTTAAAGAATGGATGCTTAAACAATAGATTTTATCACATACTCAAATATATGACATACTCCAATATTTCATGATAGGATAGACATAGAGGAAATAAAAATTATATAAACGGAAAAATGCACAAACAAAAATAAAATTTAGTTAGCTACGTATTCCTTGATCATGTGCCCTGCTTTCTCAATGATTAAAGTCACGTTATGCCCACGAAGGCCCATTTCTTCGAGCAAAAATGGGAAAGAATATGCCATAACTAAGATTGAGAGTAATACCGTCGAATCCGCCAGTACCCCTACGATTATATATGTTGGCTAGTGATATCTCAGTGGTATTCTTAGGAGTATGTGATATCTCTCGTTAACTCATATTTAAATAGCACGGCCTGAAATCCGCGGGGTTGTAACACCGGGGTTCTTTAATCTTTTTTCCAATACCCAGTATGGTAATTTCGTTTTCTTCGAAGTCACTTTTTATAACAAATGTCAAACACCCTTATTTAACCATACCAAAAAAATGTTATTTACAATAAATCAAAAATATTGGAATTTGTTGTTATTTTCCGTTCCCCTACATGAACAACGTTATAAAGTCATCGATCTTTAGTTGTGGTAGTTAAACTATTTATTGTTTCAGATATTTCGGGACTTTTTTGGTCCGTTCATCAGTTCTTTAATGAAATTAATTCTACAGTTTGGTTAATCACTAAATTATAACAATTCTATAGCATGTGCATATTATAGATAAATGTAGTTGTTTAGCATTTAAGTTGTACGGTTTTGATTACAATCACAAATAATTAACTTATGTTAAAATGTATTAAAATGATTAAAATAATAATTTATTATTATAAAATCTTAAGAAGTATTTTGAATGATAGACAAATGAGTAAGTTTTTGATGGAAAATATAGCAAAGTATCAAATACTAATAATTATATTTATTAAGGGCCAAGGGGGTGGAAATGACAAGGTGCAAAAACACCATTTAAAACCCGGTCAAGTGTGGTGTCATTTGAAAGAGCACTAAAATTAAGAAACATAGCAATTTTTTTTAGAATTTTGCAATGCACAGTTTTTGAACTATTGTCAAAAAAGTGCAACAAAAAGTTGGTGCCCTAAGTTTCTTCGTTGATTGACAGAAAAATTTGAAAAAATTCATAGAGATAGAAAATTTGATAAACTCTTAACGAAAAATATAGGGAAGCCTCAAATGATTTTATTTCTGTGAAAGAACACCAACATTCAGGAACATTGCAATTTGTTTTTGTATTTTGCGATGCACAGTTCTTGAATTATTGTCAAAAAGTCCTATTTTTAGTATTAACACCTCCCACCTCCTAAATTTCGTCGTTGATTGACAGAACTTTTTTTTCCAATATAAACCATTTGGTGTAACTGAGTCGTTCCTTAGCTACCATAAACAGCTATGGATAACATTTAACCTAAAGTAATATTTTTTATATCATTTCGATCAATTTATATGAGATTGACATTTACTATTGATATTTACAATGAACCATTTATTTTTTATGTGTCTATGGTCTGGCAATATAAATAAACACTTTACAACACAACTTTATGTCAATTATTTTGATATTGTGTAAAATTCACTGAACCCTTGGCGAGCGAATTCTATTCGCACTTGTCTGACTTTTATTTTATCTAAAGCGTATTTTTCATTGGTTAATGTCAATTCAAACAAAGCATTTTTCAAAAATTAACAAAAATTTTCACAATATTTCCATGGCCTACTAAAACATGAATATGTATATAGATGTTATTGAAAATATTGTTTGGCATATGTGTGTGAATAACTTTTTTGATTTTGCGCAACGTTTGGTTTCAGCAAGCCTTGACCAAAAATTCTACGCCAATCGAAAAAAGTTTTCACGTGCTAGTATCATAAATAAATATCATAGAATAGTATATTTTCCTACAAGAAAAGAAAACGCTGCTTTTTCGTGAGTGAAAATTTCACATACGTTAAATGTTTTTATCTCTCGTAGGAAATGCAATTTTTTCCAGTGTTGTGAAACGCAATAAATTTAATTTCGTTTCAGTTTTCGTTATTCTGCAAATTAAAATTACGGTTTTCGTTTCAGTTATCGTTTCGACCAGCTAATTTGGTTACGTTTTTCGTTACGTTTTCGTTACGTTTCGGTTACAGTTACGATTGCGTTATACATCACTCTTGAATAAATAAAAGTAATAATTGGGAAATAAATTACAAAGAAATTAGCTATTTACATAATACACAAAACTACTATAAGATTGGGCCAATCAGAATCGCATGGAGGGATCAGATTTTATTTATTAATAATTTTTTTATAAATTTTTTATCTACGCATATGACAATCCCGTGTACTCCAGTCCCTGCTATTGGCATACGAGTTCACGTGAGATATCACATTCCACTGGCAATATCAATGAGATATCACTACCCAAGGTGATATCTTAGGGGTGCTAGCGGGTGAGCTGTATTCAGTTCTCGGTAGCACCCTCAATTATTATTCAATTGAGTAAATTAAACTTGTTAATAATTTTTAATTCACTAGATTTGAATATTGAAAATTTTGAATTATATATTAGAAATTTTTTTGAGCACTTAAACTCAAGCAATTAAGTTATTTTGAATTTTTCAATTCGAAAGTATATTTTGGATTTTTTCTTAGAGAAACACTCTATTTTTCTCTTATACGTTTTTCGGATTGGGATTCGAACTATCCTCATCAGTGCCATGGTTCGGATCCGTTTTTGCAGACACGCTATCCAACTAACTAAAGTTGAAATTTCATCATTATTTAACTACTTTAAGTTGAATTTTTCTCGTTAGTTGAACAGAAATACCTAATGAGAAAAATTCAACTTAAAGTAGTTAAATAATGATGAAATTTCAACATTGAAATACCATCGCCTCGGTAGGTTAATTCGATAGCGTGTCTGCCAAAACGAATTCAAATCATGGCACTGATGAGGATAGTTCGAATCCCAATCCGAAACACGTATAAGAGAAAATGGAGTTTTTCTCTGAGAAAAATCCAAAATACACTTTCGAATTGAAAAATTCAAAATACTTAATTGCTTGAGTTTAAGTGCTTAAAAAAGTCTCTAATATATAATTCAAAATTTTCAATATTCAAATCTAATGAATTAAAAATTATGAATATGATATAATTAAAAAAAAAAAAAATTTTAACTCCATACCAATTGCTCCATGTTTATAAGTCCTATATTCGTCCCTGTATGGAGCACTGTGGTCAAGTTTGGGGTGCTGCTTCTGTTTCCATCTTGGCCCTCTTAGACTCTGTTCAAAAGCAGGCTATACGAATTGTGGGTGATCGAGCTTTGACATCAAAGCTTGATTCCCTACAACATCGTCGCACTGTTGCTGACCTCGTTGTTTTTTACAAATATCGTTATCAACAGTGCTCAGATGAAATAAGCAGCATCATGCCTCAAGCTTATTCTTACCCCCGTTCCACTCGGCAATCGGCTACCGCAACCAGTCAAACGGTCGAGATCCCACGCTATCATACTGGCAGATCGCAGAAAGACTTCTTTGTCCGAACTGCATACAAATGGAATAGTTTGCCGGAATCCATAGTCTCAGGTGGCTTCAATCCGCAGAGGTTTAAAAAAGCGTTCATCAACACCTTGGAACGCAAGTTGTTGTGGGACCTAGGTCTTAAAAGGCCCTATAACACAAAACTTTTTATTTAAAAAAAAACTAATAATAATAATAAAAATAATATATTATAAGTATGTAACGTAATAACCTAAAAAAAAATAGCGTTTGTGTTACGTTTTTCGTTACGGCTAATATAAATTATATCGTTTGCGTTTTTGGTTACGGTACAAAATTTTAATTCCGGTTTTGCGTTTTTGCGTTACGTTACAATAACGTTTCACAACACTGATTTTTTCAATGATAGTTAATATATAAACGATATTTATTAGAAATAAGGTGACCAGATTATTTTCAAACCAAAAGATGACATTTTTTTTTAAACATACGCCCCCCCCCCCTCTCCCCAACAATCTAATCTTGATCTTCAATACATTTAATTGAAATTTGAGACTTTTGAGATGTCCGTATATCACTAATAATAGTGTTACGATTCTACATAAAATTGTATTAATCCTCAATTTTCGATATACAATATTTCAAAAATAAAACCAACATCACATTATTTATGAAAAAAAGGGCCAAAACATGAAATGAAATATATCGAAACTAATTACATAGATTTCTGAAGCTTTCTTTGTAAAGAATGTATTTTCCTGGAATGCACGAGAAATTAAGCAGAATTGTATATAAGAAATGTCTTTTATAAAATAAGAAAAGTTATATTTAAGACTGCGATAATTTTAATAATTTAATTGTAATGTGTTTTGAAGCTATTGAAAGAATATTCTAGAAAGGAATGCTGTATTGTTTTCCTGTTCTTATGAAACAATAGCGGAGTTGAATACTTAATAAAGTTTGATGTTTTTGCTTACTAATTAGTGATCCAACCCAGAAGGTGTTTTGGGAATTACGTTTATCGAATTGACCGAGTAGGGCCAATTCGAAGCAAGGTTGAAATATGTGACAACAGAAAATACTGTTTTCACCGATGCGTTTGGTCCTGCTAGAGCAAAAGAGAATCTACAAGTTTTAAAATTTTGGCATAAGTTATGCATTCTGTCTCAAAATTAATGACTATTTCGACCCATCGTTGGTCATGCTCGATTTGGTATTCATTCAATAATTACAGCTTTTGATAATCCCAATACATATTTATTTTTCTAATTTCATTCATTCATAAATATGCGATATGATAAAAAGATGACAAAGATGCTGATTTTTGTAAAAGATGACAAAAAGATGACATCATTTTTAAAGATGACTATCATTCGTAAAAGATGACTGTAATCTTCAAAAGATGACGTCTGGTCACCTTATTAGAAAGTATTAAATTAAAAATCGACAAAATAACATTTAAAATTCATATTATACTTTTTCATGGTTTCTTTGTCTTAAAAACTTTGTAAAATTATATGAAGATACCATAGCAACTACAATTTGTTATTCTTTTTACACTAGTGAAAAAAAAACCATTTTCACAGAGGATTAAGAGTGATGATATAGGCTTTTCATATGCTACCATATAGAAAAAATTAATAATTATGTTAAATGTATATTTATTATACTAACAAATAAAAAATTATCAAAACACATTGTGGTTGGATTTGTTTTAGTAAATGTTAGAATTGATACAAAAGTGATTAGACGTGATTAGAAAACAGAAATTTATGATTTTCAATTGTTATGCACATCATTCGACGCGTCTTATACTTTGCTAAAAATATTAGAAGTCTAATCTGGTGAAACCAGCTCTTGCAAGTATTAAAATAAATAATAAATTGAATTTTTGGCGTTATATCTTAAGGTCCTTAGAGAAATACCCCAGCGTTTAATCAGATATATTTCAAAATCTAATTAGCTCTTCAGAACAGTTCTACAAGTCATATACAAATCTTTCGGTGTAAGAATTTTTCATGTTAATACACAAAATTTTTTGGACTCCATACGTCGAAAAAAGTGTAAACATTTTGAGATAAGACTTTTTTATTCGCCTGCATATTAAAGAGTTACTTTATTACTGTGATTTGCGGCTTTAAAGTATCACTTTTCAACTATTTATTTTGTTGTCATAGCTAAGTCCAAAAAAGCAAAAAGCATTTGTATTTGTTTAAATTCTATGAAAAATAAAAATGTTTATTATTTAGCAACCCTCAAATTCAAAATTTCATCATCTAATTAAAATGGTTGTTATCATTTGTTGTCATAGCTACACAATAATTTGGAAAAAATAATAAATATTTTGTCAAAGGTTACTTGTTCCACATATTTTTATTTTAAAATTTATGAAAATTTATAATTTTAATTTAGAATAAAAAAGTTTTCTTAAAATATTTTGCTTGCGGCGAATAAAAAATAGTATATGATGCACGGACGTAAGCTATTTTGGACTTAATGTGGGTGCAAATCTCGGCTAGCGCCTCGATTTGCAAACTCCACATCCGTCCAAAATCTTTAGCTTTACGTCCTAGCATCATAATGTACTATTTTGGGTGTTATAATATTTCGATCCTACCGGACAGAAGTTATTTTAAATTATAGTAAAATATTGTATAAGTATTGTCTTAATAATTCAAATCAAACAGAAATCATCAAATACTGTTGCCTAAAATATTAAGTAAACATACAATTGTACAATTATACGATTTAAATAGTAGATTATGATGCATGCCCATACAAGGTTGTACAACTGGTCCAGTAATGGTCCATTACTGGCAGCCAGTAATGCAGCAATGGGCGAGTACTGGCAACCACGACTGGGCCATTAACATAATTTTTCTGGATGATAACTTCGGACAATAAATGGTTGCCATTCTTGGGCCAAATACTGGCAACCAAGACTGAGCCGTTAAAAAAAATATACATTATTATCATATGTAAATTTAAATAAATTAAATACAAACTAATTTAAAATGAAATAAAAATAACGGAAAAAATTCAAAACTCCCCATACAACTGGTTCAGTTGCAAGAATGGCTGCGTAATGGCAAACACCGCCCTGACTCCATCATTAAAAAAAAATATAAAATAATATTTTTTATACATAAATTTAAATAAATTATTTACAAAATAATTAAAGTAAAATAGAAATGAAAATAAATTAAAACATATACCAACCTTTTCTTTATTACCATAGTCTTTCAACCGACAAGGCGATAACTAGACTATATGTGAAATTTTTCACACTATGTATTTCTAATAGGGATAATACTCTAGTGAAATTTAAAAAAATGACATAGATCGGCAAATTCATGGCTACAGTACTGGCCCAATAAAAATAGCCAAGTAATATTTACCATTCATGGGCCAGTGCTTGGCCATTCAAAGGTAACAATATACTGGCTATTTTCTGTAAAACATAGATCGGCCGATGATTGATTCTAGTATTGGCCCAGTAACAATAGCCAAGTACTGTTAACCATTAATGGACCAGTGCTTGGCCGTATGTCAATGTCTGGCAAAACCTACTTGGGTAAGTATACTTGGTTGCGGTAAAGCTAAGTTTTTGGACGTCTGTAGAGTTTGCACCCACATTAATTCCAAAATAGCTTACGTTCGTGCTTCATATATAATTTTTTTTCGGCGCAAGCAAAATATTTAAAAAAAAATTGTTTAATCTAAATCAAAATAAAAAATTTCTTAAATCTTAAATAAAATTATGTTGAACAAGTAACCTCTTTGGCGGCACCAATATGGCGGCTAATATTTTTGAAATTGATGATTTTTGAATATCGAAAAATGTATTCGTAATCTACGTAAAATTTTAAATCAAAATTGTTATGTGCAAAATTTTCCCACATGGAACTATTTCCGAGGAAAAAAATCATAAAGTTTTTGAACTACGTGAAAACCTTGTTTTTTTATATTCAGCGCCCTCTAGCGCTCATATCGATACTACTACTATATCTACAAAAATATAAACAAATGATTTTACAGAAGATAAAATTTATCTTTGTTTGTTTATGATTAAGGTAATAAGTTTTTTGGTTCAACAACAATTGGAACCGGATTGGAATACGTTGTAGCTTTAAGACCTGTCAAAGTAGAGATTCATTTATATTTTCAATTTTTGTCACGTTTTGCTCGGTAACAATATTTGCTCGGTATATTTGGCAAAATTTAACATATTATGAACTCAAAATCAACACACCAAAATCATTTTTAAAATATTGTTATTGATAATGGTTATAACTAAATGATCCGGATCGAAGGACCATTATATTGCAACATCACAAATACGGATCCTTTGGCTGTTGTTTTTCAATTGTTATGATTGTCAACGGCACAATGATACGTATCAAATCAAAATCAACGGTATCATGATACGTATTTGTGGTGCTGTGGTTAATATAATGGTCCTTCGAGCCGGATCATTTAGTTAAAACCATTATTAAAAATAGCGCATTTTCGTTCAATTAATATACAATAAATATTTACCAGTTGAATATATTTCCATTTAACAGAAGCTGAAATCAGAAAATATCGAGTTTTCTCATATTTTAGTTACACAAATTAATATCAGTATAGCTGATGTCCTTTTGTAAGTAATAAACTGTAGAAATTATAGAAAAATCTTGCATTTTTGTAAAAGGATGCTCCCAACCTGTTTATATAAAACTTCAATAACTTTAAATCATACCATTTGATGTTGATGAAACTCGGAACATAAGCTTTTGGTGGTTTGGTTTCCGTAGTATCAAAAGATTTGTCAAAAATTCATCAAGTGAAGGGTTAGGGTAATAGAACCAGTTAGATGGTGGAATATTGTGTACTGTTAGATTAAATATTTTTTTATACAAAATTTGTAATTATAAAAGAAGCGTTTAGCTAAATGAAGAAGATTTCTAAGGAGTTTGAGGTAATGGAAATTTTCCAATAAGTTATTGGTAGATAATATGTCGTTCTCTTAGAAAAATTGAAGTTGTTGACACAGACGAAAGTTCTGCAAGCTCTGGTACTTCGGTCTCTTCATATTTTTATTTTATAAGCCAAATCTGAAACTTAACAATAACACAAAATCTGAAGAATAAATTAATTTCATTGTTTTATTTATAATTCCTAGAAAAGTGAAAATGACGCCCTTGTATAGAAATTTTACCCTGTTTATATTTAAACAATTGTGAGATAGATTTTTTATACAAACAAAACTAATTCACAAAACTAATAGACAGAGAGCCCGCGACGGCCAGACCTTCGTTATTTTATAAAAGCTGAAAGTTTCTCTGCGCATACCCCCTACTCAGGTAGGAACGATAAGCGACATATGAAGTTTGGATCATAGTGGCTTTGGCAGGGAGCAGGTTCCAAAGGGGCCTCCAAAGTTTCGTGAAAGTATAAAAGCTGATTTTTTTATATATTACTCGGGATAGTATTAGAAGTCACGTCACCCAATGCCAGACACTTACTATCGTGGAAACCCCCTGCCAGACACCCTTAAACTTTAAAGTTTAAGGGTGTCTGGCAGGGGGTTTCCACGATAGTAAGTGTCTGGCATTGGGTGACGTGACTTCTAATACTATCCCGAGTAATATATAAAAAAATTAGCTTTTATGCTTTCACGAAACTTGAGTGGGGGATATGCGCAGAGAAAAAACTTTCAGCTTTTATAAAAAAACGAAGGTCTGGCCGTCGCGGGCTCTTAGTCTATAAGAAAAATGGTTTTCCGTTTCGTGAAAACCTTGTTTTTTATATTCAGCGCCCTCTAGCGCTCATATCGATACTACTTCCATCACGTGATAAAAATTATTTGAAATTGCATATTTCAAAATAAATTTAAAAAAAAAAAATTAAACAAAAAAACGTGTCATACAATCCGAAAAATTGATTTTAAACTTTAAAACCTCAAAATAAGGGAGAAAACTACCTTCAAAATTTTTTTTATATTTTTATCTATCCTACGGAATAAATTCTAAAGAAATAAAATATTTTAAAAAAATTTGTATACGCGTTAAACTGCCTACAAAATAAAGACGTTTGTCGTTCACGAAAAAAATTCAACACCCAACGGCAAATGGAGTACTATGGAGAACTATTAATTCCCAAAATTTGGGCAAAAACAAATTTTTGGT
>OY856186.1:282785412-282826515 GCA_963693315.1 Diogma glabrata
AATTTCCTAGCTCTGTGAATTTTTTCAAATTTTTCTGTCAATCAGTGTCGAATCGTAGGGGGGGAACGGTCTGAATTTTGCACTTTTTTGTCCATAACTCAAAAACTGTGCACCGCAAAATTCTATAAAAAATTTTTTTTTACCATCTTTACACCGGTCCCCTAAACACAGAAATATAATTATTTGAGACCTCTCTATAATTTTCATACAAAATTTACTAAATTTCCTAGCCCTGGGAATTTTTTCAAATTTTTCTGTCAATCAGTGTCGAAACGTAGGGGGGGGGGGGGACGGTCTGGATTTTTCACTTTTTTATCCATAACTGTGCACCGCAAAATTCTTAAAAAAATTGCAACAAATTTTAAATTAAGTGTTCTTTCAAATGACACCCCACTCGCTTGGGTCAAAAACATTTTTTTTTTACCCTCTTTACACCGGTCCCCTAAACACACTGAAATATAATTATTTGAGACCTCGCTATAATTTTCATACAAAATTTACCGAATTTCCTAACTCTGTGAATTTTTACAAATTTTTCTGTCAATCAGTGTCGAAACGTAGGAGGGGGGAACGGTCTGAAAGTTACACTTTTTCGTTCATAACTCAAAAACTGTGCATCGCAAAATTCTAAAAAAAATTTCTATGTTGTCTAAATAAAGTCCTCTTTCAAATGACACCCCACTTGACCCCATTTTAAATAGTGATTTTACCCCTCCTCATATCCACCCCCTTAATAAATCTAAGTATGAGAATATGACACTTTTTTATATTTTTTATTAAAAACGTACTAATTTTTCTATCATTCCAAATACATTTGAAAATTTTCGATCAGTTAGGTTCGGAGCTAATTAAGGGAAGAAAACACGATAAAAACGTCATTATTCCAAATTATACAAAAAATGGTGAGGTGTAAAATTCCAAAATAAATTTTTAAGGAATACTGAAATGAAGCCCTTTCATATGATACCCTACTTGAATCTATAAAAAAATATATTTTCTCAAAGGTCTCACATCGTACCCCTGTAAACCAAACGAAAACCACTTTAGTTTTATTTGTATCCGTCATTTCATGTGAGCATATTAGTTTTATACGCACCTCAAATTTCAAGTCCATAGCATTTATAGTTTACGAGATAATCAATATAATGTGAAAAACTCGTTTTACTCTCACCAATAGTGTTCCGTATAAAAAACGGAACCCTAAAAATAGTATATTAAGAAACTAGTTTCATAATCGACGATTTTATCGCACGCAATCTGTTTAGAAAACGACCCGCGCAGCGGGGAGTTTTCTAAAGGATAAGTGCGATAAAACGTCTTATGAAACGAGTTTTTTATACTATTTTTTCTATTTTGCATTTTTTGTCTTGAAATTTTAAAAAATGTGTTTTTTATTAAAAAATAGTCAATTTGAAATTTTGTTATTATTACTAATTATTTTAATTAATTAAATTAATAAGAATATCTAAATTAGTGTTAAATATTTTAAACACTAAGATATTCTTATTAATTTTATTTACATAATTATTCGTTTTAATGTTCACTGATCTTTGTATGACCAATAAGACCAACCTTGAAAGACAAAACTTTGCGTATCCGTATCGTAATGAAGGCCATTTCGATACGCATTTGGGTATCGAAATGACTTTATTTTAGACGCAAAATAGAAAAACAAATTTATAAACTTAGAAAACAAAATTAATTAAAAATACTTTTTTAGGGTGTGCTTACTGTTTGACATTATGAAAATTCGATTCTCGGCTATACGTGAAACAAACCACAACGTGAATACTGTCTAATAGCGATGGCTTAATTCGGAGTAAGGCTTGCAAACCGGTTTCAGTAAAACCGGTTATCGGTAAAAACGGCCAAAAATGTACATTTTAAAAACCGGCTCTGTTCAAATTAAAACCGGTTGTATTAACAAATATTTTTTTACTAATTCGTACAGTGAAATTCGTAAGGTGTGCATTTATTACGTAAAAATTATGTTCACACGACTTTTTTATTCTCTGCAACCAACTTATTTTGTGGTATTATATTCGGATATTACACCACAAGGATATTGGTAATCATATTATAGCTAAAAAAAGGATTGGTGCTAAGTATATAAAAACAGAGAGAAACCAAAAGACTTATTTTATCAAGTAGGCCTTGTAATCTCATTCAAATTTAAATTATTCACGATAACAACCAATTTTCATATCTAAATTCGGTTGCATGGGATTTAAAAAAATTGTATTTTAATGTTTGAAACCTGCAAACCTGCAACCGGTTTTTAAATATTTTTAAAAATCGAAAACTGGTTTTCAAAAAATGAAGACAGTTTTGCAAGTCCTAATTTGGAGCGATGATGTCTAACAGAAATGATGTTTCTAAATTAAATTAAATCTGTGTAAAACTAAAGGCACCATATTTACGTTTTAACAGTGTTCAACTAGTAATAGATAAATCGAACGAATTGTGCTTTAAAATAAATTTAAAATTATTTGTGTCATAAACCTATCTACAGTCATGAGATGCTCCACCCGACATGTTTTTAAAAATTGGTTTATAATAGAACTCGTTTCTTAAGTACAAGAATAAAGTTTTAATCTGTATATTTTATGGTTCATATACCTTGAAAATTAAAAACTAAATAAACTTCTCGTATTTCTAAATTGTATAATCTTACACTCAAAATTATACATTTTCCACTTATTTTTTGTTATTTCAAAAGCTCTCGATTCATTTCCAAATAAAAATTATAATTTACCAAAAAAGCGTTTCATTTATTATAATAAAAAGTAAAATCTAATATTGCTAAATCACCCCACTCACTCCAATGCACCAAAACATTAAAATTCCAATCTCTACCCAACAATAAAAAGGACTAAAATCGAAATTTCCCTTTCCATTTATCAAATAAAAAAAATTGAAAGTATACAAGAAAAATATAAAATCCAGAAAAACAACCCTAACTCAAATCTATAACAACCCTCATTTATATTTCTCGTATATTTTCTATAATTTTCATTTTTCTGTAACTTTTCTATTCACAACTAACTACAGTTTGGAAAATATTTATATGAAAAAAATATGTTTTTTTCCTCAATATGTAGCACAGCGTAGTTGTAGAATACCTCTCTGTTCAACATAAACAATTTCAATGAAACATAAAAACAAACAATAAAGAGATAGACATAAAAACTGTGTTTATATGAAAATAGATTTGGGGGGTGGTTGTGGAATAGGGTGAATTTATTTTAAGGGAAGGAGAATCTGTGTTCTTTTGTATGTAGTTGTTGTTGCTTTTACTGCTGTTGGGTTGAATGAATTATAAATGAAGTAAAGAGATAGAAAAGTTTTTTGTTGTTGTTGTGTTTACTCATATAAAAGGTTATTATTCTATAGAATATTTTAAAAAGGAAAAAAATTAAATGAGAAATGAAAAAAAATATAAAAGGAAATGAAAGTGAAAATTGGGAAAATTTTATGAATAAAAAAAATTATGTGGCGGAAGAATAATTGTAATATTTTTTTGGAAGGAAAAGTTGTCATTATTCATTCGATGATAATGATGATGATGATAACTCTAATTTGTTAAAAATAAGTCTAACTGTGAAATATCGTCGGCAAGGTATATTCAACATTTTATCTCATCTTTTATTGAGAAAAAAACTTTAATCGGTCTTCTTAAAAAACTTATATTCACTATAGCATTAAAAGTCATTGCAGTGGCAAATTGTTTAACTTGAAATATTTGAGAGAGCAAAACATCATTACAAAGCGCAACACATTGGTTTTACTCATATTTATCTGTTTCGCACCCAAATCTACATTTTGTTTTAATACTTACTCAGAAAGTGTTGTGAATTGAGAAACCCGAATGAGTTTCATCGATTTCTAGTTAGTTTTAATTCACGGAACACCATGTTTGGATATATTGGTGTGGGAACATCGAGACAAAGATGGATATTTATTTGTTTCACTAGGACAAAATTATGGATTTTGGAACCAGTAAGAATGCTGAGTGCAACGCGATAGCGATCTTACGAGTTCCAATATCCATTTTTGTCCGGATAAAAGATACAATTTTTCTCCAACCGTTATTTATTCTATATTATTTTATTTCATACTGATATCTAAAACGACATTTTTCGGATTATTTATGGTACAAAAAGTAACTTTTTGTACCATAAACGTTGAACTTTAACGTCCTAGGACTTTATAAAACTTTATAAAGTCCTAGAACGTTAAAGTTCAACTTTTCGAGCAAAATTTAAAACTAATTTCTTTTTATTTTAATAAATTTCCAGTATGAAATAAAATTTTGTATTTACCTCAAACAAAAAGTGTTTTTAAAGGTACTCACTAGTAATTTCGTAAACAACTAGCTCGTACTTTAAAGTTTCACTTTTCGTTCTAGATGAATAAATAACTATTATAAAATTTCAATTTATTCTGTTTACGAATTGTATTTAATTTCCATCTCAAATTTTAATCAAAGCTTCTTATTTTTCAAATAACAATAAATTTCAAATTAGGGATTCACTTACCGCCTAATTTTAAATACCCTGTGTTTACCCGGAGGCCGGACTCGGCATTATTTTTACTACCCAATACCGGGTGAAAATAATATAAAAAATTAATGATTTATAAATTCAATTTATTCTTTTAAAATAAAATAATAATAAGAAACAAATAAATAAAATCTTAATTAAAAATAAGCGTAATTCATTGTAATAAACGCTTTAAAATTAAAAGTATTAAATTTGTATATCTTTAAACCTAATTTTTTTTTAAATTCCTCCAATTCAATTAAAATTAAAAATGCATATGGGCAAGTCCAAATGAAATCGAAAAAAATTTTTTTTGAGGTTATTTGTTTTGCAGTTTAAGGTTCCTCTAGCAATAAGATTTTACAATCTCAGAGCTTTTTGCTCTATACTCGAATTTTACTCGGAGTTATTTTACTTGCGAAATCGATTTGTCTTCAATTTTTTAAGTTAAATGACTACTTTCATTATTAAAAATAGGTATTTACGTAAATAAAAAAAATATCGTTGTCATTTTATTCTATTGAAAATCAAACGAAGAATTCAAAAATGGACTAATAAAATGTTTGCCTCCTTCCCAAAAACGCTAAAAACTAGTTTTCAAACTTTAAACAATATTTTCTCAAAGTTCACCCCCTATGATCTACCCCCCAAAAAATCACAGTTCCTTAATACCCATACACGGTTGTACAGCTGGTCCAGTAATGGTCCATTGATGGCGACCAGTAAAGCAGCAATGGCTGAGTACTGGCTGGCACCCACAAATGGGTCATTAACATAATTTTACTGGATGATAACTTCGGATAGTAAATGGCTGTCTTTCATGGGGCAGCGAGAAAAAAAACAGCAATGGCCTAAGGTTGTACATTTGGCGTAGTAACGGACCAATAATGATAACCAGTATTGCAGCAATGGCCGAGTACTGGCCGCCATGACTGAGCCATTATCAAAAATATAAAATATTATCATAGGCAAATTTAAATAAATTATATACAAAATAATTTAAAATAAAATAAAAATGTCTAAAAAAGATATAAAACTTACACCAACCTACAACCTAATCAATATTATCATAGACTTCCAGCCGAAAAGCGATAATTAACCTGTAAGTGAAAATTTTTCAAATATACATTTCTAAAATGGACTTTACTCTAGTGAATTTTAACCAAATGGCATAGATCGGCCAATTCATGGTTGCAGTACTGGCCCAATAGCAATAACCAAGTATTGTTTACCATTTATTGGCCAGTGCTTGGCCATTCAAAGGTAACTGGCTCTACTGGCTTTTTCTGTAAACCATAGATCTGCCGACAATGGTTCTAGTACTGGCCCAATAACAATAGCCAAGTACTCTTCACAATTAATGGACCAGCGCTTGACCGTATTTCAGAGTCTGCAAACCCTGCTTGGGTACGTTCAACTGCATGTGATTTAATTTATAGAATGTGACTATAAAAACTGCCTAAACAGGAGCTTAAAGAGTGAACCAATCACGATTTTTATATTCTTAAAAATTAAGGTTTTTGTCAAACGACTTGAGAGTAATTTTTGTTTAATTTTCAGTGTTAAAAAATCGGGATTGTTTCACTCTTTATCTTTAAGCCCCTGTTAAGGCAGTTTTTGTAGTCACATTCTATAAATTAAAAAACATGGAGTTGAATGTCTTAAGAAACTATGATTTTTTTGGGGGTAGACCATGGGGGCAAACTTTGAGAAAATATTGTTTAAAGTTTGAAAACCATTTTTAGGGATTTTGGCAAGGGGGCTAAAATTTAATTAGTCCATTTTTGAATTCTTCGTTTGATTTTCAATAGAATAAAATGACAACGATATTTTTTTTATTTACGTAAATGTCTCTTTTTATAATGAAATTAGTCACAAAATTGAAGACAAATCGATTTCGCAAGTAAAATAACTCCGAGTAAAATTCGAGTATAGAGCAAAAAGCTCTGAGATTGTAAAATCTCATTGCTAGAGGAACCTTAAACTGCAAAAATCAAACAAATTTGAACTTGCCCATATCTAAATAAATAAATTTAATTGCCTTTTAAAAAATTCTACTTTGATTATTAATTTATTATTTAAATTCAATTATTTTAAATTGTGATGCCAGGAATAATAATTTTAACATTCCTAGGTAGAAGTATATATTCCATTGTTCTTCAAAATTACGCCTGCCTTACACATATACTCACTTCGTATATGCTGTTTGGCGGTGATGACAAGTTATGCCACGCCAGTACTACCGACCGTGTGTTCATTATTAAATCTGTTCATCGACTTTCATTTTATCTTCCACATTTTCTTCTTTTTTAGATTCATTCCCATCCGATGAGTACGTATTCATAATTCCTAAATGCTAAAACATTCTTGTCAAACACATTTTTATCATTTTAATAATTATTATTCAAATTGTCATCTAGAAACGATAGTTTTTGCACGAGTTGTATATAAAGTTCAAAACCGCTCCCTCATTTGTGGGAACGGATTGCATCTTTTACTCCCTAGGGAGTAAAAATAACAAACCATGACAACAGTGAAAGTTTTCCTAGAAACAGAAGTTTTTTACGATAAATTCAAAAAAATTTGTAGAAAAACCGCCTACTATATGATGAACATTAAAAATTATTATTTTCGTTCACTTTAAATTATTAGATTTAGTTTTTAATATCGTAATTAATCGTATCGTTTATTAATCGTATGTGCGCCTGATAGACTCATCGAAATCTAAAGAAAAATGTAACCAAAAAGATTTAGCGGTCACAGAATCATCTGCATAAAGTAAAAATACAATCTTTAGTAGACCGCTCGACATCAAGCCTAAAAAATCATTGGGGCCGTTAAGTTTACTTTAACAATTTTGGGTTGGGGTTTTATGGAAGCAGTCGATATAGCCGATACTGGCAGACAGCAAAGAAAATAACTTTTCTGATTTAGATACGTTATTCAATACAATATACTAGATATGTTTGTCACTTCATGTATGACTGTGCAACTAATTCAAGAAGCCGTTAGGTTAAAGGATAATATAAGGAGAAAAGAGAAAATAAAATACAAAAGGAATTTAATGATAGAAGTGGTTCAACAAAAGAGAGAAACACTGCTCATACATTTTTTTATAAACCTTCCTTATCAGTCAGTATTACTACGCGTTCTACAAAATGTTCCGTGAATGAGAATTCCTAAAGGATATCAAGCAGATGGTTCAAGCCACTTAAACGACCAATGTAATCCCGATGCACTTTTTTAAACATCTTTTCAGTTTTCCAAAATAAAACTAAGAAAAAAAATAAACTGTCAACCCCACACTGTATTTTATATAAAAAAAACTTATTCGCTAATGCATTTTTTTTTATCATCATCATTTCATATCTTGATCATCTCATTCAGAATACAATAAGAAAACAAAACAGCCTTGTAATGTTTTGCTTCAAACAAAAGCGAACGAATATAATTTTGTTTTGTTCGTCTTACAGTTTTGACATGTCTCCTCGTTTTCTTTCAATTTTTTTTTAATATTCTTATTACAGAAAAACGAACTCATTCACCATATAATTGTTGTTTTTGTTTTCTGATATTTTATTTATTTCCAGTTTTTCATAATTTCGCATTGAACTGCAACTTTTTAGCATTATTTTTGTCTTATTATTATTTCAATTTTTTTTTTGGATTTTCCTTACAAAGATGTTTTGAAAAGTTAGTAGTTATTAATTAGTGAAAAGTCCTTCTGCGCCTTCTCTACCGCTTTACGACTCAGCGCCACATCATAGTAGGCTTTTATTTGAAACAGTCACCGCATAACATCCTCAGCTGCCAAGACCTCAACCGCATGAACGGAGATCAGAACCTTTCCAGGTTATAGGAGTAGACTTCGAGATTAACGTGAATTAACCAAATAAAAAACATCTAGAACCGACTTCGTCGCTGTAAAAGAATAACGAGAATAACGTAAATTAATCAAAAAAGGGAAAGTTCAAAAACTAAAACCCGACTACTGAAAAATCACGCTCTAAAAAAATATAACAGGAAAATATTCTTATCTAAAATTATTATGTACAATATAAACTATTCAATATTTATTGTCTATTAAATGAACAACTTACACTTAAACATAAATAATTTTGATATATTTAATACATATGCATTGTGATTTTCAGAGGATAGCCGTGGTCGTATGCCACCTACCCTAACAAAACAATACATTCTAGCAGTAGTAAGCGATCATCCGCTGAAGGGCATCATGCTATACATCTCTCTAGAGCGCTTTCTAGATTTATAGCGTGATGTTCTTTGCCCTAACGCTGATGATCGCTTACCATTGTTAGAATGTATTGTTTTGTTAGGTTAGATGGCATCCTATATAAGGTTGTACAACTGGTCCAATAATGGTCCATTACTGGCAACTAGTAGTGCAGCAATTGGCAAGTACTGGCAACCACGACTGGGCCATTAACTTAGTTTTACTGGATGATAACTTCGGACAATAAATGGTTGTCATTCACTGGCTTGAGAAAAACAACAGCAATGGCCCATACAAGGTTGTACAGTTGGCCTAGTAACGGACAAATAATGATGACCAGTATTGTAGTAATGGACAAATACTGGCAACCATGACCGTTAAAAAATATAAAATATTATCATATGTTAATTTAAATAAATTAAATACAATAATTTAAAATAAAAAAAAAATGACGGGAAAAATTCAAAACTCCCGATACAACTGGTTCAGTAATGATCCATTACCAGTAATGTAAGAATGGCCGAGTACTGGCAAACATGACTGCCAGTACTCGGCCATTAAAAAAAATATATAATATAAAATAATATTTTCAGATGTAAATTTAAATAAATTATTTACAAAATAATTAAAATAAAATACAAATGAAAAAAAATTAAAACATATACCAACCTTTTCAATATTAAAATAATCTTTCAGCCGAGAGGCGAAAACTAAACTATATATGTGAAATTTTTTAAACTATATATTTCAAAACTGATAATACTCTAGTGAAATTTAAAAAAAATGACATAGATCGGCAAATTCATAGCTGCAGTACTGGTCCAATAACAATAGCCAATTAATGTTAACTACTAACGGGCCATTGCTTGACCATTCAAAGTAAACTGCACTTGCAATTTTCTATAAACGGTAGATTGGCCGATTCATGGTTACAGTAATGGAACGATAACAATAGCCAAGTAATATTTACCATTCATGGGTCAGTGCTTGGCTGCATGTCAGTGTCTGGCAAAACCTACTTGGGATACGACTACGGCTATCCTCTTAAAAACACTATGAATATGTATTAAATATATATCAAAATTATTTATGTGTAAGTTGTTCATTTAATAGACAATAAATATTGAATAGTTTATAATTTATATTGTGCATAACAATTTCAGGTAAGAATATTTTCTTGTTATATTTTTTTTAGAGCGTGATTTTTCGAACTTCCTTTTTTATTTAAATTATTTTGGGGTTATAATTTCGTGATAAGTAATTGCACATCCGCTTTAAATTTTTTGTTTAGGCATTTTTTTTTGGTTTGTGGTCAAACGTTAATAATTAAAAATTAAATCTGTTCACATTTGTTTGTGTCTAAATTTTCGATTTTGGCTATTTATTTTATAAATGTCAAGTTTTTATATGCTTTTTCTTTAATTTTAACTCTTTCTGATTTAGTGATTTAAATTTACTCAATATTAGACCAATTTTGGTTACAATCAATTCACTCGATTGGAAACCGACTAACAATTCTTGAAATATCGAAACGATGATCGTATATGTTATTATAAGGACCGACAGATAGCTGCGGTTAGCGGTACACACCAGTCACAATAAACAAAAGTACGATCATTAATTTGAATTGATTGCCATTATGTAATTATTCCCAATTATCATTGAAGTTGCAATTTAAAGGTAATAAAATATATATTTTTGAAATGTGCTAATTAAATCCTATCGTTTGATACCAAACACGGCCTCATGAAATTAATTATTTTTTAGTTCATGCCATTATATGTCCTCTAGGGGGTGCGATGTTCAATTTATTAAGTCATCATTAAGCATTTAACCCGATTTACTGAAAATTAGACCAATTTACTACAATCAATCCACTCAGCAATTCACTCGATTGCAAACCCAAGTAGGTTTTGCCAGACATTGACATACGGCCAAGCACTGGTCCATTAATGGTTAACAGTACTTGGCTATTGTTACTGGGCCAATACTAGAACCAATCATCGGCCGATCTATGGTTTCAGAAAATAGCCAGTATATTGTTACCTTTGAATGGCCAAGCACTGGCCCATAAATGGTAAATATTACTTGGCTATTGTTATTGGGCCAGTACTGTAGCCATGAATTTGCCGAACTGTCATTTTTTTTAAATTTCACTAGAGTATTGTCCCTTTTAGGAATACATCGTTTGAAAAATTTCACATATCATAGTTTAGTTATCGCCTTGTCGATTGAAAGACAATGGTAATAAAGAAAAGGTTGGTATATGTTTTAATTTATTTTCATTTCTATTTTATTTTAATTATTTTGTAAATAATTTATTTAAAAAATATTATTTTATATTTTTTTTAATGGCGGAGTACTGGCGGAGTCAGGGCGGAGTTTGCCATTACTCAGCTATTCTTGCAACTGAACCAGTTTTATGGGGAGTTTTGAGTTTTTTCCGTCATTTTTATTTTATTTTAAATTAGTTTGTATTTTATTTATTTAAATTTAATTGTTGATAATAATGTATATTTTTTTTAACGGCTCAGTCATGGTTGCCAGTATTTGGCCCAAGAATGGCAACCATTAATAGTCCGAAGTTATCATCCAGTAAAATTATGTTAATGGCCCAGTCGTGGTTGCCAGTACTCGCCCATTGCTGCATTACTGGCTGCCACTAATGGACCATTACTGGACCAGTTGTACAACCTTGTATGGGAAGCAACTTAAAATACTTAAAACATCAAAACGATGATCGAAAAAATGTGATTGTAAGGACACTTTGATAGTTGTGGTAGCTCGTCTACGTTATCGTTACACAACGATATAACAGTATTTTCTATTGCAATAAACAAAACGATCACGATCATCCAATAACAGTGTTAGCCATTATGAAATTATTCCCAACTATCGGGTGCAGTCAAGCAAAATCGCTAGTTAAAAATAACAACATATATATATATATATATATATAAAATGTGCTAATTAAGTCCTTTCATTTGATACCCAACACGGCATCATTAAATTATATTCTTTTTTTAGGTCACGACCTTATGTCCTATGACCTATACGAACCGCCAAATTCAATTTATTGTATCATCATTAATCCTATGACCAGCAGAAGACCAGAGGAAATTGTGATTAGTACACGGATAAAAATGAAGCTATGATTGAAGCTATGATAAATGTTTATTCCTGATAAGCACTTTTTATAATGTTATTGCAATATCCATAACTTTAAGACATACATTTTTATGAATATTTAGTCGTGGAATATAAAACGCTGGCATAAAATATTGATAGAAACGAAACTGTGATTACTAGTCAAACTAATGAATAACAAAGGGATAATTTCCATGTTTAATAATCATTTTATATATCAAAATGTGCATGAAATAGATCTAGAAAGAATAAAATTTTATGAATAGTAAGGTATACAATATATCCTCACCAAATAATAGTTTTTATTTTTTAGTTATTTTATATGATTTGTAGGCATGGAGTATTCTTTATTAGTACGATATTTTACTATTAGTTTTTCGATAGTAAATATAATTAAAAAATAATAGACAAAAAAAAACATTTTTTATAATTCACTAGACATTTTTGTGTAAGGTGAGTTGTATATATATATACAAACTTTGTGATATTTCAATATGATAGATAAATATGAAAATATTTAATATGAACATAAGGTTTAGTATATGATTATAATATAACTTATGACAAATCATGACCATGAGGTTTTCGGTATCTCGACACTTTATCAAATTTCAATTGCTAGGAATATAAATGCCTAGTTCTATAATTTATTTTCATTACTAAGCGCCATAAATTTATGAATTAGAGGCATATTATTTTATTAAAAATAGTTATATTTTGTTCTCTAATAAGTATACAAAGTTTTTGCAACAAAGTTATTTCTCTGTTCCTAATTGGACATGCTACGTACCCGATACTCATAAAATTCTATGAATAATGTTCATAATAAGCTCCTTAGTGATTTTTTGAACAAGTATACCTTATAAGTATATAATACACCTGGCTTATTCACGGTTGAGAATTAACGTAATTTAAGCATGGAATATACCCTATTAAGCATAAAAAACCTAGATTTCTATCTGTGTAGTTTAGAAGTTATGAGGGAACAGATGAACATACGTATTCACCGACCAACCACATAACCCGCCGTAGTAGGGTAAAAAACATCTATAGAACCGACTTAGTCGCTGTAATAACAGTCAGTAAATAGAAAATGTTCTTGCGATTAATATAATTGATATTTCAATTCTTTTTAAATTGAAATTTCCTAAAGCCTCGGCTTATCAATTTTATTTCTTCGCACTTCGATTTCTTAAACTGTCTCTTATGCTTGCAATTTGGTTCTGTGTAGGGTGGATTAACTGGAGTCTAAGGCTTGACAGATCAGTTAGACCGACTGCATTATCAGCAAAGATTAGATCTTAGTTAATTCATCCTGCACATTCCATCCTTGAACTACCAACCTATATGTTGTGTCTTATAGTAATTTCAATTCAACAGATCACAATGTACATAAATAAAATCCGAAGCAGCACACTGCAATAGGAAAATTTGTCATCAAGCGTAAATAAAGAAATAATGAAATGACGAAGCACATTTTTTTTTTTTTTAAACGGCGTTCATGCTCCATGTAGGAGCGTTGCCAGGCTAATCAGCTTCGAATATTCACCACGGTCATTCGCAACAGCGACATAATTACCATGGCAGCCGATTTTTTTAAGGTCGTTTATTACGTCAGTCTCCCATTGTAGTCGTGGTCTACCTCGCGGTCGCCCACTCCCTGGGGTACTAACGTACATTTTTCTAATCATTCCAGACTGTGAATCGGCTCGTAGAACATGCCCAAACCAAGCAATCCTATTAGAACGGATACAACCTATTATATCAGGACCCTCAAGAAGGTCTCTGATCTCAAAGTTATATCGGGTTCTATACTCTCCATCGTCTGTCTTAAGTGGACCAAAAATGTAGCGTAATATCTTACGCTCAAATACAGATAAATGCGATTCGTCATTCTGTGTAAGGGTCCACGTTTGTGATCCATACATCACAACCGGTCTAATCAATGTCTTGTATAACTTGAGCTTGGTGTTAGTTGATACATACGGAGATCCAAGGAGAGGTTTGATTGAGTAGAAAGTTCGATTACCTGCAGCGATTCGAGCTTTTATATCTGTAAGTATGCTGTTGTTTGAGTCAAGCATTGATCCCAAATATTTAAAAGATTCAACTCCCTCAATTCGTTCATCGCCGCACATCAAATCTTTCTTCTCAGACTCTCTTGAAACATTCATATGTTTGGTTTTATTGTAGTTAATTTGAAGACCAATATTTCTAGCTCCACTCTCAAGCGACTTAAAAGTCTCACTCATAACAGCTTCACTTCGGCCGAGGATGACAACATCATCAGCGTATGCAATCATCTGTACTGAGTTTATTGACAAGATATTGTTGTTAGTCGGTAGTTTCTTTTGACGGCACACATATTCCAAGGCTAAATTAAAAAGTATAGGAGAGATAGCATCACCTTGTCTTAACCCGGAGTCGACTTTAAAAAACCTTGATATTTCGTTCTCTACTCGTACACAGCATTGAGAGTTCTGTACTGTCATTTTGCATAGTGATACCAGTTTACCAGGAATTCCCATTGACACCAGAGCAGACCATAGAGTCTCTCGTTCGAGAGAGTCGTAGGCCTGCCTGAAATCAATGAAGAGTTGGTGCACTGGTATGTTGAACTCTCGGCACTTTTCCAAAATCATCCTTATCGAGAAAAGTGCATCGGTGGTACCTCGGCCCCGCCGGAAGCCACACTGATATTCTCCAAACAGTTGTTCAGCAAAAGGATTGATTTTGGATAGCAAAATGTAAGAAAAGATCTTATATGCTGTGCAGAGTAGAGCGATTCCTCTGTAGTTTGCACATTGTAGGCGATTACCTTTTTTATGGATTGGTATCAGCATAGCTGTGTTCCAGTCCTGTGGCATGGTTTCAGTCCTCCAGATCATTTGAACAAGTTCAAACAATCTTAAGGATAGAGTTTCACCACCATGTACAATCATTTCGGATGTTATATCGTCGATACCAGGTGCTTTATTGCATTTTAATTTTGACAGCGCCGCATCGAATTCCTCTTTGGTGGGTTCGTCTACATGTACCTTTGACGCACGAATAAGCTTTGCTCGTCGCCCGACTTGTTTCTGGTCACTTAAGTTGAGAAGATTCTCAAAATAAGCGGCCCAAGTATCTAATATATTTTTAAGGTCTACTTGTAGCTCCCCATCTTCGTTTTGAATAGCAGTCGATCTAGTTTGAGGGCCCTTCTTTAAGGTTTTAACCTGTTGAAAGAAGTTACGCGATTGATGTTCCTTATTGAAGCTTTCAATCTCCTCACACTTTCTCTTCCACCATTCTCTCTTCGTTCGTCTACATAACTTTGTAACGGCTTGTCTTGCCAGTTTATAGTTCTCCTTCGTGGACCTGGTGTTGCGTCCTTGCAGACATTTCAGATAGCAATCTCTTTTGTATTGAATAGCGTCAAGACATGCTTGATCCATCCATGGCTTCTGGGAGTGGTTTTGTGGTCGTCCAAGTATTCCCTCAGCAGCGCTTAAAACAGCATCTTTGAGCAAATACCATGACTTATCGACGTCTCCATTAATGGTTTCTGATTTCTTCAATGTTTCGGCAATATGGTTTTGATATCTCTCTTCTGGTTCTGCATTCTTTAGTGATGAGATGTTAAATCGTTTCCGTTGATTGAATTTCGGAATGCTTGGGTTTGGGAAGTGGAACCTTATTTTAGCACATACAAGAAAGTGGTCACTTCCAATGTATGCACCTCTAAAGGATCGCACATCCAGAACACTCGAAAAGAAACGTGCTGTAACTAGCACGTGATCAATTTGATTTCGAGTGTTTCCATTCGGTGAGACCCATGTCTGCTTATGAATCGATCGGTGCGGAAAGAAAGTACTGGCAATTCTCAAATTATTTGATAATGCAAACTCAGTCATTCTCTCACCATTATCATTCGAATTCAAATGCAGACTGTTGGGGCCCACCACATTTCCATAAGAGATATCTCTTCCAACCTGCCCATTAAAGTCACCAAGAACCATAGTGAAGTCGCGTGTTGGTGTTTGTTTCATAACCTCTTCCAGTGCTATGTAGAAATTATCCTTCTCGTCGACGGTCTTAGCTTCAGTAGGTGCATGCACGGCAATAAGAGAGATATTGTTATATGTACCACGAACACGTAGGTAGCAAATCCTCTCACTGACCGGGATGAATTTCATCACGGCTTCTTGTATGCGTGCACCAACAAGAAAGCCAGTTCCAAATTCTCTTCGAGAAGGATGACCACTACAGTATAGAGAGTGACTATCCAAATCTTGTTTTCCGATTATTGGCTGTCTAATTTCTTGCAGAGCTATGATATCCATCCCATACCTCTCAGCCTCTGTTTCTAGACTTATAAGAGCATCAGGAGCGCTCAGGCTGCGCACGTTCCACGTTCCGATTCGGTAGTCTGGTCCTTTTTCACGTCCAGGTAAAATTCTGTTGTTTTTGTCCGGGTCTGTTTTTCTTTTCTGATTTCCAAATTTAACAAATAATTTTTTTTCCGGGGTTAGGGTGTTAACCTTAGGCCCAACCCAAATTGTCGTGAATGGGTCCGTTCTGCATCTTAAGGTTACCAGAAACAACCTTTTGACACGTTTATATAGCGAGCCGCTTGATCCAAGACAGACGCCCGCTTCAAGCCGCCCCTACCATGGAGAACAGACGCTTGAGTCGCATTGGTTTTAAGGCGCCAATTCGCCATGATGTACCATGATTGACTAAGCAGTTTTTACCCTGCTTGTCTCCGGTACACCAACCTAATTCTGTCAGCATTAACCAGGCAGCACGGCGTGGACGTCGAATTTCGGATTTCGCTACCCAATTGCAATTGTTTTTTATAAGAATGTTACAAAACCTCGACAGAAACTAGTTTTTTCATTGTGATAGTATAACGAAAGAAAGCGACGGATGGCACTGAATCATCTATTTGTATCGTTTACTCCTAAGACTAAAATATTATTAATTAAAATATTATTATTTTAATTTGCACAAAAATTCAGTTAGTTGATGTTTGATCTTCAAACCAAAAGAATTAATTAGAAACTAATGCCGGGGTACGCGTTCGATTTTCCTAAAGTAAAATATAAAATCATCCCGAGCAGAAATTTGTTAGGGCTCAAGTAAGGCCCTGATCAGGTTTGCCCTAAGCGGATCAGGCATTGGTAGGGCTGCCTGATTGGGCCCTGATCATGAGTGTAACGCTTTTGCCCTATCAGGTCCTGATTGGGATTACCGGATCAGACCCTGATTGGGATAATCGGATCAGGCCCAGATTGGGATATCCTGACCAGACCCTGATATATATTTATATATTATATACATAAATTAATCAAATTAAAATAAAAACACTACAATAGAAAAAATTAAAACATACATACCACCTTAATGACTATTATTATAGTCGTTCAGCTGAGAAGCTACAACTAAAACATACATGAAACGATTTTGGCTATAAATTTCTAAAATGGATAATAATCTAGTGAATTTTAACCCATTTAAATTCCAGCTAGGGGTCAAATACGAAAAACCTGATCAGGGCCGGATATATTCAAATAAGGTTAACCCTAAAAGGGTATTCTAAATCAGGCCCGGAACAGGCCCACATCAGATTGCCCTAATAGGGATTGCCCTTGTAGGACTGAGCAGGCCCTGATCACACCCTGATTGTATTCAGGTTTTCCCTAACTAATTTCTGCTCGGGATGTTACGCAGTTCGTGGCATATCTCGAAAAGTTTTAGTTTACAAGTTATAAATTAAATTTAAAGTAGATTAAATTAAATTTCGCGTTTTGATATTCCAAAAGGAAACGCCAAAAATAAAAAGTGATGTGGATTCGCGAATTTAGTTTTTATTTCATTCAAACAAACTCTATTGTTAGAGTTAATATAAAATTGTTTGAATTGATAGTGTAATGATGGGTTGTAAAAACAAAATGGTGTATTAATGTAATTAACACAAAAAAACACAATTATTGTTTAAACAAAAAAAAAAATAATTTATAGAGAAAAAAATATAAAACTAATATAGTTATATTGTTAAAAAAAAATTCTTTTGTCTTTGTTAAAAGTGGTTGTCGCATCCCGTTGAAGATAGTGATATTAATGAACAAAGGGAAAGATATAAGATTGTGAAGCAGCAAGTGTCGTAATAGTGCTAGTCTCAGATAAATAACTTACGACAGCTTTGAGATTGGCTACAACATTGATTGAAGTTGGAAAAAGGAAATTTTTTTGATAAAAGGAAATTCGCCATCATTTACATCCAAATAGTTGAAGCTTAGAATTTTTTTGGTTTACCTCTACATATTCGAATTTAAATCGATATAGCCAAATCGATTTTATTTTGGATCTTAACAAGTCTTGGATGAAACAAATTTCATGCTTTGTTACATAAACTGTTATATAAATTGGAATCATCGGCATATTGTACTGGGATTAAAACGATACAACAAAACAAGCTAATCTTGACCGAACGATTTTATGAAGGTTGGCTACGAAAATTAACGGCTCCCAGATAGTATATGTATTGCACCGCCAGACGACGTTGCAACATATCAACAATCAACGCACCATAAATAAGCAAGTTATTTTTAAATTTTCTTTCTTTTCTAAATTCTTTGATTATATGAAATGTTAGGTCTTGTAAGTTTTTTTTTGTGGTTAGAGATTTGTTTCGGGCATGGTCCATATTGGGGTATTGGGTCCGTTGTCCTTTTTTTGAAACCTAGATATTGGAATCATACATATTATTTGTTATATCCTTGTTAATAACTGAATCCCAGATCCAGTTATAATAATACCTTAACGATTTAAGTCCTAATATCATACAGCCCAATAGTATATTAAGCCAGATAAATGAAAACGAAAAAACAGAAATTGACAGAGCGAGAGCGGCAAAACTTTGTACCATGTCCATTTATGACAAAAGATTTTACAGTGCCATTAATTCTTCAACGTCTGGTACCAACTCTTTTTTTCCTATTATTGACGGCGATTTAACCGTCACTGACCCAGCGAGAAAAACCACATTGTTCGCGAGCATTATATGAGCATTATATTAATACACAGGAGTAATGCCAGATCGGGGTGATTTATTTTCCCGTTTATGGGATATTTCATTTAAAACAGGAAAGCGGGAAAAAAACTTGGCAAGTGCAGGCTTTTTCACAATTAATTGTAGAAGCTTTTTGAATTTTAAACTTATTCAAAATGATCGCAACAACTATTTTTTTACTCTGCTTCCAGAAAGATGTTGATTACTCAATAATTTTGTTTAAATGAATGTGCCTTTATAGCATACAGTAAAATCGATGAAATTTCAGCTTTCGAAATAGAAACAAACGTTTCGAAAATCCCAAAAGCAATAACATATTTCTGAGTTTCCGGAATATTTTCACACTACGACACGAAAAATAAAATCACCTGCAACTACAAGATGGCTCCTGTCTATGCATCGATGCATTTTGAACATATTAAAAAATTAGGATGTTTTGTATCATTATTTCGATTATACGTATCGAAAAAGGGGTAGTTTTTCCTTTAAAAAACGGTAAAAATCGGGAAGTTTTGATTCGGCAACGGGAAATTTATTTTTAAAGTCCAGCATCACTGATGCACACATATAAAAGTTTTTGGAAGACAAATCTGACAGCCAATATGTTTTTTGAAACAAAAGATCAACAACCGATCGAAACACACCGATCTACATCGTACAAATGAAATGCTTAGTCCGAATCAACAGTCCCGGGGGCATACAATTCACAAAGGTTTAAAAAGCGTTCATCAACACCTCAACACGCATGTTGTTGTGGGACCTAGGTCTTAAAAGTGTTATGTCGTAGCCTGGTGATCGATGAAGCAGTTATATAAAATCCCTGATTTAGACATGCACTATTTTCTCATACGCATCAAATTTGCATTCGCGTAACTTTTCATAGTCGTTTTTCATTCTGTCCTGTACACGTAGTCTTATACTCAATCCATGGTCATCATTTACTATAGTTTCCGCCACAAAAATTTATTATCAGAAAAATAGTTGTGTGATATTTCTCCAATGTAATTTCCTTTGCTCAATTTGTATTCGTACTTCCGCTATTTTCAGGTAGATATCCTACAATCGTCTATCAATTAGTAATATTTTTCCAGTGTAATTTCCTATGCTTAATTTATAATCATTAATCGGTATAAAATTGTCAGAAAACGGTTGTGTATTATCATTAATCCGTAAACGCGCTATTTACATATATAGTTCATTCCATTGTTTCGTAAACAATATTTCATTTTTTAAAATCTTTTCCAATTTCTATTACAAACTAGCAGTCCTACTCCTTAATGGGTATAATAACTAACGATAAAACGGAAATAAAATTTCCCAAGAAACTACCTTATCGATTCGTTATTAACCGCATATAAATAGTAGTTGACAGCTAGCCTCGCCCTCTTATTTATTATTCTATTGTGACTCTTAGTCTAATTTTTCGTTTTGTTATGAGATTCATGTTTCTTGTTTTGATGTAGGTGTTGATTTCTGTGAGTCGGACATCTTTTATTAAAATCACGCGAATATACTTTATTTGCGAAGCGCATTGTGCCGTTTAAAATCCAGATGAGTGGAAAGTATGTGCTGGAAAAGTATTCTGACCGGCGGAGATTGTAAATGGTGCGAAACAAAGAAGGAAATGAAATAAATCGGCTACGCTGGACTTTTCAACGCGGTGAGAAATACGGATGGTGAATCAGGATTTGAAAGGTATACCGATAGTTTGTCAATTTATAGTATGGAAAAGGTTTCAGTTATCGAACGAAATTAAAAGAATTATTTTTTTTGTTGTTAATGGTGTTGTATACGTATATCCAGGGACTATATTCCCCTTTCGGGAACATTAACCTATGCAATATTATCAAGTGAATCACCACGGGTAGTGAGTGGACATTTATGTGCAAATTATACATGATTAAATTATTAAATAGAATTTACGCCATTTATATGGATGAACTTCATTCGTCGAAAAGAAAGTTTAACTTAATTAACTTGATAAATAAAGTGCATTAGTACTCGTAGATGATTCTAATTAACAATTTAAATGTTCATCGTCTTAAATTAAATTGCAATAAATCAAAACACTGATAACAATTTGCGCCATTTAGATGGTTAAACCTTATTCATCGAAACTTAAATTAATTAAATTGCTTAGCAAATTACATGAGTGAACGTAGATAATTCTAAATACAATAGTAAATGTTCATCGTCCTAAGTTAAATTAAAAAAAATCATTAAACGTACTTTACACCATTTATCTGGTGGAACGAAATTCATCAAAAATTAAGTTAATCAAATTATGTATGAGTATGTATGTATGAGTATACGTATGAGTATACTGTATGAGTAGATGTTTCTAATTAAAATATTAAATGTGTGTCATCATAAATTAAATTCAATAAAATTATTAAAAAAATTCTTTATACGCCATTATTATGCTTGAACATTATTCGTCTTAAAATTAAAATTAGCTAATAAGTTCAATAAATTGCATGAGTATACGTAGCTGATTCCAATTAAACTATTAAATGTGCATTATCATAAATTAAATTAAATAAAATCATAAAAAAAAAGATTTCATTTTTACGGTTGAACATTATTCGTTTTTTAAAATTAAATTGGTTAACTTATTAAAAGTTACGTTATTTACGCTATTTATATGGTTGAACCTTGGTCGTCAGGAACTAAATTAATTAAATGGTTAAATTAAATACATTAGAAAACGTAAATCAGTCTAATTAAAACAATAAATGTATCTCGACAATAATTAAATTAAATCAGATTGTTGAACGCAATTACAGCAGTCAAATTGTTTAATTTAAAGTTAAATTACTAACGAACCTGAGTTAATAGACGGAGAGTATGCTAACTCTGGTAATACAAGGTCACTACCACTTGAACTGATTGTCTAAGTTCTTGAACGAAAATTCCTCGGATCATATCACCCAACCCTACCAAAATATAATAACATCAAACGTACGGATCCAGTATCGTCACCGCGGGAGGTGAACGTAACGAGCAACGGGAGATGCATGGTGGGCCACTAGGAGGCTAAAGCCTAGTCCTCAGTGAATAGATTCTATGGGCATGACTAGTATAAGATGTAATTTGTGTTAAGTTGCTGGATTACTGGAATAACGGAAAGACAGCGGTCAGCAGACGAGTCAGTAATTGGCGTAATTTTGGGAGTACTTTAACGATTTTCCTGACTGAATTATAATGATGGGCTACGAGGATCGAGACGGAAAGAGAGGGATCGACCACAAACCTCAGGTGAGTCAAATTAATTGTTTTAATTGTTTAATCCTTTTTTTTAGGTATGACTGAGTGTGGATGTGTATGTCTTTATTTAGGAGTGATTGTATGTACGTATGTGTGAAGCTGCGGGTGCGTGAATATATAGAGGTAGGAATAGAGTTCTATTTACTGATACCAATTTTATTTGTAGTAAAAATTATATTAATATGAGCAATTGAATTTTAATTTTGTTATAAACCGCATTAATAAAGTGTAAATAGTCTAAATATTGAATTTAAGTTGGTTGGTTAAGCAAATTATGAGAATTCCAAACTTGTGTTTCGTGATTTGGTTCAATTGAATAATTTTCTTCAAGTAATGGGATTACGTGATCTGTAATAAGATTGTAATCTAATTTATAAAACGAAACAAAAAAATATATGTCTTACATCTTACGGCATAATGGTTGGATCAAGCTTTCCAATCAGTCAAATTTTTTTTTATTCTATTATTTCTATCGACAGTAGTTGTTTATCACACTGGATATTTAAGTTTCTTTTAGGTATGAAAGACGATGGCATGTGTATATGTATGCGTGCGTGTATGGGGACATGGATGACGGTGCGTATGTATGTAGGTGTATGAGTGCGTATGCAAGTGTGAGTGTATGGAGATGTGGCTGGCGTGTATGTGTGGGAGTGGATGAAGGGCGCGAGTGTGTGAATGGATTAAAATTGTGGGGTTGGACGTGGTGATCGTGGTTCTTTCGCATACGGGGGTCGCCAGAGTCTGTTTCGTTCACTTGTATTTCTCACTTACATCCGTTATTATCTCATGTTACGCGTACATTACCATTATTTGTGCTGGAGTAGCAGGTATTCTTCTCTCGATCCCAAGGGCTGCCGCTAGCCTTGGGCAAAAAAATAATCTCGCTAAGTACGCGACCTGCTATGCCACTTCGGTGTTAATCAACGAAGCAGCGCTTCATTACAAAAGGTATCTATGTGTGTTGTTGTAATTCCTACACAGAACTTTTTATTAAAAAAAAATTCGTTGGACATCCCCCTAAAACTTTTTCTGTGTGCGTCCCTGAAACTCAGCTTAAAAGAAAAGAGAGAGTATAAAAGAAATAAGATAAAAGTTCCAAAAGCATGGTATCACAATGGACAATTGATATTTTTATGATTTTGTGACATTGTGTTGTGGTCACAGCGACTACATTATTTTGGACTATAAGTTGATTGATTAAATCGACTGAAATGCATTTCACTGAGCCCTGAATTATCACTGCACCTTACTTAAATAAAATTATTTAAACTTTTGGTAGATTGATTGGGTATAGTTATATTTTAATTCAAAGTCAGGCATGCTTAGTGTAAATTATAATGGTGAAACCATTGGGCTTTTATACAATATAAAAATAAATGGGCATCCCGACTTGAAAATCTCTTATTTATAGCCAAAAAATGTTAAATAAAAATCATAGCTGAATAACAAAGAAAATAATTTAACAAAGGAAACTAACAAAAATTATATAAATTAAAATCAACAAAAAAAAAGTCCAAACGGCACGTATATCCGCTAGAAATAGGTAGATTTCGAGATCAGACAGTTTTGTGTGCCAGCAGAATTTCTTCTATTCAAATCTTTTTTTTTTTTTTTCATTGATTGTTATAAGGTTTTTGGGAATTGTAGTTGGGGATTGTTGCAAACTTTTTTGTTGGAGCCGACAAGTCAAAAACCTCTTACTGCAGAGGTTTATATATGTATAAGAAACGGATTAAAATGTTACTACAGTTTCTAAATTTATGAAGTTTTTAAAAATATTAGTATCCAAACGGCCGTTATAACGGATTTAAAAAACCATTTTTTTTTCTAGTATAAAGCCCCTAGTTCCTTAACCATGTGTCAGATTTGTCCAAGATATTAATAAAACACACATTTTTAAGATAGGTTTTTTTATCTGGCTCCCCAAATGCGACCGTGAGAGTGCCGGTTGATTTATTTTGTGTTTTACAAGCTTTTTTGTAGTCGAATGTAGTCGAAAAATATATACAGGTATGGAATGATTGAATGTAATCAGAAATTTTTATTGGAATCGAAAATATTACAACATTTTTCCGAAGTATGATTGAAATATTTCGTTATATTTTCGACTCTCATATAAACGCATCCATTTAGTACAGAATTTAAAAATGTCAAAACCTTTTTAATATTCATTTTTATATCATTTGTTTTGTGTTGATGTTGATAGAATATATAGTTTAAAAATGGCAAGCTCAGTTTTTTATGATTATGAATAGCTTTTCCATTGTAAAATGTTTATTATCAAAATTTAATGATAATATATTAAAAAAACAAAACATATAACATAATATAATTTGCAACAAAACGTCAAATTCAAATTTCCTACTAGCAAAACGGAGTCGAAAATTTTATCCGACAGAAATGATCGAAAAATACTTTCAATCATATGCCATTTTAAATTTCCGAATCGAATTTTTTTTCAATCATACTACCACAGCACTCCGATGGTTAATGAAAGATCAGAGTGTGTACTCGTGTTTTCATCTCATCATTTCCATCGACTTATCAATTAAACCTTACAATGTTACTTATTTTTATGTTTAAATTTATTTTCTTTATAATAATAAAAAAAAGTATCATTTTTTTATTTTGTTGCCACAAACCATACATAATAATGATAAATAAGAAGAACAACATAAAAAATGGTACAAAACGGAAAGGCTTGATAATGAAGAATAATCAAAGTTATAATATTTTATTATTATTATCTGTCTGAGTGTCTGTTGGTAATTATTTTTTCGTTTATTTTATGGACTTCAGAAGTTTATTTATAGAAAACAAAATAATAGTTAATTAAGCGATTAATTTTGAATGATTTATGCAGTGATTAGGATTTAACTGAAGGTAAAAAATATAACGTTACTAAAGGTGTGGAATTAAAAAGAATTGATTTAACAAGGTTTAATGAATTTTTATCGATTGACTGATTGGGTTGCATAGAGGTTGACTGATGTAAATTTAATTACGATTAAAATTTTAAAAAAATTGTTTGGCACAAGTATTTCGAAAAAACTTCGATACTAGCTCAAAACACCTTTTCTATTTGCTCTAATTAATCTCCAGTTTTGCTTGTCAGCTCTAGCTTTACTCTTTAAAGCCATAAAACTGTTTGTTTAAGTTTAGAACCTAAGCTAGATTTAATCCTTTTCATCGATGAATAATTATTGGAATCATAGTAAAAATAATCACGACCATTATTCATATTTATTTTCAACATGTATATCTTTAACAAACACCAAACCGCAAAATTAAGAAATTACCTTCAGAAAGAAATAAACTTAAAAAATAAAACTTAAATTTACCCAAACATTCCAATTTAAAATTCTTTAAAATATAACTTCGTATTAACACCAAACAATAAATTTGCCATTTTGACAAATTTTTTGCACAACCAAAAAAAATTTAAAACAACAAAACACATGCGACTAACCAATTCGCGTTCTTATGTTTCAGTTGTTGTTGGTTATTCTTCATTTCTACTTTAATTTATTTATGGTATAAAAAAAATATAAAATAATCCTCATTCATTTCTTTTTTGTTATTTTTCGACATTTTTTTTTTATAACAACACGAAACTTTTTTATAATAACAACAAAAATTATATAAACAAACCCAACACAAAGAACCCAAAGAGAATTTGTTTTTATTTTATTTTTTAAATTATTTTTTTTAGAACGCAAGGAATATAGTCATCAAAAAGTTCCATTCCCACTTTTTTCCGGTAAAATTTTGGAGGAGTTGAGGGTGGAAGAAGCATAGTTCACTATATATAAAATTAAAATTATAAAATTAAAAGAAAATTATAAAATTATAAAAATTATAAAATTGAATGTTCCAGTTACACAGTTAAAAATAAGCTGAATATGTAATGCAAATTGCTACACTTATGGATCATTCTTTTACAAACCGAACACATTTCTGACCAACACATTTTTGATTTGGCTTAAACTTTCTTAGAGGTTTTATATAGAAAAAAAAATATACGTGCTCGAGAATTTTTTTTTTTTTTGGAGAATAGAGCGGTTCTAAATTTCGAGGATTTCGTGATTTTTGGCTTGAAGACTTATTTTCAAAGATTCATAATTTCGGTTCTGGTAATAATAGACTTTTTTCTCTGTTTTATTTTAAAGCTAGAAGTGGAACTTTAAAAAAAAAATTTTTATCTGTACAAAAATTATTAACAAATTCCTATGTGTAAACAGTTAAGCAATAAGTCAGACACTTTCTCTCTGACATCTGCAACTTTGCTCTATCGTGTACGAGTAGCATTAGAAATAAATTAATTTATCGAGCGCGGAAAGACAAAAAATTCCATAAATTTTTGTTATCCTACGCTGGATAAATTAATTTATTCCTAACAGTAAAACTAATTTCTTCATTAATTAAAAATATGTTTTTCTTGAAAATTGAACGTAGAATACGATGGTTATATCAAATAGTCTTTATTTTTGTAAGGCAATCAATAAAAATCGATTTTAACATTTTATTTGTTTATAACAATAGGAATTTGTTAATAATTTTTATTGACTATATTCTTTTATTTAATTTTTTTAATTCCATCTCTTAACTTTAAAATTAAATAAAACAAAAGCTTCTATCATTAATAGAACCGAAGTTATAAATTTTTGAATATAGGCCGTCAAGCGAAAAATCACGAAATTCTCGAAATTTAAATCGCCTCTATTTTCCAAAAAAAAACCTCGAACATCTATATTTTTTTCGATATCATACCCGTAAAAAAATTTTTAAGCCAAATCACAAATGCGTGTCGGTCAGATTTTGTTGAAATCTGTTCGATTTGTAAAAGAATGATATGGTAAATTCCATTTTTTTTTTCATTTTAATTTTACGAAATTCACCAACATATTCTAAAAAAAAAATTTTTTAAATCGCGCAGTGTGAAATTTTAATTGCGCATTGCGAAAATTAGTATTGAAAACTCATCTCGCGCAGTGGAAAATCGCGCAATGAGAACCCGCGCAGTCGGAGGGATTACTGTACATCAATTGTTGGCCATTTAGTGGCAGTTGATAATATTACATGTGAAAATTCATATGTGCGCATAATTTCTTCGTTCAAAAATTCTAGTTCAACTTCGCGAGCTGTTTTCGGCGATGCCGAACGTGTTGGTTTCTACCAAAACAAAATAATATGAATTTGTTTTATAAATAAAAATCAATCGGAATTCGGAACGAAAAAAAACACTTACTCAAGATAATAACGATTGAATATTTGTGAAACATTCTCTGAGGCACTCCTCAACCCGACTGCTTTGCAATCGTTTTTTATTAATGTTTTCACCACGATTTCGTCATACATGGCTTTCTTGTCAAATTCATGACTATGTATTATGTAAACTTTTCACAAAACACTTCTGAGTCTTGAAATCCAGAAAAACACGTGCGCCACACGATGTAATACGGCAACGATACTATAGTATCCTTTGTCCTTATATTTGGTGCACTTTCGAAATAATTGATTATCGGTTGACGTGACGTCAACAGCAACTTTGAATCGGAACGTAAACCGCTAGTTATTTTATATGGTATTTCGTCATTTTACGTTAATTCGTCTTGCGTTAATTGATGGTCTTCTAAATCATCTGACGAAAATTTGAATTAAAATAAATAACGCAAAAAACAATAATTATTTGATGTATGTACATGCAAAAGGAACTAAATTGGAACTGATTTGAATTAGTGATGAGCGTTGCCGTTTGCAAAGAAGTACACGTAATTTTTGATAGTCGAAACTATTTTATATTTTGATTTTGTTCGTTTCATTTAAAAATACTATTTATCTTTTTCTATCTTCCCCGAATAACTCGTAAAAGGAAAAAATGTCAACGCTTTTTAATATGTGTGTACACCGTTTGGGTTTTGTTCAAACATGATTTATGCCTTACGGCACTAATTCAGTTTAAATTGAAAGGCGCCGAGCACTCAATTTAAACAATTTCTGTAATAGTGCCGAGATTTCGAATCTCTGCACTAATTCATTTCAAACTGAATTACCACCGAGATATTCGAGATATATATATATATATATATATATATATATATATATATATATATATATATATATATATATATATATATATATATATATATATATGTATATATATATATATATATATATATATATATATATATATATATATATATATATATATATATATATATATATATATATATATATATATATATATATTTATATATATATATATATTTTTTGAATTTTTCTGACATAACGCCGTGGTTTTTGATTCTCGGCACTATATCAGTATAATCAAATTGAAAATTTTATCTTTGCGCTATTTCAGTTTGAATTGAATTAGTGCCGAGACTCCATACAAAATTTTCTCGGCGCTATGTCAGTATTTTTCTCGGCGCTATTACAGTCGGCACTAACTCAGTACACCAATCAAAACAATCTGCAAACAACAACACCTATAACTGTTTTTTCTACTAAACTAAGCAATCATAATTTTAAAAATACCTAAATGCCTTCTTCTTGATTTAATAAGCAATCATTTTTTAAGAACTAATCAGTCTTGTTGTTAAATAGGTCGTTCTTTTTGTATCGGTCATTCATTTTGATCGGCCGTTCGTTCGAAAAAAAAAGGAATCAGCTATCATTTTTTCATTGTCGATCGTTCATTTTGCATCGTTCTGTTAGTCGATTTATTTTGACCAACCATTGTTTTTGTTTTTGATCGTTCATTTTAATTCGGTAATATTTTTGAACGGATCTTTTGTTTAATCAAAATATGTTTTCAGTTTTCTTTCTTCGTTTGATTGATTAATTTTTATATGACGATATTCTTACATTCCATTCAGAAGGGGTTTATTTGGTATGTTGTAAGGGAAATCTGTTTAGATAGATATATTTTAAGGATCAAACTTGAGCGAGGTTATAGAATAAACAAAACTGAAAAGAAATAGAAATATTATATATTTATTAGTGACGCACCGAGTACCATAAAATTAACCAGTACCCGGCATATCCGGTCCAATTTTGAAATATCGGGTGTTTACCCGGAACAGGCAATTTTTCATTATCCGATACCGAGTAAAAATAAAATTTAAAAAAAGGCAAATTTCATAAATTCAATTTATTCTTTTGAAATAAAATAATAAAAATCAACTTAATTCACTGTCATAACTATATAGCAGGATTTCAACATACGAACTGTGAATATGGTGTTATTAACGAAACAGATATCAGATTTTGTGGTGAATATTTTGTGATCATGTTCTATAACGGGATATTTAGAAAGTAAACGGATGGGACATTGTTGAAGTTCTTGTTTATCAATTGTATTTGCGCACATGATATAAGGATGTTTTTTCGCATCATAGAAGTAGTGTTTATAGTAGATAGAGAGTTCGACCAGAGAGAATGTAGATGAATGAAAAACTCAGTATTGACGCACAGAATTTAAATATTTCATTGTTGACTGACAACAACCTCACCAAACATGACAACAATATTCCATACATGAGCTAATAAATGACCTATAGATCAATAGAATTTGTCCCTAGTTAAAAATTTGTTTAAATCGGCTGCTCATGAGTCTTAATTTGTGCATTGTGGATTTAGCGAGGTTGAACACATGTTTGTTCCATTTCATGTTATTTTTATTAACAGCTCACAGAAGTTTAACTTAACTCAGTCGTCCTTGATTAGTGCCTCATGGTTTATCTTAGTAGAAAAGTCATCCTTAAAAGGACGTTGCTACATCCGAAATAAACGATTACATTTGGTTTTGGTTTGATTGTAACTCAACGAAATTACATTTCATCTAATCTATTATACGTTATATATGTCTTCATTGATAGAATTGATTAATAAATTTCTATAGGTCGGGCACCCATTACCGGTGTTTTGTTTTTTTTTTAATCCAGTGCATCACTAATATTTATATATCATAAACCATAAAACGGTAATTATAATATCATCAAACGGTAGTTATTACGTTATATACGGCAATTCATTTAGTTTTTTGAATTAGAAGAGAAAAAACAATAACGCGAATATTCTGGATGGAATTTTTGAGCACGGTCACTGAAATGGTTTCAAACAAATATCCTAAATAAGTTGTGAAGGCCATGAGTTAGATCGCAATCTACACATCGTTACTTGACACGTTTTCCTAAAAGCATACACGATCCGAAGGTCGTTACAGCAACCTTAGGATGGACCCTATCTTGTCGTTAATCGATATGACAAAACTTTCACTTTAGATATAAGAGGAAGAATAATCTTATTTAGAATTGAGATGCTTAAACTAGTTATTACCAAGTCTGGCCGATCAGACTGATCAGCCATTCAACAATAATATCTAGCTCTCTTCAGTATTGTTCTTCGATACCGGTTTCGAATTCTATGAAACAGGATCCCAACTCTAACTCCGATCTTTCTTCGACTTTAATTTCGAGCACTCCGATCACAATTAAGTCCGAGCGGTAGGCTGTCCGCTAGAAAAGTTTCAAATTGGATTTGTCAAATTAGTTTAAATAAAAAAAGATTTAAAAAACTAAGTATAGAAACAGAATTATCCATCAAACTGCACAAAACAAATTAAATACATTAACCGAAACTACTTTATCTATGCAATTTCGAAACAGTTTTGTTTAATTTGGTTAAAATTAGTTATTTAACATATTAAATCCACCAAAGATCAAATGAACGTTCTAGCAACATTACAACTACAAAACCACCATGCATAATTTATGATCAAAAATGATCAAACAATTTTTAATCCACAAAAAAAAAACATTTTCAAGTTTCCAACGAAAATATTTTTTTCTACTACCCAACTTAAAAAATCTACTTTCGATGTTTGTTCATTGCACCGAAAATTTCTTTTCGTCACCGCAGTGATAATAAACCTATACAAATTACTTTCGTACCTAGTGACGAAAGTAATTTTTTAAAAGCCATCTATTTTCTAATTTCTTAACTAGAATAAACCATCTCTTAACTAGAATAAACCATCCTAGAAGAGAATCAAATGATTGAATGAAATAATTTTGTTAGTGTTAATTTGTCTCTCTTGGGAAGATGACGTTAATTAATTTTAGAATTATTTACGGACAATTTACATTAAAAATGTAAAAATAATAATAGTTATATAGTTAACATTCATATATTCTTTTTAAATAATATGGTAACAAACAGTTGGTGTTAAGATATTTTTAAAAAAAATTGTTTCACCTATTTATTTAAGAAAAACGAAAATAAATATTTATTTACATAAAATAATTTACGTTGTTTTAAAATATATAAGGAATTTACGACGTTACGTCCCCATACAAAAACTAAATCAAAACTATTGTTTTTATTTTAGAAATAATAATAAAATTTTTAAATATGATTTTGTTGAAACTATAGCTGATAAATGTCTGCACTATATGTTTTTGCTGCGTGTTCTTCAATAGCTAGTCATTCTCGCTATTGCAATGCGTTCATCACTAGCTTGTATTTCTCGCTATTAATTTTATCACTTCAGTTAGCACCGCTTGCTTCAAATTTCAGAAGTAATTATATTCTTCTTATTCATATGATGATAAAATGTACAATAGTTATACTCGGGAACGAATTTAAAATGGTAATCTTCAAAAAATGGTAGTATAACTTCTTAAAATATATTAATTAAGATGTAATAGTAATTCTTCATAATTCATAGTTAATTTATCATTTCATATTTAAAATTTATTAAATCATTTTATATTTAAAATAATGATATGTGGATTTATCACAAAACTATAAAATGAAAATTGTAATTTTTTTAAAACTTAAGAAATTATTAAAGAAAACTTGTTGTAATTATATGAGAATTCTCAATAATACAAAAATAAAAATCTGAATAATAAAAAAACAAAACTTTTTTAATGAATTTTGGAATGACTACTTGATGAAAAATAATTTTTATGCAAACTAGATAGAAAAATTTGTACCGGAAATTTTATTAATCTATTGCTAAAAGATTGAAACGAATTTAAAGAAGAATTTAAATAAATAAAAAAAGAAACAACTTCAGATTAATTTCATTTTTTAATGTTTTACAAATTTTAGTGGACTGTTTAAAAATGGGTTTGAGGACTGGACATAGAGTATGTTGACATCAAATATAATTTGAAGACTGGATGAACATAGTTCAGATATTGAAGGCTCAAAGTACATTGTGTGGACATCATTAAATTTTGAAGACTGGATGAACACGATTCAAATTGAAGACTCGACGTATATTGTGTTGACATCATTATAATTTGAAGACTGGATGAACACAATTCATGAATTAATAAACTTGACGTATATTGTGTTGACATCATTAAATTGAAGACTGGATGTTCACAATTAAGGAATTGACGACTTGACGTATATTATGTTGACAACATTATAATTTTGAAGGGATGAACATAATTCAGGAATTAATAAACTTGACGTATATTATGTTGACATCATTATAATTTTGAAGACTGGATGAACATAATTCAGGAATTGACAACTTGACGTATATTATGTTGACATCATTATAATTTTGAAGACAGGATGAACATAATTCAGGAATTGACAACTTGACGTATATTATGCTGACATCATTATAATTCTGAAGACTTGATGAACATAATTCAGATATTAAAAAACTTGACGTATATTGTGTTGACATCATTAAATTGAAGACTGGATGTACACAATTCAGATAATTGAAAACTTGACGTATATTGTATTGGCATCATTAAACATTAACGGATGTGACGACTGGATTGCAACATGACGGGCGGATATCGTCATTCTTAACTCACATCTTAACTCTTAACTCACAACAACACTATCAATTAATAATATAATCACTGTTACCGAAAAAAACTGTTCAACACCAATTGTTTTACTTCAGCTTGTAGACAGCTAATATCTACAACCAGCCCCAGAGAGAGAAACACATCCAATAAAAAGCCTGAATCGTTGTTCGTTGTCACAGCGAAAAAATACACCATCCACAACAATGTCACTTTTTGACATTAAGATGTAAAAATGAGAGGTCGATTGCTCAGAACCATCTGTTATATATACCTAAACCTTAACCATGTAGTTGCTGCATTGTCCACATTGTGCAATTTGGCGTGAAATATAATCTGTTTTATCGATGTGTAAATTTCCTACTAGAGGGATTAGAATGGCTAACTACGTTACAACTCATGGTTGTAGTCTATGTTTTGTTTCATTTTTGACGGTTGAATTGTACTGTGTATTTTGTTTATTTTGATTTGAAAAATGTTGATTATTGTTGATTATAGTGTCAGTCAAATATTAAGAATATTGTGTTGTTTAAATGTTAGTACATGTATGGTGGATAATTGTATCGATCATATTAATAAATGTATGGTTGAATATTGTGATGTTTAAGTGTTAATAAATGTATGGTGGAATATTTTGGTTTACCCGTCACGAAATGTATTGTTGCTTACTGTGTCGTACGAATGTTAAAAAATGTATGTTGAAAATTGTGTTGTTTTAAAAGTATTGCTGATGAATGTGTTGTTTTGAATGTTTTGTTGATGATAGTATCGTTTTAGCTTTAACAGTTTGGATGAATTTGCAAATGTTTTTTCAGTGTGCGTGGTCTAGGTTTTAAAAGGTATCTATGTTTTGTTGTAACCAACCGATCACCACAACTAATATTTAGCGTGCAATGTGCATAGACTTATGTCAAATCGTTTTTTGTTTGTTTATTTTCCTTTCTTTGTTTCCTCTCACAACTATGAAGAAAACATTTAATGTTTTTTTCATTTTAAGCTTAGAACTGTTTTTAATTTATAATTTAATAAAAAAGTTTGTGGTTGTAAATAAAAACAAATCATAATGGAAAACAAGCTATCATCTTTTTCATGTCTCTCTTCATACAATTTTAAAGTTATGTTCTCTCTATATTTATATATACTCTAAGGTTGTGACACATATTGTAATTCCTACAACACAACACATTATTAAAAAAACAAGAATCGCGGTTCTAAATTCTGAGCTGCACCTGACGGTATAATTAGGGTTTATATATTTTGCACTTTCTTTTGGTAATAAAAACATATTGAATTTTGTTTGTTCAAGTGTTTGAATTGAACATATCAGTATTTCTCACATAGCCGATATTTTAGGTTACAGTTCTGAGGCCACAAAGAATTATTTGAATCTCAAGATTCTTAGATTAGAATGGTATTTTTTTTGGCATACACTGAAAGAAAAGTTTATTAGCAATGTGGTTATGAGGATCAATAAAAGGTTATAGTAACAGACTAGCAGTTATAACAATCAAGATTCGTTTAAAGTAATTGCGATTCGTCCTTTTAACTGAATTTAGTGTTGATAACTCAAATTCGGTTACACTAAATGAATAATTCGTTTTTAGATTGCCAAAAATTATTTGTTTCTGATTTAGTTGTCACAACTACGGCATTAATCTTGAAACTTGTATATTCAACAGATTTATTCGGTGCCACAACTAATATATTTTTTTTTTATGATTATTTTATTTTGAGTTTTGTTTATTCTTTCTCTTCTTAAGAGTGAGATGTTATATTTGTTAAAGTAAACATTCCATTTTGTATTGTGTGTTTATCGTTCTGTTATAGGAATTCTTTGTAAATCGTATTATAACAAATTGTTTGATTTTTCGAGTGAAGTCTCAATTTTTTGTTTAAATTTTAGTTTAGTTTAGTTTATTTGTGAATACAATATAAATCAGTTTTGATTTATTTATTGTTAGTGAAAAATGTGGTAAACTTGTGGTCTGATTTAACATACATTAAATACAAAGTTTTATAATTTATATAATTTTAATTAATTTTTCCTGACTATTGTTTTTAGTTTTAAGTAATTATATGAGGTGATGGTGAAAAAATATCTCTAATTTAAAATGTGATTTGTGGTGTCCGATGTAAGAAAACAATCTATTTTATTTCTAAAAAATATCCTGTTATTCTCACATGTTTTTTTTAATACATTGAGATGTTGATTATATTTATAATTAATTAATTAATCAGAAAAACAATTGTTTATGTACACTGAAAGAAAAGTTTATTGGCAATATGGTTGTGAGGATCAATAAAAGGTTATAGTAAGAGACTAGCAGTTATAACAATCAAGATTCGTTTAAAGTAATTGCGATTCATCGTCCATAACTGCATTTAGTGTTGATAACTCAAATTCGGTTACACTAAATGAATAATTCGTTTGTAGATTGCCAAAAATTATTTGTTTCTGATTTAGTTGTCACAACTGCGGCATTAATCTTGAAATTGGTATATTCAACAGATTTATTCGGTCGCCACAACTAATATCGTTTTTTTATGATTATTTTATTTTGAGTTTTGTTTATTCTTTCTCTTCTTAAGAGTGAGATGTTATCTTTGTTAAAGTAAACATTCCATTTTGTATTGTGTGTTTTTCGTTCTGTTATAGGAATTCTTTGTAAATCGTATTATAACAAATTGTTTGATTTTTCGAGTGAAGTCTCAATTTTTTGTTTAAATTGTTGAACTAGTTTATTTGAGAATACAATATAAATCAGTTTTGATTTATTTATTGTGAATGAAAAATGTGGTAAAACTTGTGGTCTGATTTAACATACATTAAATACAAAGTTTTATAATTTATATAAACTAAATAGAAAAAATTAATTTTTCCTGACCATTGTTTTTAGTTTCAAGTAATTATGTGAGGTGATGATGAAAAAATATCTCTAGTTTAAAATGTGATTTGGTGCACGATGTAAGAAAAAAATCTATTTTATTTCTAAAAAATATCCTGTTATTCTCACATGTTTTTATTATTATCTTTTTGTTTCTGTTTTAACTCAGCTTTGCAGTCTTAATTGTGTCATTAAATAATTATATTTGTTTTTCCGACGTTTCGATGTCATATAGCATCATCATCATGGAACTGTTATTTTTAAAATTATTTATTACTAATCTACATGCAATGATAAATTATTTATATGTATATATATATATATGCTACTTACATTTTAATACTTAAGTTTATACGGATATTGTTTTTTTGAATTTTTGTATTTGATTTGTTTTTTATTTTTATTTTTGAATATTTTTCTTGTTATTTTAATATTTATTTTTTTATTATTAATTTAGTTGTTGTATCACTGTTTGTATCGATTTCGTTTTTTTACTTTTTTTTTTCGTTGTGCATATATAAAACTAACAGTAATTAACATACTAAAAAATTAGCTAATTTAAGACAGGATTGATTATTACATGCAATTTTAACTATAAAATAAAACAATGCAGTTGTTAAGGTTAGCTTATAGATACTAAAATTGTTTGTATATGGAGATCAGTTAAAAAAAAAAAATAAAATAAAAAACAACATTAAATGTTTTTTTTAATACATTGAGATGTTGATTATATTTTTAATTAATTAGTGAATTAGAAAAACAAATGTTTGTGTATAAATGAGTAAAAAAAATTTTGACGAGCAAAAATAATTGCATTTTTTAAGTTTTATTGTAACTTTTTTGTTTTGTCATCCTATTTTCGACAGTAGAAACTCCAAACAGTTGATCGAAATTAAATTATAAGAAAAGTTATACTACACTAAACTTGAACGAAATATTCTGTTCTGACAACTGTAAAGCATTTTTAGTTCGGTTGAAACTAATTTTTAAGGTTTTCATGCCAATTCATTAACCAAAAGAAGCGGGTAGGACAACTGAATTTTGAAGTCAATGTGACAAAAATATTCGGTTGGCACAAATTGAGGTTGTGGTGAACGAGTTTTTTCTTTTAGTGATATAAAAGTCGATTTAATGATGCCGGTGAAATTGTTTTGGAGTGATGAAGACAAAGTAGGACTGTCTCCATTTGACCCTGATAATATCTAAAAGAATGTTTCTTTACAAATTGATAAAAGACTCTGTCAGTAGTTTTCATTTCAGAACAATTTTCCTCTGACTGCATTAGCCTTGCTTACTTACGATAGTACACGACTCTTTCTTTGTAGCTGATGTTTGGGATAAATCACTCTTTTAGATTTATCACGTCAAGGAGTGACTTTTTATTAATTACGACGATTAACTATAATCGAGCCATCTACTGATATTTCTTCTCTATCAGTTTTCCAATTAGTTATCTTCTTGGCACCAGAATATCTCTTTTTAAAACAACCCCAAGAACAACCAGTCATAACTTTTCAAACGGGAATTGGTGAACATTTACGAATGTACAAATCACCTTGCAAACCTTCAGCTTGTAGAACCATAGATACCACCCTCTATCTCTGCATTTCAATGTTTGAGGCTAGTTCTACTTAATCACTTAGCAACAACTGGTTTAACTAAATTGAAAATTTTCCAATATCTTTAAACATTTATACCTTATAGTTAGTTAAATTAAATCCGCTCTTGACTCCAGTATTGACAAAAGTAAATGTATAGTAACCCAGTGGATGCAATCCTATAGGTATACTAAATTAGCATTATATAGGGTTTCTCATTTCCCGTAGAAATTCAAATCCCGGGAAGCCGGGACAAAAAATATCAAATTCCTGGGATCCCGGGAAATCCCGGGAAACGCTAAAAAGCTAGATTTTTCTAATTGGGTGGTAGAAAAATGTGTAAAATTAAAACAGCACAAAAAATGCGCTATTGATTTTTATATTTCCATTATTTTTAATTAGAAAAACTTCAAAAATTAAATAAAAAAGAATACTTAAAAACAAAACAAAAATAAATTCATAATACTAATTTTTAAACAATTTTTCAAAAAACTAGGTTGTCAATGGCGCCATCACTCAATTTTGTCCAAATTTTCGTGACGAAACGTCCATTGAACCATCCATTGAACCATCCGTCCAAGAGAACCATTAAACATAAATTAAGAGAAATGAAGCGCAAGTCTTAGGTAGATTTCTCAGAAAAATCTACCTATTTTAAGTTTGATTGGTTTTAATTTGTTGTTTATATGTGTCAAAAAAACCATACAAAAAAAACATGGTACCATATGTGTCAAAAAAAATATTTTTCTAATTTTGAACGAAATTAATTACTACAGAGGGAAAAGAATTAAAAACTACTCGATTTTCGAGTGAGAAAACTTTTAATATCTTTGAAAAAAGTACAAAAATATGTTAATAAAAATTAGCGGGATACCCGGGATCCCGGGGTGAAATCCCGGGAAAACGGGATGAAAATTTACCCCCGGGATCCCGGAGAAAACGGGATCCCGGGATCCCGTTTGAGAAAATCCTAGTATTATATGTCCGTCCGTTAAACCTTATTTGCTTAGAATTCATGGATACATACTGTTCCAGTTTGCTCCACTGAAAGAAAAAATTCGGTCGCTACAGCCGCTTTTGTGCCAACGGAATGTTTTTTGTTACAATAACCTCAAGTTCGGATGTTGTTTCTTCAAATTTGGTTCTTGAAGAAAAGACAACCAATTTGAAGTTATTGTGGCAGAAAACATTCGGTTGGCACTAAAGAGGTTGTATAGTGACCGAATTTTTTCTTTCAGCGTCACCAGCATGATACAAACTTACGTGTCGATAAGAAAAGTTTTGTCCATCGGAGCTTGACCATTTATCTCTATAGCGCAGTGATGGCACGTGGCACGCAAACATTCTGAAATTGTGTCCAAAATTGTCCTTAAATTAGCGTTTTAGGAATCATAATAAAGAAAAGACTTTTTCAGATATTTTGTAATAAGTTAAATATTACTGCTACTCCAGTAAAAGACGGTAAAAATAGTAGGGAACCTCCGAATTCTATGAATCAGCATCGATTTGCCTGAAATGCCTGAATCGATTTGCCTGAAAATTTTAAATTAAGCTCAACACACCGTTCATTTCAAAATCTACCCTTCGCGCTTTTTATTTTTAGGGGTAAAAACTACCCCTCATTGTCAAAACTTATTAAGCTACAAATTAAATCTTAACAGATCAAAACAAAGATTACAACCACATAGCTCAACCCTTAAAAACCACCCACTATTATGATTACATTAAAAAATGTTATTACGGGCTACAAATTTATTTTCTTTTTTTAATTTAACTACATTAAATTTAAATGTTTTTTCATTAATATTTAGCACATGGCATCCTCATGAGAACTATAATGACTGTCAATCTCCTCCTTTTCTTGATCTAAAATCGGAGCACTATTATGACAGATTTCAAATACAACTACAAGACTATCAAATACAACAGTAATATTATTACCGAAATTTGTTCTCAAATAATAGATATATTCCCGGAAAAATCTGCTTTAAATTTGCCATTTAATTCTATACAAAAGCATATCTCAAAAAAGGTTTATAAAAAAAATACGTGAAAATATTTCTAAACAGTTAAAATTCGATCTTCATGCGGTTGACGTCTTTGCATTGGCAGTTGATGAGAATACTGATATTAACTCCGATGCCAGACTGGCAATTTCTTTGCGTTGTGCTACAGTTGGGCAAATACGACAAAATCCTAAAACTAGAAACTTTGCAAGAACGAATTTTTATTTACACATCTTATGTTCGTGAAATTGTCTCCCTCCACGCTAACACGTCTCGTTAACAAAAATGTCACTCACGAAAAAGTAACGTTTTCATCTCTTGTAGCAAAATGTACTATTTCATAATTGGATTGGCACGCGAAAATAGCAATTATTAGAAAAAAAATTGTTTCGGCACGCCAATAAAATTCAGTTGCGAACCCTGCTATAGCGTCTATGCAAGTCAAATTCTATCAGTAAGGGTCAGTCTCCTTAAATTGATTGGCGCTGCAATACTCGACTTTTATGTCGTAAATATATCCAATAATAAAGAGGAAATTAAAAGAATTAAAATTACTTTATTTTATTTTAAATTTTTATTAAAATTGACTTAACGTGAAACGAAAACCCACCAAATTCCTTTGAATTAATATAAATAAAAGCACTGAACACTTCAAACACACGCACACGCATGTTAGGGGTAGTATGAAAGCAAGAAAATAAATTTTCGGGGTTTCGCCAATCAAAGAATGAAACAGAGATAGAAAGAGAGAGAGAGAAAGAAAGAGAGAGAGAGAGAGAGAGAGAGAGAGAGAGAGAGAGAGAGAGAGAGAGAGAGAGAGAGAGGGAGAGAGAGAGAGAGAGAGAGAGAGAGAGAGAGAGAGAGAGAGAGAGAGAGAGAGAGAGAGAGAGAGAGAGAGAGAGAGAGAGAGAGAGAGAGAGAGAGAGAGAGAGAGAGAGAGAGAGAGAGAGAGAGAGAGAGAGAGAGATGTACTGTCATTATTTCCATATTGCATTTTAATGTAGTAAATAAACACACACTCATACTATAGGGGCGTAAAAATTGTTCACCACTAATACAATTTACAAAAAAATATTAAACAACTACAGATAAGCAAAAAATATTGAAGCATTGATGATATTTTCATTGTATTTCTTAAAAGAAATAAATAAGTGATCCTGCGACGAATATTTTGATGAAGTTCTTAATTACTTTCATGATAATTATCAGCAACTAACATTTATCGCTCCCTCTCTTTACTCTCGTTGCATTTTATGATTCTTTTTGATATATCTTGTAAACATAGTAAAATTTGTTCTAGTTTTGTTTTTACTTTTAGAGCTGCAACTTTGTGATTTTTGTCAGTTTTTGTTTAAAAGTGAAGTATTGTGTTGAAAAACAATATACAAATCAATATTGTTTACGGTACAGAAAATCGAAGAAGCTGCAGTACAATAATTTGTCGTTATAATAATTTTTAATTTCAGGAAAAAACTGACGCGTCTAAATCATAGAGGAAGAACCATCTCTTTAAAAAAT